>JAWZYU010000005.1:8285000-9485000 GCA_038380435.1 Ryuthela nishihirai
ACGAAAAGTGCAGGTCAACTGGCTTGAAGCATGACTGCTGCTTCTTGGAATGCAAGAGAGTTTGGAAGAGTTCATTTCGAAATTCGGCTGGTCTGGGATATCAGTGGTACGGTTTTACAGAGATGCTGGGCGTTAAAGTTTAAATAAATCTTAAATGGTATAAAATAAAAAGAGGAGCCTAAACATTATGACCACCTGCCTAATATGATGTTGGTCATCCACATGCCGCCAAAACAGCTCTTACCCGGCGAGGCATGGATGAATCAAGATTTCTAAAGGTGTCTTGTGATATCTGGTACCAACACGTTACTAGCAGATCCTTTAACTCTTGTAAGTTACGTGGTTAGGCCGCCGCAAATCGGATATGCTGTTCCAACACAAACCACAGATGCTCGATTGAATTGAGGTTTGGAGAATTTGGAGGTCAGGGCAATACCTGGAAGTCTCCCTCATGTTCTGCGAACCATTCTCGAACAATCCGGGTATGTGGCATGGCGCATTATCCTGATGAAAGGTGGCGGGTATACTGTTGCCATGAAAGGATGCTCCTGGTCTGCAATGATGTTTAAGTAAGTGGTAGACGTCATAGTTCCCTGCACATGAATGACTGAACCCAGGGTTTCCCAGCAAAACATTGCCTAAAGCATCACACATCCTCCATCGGCTCGTTTTCGTCCCACGGTGACTCCTGGTGCCAACACTTCCCCAGGTAAATGACGCACATGTACCCGGCCATCCACATGGTGCAATAGGAAATGAGATTCATCGGACCAGACGACCTTCTTCCAATCATTCAAGATCCAGTTTTGATGCTCGCGTGTTGATTGTAGGCACTTTAGACGGTGAACGGAGGTTAGCATGGACATTTGGAGCGGACTGCGGCTACGCAGTCCCATTTTGAGCAGGGTTCGAAATACTGTGTGTTGTGACACATTACTTCCGTCACAAGCATTCCGATTACGGGCGAGTTGCGCCACAGTATACCTTATGTTGGCTCATATCATACGGGATAGCCTTCGCTCACCTCTAGCATCGTGGCCGGCAAGGTGGGCCCATTTGGTGGGCCCCACCTTGCCGGCGGTTCGTGGTTTTTCCCTCCTCGGACCGTTTTTTGAAGTAATTTTTTTCTCGTAAATGCTCTGACTCATCATCTGGCCATTACAATTTGGCTTTTGTCAAACTCACTTAAGTCCGCCGTCTTTCCCGTCTGAAGAACAAGAATAATACTGATTAGCAGAGCTCACTATCAAGTTTTTTTATTCCATTTCATGACCTTTACACGGGCCGTCGTTTACCTGAAGTTGCATCGATTTTCAGAAAGACGCGCAGGTCATAATATTTTGGTCTTCGATGTATTGTTTTTAGATGTAAAACTTTCACATTCTGAGCTCCAGGAACGGATGAAAGCATTAACGTTTAATTTTATGCCCACATAGCGACCGTCGTTACGCAACGGATCGCGGGCATTATGTGAGAAAGTTCCGGTAAAGTTGCGTATGAGCATAATTACCATCGTTATACTAGTCAACTCAATTATTATTATTATTATTATTATTATTATTATTATTATTATTATTATTATTATTATTATTATTATTATTATTATTATTATTATTATTATTATTATTATTATTATTATTATTATTATTATTATTATTATTATTATTATTATTATTATTATTATTATTATTATTATTATTATTATTATTATTATTATTATTATTATTATTATTATTATTATTATTATTATTATTATTATTATTATTATTATTATTATTATTACTATTATTATTATTATTATTATTATTATTATTATTATTATTATTATTCCTTTCATTTCCATTAATATGAATGCCTATATAGAACTTCAATACACCATTATTACTATTACATTAAAATCTTTTTGGAAATATAATTACTCCACCATGCTCCAGTGCTATTAGTGAACTAATATTGGAAAGCAATACCATATTTTAGTGTTATGCAAGACTAAATCTTAACTTTAATCAACATCAAATTTTAACTTTTATTTTAATATTCATAACGAGTTTCTTCAGACCTCATGAAAACCTTTTTTTTTAATATTGGTAATACATTTTATCATTAAATATTATGATGCAAAACAGGAAAAATCAAATGCCCCAAAAATATATCTTCTGTTGCGATTCTTAGTATCTTCATAGAATTATTACTTTTTCCCGGCACATTATTTCTTAACAGATGCAATAAGTTCAAGCTTCTTTTCGTTTAAATAATATTTTTCAATATACCAAGAACATTTAATTTCAAAGTGAGAAATATTTAGTTATTATATCAGGTTTGAACGTTATAACTGTTTCTTCATTTTTGCCTTCTGCATTGAAGTAAAAATTCTCTTTTGCTTTTTTTTATATTACTGAAATATATTTCTCTGCAGAGGGCAATTCGTATATTTCAAATAGAACTATATCCAAATATTTATATACGATATCTGCAATTAAATATTTACAAACTTTCTAAACGTAATGTAGTTTTGGTATTGCAATATTAAGTTTTAATTATGCATGTAATATACGAAATATTCATTTGAATTTACAATACACATAAGCTACCATAAACTTTGAAATCTACCAATTGGAGGTTTGTATAATAATCTGTAACACCACAAATAAATGCAGAGTAAAATAAATAATTTTCTCGCATAATCTTACAGAAAAACATTAGTTCAACTTAATAGAATTAATTTACACTTCTGGAAACCTTTTTCTACGAATCTTAATTCACATTTCTAATTTACGAGTACATACATACATACTTACTTACAACATACATGCATATATACGTATATACATACAAAGCCTGATGCAGCCATGGCCTACGGAAGTCCAATCAGACTGTGCAATTTTCCTCTCCAGATGGGTCTGTATTGAGCTACAGCTTCTGCATTTGGCCACTCTAGATCAATTCTAGCAAGGTCCTGTTTGATATTGTCTGCTCATTGCACCCTAGGGCTCCCCCATTTTTCTGAAACCCTTAGGCACACTGTTCATAATCATGTTTGTCAATATTCAGCTATGCATAGGACAACATCGCCAAACCAAGCAGTCTCTCTTTGCACAAAATGCTGCCCAAAGAATGTTGTAGACTCCTCTTCTAACCTCATCATTACTTACAAAGTACGCAAGATACTGCGTAATCATCTGGAATCAAATGCATCAAGTTTCTTGTTATCCTGTTTCTGAAGGGTCCATGTTTCGCTACCGTAACTAATCTTAGAAACAACCAAATTAATATACAGCCTAATTGTAGTCTTTAGGTGTAAACGCCTAGTTTTCAACACTCTCCATAGTTTCTTAAAAGTTCCAGCGGTAATCCCTATTCTTCTTTTTATCTCAAGCTGCACATCACCAGTATCTTTACACAGCTCTCAAGATAATTAAACTGAGACACTTGCTCAAGAGTGCAGCCATTCAAAGTAACTGAAGCACCATCTGTCTGACCAATTTCCATTATTTTAGTTTCTTTCTTTGTTTCTAAATCTACTCTAATACCAGTTTCATCAATAGTCCTAATGAAAGAATTCATCTGACCAACATCATTATTCAACAGGGTCAAATCATCAACATAATCTAAACCAGAAATTTTTAAATCTCCAGACCATTTAAGGCGAAAATTCCTTGCAAAGATTTTCACATAACATAATCAATAATCAAACGAAACAGAAAAGGAGACAAAATGCACCATTGTCTAACCCCCACTAGCAATGCTAAACCAATCGCTGCAAGATGTACCAACTCTCATACACGACTCACGTTATTATAGAGAGCAAAAGTTACACTAACTAACTTATTGCGTATCCCATGTGATCTAACAATCAACCACAAATTATGTCGATCAACAGAGACAAAGGCCTTTTTATTACCTATCTTCCTATTGCTTTTGGTTTTGACATTTGTCGATTGGTCGGTTTGTGGATTTGACAAAACGTTGTTGGCGAAAACGCTGTTGGACAAAACATCGAACGCGATGGAGAAATTTAATGATTTATGTCTGAAATGAAAGCTTGAGAAGCGGGGAGTATTATAAGCTATAAAAATTGATACCCCGTGCCTTCTTCACCCCTAAAGAAGGGAAATTAAGCTATGTTTACAGAATGCGAAGGAAGAAAGTAACAAGCTATATGTCAAATGAAGCTTCTGATGCGGGACTGTCGTAGGCTATGACCCCCCGTGCTTTCTTCCCTACTAAAAAAAAGGAAATCTGAATGTCATCCTGCTATATCATCGGAACGCGAAAGCCTACAGTTGCGAGTTAGGTATCAAATGAAAGCTCTTAAACTATTCGAATTTCGTCCCCACTATTCTCTCCTGATAAAATGTGTGAGGAGGAGATTTTCACTGGGGTCGAATTTAACGAGTCGTATCTGAAATTAAAATTTCTGACATCTCCAATATTACCGTCTACCTCATATTTTACCCCAAAAGGGGGATAAATCTGCTCGACGTTTATGAGTTGTATATCAAAGTTTTGCAACGTAGGTATTTTTAGTGACAACAAAAAATATAAATTAAGAAATAAAAAAAAACATATCTTTCTATAGGGCTTTAAAAAGTAAAAAATAAACCCAAAGCATATCGATGGTGCAATCGGTCATTGAGTTCGTATTCGCTTCAAAGGAAGATAGAGCGCCGACTTACCTACTCGACAAGATTTCCGACGCGCTATCTTCATTGAAGTGAATATGAACTCAGTGACCGATTGCACCATCGATATGTTTTAGGTTTATTTTCTACTTCTTAGGGCCCTATACGAAGATAGGCATTTTTTGAAAAATTTTAATTTATATGTTTTGAAAACTATAAAGCTAGTAACCACAGGTTTCTGAAACTCTAAACATTTCTCAAGAATCTGCCTAAGTGAAAATATTTGATCAATACATCCCCTACCACTTCGGAATCCATACTGTTCAACATGCAGTTGTCCATCAACCAAATTCTTAATTCTATTAAGTACATGCATGCAAAGAACTTTACCTTGGACAGGAAGTAAACCAAGTCCCCTATCATTATCAGAAGAACTACGGTCATCTTTTTTTAAAAACATGGATAATAATAGCTCTAATAAAATCATTAGGAACACCGTTAGCACAAAAATATTAAAACCGTTATCACAAATATACCGTTATCACAAAAATATTAAAACTTTCACTCAACCATGTGACAACACAAAGGTTCCCAGCTGTAAATATGGTGGTGATTTCATCCAGCCCTGGGGATTTATGCAGTTCTGATTTAGAGATAGCCAAAGCGACTTCGAAATGTTATATAGGACCATCATTAAAGCCAGTAATGTATCTATTCTCATTACAAACAATAGGAGCAGAAATAATCACATTATTTAGGACATTCTCTGAAATTCTCAGTCCACCAAGAAACAGCAGAATCCTCACCTTCAACCACCTTGCCATGTTTATCCCTCAATCTTTGTGTACATGTCTGTTTCTTCCCACATAAAAACATTAACAAACTGGTACAACCCCCTGCTGTTGTGCTGTCTAACTGTTCCCTCTGTTTTGTTAGCCACGCTATCAAGCTAAAGATTCTTATCAGCTGTTCACTGATCCTTTACACGTTTATTAAGCTCGTTGTAACGCCTTCTGTTAGGACTAGTAGGGTATTGATTCATATTAATCCTGCACTTCCTTCTTTCAGAAATAAGTTCCATAGCTTTATCACTCAAAATATTTTGTTTCCTCTGTTCTCTTTTACCCAAAAGATTACTGTTGATTTCAAGAAAATCCTGTTTAAACTGATCTCATTCTTTCTCAACTTCAGCAGTAACCAAACCACGATTGTCGTAGTGACTAAGTAGCCTATCATGGTATGTTTTGGCTATATCTTGATCTTCCAAGCATTCAGTGTTATAGCTAATATTTTAAACCTTAGCACAACATTTCTTAAGCTTCAGCTGCAAATCACTTTTGACCAGGTAATGGTCAGACCCAATTTCGGCTCCTCTGTATCATCTGGTATTTCTAAACGAACTTATTCATTTGCTGTTAATTAAAATGTAATCTGTTATATTTCTGTGCAACCCATCAGGTGAAACCCATGTATATTTATAAGTTTCCCGATGTTTGTAGTATGTGTTAGTTATTCATAAACCGTTAAGTTTACTTACCTGTAGGAGACGTTCCCCATTGCCATTGAAACTACCAATGCCAAAGGGACCTAAAACTCCTGCCCAAAGGTCAGAGTAAAGAAACCTCTATTGATTACAAAATATTTGTAGACAATAGAGGTTTTTTTTTCAAAAGCAATATATGTTATTTACCGAGACCATAAGGATAAAATTACTTCTAGATTCAAGAAGGAGAAGCCAGCAGTAAAATCCTATATAATGTTTGTTTTCCTGCTTAAATATTTGTGGGGACTAAATTCCTAGATCAGAGTCCTTTCTTCACAGAATTCAAATTATCCAGAAGCTGGCTATAAAACGTATTCAGATCGTTCTTATCAGAGTCTTCTGTGGCGGCATAAAACAGATGACATTCAAGTCGTTAATTTTGTTTCAAATTTTGCTGTAAGAAATATTTCATTAATGCAGTCACATCCTAAACGAGCATCAATGGCGTGTCTGCTGAGAAGCAAACCTACATTTTGGAGATGCTTTCCATCCTCCCTCCCTGAAAAGAGAAATATAAAGTTATTTTTAAGTATTTCACCTTTACCTGTCCATCTGGTCTCTTTCAAGCCTAGAATATTTAGGTTATAACGCTGGAATTCCTGCATGAAGACATCAATAGAATAATAACTATGTAACATCGTCACTTTCCATGTACCTGCAGAGAAAATGATTAGTAGAGTTTTTAAAGATACTAGGTTTATTTAGAGAGGTAGAGCCAACAATATCAAACAGCCCCCTGACCGCAGGCATGGAGCAAAGACCTATTCCTCCTCCGCTAAATGCTAAAGTCACCGATGCTGGTAGAAATTTCAGACACCAACCTTTCAAGTAGACCTTTTCAAGAGCCATAGACGTGACTGAGACACGTTACTCCAGTTTAGGATTGACGATGCCCAACTAGCTAAGTGAGGGTTCAGGTACCTGCGATGGCCTCTGATAAGGGCTATCTACCAGCTGATATAAGGTATCCCTGTGCCTCTGTTCACTTAGGGCTCGCAACACACAAGGAAGCGGAAAATGCAGCAGTAGATTCTCCCTCAACAGAGGCCCACCATTGAAGCAAGTCCAGATTCCATAATCAAGCTCAAATCCATAAACCAGTCCAGCGTAGTGGGTATAAATGGTCAACACCAGGACCCTGTGAAGTTGATTACTCCTCAGCAGGTTTCAAAGAAAAAATTGGCCATAGATGACCAGATCAGTAAGCCACATTTAACTTACAACCATCCTCTTCCGTTCCCTCCCCAAAGAGAATATCTGCTTTGAAAGTACTAACGGCATGGGTAGGCGGGGTGAGACTTTAGGTGCTAGACATAGCCGATTCTATGTATCATCACTGGGGATTGATACCACCTTGAGTACACCCCAAACAATAATCACTTAATATTTTTCTTGAAGTGTTTTTTTGTATAATTCATGCAATGTTTCAGCTTCAAGCACTTTCAAATACGTTCATGAAGAATCGCATGCATTCAAATAATATTATTCGCAAAATAATTTGTAACTGTTTCTTAAAAGAATTTTAACACATTCTAAAGACTTCACTCTACTCTTCACACTGCAACGGAACTAATATATTTAGTTCAATGACAAAGACAGAAATTTGTAGTCAATAGAGGTTTTTTTTCAAAAGCAATATATGTTATTTACCGAGACCATAAGGATAAAATTACTTCTAGGTTTAAGAAGGAGAAGCCAGCAGTAAAATCCTATACAATGTTTGCTTTCCTGCTGAAATATTTGTGGGGACTAAATTCCCAGATGCGCTTGCAAACTTCACCTACGACCGAAAGGAACTTGAATATATTTCTCAGTTAGGTTCAATTAATTTTCTATTATATATCTAAATGTCCTTACAAGGTGTATTTCTGTTAATATTTCATCGTAAAAAGAATATAGTGTTACTTGCAAATAAAATCGAAAAGACGCAAAAAGAAATAGAATCCCGAAACCATTCAGTTGCTGGTTTTGCGTGTAAGCCACGTGGAGTTTGCCTGAAAACTCACGTGCTCCCCAAGCAATTATTGCTACAGCAGGACCAAGTTGTTAGAAAAGAGATCCCTTGGCAGCTATTTCCTACGAAACATACTACCTTTGAAATATTGCTGTATTTTCACAAGCCCCCATGGGCTGACGGGAAAGAATAAAAAAGAGAGACATTTATGGCGGTTTCTCTTCCGTCGCTGGGGGAATGGAATGAGGACCAACCGAGGTGTCTCTCTCCGATGCACTGACTACTATGGGTTGAGCAGTGAACAAGGCAAGAAATCGTGGAAAGTAAGGAATAGTTGAAACGATTCAAATTCTAGATTTCTTTCTTATGGACAGAAATTTGATACCCGAAAGTTGAAAGTCGTGTTTAATGCTTATTATAGTGTAAATGGCGACGAAATGATTCAATCATCATTACAATTTAACTCAGAAAATATATCAGACCCTACGAAAGAACTATAAAAGCTTTGAAAACGGAAATTTTGCAGTTAAAAGAACAAAATATTCATTTAATTAAAGAAACAACAGATTTGAAATCTGCAGTACAAGATATGCAACACAGGATAAATGAATTAGAAAACTATTCTCGTCGAATGAACATAGAATTCAGAGGTGTCCCGGAATCTTCGGAAGAAAATTTAAATGAAATTGTAAATAATATTTCAATAACTTCAAAAGTGGAAAATACGGATATTGTCACTGCGCATAGAGTACAAATTTCGAAAGGTAAAACTAGACCAGTGATAGTTCAGTTTACAAAGAGAGCAAAACGCGATGAATGACTGAAAGCTTTTAAACTGAAGAGAACAATTGATACTAATGAAGTAGATAAAAGATTTATGTAAATGAGCATATTTGCAGATATTACGAGAAATTTTTCTTACATGCCAAACAGAGTAAAAAAAAAGAATTACAAATTTTTATGTTTCAAAGATGGTAACATTTTTCTGAGGAAGACCGAAAATTCGAATAGTAAGTGAGAAAGAATTCGATCATTTGTAATGGAGGATTTTGAAATTGAAGAATCATTATGTGAAAAGATTGAAGATTTTCGAGGATTAGAGGTTTTTACTCAGGTAACTTTATAGAAAATAATGATGGATTAAGCAATAATTTGAATTTATTTCCTGTTAATATAAGGAGTATGCGTAAAATTTTGTTGAAGTTCTTATGTTACTATATAATATAAATTATGTTATTAATGTTCTTGTTTTTTGTGAAATATGGATTAATGATTATGAACTGGATAATTTTAAGATTTTTGGATAGAACTATTTCATTAATGAGAGAAATATAATAAATCTGGAGGTACCATAATTTACTTTAAAAACAATTTATCAATTGACGAATATAAACTTAGTCGAAAATTTAATACTACTGAGATTTTAGAGGTGTATGATAAATTAAATGATTTATGCTTCATTTCAATTTATAGGTCTAATAAATACACCGTAAAAGCTTTTTTAAATGAATTAGAATGCTATTTAGACAAGGTAAAATATAAGAATGTTTATATAATTGATGATATGAATTTGGATCTGAGTAATAAGAATAATTAAGTTTACAGATATTTAATCATAATGGACACATACGGGTTTATGTCATATATAAACGTAATGATTAGGGTTACATCAGCAACAGCTATTTGCATTGAACATCTGTTTATTAGAAATGTTAATTCCGTGTACAAAAATAAATGTAATATATACATAACTGAAATATCAGGCCATTACCCACTTTTAATAATTATAAAATCACAAAAAATAAACAAAACAAATACAAATAAAAAAAAACTTGCATGGCATCACTTAAATGAAACTGAAATATAAAATAAGGGACTATGAATAGGATAACGATATCTTGTATGCAAAAACGTTATTTTGATCTATCAAGGATTTATTAAGATGGTTTATTCACCGATGCAGGATTCTGGTTACAATATTGATGGTGTGAGAGAGAAAAATAAAGTTAAAGGTATTAATGAAAAATTGATCACATATGAAATTTTAAACAGTATTAACAAAAAAGAAAAGTTGTATAAAAAAGCAAAGAGTATCCTTTAGTTATTGTTTATATATGAGTGAATATAAAGGTTACAAAAAAAACCTTAAAATAAGTATAAAAAAGTAAAGAATTTATATTATAGGAATTCATTTACTAACTGTAACAGTGGAAATTAATAAATGACATAACAGGTACATCAACAGCTCATAATATTTTCCAAATAATAAAGAAACCAATTTTGTAGGGATTATAATTAATGAATTGTTTACAAATGCTAATGGTAGCCGAAGTTTATCTCTCTCTCAGAAATCACAATCAGATTTCAGTTTATCTGATCAACAACCAGTATTGAATCTTTATGTATTTTACGAATACAGATGCAGGAGAAGTCTTGAATTTATTTTCAAATTTAGATACAAATAAAGTCTGTAGGATACGATACCTTAAATGCAAAAATACTAAAAATAATAGCTATACATAAATTAGATTTATTAGTATATATTATTAATTTGTCAATGGAAGCGGGGACCTTTGTGCACAATTTGAATTTTCTATAATTAAATCAATCTATAAGGGGGGAAACAGAGATGATTATGATAATTATTCACCTATTGCAATTTTACCATTTTTTTTCTAAAATCATTGAAAAAAAGAGTGGTTAGTTATTTCGATAGCTCTGAGTTTTTTTGCAAAAAACCATTTTGGTTTTCGTGAAAATTGCAGTAATAAATTCTGTCTCATGCACTAAAAAATTTAATGAATTTATTTATAAGGGAATTAATAATAATAAAAAGATTATTGGGGTTTTTTAGACATCAGAAAAGCATTTGACTCTCTTAATCATAAAATACTTTTACATAAGCTGAAATTTTATGGTTTTCGTGGTGTAATCTATGATTTGTTTAAAAGTTTGATTGATAATAGAAAGGAAATTGTGATTATTAACAATTTTAAAAGTATAACATTATTGACTGTAAGTGTTCCGTGTTGAGTCCTTTACCTTTTCTTATATATATATATATCATTGATTTCTATAAATTAAAATTTGCCGAACAAATTATTTCTTTTGCGGATGATACATCTATAGTTTTTGAAGCAGAAGATAATGAAGCATTACTTGGAAATATTAATAGTAGTTTAATGATTATTAAAATATGGCTTACGAATAATGAATTAGAATTAAATGTAAAAAAAAAAACTAAGTACACATATTTTACTTTAACTTCACTACACACTTTTGGAAATAATATTAAACTCCACGAATGGAACTGTTTATGTACAGACTGCTGTAACTGTGACACTATCAAAGTGACTGATAGCTATAATTATTTAGGATTAATAATAGACTCTAATTTAAAATGGAAAAAACATATTTACTCACTGCCTTCAAAACTAAACAAAATATTATATAAAAATTACTACTTAAAACGATGTTAATTATAATTTCCTACGGGATAATTATTTTCCGTGAGTACAGTTGGTCAAAAAAGTATCCGAACACTACGGTTGATTACAGAATTAAAAAAAATATCTGGCAACTTTTTTTGGGAAAATAGTGATCTGGCAACCTTTGTGTCACGTGTCACGAAGGTTGCCAGATCACTATTTTCCAAAAAAAAAGTTGCCAGACATTTTTTTTTAATTCTGTAATCAACCGTAGTGTTCGGATACTTTTTTGACCGACTGTACATTCTACCTTAATTTATGGGATTTCTTGTTGGGGAGGAGAATATAATTAAAATTTATTGCCTTTAATTTATGTACAAAATAAAATAGTTCGTAATCTTAATTATAATTATTTTGCTGGGAACACAACATTATACAACAAACGCAATATATTCCCACTAAGGAAATTATATATATATTTTTCAACTACATTTTTGTATAGAAATAAAGATTTAATTCCCATTAGAAATTCTAATTTTAACTCAAGAGTTTTAGGTGTACAATTTTATATAGAAAAAACAAAAAAGGAAATTTTTCATAATTTTTTTATCTTATTGTACTTAATTTTTTTTATTTTAATATTTTATACAATCAGACACGAAAAAAAAATGTTTAACAACTTTTCAGAAATGTTTTTGTGCATATTTTTCAAAGTTAGACGATATTAAATGTCTGTTCACCATGATTAAATAATTTTTGATAATATTTATATATGAACTGATATTTGGTAAATTCCATACCCACACCACTCATGTTAGTTAATATTTTTATACTATTTTTATTTACTTCATTTTCTTTAACAAAAATCAGTTATTTTTTTTATAACCTGGAAGAGTTCGAAAACTCCGTGGTTGTTCACATATCAAAACTATTCATGGTTTTACTTTATTGTTTCACTGTTCTTTGTAAAGTGTTGTATTGATAATGTATTTGACAAAGTGTTGTGTACTGTGTGTTTATTGTCGTCATGTATTTCTTTGTGTTATAATAAATTTCAATTTGAATGAATAGAATGATCTAAGAAAGAGTCCGAAATATAGATATCGGAAGTTTGTATACCAACAATTTTTTTTCTTAATGCATCACTCATCTATGAGATTGTATAACTTGACGTATTGTTAATATGCGCATAAAAAACTAGACACCTTTTAAAAATATATCTTTTAAATTTTCGAATTTGATAATCATAGTTCTAGTGATGATAACTTTCATGAATGCAGATGGAAGGGACTTCATGCAGAACAGAAGGACTTCATGTTTTTCGTTTTCTCTTTTTTTTTCAATTGTTTCGAAGAGAATATTAAAATAGAATTCTGTAATATTATAATTTTGGATCAAATGAATGAAATAATGAAAAACTAAATAAAAGTACTGCATTGTTTTTCTTTTCAAACTTTTAAAATTAACATTTTAAAAATAACATACGAATGTTTATTGGCTTTCCAAGGATGCACTTGACACTGCAAATTAGTTAACATATCTGTTTTTACATTGTCTTATATTACTTTAGCGTTGTTGAGGATAGCGTTAATAATAAAATTTAATTATCACAAAATTATAAATAATGTGGAAAATTGGAAATTATTTTTTTTTCAGTAGTTTTATTCACACAGTAAAACTTTACTGCTTTCTTTTATTAATTACCATTGAATTGGTGCACAGTATAATAGGATGATTAAAACTGCAAAAGGGAGGAAAAGTCTTTAGTGAGTGTAATTTTTGAAAACTGAAATATATGAATTTTTATGTCACTGCAGATACTATTTCCATTTTCTCCACAATGGATAAAATGTCGACTTTGGATCTGCATCGTTAACATTTTATTGCAACGATCACATCACAACGTTTAGTTCTCATCTCATTAAACAGTTTCTAAGTCACGCGAAATGTGGCATCAAATATTTGATCGTAACGAGTTAAATATATATCTGGAATATTTAAGTTTCAAAAGCAGTACAAAAACAAGGGAGTTTGCCTTTTGATACCTCTTGAAATAAACTTTCTCTCACGCCTGATAAACTCTAATGATTGTGTTTGTTATTGTTCTGGATAAAACCTTAGATCTTACAGCATCTCATTGTAATACGGTTCTACTTCAAGTAAACGTATCATGTGATACGAGCTGATGATGCCAGTTAAAAATTCTGAGACGAAAACAAGAGAAAGACGGCTTATATATAAGACAGGCATTTTCGTCGAAGCTAATGTGCCTACTGATGATACTTCTTTATTTATAGAGGCCCATTTTAAATTTCAGATGAGCCTTTGGCTTGAAGAGCAGTCCTTTATCCAGATTTATCGTTCCTTTAGTGCTAAGGGGCTTTATGTTCACTGCCAGACCATAAATCTGGAGACTAACGGTTCCTTCATCCTCAAACTCCATGAGTCACCCGAATCTGACAAATTCTGTTTACGTGACCATTGTGCACAAACTCATGGGGGATTTGATATCTTTCTGGGCTCATTCCTAAGCTAAGGGATTCAGTTACTCACTTGCTCTGTTACGTGCTCTAGTAAACTGTCTGATTTTCATTCTATGCTTGTTTCCCGCATACTTTCAAAATAAACGTATGGTGTTTAAACTAATAAAGGTTTCCTAGGTTTTTGACTCTACATTGTGTATGTCGCGGATGAAAAGCAACGGTATTAATATCCTCTTCGATTCCTGTTGACTCTAAAGGAGAGTGGGTAGTTTAAGCGATCCAATTTCTTCTGTGAAATATAAAATTTGAAAACATTCGTTTTCATCCTTATTACTAAATTGTAAGTTAAAGCAGTAAATTTGTTATAATTCTGCATTAAATCTTAGCAATAGTTTTGCTATTAAAATGCAACATACATACATTTAGTTACTACGTCACGAATTTTGTATCAGCATTCTCGTAAAGTCTAGTAATGATGCTCAAAAGTTTTTAATCCAGATTTTTATCTGTAGACTCCGTGCACGCTCTTTAAACAAGGCAAAAATCGACTGCTTGAAAGAAAGTCTTTTGTTAAATCGTATGCATGCTTCTTAAGCACAAGACAAATAACCGATTCTACAATATAAATTAATCTCCAATTGCAAGTGCGATCAAGGATGAAATTATAGAACCCAGGGTGGCAATTCTTGACGAAGGTAATTTTGTTTTCTTTGAATAGAACAGATTCGTTATTTATAGGTGCTAAGTACCCAGGAAAAATGGCTGTCATTGGCAGGATTCGGTTTGAGCATTTAATGTGGCTAAACATTCGATGCACTATTAGCTTCATTTGGAATATTTTTATGCATGTGAATAATTACCGTTTCTCGTTTTGTGTTTTATGCGAGTGTCTCCATTTATATATTTTTTTTATCTACCGATAAAAATAAATATTTACATTAAAGCTTTCTGGAATGAAAACAAAGTTATATTTAATAACAATGAATACGAGAAAGATTACAGAATTTCTCTTAGTGTAAACAAATTTTATAATCATTTACTTTATATCATAATCCGAAATATATCTCTAAAAAAGAAAATTAATATTCTCAATTCATTTTCATTCATGATCCTAAGCTCTTTCCAAAATTTTAAAATTAATAGTTAGTTTGTAAATTTCACGATTAAATTACGCAAGGTAGCTGGTGGTTCCTTCGACAAACCACCAGACTCCATAGAGAATTATATCACTTCTTTTAATATTGTTATAAATTTAATAGATGAAAACTGAGCGTGAGTTCAAAAGAATGCTTACCAAGCAAATTATAAATAAACTAATTTAATTACTTAGGCAAACAGTTCACATATATAAAAATTCAATCCGATCACAAATGTATTTCATCAAATTAAACCTGTAAGAATATCCAGCAATTCTCTACCACACTTGAAACAGTAGAACTACAATTCAGAGATTCTATTCAAAAATAAATAATCTTAATTAACATTAAATATGCGACAGAATCATCTTTATGAATAAACCTATCGTTTGTTTTTCTGCTGAGGTCCTGCCATCCTCTCAGACCTTCTACTGTGGCATATAAACTGACAGGCTCCTGTCAGACCTCTGTGGCAAGCAGCTGCTTGAGGGGGTATTTATTTTATTTATTTTATTTACCTTTCCAATTCTAGTATTTACCTTAAACACCTTATTTTACACTAATCCTCTTTTGTTTTCCCACTACCATACTTCTTCGATACATTACGGCCACCACAATTAGGTTTCCTAATGCTAACGTCGCTCGAATCCTAGCAAAAATTAGCCACTCAACTTTTCTAAAACAACAAATCATTCAACTACAGTCGAATATCTTCTTTCGACTACTTTATAACTTATTATACAATATTTACAACTCCTTCGTACACTGCAATAAAGATTCTGTGATCTAGACAGTGGTTCTCAACGTGGAGTACTTGGTAAATTTTTTGGGGGTACCCCGTGAGAGCTCAAAACTCGAGAGATCGAGTAACAAAGTCGCTAAGTTGGCGACACTGCTGTGCAAAAATGTCATTTTTTGTGTTTATCGATATATGCAATTTATGAATACAAAATATAATGTGTACATATTTATGTTTTATTTTATTCCCATTGTTATACTATAACTATAGATCTATCAATCTATACAAGGGGTACGCCAGTTATATACACATTTCCAGGGGGTACGTGAAGCATAAAATGTTGAGAACCACAGGTTTGGACTAACTACACAGGCCATTAATCCATCCGTCCAGTTCTTCACAGAATCCTTCTTAAAACACATCGTTATTATTTTCCAGTCTATCTGTTCCAATATATTAATGAGGTAGTTCTCACGCTGTACCACTAGCGAGCATCACAAGTGACATATCGCATCATGATCTTGTTGCACGTTCATCTGGCGGAAACAACATTAACAATAAATAATTTGCAAATGCCATTAACACACATTTGTGCAACATAATTTCATCTATGAAATTCCCAATCTACAGACCGGCCTGAAAATGTGGGGGAACGTCGTTCTACTGGTTCCTGAGTTTTTGAGGTTTATTTTACTTTTTGTTCATTTCGTATATTTAGCGAAAGGAAATAGATGCATTGTATGTATATCCACCCCTTCAGGGGCGGCTCGTTGTTAGGAGCAGGACCCACAAATATTTCTATAACTTGTGTATTTTAGTATTAGTTTTATCTTAATTTAAATTATATAATTATTTAAATACTGAATCAAAATGAAGAATAAAAATCCTAACACTCTTGTTTCTTTTTTTTAGTTGTTGTTGTTTTTTCTAAAGTATTTTGTCGATTTTCTATTTTGAATGCATTCAGTGAAGAAATACGTTCAAATCTGCATATGTTGCCTTCGAGGATCTGAAAGGGGCAACTGAAAATGTTCCCAGAACTCTATATCAGTCTTCATGATGATTGGCCTATTGGTGCTTTTCCTCTCTTTCAACAGTTTGCTGGTTGGGCGAGATTTCCACCAGTTCGAGGCTACCCTGTGCTAGTCAGTTAACGATATATACTTAATTCCATCTAAGGAACCAAATCCGAATTTAGTGGCTAAAAAAAGATAATTCTAAATTTTTAAATCGTCTTTGCTCTAAATGTTTTATTTGATTTCAGAAACCAAAAATATCTGATAGTACTAATCAGAAACTTGCAAATTTCAACATCGAATACGAAATTATGGCAGCTTCGTGCCAAAACATTTCCTTTTCGGGTTACTGGAGACACCAAAGTCCAATTTCATTCGGGTTACTGGAGGCACCAAAGTAAGCTTTATGCAATATATTTTAGTATTATAATATATAGAAAGTTTTTTATCCTTCAGTTGTTTGATGCGTTTTTAATATTAATTTTTCCGCCTATAAATACTATTTGCTAATAATATTGCAGATAAAAGTAACCTAGCTTACGCTAATATATATATTTTTTTTACCTGAGTCGTGATTTCGATTCAGTATGACAAAAGGCGACTGCATTTTAGAATTTGAAACACGAATTCGAATAGGACTTTATGTAAATTATAAATTAACGCACTGCAATTATGTACTTTACCGATATTGTTTGAATATCATTTGCTTTAATGAATGCTTCATGTCCACTGTGTACTTTAATAGTAGTCACGTAATGCATTCTAAAGCTAATATGGTCGTTTTTTTAACAATGGTTGAGGACATAAGCAGTGAATTACAGCTGAAACATTCAAATATGATTAAAATTATCTAATTGCAATAAAAGATTGAGTAGAAAACTTTCTCTTAAAAGAATTCAGACAATTGGTTTTCGATAATATGTATATTTTGTTCCTATGTGTTATTTGCAATGCTAAGTGATGGTAATTTGCATGAATATCATCATCACTAACAACTGATTCTTTGGGGTTGAACTCTCTGCCAAATATGTGGAATGAACGATAAGGTAAAATGATACCGTGGGAAAGATGATAAATGTACCCAAAAACGAGAATATTTGAAGATAAAAACAATTTTTAAAGCAAGTTGTACGCTATCGAACAAGTTCAAATATAAAGTAAGCCTATCGTTTTCACATTTAAATAATAATAAAATCATTCGAGTGTAAAGTTATAGTGGAATAAAGCACTAGTTGAATATCCTTAAATAAAAAAATAAGAGATTGAATTTTTAAATAACTTTTACTTATATATTGCAATTATTATCTTTAATTTTGCATTGCCTCAAAGTATAATTTTCCAATATATAATGGTAATGAATAATTAAAAAAAAGTAATATTTGCAAGAGTCAACAGAGCCGGATCTATCCTCCCCATCCCAGTTTTAAAAATGCTAGTAATGGTAATAAAGACAAAACTTATTTCCTCTAAAACGGAGTGTGGAATGTTATACTACAATGGCAATCCAGTCTTTTGCTCTCTCTACTTTGTTTTTTTCTGCATCCTGCCCAGATTTGCAATATTCAAAGTCTTGAAAGGTAGATAACGTATAAATAAATACCCCCTCAAGCCGCTGCTTGCCACAGAAGTCTGACAGGAGCCTGTCAGTTTATATACCAGAGTAGAAGGTCTGTGAGGATGGCAGGACCTCAGCAGAAAAACAACACGACATCCATGCCTTACCCCGGGCTCAAGCCCAGAACCCTTAGGTCAGAAGTCAAGTGCGCTAACCACTGGGCTACGGGACGGCTTTGACACTGAAGTTTTAAAAACGTAATCGTCCCCTTATGAAGAAAGAAGACATCATTATGTTATGAATTTCATCTGCACTACAAATGAAGAAAATATTCGTTATATATTGATCAATAATTGATATTAATCACGACTGTTTGATTGCAAACACTGTTCCGTTTGTTAATGTATATACTGTACGATTACTCAAACCTCAAGAGCAGAGGTTATTAAAATTGAGGTCTAATTCCATATTATTTTTTTCTACACCGCAGATATACTTTCAGAATTTATAAAAACCCACAATTAATTTCACAACTGATAGTGGCCCACAGTTTCGATAATCTACTGTATTCAAACTACTGTTCACGAAATAAAAAACATAGATGCTGAAAAAATTCCAGATTTCCTTTTGCACCATTCCCCATGGATCCCTTTTAGCTAGTGTCCATTGTTAGACGATGCGCTGAAGCAGCAGCAGCTAAGTGGGAATTTCTAAAGCAGCAATTCAAAACATCCTGTTATAAATATCGCGAAATTTTCACAAACTCGCTGTAGAGAATTTCTAATTCCTCCATTTATTAAACAGCTGGGAAAAGTTTCGGATTTAGTTTCGAAAGCCTTATTGCAAGATGGTCTAATGGCATTTTTTCTTTCGGTTCACTGTTCATAACTCTGTTTGCTAATCCGAAGTTTTCCATGCGATGAATATAGCCAAATCAACGTAGTGTATTTGTACATAAGATGCTGCTCAATGGTGGTTAATAATTCCTTCGTCTAAGGTCATCATTACTTACGAGTACATAGTTAATTAAATATCCTAACCCACGAGTTAATTCCCTTTGTCGAATTCCCTTTGTCGGTCTATTTGTCTCCTAATAGCTATCTAATGGCTCCATTTGTCTCCTAATAGCTATCTAATCTAAATTCTCCTAACAACTCTAAGACCTTGGGGATCTTTGTGACAGGGCCATTTAGTTCATTATGAACACTATGAGCTGTAGTTTTTTGCAACTCAAAAACTACAGCTCATAGGTGAAACTAACCCAGGAGTTCTCAATATAAAAAGAAGAGAGTGTTTCCAAAGACGTACACACCTACCGTATCAATATGAAGAAGGCAGCATTTCCTGATTTCTTTTTGGCGTTTTTCGATGCAAATTCGACTTTTTTTTTACTTTTAATAAATAATTTTTACCAAAAATATTAAATTTAGATACAAACTTAAGTTTTCATGGTTTGGAAATTTTTACCTCGAACTATTGAAACCAAATAATTTTAACTTGTAACAACTGATGGCCACAATTCAAAACGCCCTCCTAAAAAAGATTTCAAGACTTACATACTTATCCGAGTCAACCTTTATGCGAACAGTAAACTTCAACTTCAAACACGGAATCATTTATATCTGTTCTAGTATTACAAGCATTACGATTAATAATTCGTTTTCAATTGGAAATATCCAACATACTAATAACGTTCGAAGCATTAGAGATATAAAGTTTTACGAGCAACATGTTGTTAGACACCAAATTAGTAATAATTTTAACAATGTTCCTATTCCCTCTTATAACAAATATCGCTTATGAAATGACTGTATTTTTATAATTATTATACTTCTTTCTTTCTCCTTTGAGTGCAGCCTTATGCTTACGATGTTTTTTGTTCTGCATTGAATTAAAATAAGACGACAGCAAATTTCCTTACGATGTATTTCGAAAGCACTCCTCAGTGATTCCTTTTTCAAAGCGCACTTATTTCTTGGACATTCGAACTTAAAAAAGGAAGCATAGTTAAATGCTTTCGAAACGTTTCGTAAGAAATTTCGCTGTCCTTTTATTTAAATAATCAACAGAAAAAAATAACATCTCAAGATGAAAGATAGTTATTCAAAGAAGTGTATTACGATAGAAATATATAACTATATTAATAGTACTTTTCAAAAGTGAGTGAAATTAATACACATAATTTGTGAAAATCTCGACAAAAAATCAGTGGCTTAAAATTACTTCCGTTACTGTTCTTGTTTCCTAACTCGCACATCAGAAAACGTCTTCAAACATTATAAAAATCATCCTTCACCAATATGTAGCAAACTAAATAAGAAAGGGAAATTTGTTTTAATAATTCTTGAAAATATTATGTCAAATACGTTTCTGACATGGAGGTCGCACTTTTACAATTGACCATATTTGGAACAAACAACTGAATCAAACCTACAAGAGAGTGCAATCGAAACTTTGTTATAAATTGTTCATAATAATCAGGCAAGATGATAAATGAAATCTTAGAGTAGGAGTTCTCAACGTGGGGTACGCGGTAAATTTTTTTGGGTACACCGTGAGAGCTCAAAAGTCGCTAGATCTGATAATCCAGTAAAACGTTTATAATTTTATAAGATTTATTAAATTGTTTATGTTACATTTTGTGTTTATCGATACATGTAATTTATGAATACAAAATTTGACGTATGTATATATATATGTGTTTTATTTTATTCCCATTATTATAATATAACTATAGTTTTATCTATCTATACAAGGAGTACGCCTGTTACATACACATTTCCAGGGGGTACGTGAAGCATAAAAGTTTGAGAACCACTGCCTTAGAGGATACTTCTAGAGCAGTGGTTCTCAACATTTTATATTTTACCTACCGCCTGGAAATGTGTATGTAACTGTCGTACCCCTTGTATAGATAGATAAAACTATAGTTACAGTATAACAATGTGAATAAAATAAAACATACATATATAGAGACTTTTGAGCTCTCACGGCGTACCCCAAAAAATTTTACCGCGTACCCCACGTTGAGAACCCTTATTCTAGAGGATAATGTGGTAACCACACGTAACTCCTCCACACTCACTCACTCCACTCTCATGCTCAATAAGATAATTTTTGAATTAAGTGTAGCCAATAATGATAATAATATAAATAAGCGGCTTCGGCATCGTGATGCAATAGATCTGGGCCTGCTACATGGGGCGGGGGTGGCTCAGTCGGTAGCGCGCCAGGCTCGTAATCTGTAGTTCCCAGGTTCGAGTCCCAGCTGGGTCAGCTTTGAGATTTATCTCCGAAAAATTCCCCGCCCTGCCCACGGTCAGTAGGGGACACCGATGCGATGGGCTTGGAAAGGCCGCCGTCCGTCGGATGGGACGTTAAGCCATGGATCCGTGTGTGGGAGAGCCATACCCTGTGCACGTTAAAGAACACGTTGGATGGCCTTGACGGGAGGCTACCATCTGTCTCACAACAGCGGTTCCACCTGGCCATTTAGCCCATGGTGTGCAAAAAAGTGCCGCTAAGAGGTAAAACAACCCAACCCAAACAAGGGCCTGCTAACATTGCCACACTTGAAGCCTCTCGATTATTTTTTTTTCTTCTTGTGGGTATGTAAAATGAATAGGTTGCAAAACAAAATCGCGAACAGTGAGAGATCTGAAAAAAAAAGAAAATGGTGTACATACCAACAAATTAGTGAAGAAAAATTTTCCCGTGTACGCCGAACATTTTTGAAACCCGTCTATATCATTGCAAGGAAAGTTGAAGATCCAATTTAACTTGGCTACGAGACACGTTGTCTGCAAACACACAAAATTAATTAAAAAAATACTTTTCGAATTTTCGTTGAAAATTCAAAGCATAATCACATTTTTATTATTTGGGAATTTAAAATTAATTTTACAAAATTTCTAACTTTGCCAAATTTATTTAGTCCACGGGTTGTCGCAATGTTTTTTGCTAAGTTTGATTTCCTGTAGCGGCTCTCGCACAATGCCACTGTTACAAAAATAGTTGAAAAGATTTTCAGAGTGATTTCAATATTTATGATAAGCAGCTATAATGCCAATTTTGGTAAGCATTTGTAGCAGTGTAAGATCTATTGCTTTATAAAAATTAACTTTAACAAAACCCTTTCAAACCCTATGTTTCTTCTATAATTCACACGCTCTTCATACTCCACAGATCAACTCGATGTCCAGCAAGTGCTTGTTTCGGCACTCTAGGCGGGTCACCTAAACCACCACCATGTATACGCAGATGGTGTTTGACATGTCAAAATGATTCAAGTAGGACAATTGCTCCAAAGCATAGTAATTCGAATAGACTGAAACATCACTAGATTGATGAATTTCATCACTCTGTTCTAATAACCAAACCTATTTTATTGACAGAAATATCAGCACCGTTAATTATTTATTATTTTATTACATCATTCTGCCAGTTTAAATGTGAAAGATTATTCGTCTTTGACTGTACAGTAAATTTTTTATTCGAATGCTAACACCATTGGGATGTTACTATTTATCTAATACAGTTGGTTATTTTGGTATTCTCTAGAAGTTTTCTCTGTTTTATCTGTCAAACTCGTAAGCCACAAAAACCTCTCTACTTTCATCAGTTTCTTTAAGAACTTACGAGGTGCAGTCATAAAGTAACTCTCGCTTTCATTTATAGAGCAGATGTCTACGATGCTTAAAGACATTCGGATGTGCTCTAACCTTGAACGTATGCGCTATGCATAGAGTCAATCATTAACAAATTTCAATTTGTAATCGGTTCTCAGAAGCCATCAATAAGGTACTTTTTTGAGTCTCATTTTCGCAGGTTCCATTGCACCCGAGAATGCCATTTGGTTCAGCAATGTATCAGTGGTACAACAGCATTCTAAAAACAGCTCTTCGCAGAATGCTATCTAAAATGGATGGTATGATGGTAGTAATGATTACAAAAAGAGGTTGTTTCTACTGAACAGTATGGTTAATCTGTACAACGAACGCGTAGATCGTAGATCGATAATTCATATATGGACTACCAGGTACAATGGTACCCATAACCTCCTCCATCTGAACATATACCTAATTGTCATCAGTGTAAAAACAAGTAAGTAAAGTAAACCAACCAATGGTGGCCCCTAAGGGCTAAAAATAAAAATACAAGAAAGCAGTAAGGATGCGCAAGAGACCTAAAATGGGAAGCTTTCTTTGCTGAAAGTCATCATCTTAGGCATCTTGTATCTGTTCAAGACTTCATGTTCATAATCAAATAGAAATATGCAAGGTATGATCTCATGCGGGTTGCATCGAACTGACTCGAAGAAACCTCGCGAAATAGACTTAATATATGAATAGATATGATCGATGCCCAGGTCTCTTAGTTACGAACCATGGGGCATTGACCGCACATCTCAAGATCTTATTCTGCAAAACCTGAATCTTGTGGATGTTAGTCGGAGTTGTGTGCGCCCAAATTGGGGAAGCATATGAAATAATAGGTCGGATGACCATGTCATAAAGTAATAGCTTATGATCAATAAATAGGACTGAGTTTCTTCTGAGAAGAGGTCCCAGCTGGCATCTGACAGCGATGACTGACTTAGTGATGATCCCATGTTGGAGATCCATGTTGAATCCATGTTTAGTGATGATCTCAAGTGGGATCCCATGTAAATGGGATCCCACTTGAGTTTTTTATGCAAGGTAACTCCCAAATACTTGACAGTTTCTTGCCATGTGATAAGTTCATCTAAAAATAGTAAGGTTTGAGGGTTTTTAATCCTCTTACCACTGAAAAGGATGTCATTACTTTTTTTGAGTGTTGATTTTCACTTTCCATTTATCGTACCAGGATTCCATTTCATCCAAGCAATTCTGAAGTCTTCTAATTACCAACTCAACTCCCAGAGAAGGGGAGATCAGAGCAATGTCATCTGCATATTGAGCTATAACAATGCGATCAAATGATGGAATGTCAAAAAGATATAGTGAGAAGGGAGCAGGGCCTAAGAGAAAGCCTTGTGGAACTCCAGCGGCCATTTCTCTCTTAGTAGAGATCGAGGATTTGATATGAACCTGGAAAGTTCGTTTTAAAAGGTACGTTTGTAGAATACAGGTAAGGCCCGTAGGTATCCCAATCTTGGTTAGTTTGTAAATCTGGCCGTCCATCCAGATGCGGTCAAAAGCCTTGGCCACGTTCAGAAAGATGGCGGCAACTGTTTCTTTCTTATTTAGTGCCGCAGCAATAGTTTCAAATAACCTGAGGACCTGTTGTTCCGTCGATTTTTTACGCCTGAATTCAAATTGAGATTCAGGTAAAACAGGATGAATGGAAAGGAATTCTTCCAATCTGTTGAGTATAATTCGCTCAAACAGTTTTCCTAAACAGGAAAGCAAACTGATGGGGAGATAGCTGAGAGGAAACGAAGGGTCCTTACCCAGTTTATGAATCAGCCTGACATAGGCGTTTTTCCAAACCTCAGGAAAGACATAGTGTCAGAGGAGGAAATTAAAAATTCGACAAAATTAGTGATGGCTTTTTTCGGCAGGTGCTTCAGCATGCTGTTGGAGACGTTGTCAGGACCTGAAGTCTTGTTGGGCTTCAATTTATGGCTGGCCTGAATCAGTTAAGAAAGGAGATATAAAATATATCCTTGATCTTTCTTACTGACTGAAACGAAAAAGAGTTTCTTCCACCTCATCACAGGTGTCATTATCAGAAAGATCAGAATTCTCCTGAAATTGCAATTCGAGGGCATCTGCAAATGCTTCAGATTTGTCATCCTCATTATAACATAAACCAGCCGTCCCACGGATGGGGGGCTACTTCTACTATAGATATATAGATGGTAGTTTATACGATGATTCTTTAAAGATTTCACCATTTTCCAGATGGAGTTATCACTTGTAGAAAGTGAGCTAAGTTTTTTATTCCGGGTAAAATTAGATGGTCCTGAGCTTTTGTCTAACCTCAGTTTTGAGGAAGTAATAAAAATTCTTGTCTTGGACATCTCTAGATCTTTGCCATTTGTGTCTGGCTTTGTTCTTGATTTTTATGAGATCAGAGAGAGCCCTCGGAAGAATGTATAAATCTTTACGAGGTTTTTGCAAAGTGCTGTCTTAAAGTATTTACTGAGTCAACAAATCAGTAAATGTAAGGATTGAATCATTTATCTTTCTGAGAGAAAGAGATTTGCATGATCCGGAGACTTTTTCGTTAACAGTTGTTTTATAAAGCTCCCAGTTGACAACATTAAAAGTGTCTGGAACAGTAGTAACAGACAAAAACAGAGTTATGCAAAGCAGCAAATGATCGGAATTCAGATCGTTATGAATGCTAAGTTCATATGTAGGTAAAAAATTCCCAAACATGATCAGATCTAAAACCTCCGGTCTATGCATGTAATTATATGGGTAAAACGTAGGCTCACTAGGAGCATCCACGATGATGCCGTTAGATGTGGCATAATCTAAAAGTATGTTTCCATTCTTTTTGCAGGATCTAGAATTCCAAGCAACATTTTTAGAATTTAAATCTTCTGCCAAAATTGTAGGAGTTTTGCTATGAAAAATGATTTTAAAATCATTCTGAAAAAGTTCATAATCGGGTGATTTTTAAACGGCATAGACGTTCAAGATACCAAAAGTATCATCGTTAACTGAAATAGCAGTAACTTCCAATGAATTGAAGTTTACAGTTGGTAAAAGATGATGTTTTATGGATCGCCTGATGAGTTGTACCTCTACCACTGTTATGCTGTCGATTCGTTCTGTAAACCTCAAAGTTTGGAAACTTCAGATTATCTGAGGCTCTGAGGTAGGTTTCTCCCAAAAGGACAATATCTGCCTGGGAGTCAGATAAGAAATTTCTGAACTCCCATAAGTCAGTAAGAATGCCATTCGTATTCCAAGAAAAGATATATAGATGATTCTTCTTACACTTGTGCTCCATTTGTAGACAGCGAAGAGAGTAGATAGTCGAAAGCTTTTAGCCCAATGGTGAGTTTATCCATATGGCTATTGGCATTCTAATATTCAATTATTTTAAAGCCAAGCAACTCGCCATAATTTTAAAGGAAAAAATCCCAATTTTTGCATCTCACCTAAATTTTGCTATCTTCCCCTAGACTTGCCAACTCGCAATAATTTTACAGAAAAATCCTAATATTTACATCTCACCTGAATTTTACCAACTCCCCACGATTTTTCCATTGGCATTCTAATATTCAATTATTTTAAAGCCAAGCAACTCGCCATAATTTTAAAGGAAAAAATCCCAATTTTTGCATCTCACCTAAATTTTGCTATCTTCCCCTAGACTTGCCAACTCGCAATAATTTTACAGAAAAATCCTAATATTTACATCTCACCTGAATTTTACCAACTCCCCACGATTTTTCCAAATCACTTTGATTTTCAAACTTACCCTAGATTTTACTAACTCCCTAATTTTTTCGATCTCGCCATAACTTTTCAAAAAAAATCCCAATTTTTTACATTTCATCTATATTTTGCGAATTCCTCACGATATTTACAAGCCATTCCGAATTTTCCCAACTGCCCCTAGATTTTGCCAACTCACTAAGTTTTGCTAACTCGCCATAATTATACAGAAAAATATCCCAATTTTTGCATCTCACCTAAATTTTACCAAGTCACTCAGAATTTTCCCAACTTCTCCTAGATTTTGCCAACTCCCTAAATTTTGCCAACCTGCCATAATTTTACGGAAAAAAATCGAACTTTTTATATCTCACCTGAATTTTGCCAACTCCCCACGAATTTTCCATGTCACTACGAATTTTGCCAACTCCCTAAGTTTTCGCACAATTTTGCAGAAAAAAATCCAAATCTTCACATCTCACTTGATTTTTGCAAAGGCACTCTAAATTTTGCTACCTCCCCCAAGATTTCCCAACTCTCCTAACTATTGCGAACACATCATAATTTCACAGAAAAAAGATTGCAATTTTTATATTTCACCTGAATTTTGAAACTCTCCACGATTTTGCCAAGTTACTCCGAATTTTTCCAACTGCCCTAGGTTTTCCCAACTCCCTACATTTTGCAACTCGCCATAATTTTAAAGAAAAAAAATCCCAATTTTTGCATCTCACCTGAATTTTACTATCTTTCCCTAGACTTTGCCAACTCCCTAAGTTCTGCCAACTCGCAATAATTTTAGAGAAAAAAAATCCTAATTTTTACATCTCACCTGAACTTTGCCAAGTCATTCCGAATTTTGCCAACTTACCCTAGATTTTACCAACTCCCTAAGTGTTTCGAACTCGCCATAACTTTACAAAAAATCAATATTTTTATATTTCATCTGAATTTTGCCAACTCCCCACGATTTTTCCAAGTCACTACGAATTTCACCAACTGCCCCTAGGTTTTGCCAACTCGCCATAATTTTACAGAAAAATATCCCAATTTTTGCATCTCACCTGCATTTTACCAAGTCACTCCGAATTTTCCCAACTTCCCTAGATTTTGCCAACTCCGTAAGTTTTGCCAACCTGCCATAATTTTACAGAAAAAAAAAACAATTTTTACATCTCACCTGAATTTTGCCAACTCCCCATGATTTTGCCATGTCACTACGAATTTTGCCAACTCCCTAAGTTTTGCCATAATTTTACAGAAAAAAATCCAAATTTTGACATCTCACCTGTTTTTTGCAAAGACACTAAATTTTCCCAGCTACCCCAAGATTTGCCAATTCTCCTAAATATTGCGAAGTTGCCTCGATTTTGCCAACACATCATAATTCCACAAAAAAAAAGATTGCAGTTTTTACATTTCATCTGAATTTTACCAACTCTCCATGATTTTGCCAAGTTACTCCGAATTTTGCCAACTCTCCATGATTTTGCCAAGTTACTCCGAATTTTGCCAAATGCCCCTAGGTTTTCATAACTCCCTAAGTTTTGTAACTCTCCTAATTTTAAAGAAAAAAATCCCAATTTTTGCATATCATCGGAATTTTGTCAACTTATCCTAGACTTTGCCAACTCCCTAAATTTTGCCAACTCCCAATAATTTGCAGAAATAAATCCTAATTTTTATATCTTACCTGAATTTCGCCAACTCCCACCGATTTTGCCAAGTCACTCCAAATTTTGCCAACTTACCCTGGATTTTACCAATACCCTAAGTTTTTCGAACTCTCCATATCTTTACAAAAAAATCCCAATTTTTGCATTTCATGTTAATTTTGCCAATTCTAAAAAATTTTTTCCAAGTCACTACGAATTTTGCCAACTGCCCCTAGATTTTGCCAACTCCGTAGGTTTTGCCAAACTGCCATAATTTTACAGAAAAAAATCCCAATTTTTACATCTCAGGGGAATTTTGCCAACTACCCACGATTTTCCCATGTCACTACGAATTTTGCCAACTCCCTAAATTTTGCTATAATTTTACAGAAAAAAAAACAAATTTTCACATCTCATCTGATTTTTTCAAAGGCACTCTGAATTTTGCCATCTCCCCCGGGATTTGCCAACTCTCCTAAATATTGCGAAGTTGCATCGATTTTGCCAACACATCATAATTTCACAGAAAAAGATTGGGATTTTTACATTCCACCTGAATTTTGCCAACTCTCCACGATTTTGCCAAGTTACTCCGAATTTTTCCAACTGCCCCTAGGTTTTCCCAAATCCCTAAGTTTTTCAACTCGCCATAATTTTAAAGAAAAAAATCCCAATTTTTGCATCTCACCTGAATTTTACTATCTTCCCCAGACTTTGCTAACTCCCTAAGTTCTGCCAACTCGCAATAATTTTAGAGAAAAAAATCCTAATTTTTACATCTCACCTGAACTTTGCGAAGTCACTCCGAATTTTGCCAACTTACCCTAGATTTTACCAACTCCCTAAGTGTTTGGAACTAGCCATAACTTTACAAAAAAATCCCATTTTTTACATTTCATCTGAATTTTGCCTGCTTCTCACGATTTTTCCGAGTCACTCCGAATTTTGCCAACTGCCCCTAGGTTTTGCCAACTCCCTAAATTTTGCCAAACCCCCATAATTTTACGGAATAATATCCCAATTTTTGCATCTCACCTGACTTTTGCCAACTTCCCCTAGACTTTGCCAACTTCCCCTAGACTTTGCCAACTTCCTAAGTTTTGCCAACTCGCCACAATTTTACAGAAAAAAAAATCCTACAGAAAAAACAGAAACCAACAGGTTTTACAGAAAAAAAACCCTTTTACATTTCCCCTTAATTTTGCCAACACCCCACGATTTTGGCAAGTCACTCCAAATTTTGCCAATTTACCCTAGATTTTACCAACTCCCTAGGTTTTTCGAACTCGCCATAACTGTACGAAAAAAATCCCAATTTTTACATTTCATCTGAATTTTGCCAACTCCCCACGGTTTTTTGAAGTCACTCCGAATTTAGCCAACTGCCCCTAGGTTTTGCCAACTCCCTAAATTTTGCCAACCTGCCATATTTTTACAGAAAAAATTCCAATTTTTACATCTCACCTGAATTTTGCCAACTCCCCACGATTTTCCCATGTCACTACGAATTTTGCCAACTCCTTTAAGTTTTGCCATAATTTTACAGAAAAAAAATCCAAATTTTTACATTTCACCTAATTTTTGCAAAGTCACTCCGAATTTTGCCAACTGCCCCTAGGTTTTGCCAACTCCCTAAGTTTTGCCAACTCGCCATAATTTTACAGAAAAAAATCCCAATTTTTACATCTCACCTGAATTTTGCCAACTCCCTAAGTTTTGCCAACTCGCCATAATTTTACAGAAAAATATCCCTATTTTTACATTTCTCCTGAATTTTGCCAACTCCCCCATGATTTTGCCAAGTCACTGTGACTTTTGCCAACTTACCCTAGATTTGGCCAACTACCTAAATTTTGCCAACTTGCCATGATTTTACAGAAAAATATCCCAATTTTTACATTTCACCTGAATTTTGCCAACTCCCCCATGATTTTTCCAACTCCCTAAGTTTTGCCAACTTGCCATGATTTTACAGAAAAATATCCCAATTTTTACATCTCAACTGAATTTTGCCAACTCCTCACGATTTTCCCAAGTCACTTCGAATTTTGTAAACTCCCCAAGATTTTGCCAAGTTGTCCCAATTTTGCCAACTCACCTGTATTTTACTAAGTGGCTTCGAATTTTGCCAATTGCTCTAAAATTTGCCATCTCTCTATTTTTCAAACTGCCCTAGATTTGCCAAGTTTCCTCGATTTTGACAACTCCCCTCAATTTTGCAAAAAAAAGCTACAAATGTTTCGAAACTCATCCAGATTTTGCGAAATCGCTTCGAATTTTGCCAACTCCGAGTTACTTTGGGGGGGGAGCCTCCTCCACCCCATTCCCCGATGGCTACGCCGCTGTCCAGAGGTCTCTGTGTGGTCCGCAGTGACGTCAAATCCAGAGCAGCTCTCTGTGTGGGTAGTGTTGGAAAAATCAGTAACTTGAAAATTTGACATTTTGAAAGCTTTAAATTTGAAATTTTCAAATAAAGAGTAGTTAACAAAAGTGAAATAAATATAAAATAAGACTAAAATAGAAGTCAGTTTAAAGAAATAGAGCAAATTTACATAAATATATGTAAAATATTGGAATATTTCGAATTCAAAAACTCACAGTTACAACAGTAAGAAACAGTACAAACCGGAATTTGAAAAGGACGGATTTCCGTAAAATATCACAAATCTATCCAAAAGCAATAGAAATTTTTAAAACTAAATATAGAAATACCAAATTAAAAATGTACAACTATAAATTTAGTAAGGAACGAACGGTAAATAGTAAAAAGCTAGTCTACCAGTAGCGACTGGAAACGCAGCTAAAACTAAGGAATTAGATAAACTAGGAAACTTAAACAAACTAGGAACTTAAACAAACTAGTGGACCTCAACGGAGGCTTCAACTGAGTTTTGTTTACCTGTACAGTAGAAAAAATATGTTTTCAAGCCAAATTTCGCCAAACTCAGAATTGCGTACCAGTATGTACTCTTCCTACGCCAATGACTGCTAACTTAAAGTCAGCAAATGGCGCGTACTATTCCAATACTGGTAGCGGTCAACTGAGTTCAGCTTTTGACTTGTACTAATATTGGTTTTAAAGTTGAGAAGTGTAGACTTTATTAGTAGATCATAATGGAAGTAAAACCTGAAAATTCCTAACTAAGAAACTAAAGTTGAAAGTGAAAAGTTAAGCTTAGACTAGCTATCCTTCATGCCAAAGGCTACACTGGGATTCTCACACATTATCGTCTAAGGATAATAATAAAAAATTTAGTTAAAGTTTTAGCTAAATAAGTTTACTAATTATAATCCAGGAGCGAAGTACAAACACGTCTTGTCACATCAGAGTCTAGCTCTGAACTCATGTTTTCTTACTAAAATAATCCAGGAGCGAAGCAAAAGTACGTCTTCACCTTTCAAGGTCTGAGATCCAAGTCCACAACGTACGCAATAATTATTTTGAAATGTAAATGGGCATTACTTTATGATTGCACTGGTATGAAACTATCTACATTGATGTCTGGAACATTTAATAAGTTGTTGAGAAAGTTTCTCTCTCTTCTATCAGAAATGAGTTCCATAAACGTATCGCTCAACTCAAGTAACTGTTCTATTCGTTAATTCAGTCTTAGAACAGCTTTATTGGCTTGAAGTAGCTATAGTTATTTATGCTCAATATTTAAAAATTTCATCATCTTGAGTAAAAAATAAATTTCGTTTATTATTGTGCGTAATAATCTGTTGTAATAAGATGTCGCCATTGTTCTATTCTACAAATCGCCATCATTAAATGTAATTTTATAGCACTTCACGTATTTTTTATCTTCAACACGTCAATGCTTTAACACAGAAAGTCTCAGAATTCTCATTCTCCCGATTTGACTCAAGATTGCTAACAAAGCTAGTTAATTTCATCATCATCATCATCATCCTAAAGCAGCCAAGGGTTACGGAGGTCCAACCAGATCGTGCAGTTTAGTTCTCCAAACACAGTTTTCCTGAGCCAAAGTTGCTGCATCTGGCCACTGTAAGACCAATTCAAATAAGATCCTGTTTGACATTGTCTGCCCACCGCATCCAAGGTCTTCCTCTCTTTCTGAGGCTCTTAGGCACATTGTTCATAACCCTATTCGCTAAACTATAGTTATTCATGATACTGTTTAGTAATCAATGCTATATCGAATAAATCAATAATATACATACTTTAATGGAAATATTTGATCTTTTTAATGAAACCAACGTACATTTATTTACTAAAATAGTCTTTTGTTTAACTGATAAAATATTTATTTTCTCAAAACATTATCTTTACTTAGCTGTAGCAAATGTTCCCCACTGTTGCTGCAACATTCATTGAGAAAAGGGTCTATCTTTCCAATCCAGAATCAACATTATAGTGCAAACCAGAAAAATAGTAATTACGTTTCTAAGGAACCTCAAAATATCTTGAAGTGTTCCATAAACCTTGAGTTTCTCTCTCACTCATCTAAACCCATGCTCAAAGACTGACACCCTACGCCAATAATATTATGAAGTCTGCTGTTTAATTTCTCTATCTTTTATCTTTCTTTCTCTTAACTTACGCTGTGAGAGGAAGTTATTGATTAACGTAATTATAACCTAAAGCAACATCGTTAACAATCCTACTAAGCAAAACCCCAACCTAATGCTTGCGCTGATCGTTGTTACTTCCTGAAATATAAAATCTATAACTTTCTTTGCATTCATTCATTTGTTACGGCAATCAACAAAACAATGGAATCTATAACAGTAGATTCTTCTTCGACTGAGCCCTACCACTTCCCAATCCTACTGAAATCGGAAAGAAATTACATTTCATATACTAGGAGACCATCTGAATCCTTTGATTCTGACAACTATTTAGTAGCGAAAATAAGTGGGTTGGGATGTTTTACCTTTGAGCGGCACTTTTTTCCACACAATGAACCCAAGGTTTCAGAGAAGTTTTGGGGAAGGGGGACACACTAGACAATTGTTAGGAGTCAGATGGCAGCCATTATTCAACATAATTTTCTGGACATTCGAGGTCATCCAGTGTATTCTGTAACATGCACAGGGTATAGCAATCCCTCACACTGGACCACGGCTTATAGCCCCATCCGATAGACGTCGGCCTTTCCAAGCCCATTGGCCTCCCTACTGACGAGGGCAGGGCGAGAGGTTTGAGGAGATAAATTTCGACAATTGCCCAGGAGGGATTCGAACCTCAGAACTGCAGATTACTAGCTTGGTGCGCTAACAAGTGAGCCACTCCACCCCCGAAAAGATATGAATAAATCGTTCAATCCAAGGTACGTTTACTAAGACAATATCTTCTGAAGCTGACTTCTTCAATTCTCTTTCGGAAGAGGGAGTATATGCTCTCTAAACTACTAACGGTCTGCATTGCTTCAAGATATATAGACATGATTCTTATGACTTGCAGGTTCACTGCATCATCCTATGAAACAGGGCATAAATCTTCTTCCAGTTTATTCGTAGCCATCAAAGCAAATTTTAATTTTTGGTTTTTAATACACTGAGATGCCAATTTATTAAATACACTTACCTAATAGCGTGTTGCGCCTGCTTTGGCCTTCCAAATAGCCCGAATTATTCAGGACAAGGAATTTATATGGTGCTGGATGCATTGTGAAGTAATGTACCATGCGGATATGATTGTGTCGCACTGTTGCTGCAAATTGGAAGGCGGAAGAGTCTCGCTGCGAACAGTCCTTACTTCCTCATTCCAAAGTTGAACGAAGTTATGAGTTGTGTTTACAAAGTTGTGAAGACAATGATGGAAGCCTGATTAAGGACCGTCTGTTCGCTTGCACAATTTTCCCCAGTATTCTTTTACCCCAACGTCTCCGCAACGACCATCCGAGTGAGGGTAAACTGCAGCCATGAACGGATGAACTTGGTCAGCAACGATGGTCAAGTACACTCTGGCGTTCTTATGTCCTTCGATGGTTATCAGGGGGCCTAATGTGTTCTGGGAAAACATTCTCCACACACCATACTGCCACCACCGGCCTGTATTGTTCACACCAGACAAGATAGCTCCATGGCATCATGTTGCTTGTGCCAAATTCTGATACTTCCATCAGCATGATGTAAAAGGAACCTTGATTCGTCCAACCAGGTTATCTTTTTACAGCCCTCAACAAGTTCAGCGTCGATGATCCCGTGTCAACTGGAGATGTATTTCGTGTTTTTTTACTGACAACATCGGCACTCGACATGAACGCCGGCTGTTATAGCCTATTCGCAAGGTCCAATACGTGGTTCGTTCACATATGACCTTCTGTTGTGTTTTGCCTGATTGTGGCCAGTCTGTTATCTTGCACAATTTTCTCTAGTTTCCTTTTACCCCAACGTCTCTCAGGTCGCTCGTTTCATCCATTCTGACACTCATTCCAACTCTAATTGATGCTCGAAGAGCTGGTCTGCCTGATTTATACCGCATATCCCGGTCACGTGACGTATTACGTGTTGGAATGAAACAGTTATGTGACGAGAGGTGATTTACCTAATAAACTGGCATCTCAATGTGCTTTTCACATATTGTTTGGTCGCTCTTTGTCGAATCATAGTAATTGCAAAAATGCCTACAATAGACATATACGCATAATGTGAAAGAAAATCCTGCAAGCATATTTTTAAATACTAACATATTGTATATAGTATATTGTATATAACATATTGTACATACACATTTGCGGGAAATGCATGTACAATATGCTATATACAATATGTGTATTGTACATACACATATTGTATATAGCATTATTGTATATACATATTGTACATACATTCCCCGCAAATGTAACAAAATGTATCTTCACTAATAATCTATAAGCTAAGGTTGTCCAATCGATCTGTGATAGATAATTGATTCTCTAATCCATTACACGTTTAAGCTGAGCAAATGTGTTGCATTTGGAAATAGATGGCCAGATCTAATAAGATCATGAAGTCAAGAAATTTCCCTTGAGTGAATCTCTTTCTATCTAGCTAGATACTCCGACCCTTTTTTGACCTCGAATGCATTACCGAATCTGAAAATACCTATTATTTCTGATTTCTACTGCAGGACATAGCCCTCCTATTCAGCCGTTTTTAGCTCTCCAGCAATGGTATGTCAGGATTTGACCTTTGATCTAGAAGGGTCCATCACATTCACATTTTGACACGATTTCTGAGATCTACGAGTCAAAATACCCCCAGGAACCAATATCACTGGGCAACAAATTTTTTACAAACGTCATGTCTCTGAGATAAAAGTAATCATTTCTTAAAGATTTCAAGGTACTGAACACGAATATGACAATGAAATGCAAAATTGGCTACGATTTCTGAGAAATCCACAATAATTTCTTATATAATAGAGTAATACGTACATATGACATGTATCGGTAAATCTCCGCTTCTATTTCCGACATCGCTTTGCCCGTCGCTCGTACAGCTGCTCAGGATCATATCTGGCGACTGTCCAACAGTAGTCAGCTAACATTGAAGTGGGCCAGTTTCCCTGGTTCGTTTCTCCATCGTTGCAATGTCCTGGTGAAAACGTTCACCGTGCTCATTGCTAATCATGCTGTAGTTGTCGGGGAAGAAATCTAAGTCGGAATGGAGAAAGCGGATCTTTAAGGACATATTGCAGCCAAGTTTGTGATACAGAGACAACATATCCTTAACCAGTTTCTTGTAATTGTTTGTCCTTACATTCTCGAAGAATTTAGCTGACACCAGACGAAACGCATCCCAAGCCTTTTTCTCGTCACCCTGAAGCAAGTTGTCGAACATGTGGTCTCTGAACACCTCGCGGATCTGAGGACCCACAAAAATTCCCTCTTTAATTTCACTTTGCTGAGTCGAGGGAATTTGTCAGCCAAGTACTTGAAAGATGATGCAGTCCGGCCCATGGCTTTTATGAAGCTTTTCACCACACCGAGTTTGATGGTAGGGACGGTACCAAGATTTTGTGCATTTCTGCCAGAGTTCCACATTTTTCTTTCCGACCTGCAGAGATTTCCTCCGAGGCCAGTTTCTACTCACGTAGTGCACAGTCTTTGATCTGCTGTCCCATTCACATAAGAAACAGCAGTACTTCGAATATCCGAGCTGCAGACCCATCAACAGAGCCACTACCTTCGAGTAACAACAGAGATTCCAGCATATTTGCTGTATTGAAGACAGTTCAACAGCTGTTTTAGGTTGTCATAGGTTTCTTTCATGTAGACAGCGTGTCCGACCGAAATGGATGGAAGTCGATTTCCATTATGAAGTAACACCACCTTGAGATTCAATTTCGAGGATTTTATGAATAGTCGACATTCTTGAGGGTCATGTTTGATTCTGATAGCATTTATCAAGCCATATACATCAGAGCAGAACACAAGGTCATCTTCCTATCTGAAGGTGTAAACTGCTCATCACGAGTTCGAAACGTAGCCACTCGAACATTTTCCTTGAAAAGATTCCATTGTTTAACCCTTTCAGGACCATAAGGTTTCTAAGAGTAAATATTAGAATGTAACTGTTTATTTTAGTTTGTTTAGACGTAAAATAAATAAAAATCATAAGAAAAATACATAACAATGTGTAGTTTTTTTGGAATTTTATGGGAAATATTTTTCCCAATTTACTATAAAGGTAACACAAATTATAGTTAGGCTTATTATGCAATGTCTTTTATTTATTGGTTTATTAGAACAAAATGTTAACTAAAATAATACAAAATTATGAAATAAAATTACTATACAAAATGATGTGCTAATTATGATATTCTGCTAAGCAATTTCTTTTGGTAGTGAGGCAAAGATGGACATTGCACATAGTACATATATTATGCGTCCTGACAGTTCTGTTTTTGTTTTCTAAACGTTCCCGTTTACGTAATTGCGTTCGGCATACGTTCTATTTTGACATTCTGTATAAAAAATGCAGATAAGGTTATAATTAAATACGACAATCAACAATTTTAAAATGGGAAAAATGTTTCCCTTGGTCGTGAAAGGGTTAAGTCTTGTCCAAGTAACTCTGCTTTGGCCTTGGACAAACGTTGTTAATAATTCTTCTATTATTCTTCTATTATTAATTCTATTATAAATACAAATTAATGTTTCGTACCCTTTTTACCCTTCTTCTTCTTGTACGATAGTCCTCAACCAATCAGTGTCTTGTTATAATTCAACATAACATCCATGCTTTGTTTTGAAATGCATAAAGAATATTGTTATTCTTCTATTATTAACAACGTTGCGGTTGTTCAGTGTAAACAGAGGGCATTTTTGTAAATTATAATTAATTTAATTGCGGTTATTTTTAAATTATTACCTACCCACCACCACTAGGCACCATCGATTTCACCAGTCCTGCACTTGAACACTGAGATAAATGTTAATTTATTGGTTTGTTTGTTTTTCTTTTGAGATATTTTACAAATATTTATTAATAATCTGTATTACACAGTAAACTTAAGCAGTAAATTTTAAAGTAAAAATCAAGTATAACATATAAGAAATACCTGTTTTATGTGTTGCTGGGGTCGCCTGTCAAGGGTTTGGAACGAATTGCAGGAAATCAAAGTGTCATTGGTTTCAGCTTAAGATATTTTCAACGTACAATGAGTTTTGTGGGACAAATTATCATCGGATGTTGGGGCACCGCTGTAAGCCAGAGACGTAAGAGTTGAAGGGGTGACAATTACGATTCAAAATAAGGGAACAAGATAAAATCAAATAGTTTTCCGTTAGCTGATTAAGCAGCGAACGCCTTCAAAATCGTTTACAGTCTCTGCTTGAATGTTACGAGGTTCTGTTGCGATCTTATGAATCGTGATAAAAAATTGCATCGCGATTTTATTAACCTCAATATACGGAGTTAAAAAAATCGTTTTTTAAAAACTTTAAATAGGGAGACTAATACATTAAAAATAAGCTGAAACAAGTGAGCATTTCATTTTTTGAATTGGCGAATATTGTTATTTTTTGTTTTTCTTTTTTTTTCCGCCGTGTAGCAGGGCTATTCCAAAACACTTGGCATATGAAATTAAATTTTTGCCGCATCTAGACAAATTTGATTAATATCTGCATCCAATGGAATTTAATTTGTCGCTGCATCCAAGCAAATTTCCGTGTTCCAATTCCTCTAAAGAATTTAATTTTCTCCTAAACACAAATTAATGTTTCTTTCCCTTCTTACCAGAACTAGCATTATGAATTATATTTGATTACAAAATTTATTATTGATTACAAAAATTTTAGAAATCGGAATTAAATCGAAACAATCGTAAAAATAGGTTTAAATATTTGAAAAAAAATTATTATTGTTTTATTACCGTTAAGAAATTAGATTAAAATCATACAAATTCTCCAGCTTTTGTCACGTACCTCGATAGATTACTCCATAAAGACCTGGTCATCGATCATATATATACACATATAAAACGCACCTCAAAAAATTTTTGAGGCTGTAAGATAATCCCAATGTGATTATTTCTTCTCTGATTCTTTGCGATCATACTGTTTTGAACAAGTACAAGAGGCCTAAAATGGTAACGTTCTCTGAGGAGACCTACCCGTTTTAGGTTTCTTATACAATTTTACTGTTTTTTCTAGCTTTTCTTACTTTTGCCCTTAGTGGCCCACCTAAGAGTGGTTTACTTACATATTTTGTTCTTACTCATGCCAAATAGGCATATCTTTCTAATGGAGATGGTTAGAGGTAAAAGTATTAACCAGTACCTCGAATATGATTATACGATCTACGAACCTCGATCTGAATTTTTCTCTATTCCACTGATCTACAAAAAAAAAATATTCTAAGTAAGAGTTGTGTGATTCTTAAAGGCTTTTTAGTGAAGACCTGAGATCTGTGCTTAGATGTTTTCTATCAGGGATAATTTTCGAGTTAGACGATTTTTAATTTTATTCCTAGATTTACAATGAATAATAAAAGGGAAAAAAGGAGATTATTCTTAGCTTCCTTATTATTAAAATGATTATATATTCAGACAGATTTTTTTACAGAATGTTATACAGAAATATATTGAATACAGAATAATTAAATAACAAAAATACCAAACGTAAATAATTTTTTTCTTTTGTTTTTCTGTACTGTCTCTTTTGAGAATCCAACAAAGATCAGCTAACATTGTAGGCATCCACTTCCCTTATATCACGTTTCAATTATCGAAATATCTTTGTGAAACCTCTCACCTTGTTCATCGGAGACGTCACTGCAGCTTTCCGGAAAGTAGCCCAGATGTGAACGCAGGAAGTGCACTTTCAAAAACGTGTTACAACCTAAATCCCGATATACATGTCGCATCTGATTTACTATTTTTTTTATAATATTTAGACCTATTTTTTCCAAGAAAATTGTCTGTAACTTCAGTAAAACATGTCCAAGTATGTTTCTCTTTCTCTGTTAGAGAGAGATTCATCAAATTTCACATCTTTCTGCAACTGTCTTGTTTGAGGGCCAACAAACACGCCTCTTTTATCTTTGCTTCTGAAAGATGGGGGAATTTTGTTGTTAGGTAGGCAAATCCTCTACCATATTTATCCACTGCCTTGACAAATTGCTTCGTAAGTTCCAGTTTTATATGAAACGGAAGAAGGATCACTTCCTCATAAACTATAAATCTGCTTCTGTAAAATGTTTGCTCCCAATTACGCTTTTTGTTGTTCTCAATTGCGTATTGGCCACGTTTTCTTCAAGTAATGGGCTGCTCTGTCACGACTGTCCCATTCACAAAGGAAACAAGGAAATTTTGTGTTCCCTTTTCACATTCCCAATATCATGTCAGTGATTTTTAAATCCCCCTATATTTTCCTATTGAAATTCGTATATTTAATGAATTTGAGCATTATATTTAGAATCTCATATGAATCTTTTGCCATACTAGCATAAGCAAATGGAACAGAAGGCATTGAATTACCATTACGTAGTAAAACTGCCTTTAATCTAGTTTTGGATGCATCCAAAAAAACCTCCAATTTTGTGGTCATGAATAAAGCCTAAAAGCTGTCATCAAACCAGAGAAAATTCCATTCTTAAAACCTGGAGCCCAGCAGTTCAACATTTTGTTTACTGAGACCTAACTCACGAATCAAATTGTTCATATCTGCCTGCGTTAAAAAATGTGGAGTTGAATCCATGGTAGCCTCGTAGAAAGGATCACTTCTTTCTGGAGGTGATTCACGTGCCTCACTCTCTTCACCAGTACTTTCTTCATCTTATGTTTTCTGACTTGGAGTTAGGGGAACAGGCAAAGTTTTAGAATGTGGTTCTGGTCGTATTGCAGAAGATGTGTCGTGTCTCAGAGGAGTTTGGAGAATGGGATCCACTGGGTAACTGTTGATAGGCAAATAGAAGTCTACAATCAAGGCCATCCATCGTGTTCTTTAGCATATAGAAAATGGCTCTGTTGTACACAGCGCCACAGCTTAACATCCCATCTGACAGATGGCGGCCTTTTCAAATCTATTGGTGTCCCCTTTCTCAAAGTGGGTAGGTTGGGGATTTTTAGAGATAAATCTTAATGCAAGCATAGTTGGAACTCAAACATGGGAACTGTTTATTATGAACTTGGTGTGAGAACCCATACTCCACCCCTTTGTATTGAGAAGTAACTTATTTGGCCTCTATATGATCCATTGAAACAATATGTGGCCCATCATACATTGAGAAGTAACCTCTTTATGTTTTGAGTTTTGGACTTTTGTTCTATAGCGTTTTCTTGTAATCTTTATATTTCATATCCCCCCCTCCCGTCAATGCACAAGATATCGTTTCGTAAGAGAGAAAACGCTCTGATGTATATACAATTATATCTAAACTACATTTAATAATTGCAAATAATAAACTACTTTCATTCACCCGGGTCTCGAACCCCGGTCCCTTAGATCAGTGGAACAGTTTATTTATAAATGCATCAAAAAAACTTAGAGATTTACTGTTTTGATGAATGAAACACAAATTGCATGAATATTTAAAAAAATAAGTTACGCATATGAATATAACAACAGCTTCACAAAATAAATGTCATAAATTCATATTTTTCAAAAAGCATTTTAGAACAGAATAATTGTTTTACCAAACTGAAAAATTATCTTTTAATACATATTTGGTAAGAAATTTCCAGTTGAATGGTAGAAAGAAATTCTGAAATTGGGAAAAAAAGAGCATTGCTTCTTAAATTTGCGCAGTTAGTTCAGTTGGTTAGTAGTAAAGTGTAGTAGCTTTCAATTTGCGTGTATTTCAATGAAGGTGAATTTACTTGTTGATGGTATGAATTCAATTGCAGAATTAGTTTCCTGAAACCCAATTTCAAAAAAATATAATTATTACGAACTCATTTTTATGTAGCGTCCTTCCTTGCCCTAGGACAGAATTTTTTTCTTCTTTTTTTATGATGTAAACGAGGGGTTCTCAATGTGGGGTACGCGGTAAAATTTTTTGGGATACGCCGTGAGAGCTCAAATTTCGCTAGATCTAGTAACAAAGAAAAGAAAGCCATTGTTACACTATAGTTTTAATTATCTATATAAGGGGTACGCCAGTTGCATTCACATTTCCAGCGTGTACGTGAAGAATAAAAGGTTGAGAACCACTGGTGTAAACTGTCACCATAAATTGGTGGTAACCCTAGATGCCACCATACACTGGTATAAAGTAACACCTTCTTTTGCAGTGTATCGAGTAGAGTCAACTGTAATTCAAAAAGAGAATATAATGTTAAGACGAACTAACAGGACAAAGGGGTAATGCCAACATTCGTGAAAATCGAATGATGTAAAGAGAGATAATATATACATTATTCCCCTGTGATGATGAACAAATGCATCCGAATTTAACACCTAAAGTCCAACCTACATTATCCCTATGATGATGATGATTAGTTACAAACGGAAGCTCAGTTGATAGTATGCCAGCATAAATTGATATTGAGGGATACGTTTTATGAAAATGAGGTTTTTCGTATTTTGAGTTCAGAGTTCGTATTTATGTAGCATTTTTCATGATATTTCGCATTTGTTTCGGTTCTTAAAGTGCAATTACAAATGTATAAAATTATCTGCAAAAAGAAGTTAGTTACCTTTACCTTTCAAACAACAGTTAAGCATTTACACATGCAATTAATATGTAAATTATTTCTAACATACATATATGTTACTAACTGAAAGCATGCATTGTACATATTCCAATCGAAGTTTCGGCCACGCTCCTTTGACGATCTGTCACCCTGTTATGTAGACTCAAGTCACCTTCTACATCAACACTATTTACTAGGATCACATTAATTGAAGGGATACTTTAACAAAGTCGAAAATGATGTAGTGTGGTGCCTACAAATGCATCTCTTTTCCCTCCTTAATTAATTTAATTTATTAATTTCGTTAAATTGTTGCTGAAATGTTGTCAATGTTAGTTTCTTTTCAAATGGAAAATAATGGAATATTATTTGTAGTTTTCAGCAAGGAATAATGTTTTCTTTGCCACCAAAAGCTGACGGATTAAATAAATTATTATCTTTTAAATAATTATTAGAATGGAACATTATTTTTTTGTATACTGGCCAGTTTTTCTAAATTTCCCTTACAAACTTCCATAAGAGTAATGTTTAATGGAAATTCTTTCTGTCATAGCAGTAATTTAAAGAGCTCCTGGTCTCGCCTCGCTGTCGCATTTAGGTATTTCTCTACTGGGACAAAAATTATGCCCACCTCCCTGAGTCAATCGTTATGGATTTATGGACTAAACAATGGCGTAAATTAAAATTTAAAATCAAAAAGATAATCAAAATTATTTAAGAAGAATTTAGCTTAGTTAAGAAGAAGTCGAATAAGCTGAAGGAAATGTTGCCGCTGATAATGTAGCCGTCAGCACGCCTGAACATGTATCTTGGAAGCTTGGGTTCGAACCTCACTCATGGGAACTTCACTATTTCAGTTAGCCATTTTATTAGTCCCATGTGTAAGGGACATCTCCTGTGAAACTCTACTACTAAAAAAAAAACACTACGCTTCCAAATTTGTATGTAAAATAATATATTTTTCTATTTTTGCGAGTTAAACATAGAATCTGTAACATATGCTAGGAACTATAATAAATAAAGAACTAAAAATAAATTCTTAAAAGGTAATTCTAAAGATAGTGATTAGCCCATTTGAAGTTTTCATCCGAAATTGGTGTACACCCTAGTTCGAGCCCTGTCTCAGCTTACTCGCACTGTTCGCACGTAGATGTAGTTCATATGAAAGAGGGTTCCTTTGGTTAGTGTTACTCAACTCGTAGTATCCCCGACCAATTTTCGCTGTAAAGATAAACAATCTACCACTAATAATATTATATGGACAATTATTTTATTTTATTTTTTTAATTATCTCAAGGATAATTGCCGAGGTCGGAGTTCGATGTTGCGATTGTCCCTCAGAAAAATACAAGTTGTTCACTTAATGATATGTCAAAAAAATTATGTTCTCCTATTGAGACAAAAGGTCAACTTGGCTATAGGTCCCAGCATCCAAATGGAAAATAAAAAGGAGTACAAGATATTTTACATTGTCATCAAAAATTAAGCACATGTTGTAGATTTGTTACAAATGGTATACTAGGAAATCAATGTTGAAAATCAAGCTCTGAAAACTACTGTATTAAGAAGCATGTCACACAAAACTAAACAATTGAGAGTTTTTTGCTTATTAAGAGGTATTTCAAAGGTTGAAAAACGCTAATTAAGATCATGAAATTTTTTTGCTGGAATAACGATGAAATTGCGTGTTATTGCCAGAAATGTAGCTTATCACAAATATCTCTTGACTTTGCATTTTACCTCGAATCAAAATGTATTTTAAAATTATTGGAACAGACTTTGGGTGTCGAAAAATATTATTGAACAATTTTACTTTTATCCCAAACACGAAAAAAATAAAATCGTAACCGTAGTGATGAGCACCGGTTTGATTTCCCACTCCGTCCACATTTAGATTCTTTCCACTAATTCCCTCTCCTCTCTTCGTGAGGAAAGGGTAACCGATGAGCTTTGAAAGCCCACCGTCCGTTGGAAGTGACCTTAAGCTATTGTCGCTTGAGTTGAAGAATCATACTTTTTTCTCCTTAAAAACACGCTGCGTGACTTTGGTGACCTTAACGGCAAACTCCCATATGTCTCCTAAGAACTGCACTCTGTGGCTACCCCACATAGGTCTCAGCCTATGTGATCATTATGAACCAACCATTTAGTATATTGTGTGTACCAAAATGCAATTAACAGGTAAAATAACCCAACTAAGTAGTTCGATATATACTAAAAGATGAAATAATGGCTTCCGTTGTTTTTTAAGTTGAATGTCGAATTTTCAGAGTAGATAATTTATATTTCGCTTTCTTAAAAAATAATATCCGGTTTACAAATTATATTTTAGCTTTATTTATCAGAATAAAAGGCAAGAATGGAAGAAAATTCCAATCTAATGGTTTAGTGGCGCCATCTCGGAACTAAAAATAAATATTCTAGAACGCCATAGATTTATTATTTTAGCTACCAGAGATGAATTCTGACAAAAAACGTCCAAATCGGGCTAGGAATATTATAATGTTCAATGAGTCCAAGACCTGTTAGTAAAAACAAAAATTCTCTCACACCCCGTAAATTAATCATAATATATTTAGTTATGTTATTGCAAACTAAAAAATAATTCATAATTATTTGATGACGAAATTAAAATTTTCAGGATATTTCGAACGAAATATACTAGCTACGATTGGTAGAAACTGAAAATTTTTTGAATATCGTCATTAAAAATGCCAGGAGCTTAACAAAGAACATCCAAAATAGGATCAAATGGTGATTATTTTTTAATTACTGAAGATTGATTAAAAGTTTGAAATTTGAAATAAAAGAAATATTTTATATATTTTGTTTGACTCGTAGAAAAAAATTTAGATATTTAAAATATGACTAAACCAGAGTTTAGAACTCATTGTTAATAATTACATAACTAATATTTCTAGTGAAATCGAAGGAATTATATATGCACATAAATGTTCTTAACGGTATATTTTAACTAAGCATCAAAACATGAAATACCATCTATTTAAATATTTCTCTCTTTCGTAAAAAATAGCAAAAAAAAAAATTTAAAAGAAGTTTGGAAAAAAAAAGCACACTTTTTCTTGATAATTACTATGCCCGAATTTACTTCAAATAGATTTATATTAGAAAGAATTCTAATCTTCAACCTTTATAACCACATATTGTGACTGACATAGCGAAAAAAAATGCAGCGAAAGGAAAATGAATTTTTATTTTGGCTATTTTTCTGTTTCAATTCAGAATAAATTCAACCTACGAAAATCAAATTTATAAAGATCCATAAAATTGTCCACATTATTTATGACGCGGAAAATTATGTGAATAAACAAGAAATTAATAAAATATAATTTTTTTTACTTCTGATGACTATTAAAAAAATTAACCATTAGCTCCATATTTAAGGATTGTTGGAACCGTTTCAAATCAAATTAATTGGTTGTAAACCGCTGATGTATGTTAATAATTTAAAATTACTCCTTATTACACCAGGAGTCGGTGTCTCGCTAGGTTCGAGTTTTCCCCTGGTATATATTAAATTTTTACCACCAAACCCCTTTCTGTCCCCCATGAGAAAGGGAATCCAGCTAGACTTTGAAATTTCGCCCTCTGTCCAGTGCTATGTTAAGTCAAAGTATCGTATTCTGGACAGCGTTTCCCTCTAAACTTTAAAGAATGCACTGGATGACCTTGATGACAGGCCATACAGCGTGTTCTTTGACCACTTGCGTATGCTTCCTCACAACTGTGTGCAACTCTTTACCTAGCTATGAACCCTTGTAGTCCTCGTGATCTCTGGCCATTTCGTCCGCTGTGTGCATAAAACAGTGATGTTCAGGGTAACTCAGCTGTAACATTTGGGATCTACGACTCAATATTTTTGCAGAGAAATATTTCATTTAGAAAAAATTTGTGAGTAATATATTCCAGAAAGTCTTGTCTTGAAAGCATTTATGGTGATAAAGAGAGGAGCAAATTTTCCGCGTATCCGTTGTTAAATTTTTGAACACATTGTATACATGGAGCATTTTAAATAAATAATTGAGAAATTAAATTAACTAGTTTGTCTTAAAAGCATGTTGATGTAATGGAAAAAGACTTTGTGTGAATAAGACTAATCAAATTTAAAGAAACGTCTCCACAGTCTCCTGTTTCCTAGTTTTAATCTGCCAATTTGTATTACAGCGAGATTCGTTTCCTCTCAGTGAGATAGCGTTTTCCATGAAAAACTGAGATTTTTAATTACGAAAAAAATTATTTTGTGTATATGGCGACAATCATGTCCAAAGTGATGTTTAAGAAGTGTGTCTTGGAAAATTGAAACAGTACACAGTCCATCTTGTTACAAAAAGCTTCTGGAGTGAAAGAGTGAAAGTTGTTTCTTAGTGGAAATAATAAAGTTAAGATATTTGTGCAAAGAAAGAATCTTTTCGAGAATGATACAATAGGGAATTTCTCGAACTGAATACAAAAAAATTCGCGATAAGCCACATAAATGGGAAACTAGTTCTGAGCGAAATCCCAGAAAGAAAGAAATTTATTGCAGCCTATGTTTTGAGAGACTACGATATTGGCTTAATGACATACACGGAAGGTAGGAATAGGAAGCAAATATGTGAAAAATAAGCAAAGAGAAAGGAATGAATAAAATAGTTTCTTTGCGAGTTAGTGAAACATTTTTCCTACGTTACTAGACCTACCTTTTTATGTCGTTTTCAAAGATATAATATGTTCACCTTATCATATTTAGACATCAGACTATTTTTTTGATTTTAAAAATTAATTAAAAAATAATTAAAAATTCTCTTTTGGTTTTGAGGCAATGATGAAATATATACGATTCAAACTTTCCGAAGCTCCCAAAAGCTCTAATTTTGCCCTTTAACGGTGGAAAAAGTTGACAATTCGAAAATATTATGAAATTGCAAACAATGTATTTATGTTGTAAATTTGAACTTTTGAAGGTGGAATGTTAAGTTCATGAGATTTTTACTGATAACATTGAATTGGTCCCTTACACTCAGGTAGGTGGGAAACGAATTTTTAAACTGACAATTGTTTGTTTTTAGAGATAAATTAAAATTTATCTTTGGGTTGGATATATACTGATTAAATATTACAATTCGAACTTTCCGAATCCCCATAAAGCTATAATTGCGACCTCTAACGGGAAAACATTTGAGAATTGCAAAATTTAAACGAAATGTAACGAAATTTCAAATAATGTATTTATGCTACAAATTTGAATTTTAGTGGTGGAATGGGAAAGTTATGAAGTTTATATTGGCAACAATCAGTTGACCCCTTACGTCCAAGGTGGTGGAAAACGTAACTGTTTTAAGAGATAATTCGAAAATTCTCTTTTACTTGGAATGGTACTTAATGAAGCATTACAATTTGCATTTATCAAATCCTCACGTAGTTTTAATTTATAACGTTAATAAAAATAATTTAGTAACCCCCTCATGCAACTGCTTGCCACAGAGGTCTGAGATTAGCCTTCTACTATGACTGCCGCCATAATAGAAGTTCTGTGAGAATGGCAGGACCTCAGTAGAAAAACGACACGAACATCCATCCCTTAGATCAGTAGCCAAGCGCGATAATCACTAGGCCACGGGACGTTAAAGGTCGGTAACTATGGAAATTGAGAAACTTTTAACAAATGTTACAAGAGATCGGTTTATGGTAGAAATTTGGAATTTCGTTGTTAGAGTGTGCAAAGATTTCAATTGACAGCAACAATCTGCCACCTTTTCTCAGAAAGTGTGAGAAAAGCAACTTCTTAAATTTAAGGAAAAAAAGACAAATTCATTTTATGTTGTATAAGTACTAATAAAATGCTATTATTTGCAATATCTCTCGTTATCCATTAGCTCAATTAAAAATTTTAAACACGCAATCAACAAAAATCTTCCTTTGAAAACGAGACCCCAACACGCGACCGATGAATGACGCATTTTTCCAGTTACGTAGAAGTTTTACCTGGTAAACGAACTTGACTAGCGAACTTGACTACTAAGAGATGAGTTCGGGCCCGGGGAGCTCTAACATGAAATAGTTTTAAACAGCTTCCGTCTTTAGTTAAATCATAGTTTACATTTCTAATTTTGCTTAAAAATGTAAAAAAAAGCGGTTTTTTATGATATACATTTAAAATTTTTAATATACGTTTAGTAATTAAAATTACTGACAATGTTTTTGATTTTCAAAGGATTGTACTTTTTATTTTTGAAGCGTTCTTAGTGTTTACAATGATGGTAAATCAAGTATTTTAGTTTATCTTAAAAATTTTTAGCATCAGGTTAATTCACAAGTCTCTACTTGTTTTCTCCATGCAACGTGTGTACGGTGGTGACAGATCACGTGTTGCATTTGCATCCTCTGAACATAGTGCTAATGGAATGTATAAAGTTTACGAATCATTTCATAACTCTTTCAAGTATCGGAGTCTTGGTTTCCATCAAGTAATTGGAACTATAGTCTTGGAGGTTGGCTCCAACCAAAAATTGAATTTCAACTAATCAATTTTACTATCGTTTCATATTTCGTGAAAGTTTTCTGTTTATTTATAATAAAAACTAAATGTAGTCCAAATTTTGAAATTAAAGCTATATTGATTAATTTACCTTTTGTTCATCAGTTACAATAAAGCACACAGGAGAAATTTAAAATCATATCAACAGTTACCTACAGATAAAAATTACCAAAATGTCATCACTAGTAAGATGAAATAGAAATATTTTTCCTAAGATCAAGTAATTTTGATGTCGCTTGTATCCTGCAAAGAGGAAAGAGATGAAAAATTCAAAACTCTTGATTCATATATAGGAAAAGCATAGCCTCCAAAAAGATAGATTTTCATTCAAAATCTGAGGTCATTATAAATGAACTTCAGAACTGAAAAGAGCCACTCAAACACTGGCTTACAAAGAACGAAAATGTGATATAATTCTATTAATTTATGAAATTTCTCATAAAATTTCCACATATTGAGTATATTAAAAATGCAATATTTGTATGTAGTCTTCCAGTGTAGATGGCTTCAGCCTTTAGTGGTGGGGGAACGGGTCTTTGCCCCATGTCTGCGATTAGGGGGCTGTTTGATATTGTCGGCATTCCCTCTCTCAATAAACATAGTTTCTTTAAACATTCCACTAACCATTTTCTCTCCATAGGTAGTTGGAATGTGAGGACTCTGCACAGAGCTTTTTCTCTTGATGTCCTCACACAAGAATTTCACCGTTATAATTTAGATATTCTCGGCTTGCAAGAGACCAGATGGACAGATAAAGGTCAGATTCTTAAAAATAATCTTAAATTTCTCTTTTCAGGGAGGGACGACAATAAGCATCACCAAGGCGTGGGTCTGCTTCTCAGCAGACACGCTAGTGATGCTCTTCTGGGATATGAGTGCATTAATGAAAGGTTTCTTACAGCAAAATTACAGACAAGCGTTAAAGACCTGAATGTTATCTGCTGTTATGCCCCCACTGAGGATGCCGATAAGGATGAGAAGGATAGATTTTATGAACAACTTCAGGATATTTTGAATTCTGTCAAGAAAGGACATATCACCCTTGTTCTTGGTGACTTCAATGCCAAAGTTGGTACTGACTATGACCTTTGGGCAGGAGCAATAGGCCCTTTTGGTATTGGTAGCTGCAATGGCAATGGGCAACGTCTCCTACAGGTAAGTAAACTCAATGGTTTCAGAATAACTAACACATATTACAAACACCGCGACATATATAAATACACATGGTTTTCACCTGATGGGCTGCATAGGAATATGATTGATTATATATTAATTAACAGCAAATGGGATAGTTCTGTTAGAAGCACCAGGGCATATAGGGGAGCTGAAATTGGAACTGACCATTACCTTGTTAAAAGTGTCTTACAACTTAAACTTAAAAAGTGTTGTGCTAGGGTTAAAAAATTTGCTTTTAATACCGAAGCTCTGAAAGACCCAGTTATAGCCAAAGCTTACCATGATAGGTTACTTAGTCATTATAACAGTCATGGTATGCGTACTACTGAAGTTGAGGAAGAATGGGATCATTTTAAACAGGCTTTTTTGGACACTAACAGTACTCTTTTAGGAAAAAAGGAGCAGAAGAGGCAGAATTATCTGAGTGATAAGGCACTTGAGCTTATTTCAGAAAGAAAGAACTGCAGGAATGTCCTTAATCAATACCCTACTAGTACTAATAGAAAGCATTACAGAGAGCTTAATAAACGTGTAAAAGATCAGTTAGCTGCTGATAAGAATCTTTGGCTGACAAAGCCGAGGAAGCAGTTAGACAGCACAACAGCAGAGAGCTGTACCAGATAGTTAATGTTTTGTGTGGTAGAAAACGGACAGGTATACAGGGATTGTAGGATAAGCAGGGTAAGGTTATAGAAGGTGAGGATTCTGTCATGGCTAGGTGGGCTGAGCATTTCAGTGATATTCTGAACAATGCGGTTAGTTCTATTCCCATTGTTTGCAATGATGATAGATGCATTGGTGGCTTTAATGTTGGCCCTATAACACAATCTGAAGTTATTTTGGCTGTTTTTAAACTTAAACTTCATAAATCCCCAGGGGTAGATGAAATTACTACCGAAATGCTTAGAGCTGGAAATGTTTCGGTTACCACTTGGATGACTGAAATTCTGAATATCTTTTATGATAAAGGCATGGTTCCTAAGGATTTTACCATAGCTATTGTTATCCCTATTTTCAAAAAAGGTGATCGCAGTTCTTGTGATAACTATAGGGGTATTAGCCTACTCTCTGTTCCAGGTAAAGGTCTTTCCATGATTGTGCTTAATAGAATTAAGAATCTGGTTGACAGTCAATTGCGTGATGAGCAATGTGGATTCAGAAGTGGTAGGGGATGTGTGGATCAGATATTTTTACTTAGGCAGATTCTTGAGAAATGTTTAGAGATTCAGAAACCTTTGGTTGCTAGCTTTGTTGATTTCAAAAAGGCTTTCGACTCTGTTGATCGTCATAATTTGTGGTTGATTGTGAAATCATATGGTATACCTGAGAAATTAGTTACCATAATGAAAGCTCTCTATAATAACACTGAGTCGTGTGTGAGAGTTGGTAAGGCTTGTAGCAATTGGTTTAGCATTACTTCTGGTGTTCGACAAGGGTGCATTTTGTCTCCTTTTCTCTTTAGTTTGGTTATTGATTATGTTATGCGAAATTCACTTCAAGGGAAAGATTTTGACCTTAAATGGGCTGGAGATACGAAAATTTCTGATTTAGATTATGCTGATGATTTAGCCCTTTTGGCAAATGATGTTGATGAGATGAACTCTTTCATTCGAGCTGTTGATGAGACTGGTAGTAGAGTAGGTTTGGTTATAAACAGAGAGAAAACTAAAGTGATGAAAATTGGTCAGGCAGGCTGTGATTCAGTTAATCTGAATGGTTGCAGTCTTGAGCAGGTGTCACAGTTTAATTATCTTGGGAGCTATGTAACAGATAATGGTGATGTGCGGCATGAGATTAACAGACGAATAGGGATTGCTGCCGGGACTTTTAAGAACCTATGGAGAGTGTGGAGAAATAGGCGTATACACCTAAAGACTAAAATTAGACTGTATAATAGTTTGGTTCTTTCTAGGGTTAGTTATGGTAGTGAAACTTGGACACTTTGTAAACATGATAACAGGAAACTAGATGCTTTTGATTCCAGATGCTTACGCAGTATCTTGGGCATTAGATGGTTCAACTTTGTAACTAATGATGAGGTTAGGCAAAGGAGTTTGCAACCTCCTTTAAGCAGCATATTGTGCAGAGAGAGACTCCGTTGGTTTGGCCATGTTGCCCGTATGAATAATTATAGATTGGCGAATAGGGTTATGAACAGTGTGCCTAATGGCCTCAGAAAGAAGGGGAGACCTAGGATGCGGTGGGCGGACAATGTCAAACAGGACCTTGTTAGAATTGGTGTGCAGTGGCCAGATGCAGTAGATGTAGCTCAGGATAGACTTGCTTGGAGAACTAAATTGCACCGTCTGGTTGGACCTCCGTAGCCCATGGCTGCTTGATGATGATGATGATGATGATGATGGTGGTGGTGGTGGTGGTGGTGGTGATGATGATGATGATGATGATGATGATGATGATGATGATGATGATGATGATGATGATGATGATGATGATGATGATGATGATGATGATGAAATTCACTTATGATATATTAGAGAATGCAACGCTCCGAAATGAAGTGCATTGCTTTGTAGCAATAGCGGCAGCCCGACCCGACACCTGAAATAAACTAATCAAGAAATGAGATAAACGAATCAAAACGACACCTGAATCAAGTTTCATCGTATGCTTTTTTTCTAGATTCTTTTCACAGTAACTGATCGTTTATGGTATTATATAACGAACCACGAGTCACTTCATAGCATATTTCTGATATTACGCAATAAAGCTATTTTAAATTAAGCATAAGGAAAAGTCTAGTAATAATTAGTATCTAGTAATATGGTCTAGTAATAATAGATTTATACAACATTATTTGGGTATTTAATTGAACTCTAATAATACAGAGTTGACAACTGCAATTTTTTGTTTTCCACTTTTTAAAAAATATCAGCTCCAATTTTTTTTTATTATCTAATGATATTAAAACTTTTATGATAATAAAAGGAAAGGTTATTTCCATTTATCTCTTACTTCAATAAAGATGCGGCTGTGTTCCCTCTTCCTACGGACTGAATTATGCAAATGGCCTGCAGGTCAGAGGAAATGTGTTTCTATTTCCTGCTGATCATTTCCAGACAGAACACTGGGCAAAGGTTGCTTATATAGTTGAAAGCCATATATTGTACCTAAATGGGTGTAATCAGGAAATGTAAACAACTTGAACCTTCCTCCACTCTGGCCGTAGTGCTAATTATAAATCGGATTATTATCTTCACTCCAATACTTCAAGGCAGAGTAAGTTTACTTTGAAGCTTCAGGGTGAGGGTAGTCTGAGATTAAGAAAGTTTCCTAATCTGTGGGAGGTCATACTTGTAATTGCAATAGAAATGAGACTTATGCATCTCTATCTTTGATTAGTTTGGCTTATTTTCAGATCATGCAGTTTTTGCTCATTTGAATGCTAAGAATTTAAAGTTCGGTTTATTCGTATAGTAGGGAGATAAAGGGTTAAACATTTCTTTCGCTATAGTTGAAGACATTGAATGACTGTTCCTGACCTCTTAATCTGATTTTTAATTTTTAGAAAGTCAGCGAAACATATCTTCAGTTCATAAAGGAAGGAGAAATGTGAAAAATCTGACTACCAACACGGGAGGAAGGGCAAAAACCTTTTCATGCATTTATGTGCACTGAAAAAGAAATTAATGATGCATTCAAAGGTGAAAGAAAGCTGTTCTTTCCTTGGAAATAGTTTACATTTGTAATTTTTTCTAGATTTGAAAAAAGTCAAGACAATTAAATTCATCGTTGGCTGGGAGCGAATGCATATCCAAAGTCCTGGTCGTAAAACGATTTCTCCATTTTCTGCAGTAACGATTCTTGTGACAACATTGTAAAATTTTATTGGTCAGCAAATCCATAATGAGTGACTGTAGAGGAAAGAGATTCCCAATTTTTTCTCCAAGCGCAAGAATTCCTAGTTCCGACACTGTTGGTCCTATCTCTTACAGTTTAGGGAAAGTTTTTTGATGGGGAGCAGGGAAGAAATGTACTGTAGTGGTTACTCGGTTATGGTAAGAGAAGCTGTGTGTCTCATATTTGGTCATCTCCTCTCTTGTCACTTAGGAGATGTTTGTGGGGGTATAAATGTTGGGGGCCAAATCTTTCGCATTGCTTTATGATAAATGGTATGCCAAATATAATTATTCTATATCTTACAGCTTAGGAGAAGTTATTCCTCTGAATTTTTAGAGGTGGCGGTGGCATGTTGAGGAACCAAATACTCATTTGCTTTAAATTAAAATAAGGAAAGATGTTATACCGAATTACGTTGTCCAAGCTCCTACTTGTTTAAGAGTTCTTGATCAATGAAACAAGCAGGAGAAATGGGTTCATTTGTTTTACCTCTAAACAGCAATTTTTGCACCCAACGGGCTAAATGGCTATGTCACAAGACCACAAGAGCTCAGAGAAGGTTGGGGGGGGACCACTAGACAGCTGTTAGAAGACAGATAGTAGCCTCTCATCAAGGCCATCCAAAATGTTCTTTAAAGTATACAGGGTATGACTCTCCTGCACACGGGCAACGGTTTAACGTCCCTCGTGACAGACGCAGGCATTTGCAAATCCCATCAGTGTCTCCTACTAACTGAGGGAGGGTAGTGGTTTTGGGAGAATTAATTTCAGCGCTGACCCAGATGGGACTTGAACCTGGGAATTGCAAGTTATGGGTCTGGCGCTATCTACTCAGCAACCCCCCCCCCCCCCCCACCACCACCCAGCAGCTAAAGCAGATAAACTGTTTAACATATATATATATTGTATATATGAGATTTATAAAGCTCTGAGTGTGTAAATACAATCAAACCCTCTTATAAAGAATTTAAAGGGACAGTCGAAAAACTTCTTTATATCCGTAAATTCGTTATGATAGATATTGATCGAAAAGACATCCTGAAATATACCATGTACATAAACAAAAATACGAAGACTAAACTGCAAATATAATAAGACTATTTAAACACTTTGAATTGTTTTTCCTTTGAACGGTAATTTTGTGCCTACAATGGGTTAAATTAAAAGGCCAGAAGGCTCAGAGAAGGTTGGGGATCAGAGAAGGTAGTAGCCTCCCGTGAATGACATGCAGAATGTTCTTTACCTGCACAGGGTATTGCTCTTCTGCACATGGGTACTGCTTTATGTACCATCCAACAGATGACAGCTTTGTCCAAGCCCATCCATAGCCCCATTCTAACTGAGGGCAGGGATTTAGAGGAGAGAAATCTTGAAGTTGGCCCAGATGAGACCCTAACCTGGCAACTATAGATTACGAGTCTGAAGCGCTATCAACTGAGCCAACTCCCCCCTCACTCTACTTAAGCACAGATGATAAAGACTAGCTGCATTTTTTTAGTAAGCCATGCTTCTGATGAATATTGCTTTTTCTTTTGGCTTGAAGAAATGGACCATTTAATGATAAATGTTGATCTCTGGCTGTTATGAACCTAAGGAAAAGCACTTTAACATCTGATCTAATCTTTTTTCTAGAAGCGGAAACTCTTGATTTTGCAAACCCTGTCAACGTTTGTTTTTCATTTTTTTTCTTTTAATTATAGATAAGGAACTTGGTGTAATTTCATATACCTTCACCTTCCTGTGCCAAATACAAGAATTTGTCTTTTCTCAGACTCTTTGTGCAAAACTAATTGTATCTAATTGTCAGACCGACTTAGCGAAGAACGAAACACATAATTCACGAAACATAAAGTGAGCAACAAATGTGATTCATTGTTTACTTGCCCTGCCACCTCCACTATGAAATTCCTAAATGAGATTGTCCCTTACCTCAAAACTATTCCAGATCGTCGAGGAATGAACCCTGACTTTGTGAGAATCTATTAATGTGTTCCTGCTTTACCTTAATTTATTACTTTTTCTTGAAATGTTTGTGTTAATCCAAAACCTGGGGTTTTATTAAGATTCTCAGTGACTGAATTCGGAACTCACCAAGATAAGGTGGCAGAATACCTCAGAAGTCAGACGACTTTGAAATGTACATTACTGCCAAAGGGTTAACTTTCCGAGGGGAAATAAAACGGAAAATATCAATTTTCGCTACTCCGTATACTCTGATTAAAGGATCCTTAACGAAAGAAAGTTCATTATATTAGTAAAGAAAGTAAAAGGTATTCGTTATAAAAAGTAGAAACATCATAGTTCTTAAACAGATATTAGAGAGGAATGGACATTGCTTCGTTTTATACGTAATTTCGTTATTACCGACTTCATTATAAAATGGTTTCAATGTACTTGAGACTTAGGACATCTGATTCTAAGTCAGACTGATAAGAATCTCTAGTAGTTTCGTAAAATTCTAAGTCAGACTGATAACGAATTTCTAGTAGTTGGTCACTACTAATAGAGAATTTCTTAGTAGTTGGATAAATTTCATCATTTTGTTATAAGAAACAGAAAAGTGAAAAATAACCTGAAATCGTAGCCGCAGCCGGAAAACTTCTGCAACATTTTTGAGCTCCGGTTCCAGTGGGAAAACAGATGCTTAGGGTAACTCCAGCTCCTGTTCCAAAGCCTTGGGTCCCATCGTTAGAAACTTTGTACAATGAGTGAGTTACGTAAGTACTGAAATTCTTGCAATTTTTAGCTGTTGCTTGATAAAAGAAACCGAAGCGGTCCGAGAAATATATGCGAAGTAGGAGGTGAGGGGGCAGTCATCATTCGAACTGTTCAAGCTAGGTTCAAGAAGTTCGGACGACCAATATCGGTAGATCGCAATATTCTGTGCCACGCTATTGAAGGTGATCCATCAACAAGCACTAGCAGGCTCTCGTTCGAACTTAGATGCTCACAAGAAACTATAGTGCGGCATCTGCGACTCATCGGTAAGGTGTCATGAGATTCCGAAGTAAACTGACTGTCCACATGACAGATTTTTTATTGCATTCCTAAATTCAGACTAAAAAAATTAGAATCTGTTGCGTTCATAAAGAAAGTAGGAAAAAAGCTAAATCTTGTTGATCCTTTTATTTGTTAGTGGCTCGTTTTAGTTTCTTTAACGAATTACTGAGGAGAGTAAAATATTAAAATATTAGTTGGTTCCTGCAAGCAATAAACAAGTATGTTATAATACTATTGAGAAAGAGAATCGAATTGCGCAGACACAATTGATCAAACTTCGCATTATTATTTTTTTCTTTTACTCCAAGAAATTCTGGAAATCATCAATACTCTTTTATGACAATCCTGCGACACCCGCATACGCAAAACTTCACGATTAAAAAAACTATAGATTCAGAAAGCATTTTTGGTAACATTTTTTTTAATAATGTTATTGAACAAAGAGGTTTCATATCATTGCAAACTTTCATTTTTTTTTATAAAAATATTTGCATACAAGTGTATACTGCTTCAAAGCAATGCCAATATACACTGAAGAGCCAAAACATTACGACCACCTGTCAAAAATAATCTTGGTCCTTCGTGTGCCGCCAAAACAGTTCATACCCGGCGAGGCATGGACGCTACAAGATTTCTAAAGGTGTCTTGTGGTATCTGGTACCAACAGGTTACCAGCAGATCTTTTAACTCTTGTAAGTTACTTGGTTGAGCCGCAGCAGATCGGATATGCTATTTCAACACAAACCACAGATGCTCGATTGGACTGATGTCTGGGAATTTGGAGGCCAAGGCAATACCTGGAAGTCTTCTTCATGTTCCGCGAATCATTCTCAAACAATCCGGGCAATGTGGCATGGTGCATTATCCTGCTGAAAGAAGGCACTACTAGAGGGATATACCGTTACCATGAAAAGATGTTCCTGTTCTGCAATGATAATTAGGTACGTGGTAGATGTAATAGTTTCCTGCATATGAATTGCTGAATCAGGGTTTCCCAACAGAACATTGCCTAAAACATTACACTTCCTCCACCGGCTTGTTTTCGTCCCATGGTACATCCTGGTGCCAACACTTCCCCAGGTAAATGACGCACATGTACCCAACCATCGACATGGTGCAACAGGAAATGAGATTCATCGGACCAGACTACCTTTATCTTTATCAGATGTCCTAAGTCTGTATTTTATTACTTAATACTTTTTCCAATCATTCAAGTTCCAGCTTTGATGTTCGCTTGTTGATTGTAGGCACTTTAGACAGTAAACCGAGGTAAGCATGGTCACTTGGAGCGGCTTGCGGCTACGCAGTCCCATTTTGAGCAGGGTTCGATATATTGTGTGCTGTGACACATTACGTCCGTCACCAGCATTCAAATTACTGGCGAGTTGCGCCACAGTATAACTTCTGTTGGCTCGTACCATACGGGATAGCCTTCACTTACGTCTATAATTGATGAGCCGTGGTCGGCCCACACCTTGCCGGCGTTTCGTGGTTTTTCCCTCCTTGTACCATTTTTTGAAGGTACTATCCACGGCTGACCATGATCACCCTCTATAAGTCTCGTAAATGCTCTGACCCATCGTCTGGCCATTACAATTTGGCCTTTGTCAAACTCACTTAAATCCGCTGCCTTTCCCGTCTGAAGAACAAAAATAATACTGATTAATAGAGCTCAGTATCAAGTTTATTTATACCGTTTCATGACCTTCACACGCACTGTCGTTTACCAGCAATTGCTTCGATTTCCACAAAGACGCGCTGGTCATTATGTTTTGGCTCTTAGGTGTATTTAGCACGTGAAAAATCAGGAATGCACTGCAACGAGGTGAAAACAACGGCTCCTTCCTTGAATTCTGTCCCCTCTGCTGTCTGACTCATACTTTGGCCAACAAAATATAAATTCGTAGATAACAAATAATTATTGAAAACCTTTTTTAGACAGAAGTTGGGCAAAGTCTCAAAATGCAATTTTGGTAAATATATGCAATTACTATCAATTTGATTAGAATGTAATAGAAGAGTGTTTATTGAAAAAAATGACTGACAAAAATGGACATAAAGTTTGCACTATATATTATTTACAAACCACTCACTTTCTCTAAAGCTTCTGATGAAACAATAAAAACATTTATTGACAAGGCACTCTTCAACATTCGATGTGTGGTGCTTGAGGCAAAGTTTTTGTTAAGTTGTGTTGTCTCTCCCCGTAGTAGAATTACTTATTTTAAAATCATAACATATGCATTATCATGTAATATTCGTCTTTCATTTTTGCTTGACTCTCACACTTGTCTTCCATTCCTGCATGTTATACATCTTGGATGATACTAAAATAAAAGCAGTTGAACGGAAATCAATGACAAAAATGTTCACAATAACATGATATTTAGGGATTCAAATGTTTGTGTTGATGTGTGCACTGAAATGCTCCGATGTAAAAGCTACATACGTTACTTGGAAGATACAGTTATGCCCTACACCTCCATAATAAAAGTCACATTTTGCATTACTAATGCATATTTATACAATTACATTACTTTTTACCACAATTGTATCAGATTTTCGAGCCATCGTATAATCAGGTTGAGGAACAGTCGAAAGGAAAAAATAAAAACATCAAGGATAATTCTAAGAGATTTTTTAATGTATAAATATATTTTTGGTTGTATTAAAACAGAAATAATTGGAAATACATATCTGATCTATTAAGTGCAATACATTATATGAGATGTTGTTTTGGTTTTGCTGTTTTTTCCTCCTTTTCACACGTCTTTTACAATAGCATTAAGCACAGGAAAAGATTAGTGAGGTGCTGCAGGGCGTTGCTGTTTACTTAGTTCTCTCCAAGAGAGAAAGTACGGACTTTAGTTCTTAGATCTTCCTGCCTTCCAGCACAATGAGTAAATACTCGTAGTTTGTATTCTGCCACTATCAAAATAGAGGAGGCAAACACAAACACAAAATGATTAATAGACTGAGCTGCAAAAAAGTAAGCTATAATGAAAATATCTGTATGATTGTTTGAAAGTTAGTTGTAAAATTATGGCACATTTTCTTATTTATTTAAATTTTACATTCCGTTCCACAAAAATAACGTTCTGGGACAAACGATGAAAATATTATAACGTGATTTGTGAAGTATGTTTATGAAGCCATGAAACATATTGAACATATAAAAGATGAAAAACGCGAAAGAAAAATCGAACGCTATAAAATGTGGAAAACAGAAACATGCGCTAAAAGAAAGGGTTTTGAACTCACACTGAATAGAGAGAGATATAAGAAAAAGCGTCTGAAAGTGAGAGAGTATCGCTCAAGAGTTGGCAGGGTCGCCAGCTGTCCCAAGACTGCCGACTTCTCCGTTATCTCTGACTCCCACCCCTGCCGCCTGCCTGAACCCCATCGCGGTGCCACTTTTCTGCAGCGCCAAGCCTCGCCGACTTACGTGAGACATATTTTACCGTTGGCCGTTAAGCCAAGCCACGGCACTGGTCTGACCTTTTTCATCCTCCCCATCACAGGAAGAGGCGCAAAGCGGCGGATGGGAGGGGGAAGGGAAACAGGAGCGTGGCAGATGGAAGACCAGGATCGTCACTGGGACAGTTTGATTTTTGCCAGCTACGTAGTCAGCTGCTATTGCTGCGCTCAGTAACATTTCCTCTTCTTCTTTACTCTCTCCCTCCCACGATTTCTTCCCCTTTACTGTATTCGTTGATGTATCTCCTTTCTGCTCTCCTCGGTCTCTGCGCCACCCGTGGCCCAGGGAATCTTGCTCACAATGGCAGAGGGATTTTCGTTGGCCGATAGGAATAAATCGTTTACGCTGGAAGCCATTCATTTTTTGCATGTGTGATAGTGCAGTAGAGATCGGCGTGACTGTCTTTGCCGAACACTGAATCGTGTCGTCTAAATCGATGGAATGCGTTAGATGGTTATGCTGTAAGGATCTTGGAAAAATAAGTGAAAAAGAGGATTGCTAGGAGCAAATTAAAAGAAACTTTTTTTTCACGTAAGATAAAGGAACGGAGATAATATACAAGCAAATAATCTCATTGAACTATGAATAAATTAAATGTTTTAGATATTTTTCAGTTAAAGAAAGTTTTTAGTGTTGCTTATCACTTAAATTCTTTCTTGGAATGAAGACAAGGTACTTCATGGGAAATGAAAACCAAAAGCTAATACACATTTTTAAATTTGAAATATTTACAAATAATATAAACTGAAACAGAAGCTAACAGATCCTTTTTATTGATCGAACTTGAAAAGTTGAAAGAATATTCATACTATAGAAAATGTGACTAACAGAAAGGTTTAACTTCAAGAATGCATGATCGTTGCAAATAAACTCACCAGACGATAAACATTTCTCAATTGTGTTTTCCTGATATTTTATTTTCGAAGAAAACTAATATAAACTTACCTCAAAATTAATTATGGATTTTTAAGACGAACCTTTCCTCCTTTATACATTTTTTATTTCTTCGAGATTTTCCATTCCTTACAGTTCGAAAGTTCACGTTACATGCATACCCATCTTCGAACTTGACAGTTTAGCTCAAGTAATTATTTCAAATTTTGTTTCATAATGTAATAAAAGAGTGAGTTGCCATTTTAAGGAAAGTAGACTGGAAAACAAAACATTTCCAAGCCACGTCTCTATTTTAGCTTTTTGAAAACGTAATACTGGAATTTTTTAAAAAACATTATATATATACATTTCAATTCTTATTTTAATATAATATATATTGTGTATAATTATTTTAGTATAATACACAATAGGAAACACAAATTAAGAATTATTTGTGCACAGTACATTTCTTAACGTTATTTATGAGCTCAAATAAAAGAATAATTTTTTAAGATGTTGAACTGGTTTTAAATATTTCCGGGTAATTGATTTTGATTTAGGAACGAATTTCGTATAAAACGGTTAATTATATTGTTATTAAGATCATATGAGATACTTTTCAAAGTGCGATGTGACAGGAAGAGGAAGTGAAAAAAAAATCAGTTACATGGAAAAACTAGAAATCAATCGGTGTCTTCAGCACCTCTTGATTTCTAGCCCATCAAACCATTTCTTATTTGCCCCTGAATGCGACATCTCATCTAAAAATACCTCTTATTTCTTTGTTCTGCTATCCTAAATAGCCCTATTTACCCAGTTTTAGCGCCATAGCATTGGTATATCGAATTTGACCTTTGACCTCGAAAAACCGATCGCTCCCAAATTGGCATAATTTCTGATATCTATAACAGAAAATACTCTCAGGCACTAAATTTTATCCTTCTCACACAGGTAGATCTATATTTGACCTCGATGGACATCGAAGGTAGATCTATATTTGACCTCGATGGACCCATTGCATCCAAAATTTAGTGATATTTCTTAGGTCTACGACACTAAACAACCCTGGGAAACACTTTTTAGCTTTCTAACACTGATAGATCTACATTTGACTTTTGATTTCGAAGGATCATCCGGTCCGAAATTTCGTAACATTTCCCACATCTATAACCGGAAAGACCCCAATTTTTACGTTTTTAGCACTCGTAGATCATGTACCATGTGAAATGGAAGTCACCTCTACATGACTTCCATTACACCTTGAAGGACATGTCGGAGGAAATGTGGGATTTTTTCCGAGATCCACGACCCGCATTTCCCCTAGGTTGAAATTTTCAGACCTCTACCGTTTCTGCATCATAGTTAGATTAGCGTGATCACCCGTCAACCGTCACAACCAGTCATTCATAATCGTCTCTATGTATCAGATATACCTTTGGCTACATCGCTGTGAACAATAGAATGAAGTTTAGATTTATCAAATGTCAAATTTTACTTATCGAAACATACGATAATTTGATGTATTTATGAACAAGAACATAAAACTCGATCTTTTCAGTAACTTTCCCATTATTTTCCCATATATTTCCCACTTTTATATACCTGGCATTCTTCGTCTGTTGGCTTTAAGGTTGCATCTTGTGACCACTGGTTCTTTCCGGAGGGATGGATGTTTCATTACAGACGACATCAAACTATTAACATAGTAAATATAAATTATATTTTGATACTGCAGTTCTATTTTGACAAAAAATATGTTTTTTGATTCGTTAACCATGTTTCTCCAAAAAAAAAAGACCTATATTATTCGGTTAAAATGTTTATATTAAAAAGGAAATCACAACTACAACGTGCATTACTTAAAACTCATTCTATAGTTGTTCTGTCATCCTGTCGTCCAAAATGATATATATATATGTGTTACTTAGGCTCCTTCTATTTTTATTCTCTTTGCCGGGGGCGGGGAGCGGGATTAACCTAAAAGTACTGTTATTACGTGTCATTTACTAGTTGCGGTTGTTCTGTATTCGTAACTACCTGAGGCCATATACACCACACTGGCCGTTTAATGGTATTTGACAGAGTACTTAGACACAGCACTAGCATTATGAGCCAAAACATTATGACCACCTGCCTAATGTGATGTTGGTCCTCCACGTGCCGCCAAAATAGCTCTTACCCGTCAAGCATGGACGCTACAAGATTTCTAACGGTGTCTTCTGGTATCTGGTACCAACACGTTACCAGCAGATCCTTTAACTCTTGTAAGTTACTTGGTTGAACCGCCGCAGATCGCATATGTTGTTCCAACATAAATCACAGATACTCGATTGGATTGATGCCTCGGGAATTTGGTAGCCAAGGCAATACCTGGAAGTCTTCCTCGTGATCTGCGAACCATTCCCGAACAATCCGGACAGTGCGGCATAGTGCATTATACTGCTGAAAGAAGTCACTACTAGAGGGATATACCGTTGCCTTTAAAGGATGTACCTGGTTTGCAATGATGTTTAGGTAGGTGGTAGACGTCATAATTTCCTGCACATGAATGACTTGATCCAGGATTTCCCAGCAGAACATTGCCCAAAGCATTACACTTCCTCCACCGGCTTCTTTTCGTCCCATGGTCATCCTGGTGACAACACTTTCCCAGGTAAATGACGGTCATCCACAAGGTGCAACAGTGAATGAGATTCATCGGACCAGACGACCTTCTTCCAATCATTCAAGGTCCAGTTTTGATATTTGCGTGCCCATCCCTCTTTCAATGATGAATCGAGGTTAACATGGGCACTAAAAGCGCAACCCCATTTTAGCAGGATTCGATGTACTGTGTGTTGTGACACATTACTTCCATCACCAGCATTGAAATTATGGACGAGTTGTGCCACAGTATCCCTACTGTTGGCTCGAACCATACGAGATAGCCTTCGCTAACTTCTAGCATCGATGAGCCATGGCCAGCCCATACCTTGCCGGCGGTTCGTGGTTTCATTCTTCTCGGACCACTTTTTGAAGGTGTTAAACACGGCTGTAAACACGCAACAAGCATTGCCGTCTCGGAAATACTCTGATCCAGTTGTTTGGCCATTGCATTTTGATCTTTGTCAAACTCACTTAAGTCCGATGCCTTTCCCATCTGAAGAAGAATAATAATACTGATTAATAGATCTCAGTATCAGGTATTATTTATACCGTTTCATGACCTTCATACCCGTCGTCGTTTACCTGCAGTTGCTTCGATTTGCATAAAGACACGCTGGTCAAAATGTTTTGGTTCTTCAGTGTATCTTCAGAAAACGAGGCCTAAGTTACAAAATATGCGTGAAATAAAAACTTGTTACTTGACGATTGTTACAAGTTACAAAGTTTCCAGCCCCTACCTTCTTTCCCCTTAAAAAGGGGGAAATTGCAAGCGATAGTACTGCTATATGTTCCGAATGAGAGGCCCTACAATTGCGAATAAGGTGTCAAATGAAAGCTCATAAAGGACCGTAGTAGATATTGAAATATTCGAATTTGTATAGGCAAATGGGAAGTTTTTTCTTATTGATGAAATTATAAATAATGATAGGTCAGTAGGTGAGATAAGGAAAGCATCCAAGGGGTTTTCGAGATATGGTAAATGCAACATAAACGATCATTGAGAAATAGCGAAGGAATCGTGTAAAATCGAACGACCAGTCGCATTAAACGGAAACCAGTCCAACTTTAAAAATTGTGTTAAACCGAAATAGAGTTTGTACAATTCGTGTTAGTCGGGAACATGGTGTACAACATCAAATATTTGAAATATACATATTTGGTTGTTTCAAAGAAAATGAGTTGTGCCTGGAATGGGAATCGTTTCTCCTATAACAAAGAAAAGAGGCAGTTCATATCAAGTTCTCATATCTGAATAACTGAACTAATTTTGAAAGATTAAACAAGATAATCTGTTTAAAAAATATTAATAAAAAGTTTTCAAAAATTCCTATCTTCCCATTGAGCCCTAAAAAGTAGAAAATAAACCTAAAGCATGTGGTTGGTGTAATCAGTCACTGAGTTGGTATTCACTTCAAAGGAAGATAGGGCGTCGGCAATCTTGCCGAGTTGGTAAATCGCGTCCAATCTTCCTTTGCAGCGAATACGAACTCAGTGAATGATTGCAACATCAACATGCTTTGGTTTTATTTTCTACGTTTTATTGCCTTATAGAAAGATAGGTATTTTTATTTATTTTTTATTTATATTTTTTTATTGCCACTAAAAACACTTACCTTCCAAAATTTTGATATACGATTCAAAAATATCGAGAACATTAACCCCCCCTTTTGGAGCCACGTTTGAGGTAGACCACGACATTGAAGACATCACAAGCTTTAATTTGAAAACGACTCATTAAAATCGACCTCCTGGAAAATCCCCCCCCCCATATTTGATCAGGGGGAATAGTGTGAGCAAATTTCAAATAGTTTACGACTCTCATTGATTATTAATTTTCATATTTCCCGTTTTTTAGAAATGAAGACAGCATGGAGGGTCAATTTTGTATAGCCTACGACACTCCCCGTATCACAATCTTTCATTCAACACATAGCTCGTTACTTTCTGCACTTGCGTTCAGGAGATTTAGAGGGACATTCATTTTCACATTGTCACCCTTTTTTAGTGCATACGACATTCCCCGCGTCAGAAATTTTGATTGGACGTATAGCTTAATACTCTTGGCCTTTCTGTTCGGAGATATAGCTTAAGAATTATTTTCACATTTTCTCTTTTTTAGGGGGGAAGAAAACACGGTGGGGTCAATTTTTATAGCCTATGGCATTCCCCGTATCACAAGCTTTCATTTGGCACATAAATCATTAAGTTTCTCCAACGCATTCGAAAGATATGGTGGGACAACCTTTTGTCAAATCCACACACCGACCAACCAACAAATGCCAAAGTCAAAAGCAATAGGAAGATAGGTGAAAATGGGATGATACCGGGATTGATTGCCACGAAACATTGCAGAAAAGAGGAAAAGGGTGAAAATTATATTAGTCATTGTTTTAGCACAACTAAGTCAATGCCAGGTTTTGAAAATTAGAAGAAATCTTTATTGGTAATCAAGTACATTATATCCTTCTTTTATTTAATTTCATTCATTTGTTTTAATTTATTACCTATTGTCCTATTGCTGTTGGTTTTGACACTTGTCGGTTGGTCGATTTGTGGATTTGACAAAATGTTTTTCCCCCCATATCTTTCGGACGCGATAGAGAAGCTTAATAATTCATGTGCCAAATGAAAGCTTGTCACGCGGGGAGTGTCATAGGCTATAAAAAACTGACCCCTATTGTTTTCTTCCCCACTAAAGAAGGGCAAATGGGAAATTATTGGGCGGCTATTCTTTTTACAAGGAGGGAGAATGAAAAGCATCACCAAGGCGTGGGTGTGCTTCTTCTGTAAATGGTAGCTAGGCATAAACTGGAAGGAGAGCTGTGTATCAATCCCTAGTGATGATGCACAGAGACCGGTCTGTCTAACACCTAATATCCGACCCCGCCTTCTCGTGGTACCTAAAAAAAGAGATATTCTCTTTTGAAAGGGAACGAAAGTAGAGGGCTGCCAATTCAGTATGGCCTACTGATCTGGTCATCTATGGCCACTTTTTCTTTTTTTCAACCCTGCTGAGGAGTGATCAACTTCACAGGGTCCTGGTGCTGACCATTTATACCTACTAGATTGGACTTGTTTAAGGATTTGTGCTTGATTATGGATCCTGGACTTGCTGCACTGGTGGGCCTCTGTTGAGGGAGAATCATTCGCTGTGTTTTCTGTTTGCTTCTGGGTTGCCAGCTCTAAGTGAACAGAGGCATGGGATACCTTATATCACCTGGTGGATAATCCTAAGCAGAGGCCATCGCAAGTACCTGAACCTTACTTAGCTAGTTGGACATCGTCAAGCCTAAACTGGAGTAATGTGTCTCAGGCAGGCCAAATGGTTCTTGAAAAAGTCCACTTGAAAAGGTGGTGCCTGAAGTTCTTACCAGCATCGGTGACTTCAGCCTTTAGCGGAGGAGGAACAGGTCTTTGCCCCATGCCTGAGATCAGGGGGCTGTTGGATATTGTTGGCCCTACCAATCTCAATAAACCTAGTATCTTTAAAAATCCTACTAATCATTTTCTCTCTGCAAGAACGTGGAACGAGAGGGCATTATATAGAGATTATTCTCTTGATGTCCTCATGCAGGAATTCCAGTACTATAACCAGATATTCTAGGCTTGCAAGAGACCAGATGGACAGGTAAAGGTGAGATACTTAAAAATAGCTTTAAATTTCTCTTTACAGGGAGGGAGGGTGGAAAGCATCACAAAGGCGTGGGTCTGCTGCTCAGCAGACATGCTAGTGATGCTCTTCTGGGATATGAGTACATTAATGAAAGGTTTCTTACAGTAAAATTTCAGACAAGCATTAAAGACTTGAATGTTATCTGCTGTTATGCTCCCACTGAGGATGCTGATGAGGATGAGAAGGATAGGTTTTACGGACAACTTCAGGATATTTTGAATTCTGTCAAGAAAGGAGATATTACCCTTGTTCTAGGTGACTTCAATGCCAAAGTTGCTACTAACTCTTACCTGGGGAAGAGTGACAGGCCCTTTTAGTATTGGTAGCTGCAATGGCAATGGGCAACGTCTCCTACAGGTAAGTAAACTGAATGGCTTCAGAATAACTAACACAGATTACAAACATCGCCACATACAGAAGTACACATGATGAGCTGCATAAGAATATGATTGATTATATATTAATTAACTGCAAATGGGCTAGTTCTGTTAGGAATACCATGGCATATAGGGGAGCTGAAATTGGATCTGACCATTACCTTGTTGAAAGTGTCTTGCAAGTTAAACTTGAAAAGTGTTCTGCTAAAGTTAAAAAATTTCCTTTAATACTGAAACTCTGAAAGACCCAGGTATAGCTAAAGCTTACCATGATAGGTTACTTAGTCGTTATGACAGTCATGGATTGCTTACTACTGAAGTTGAGGAAAAATGGGGCCGTTTTAAAGAGGCTTATTTGGAAACTAACAGTACTCTTTAAGCAAAAAAGGAGCATAGGAGACAGAATTATTTGAGTGATAAGGCACGAGCTTATTTCAGAAAGGAGGAACTGCAGGAATATCCTTTATCACTACCCTACTAGTCCTAATAGAAAGAATTCATCATCATCATCCTTAAGCAGCCATGGGCTACGGAGGTCCAACCAGAACGTGCAATTTAGTTCTCCAGGCAAGTCTATCCTGAGCTATCCTGAGCTGACTGCTTAAAGGAGGTTGCAAACTCCTTTGCCTAACAGCATCATTAGTTAAAGCGTTGAACCAGATACTGTGTATGCATCTGGAATCAAAAGCATCTAGTTTCCTGTTATCTTGTTTACAAAGTGTCCATGTTTCACTACCATAATTAACCCTAGAAATAACCAAACTATTATACAGTCTAATTTTAGTTTTTAGGTGTATAGGCCTATTTCTCCACACTCCCCATAGATTCTTAAAAGTCCCAGAAGCAATTCTTATTCGTCTGTTAATCTCATGCTGCACCTCACCATTATCTGTTACATAGCTCCCAAGATAATTAAACTGTGACAGCTGCTCAAGACTGCAACCATTCAGATTAACTGAATCACAGCTTGCCTGACCAATTTTCTTCACTTTAGATTTATCTCTGTTTATAACCAAACCTACTCTACTACCAGTCTCATCAACAGCTCGAATGAAAGAGTTCATCACATCAACATCATTTGCCAAAAGGGCTAAATCATCAGCATAATCTAAATCAGAAATGTTCGTATCTGCAGTCCATTTAAGGTCAAAATCTTTCCGTAGAAGGGAATTTTGCATAACATAATCAATAACCAAGCTAAAGAGAAAAGGAGACAAAATGCACCGTTGTCGAACACCAGAAGTAATGATAAATCTATTGCTTCCAGTCTTACCAACTCTCACACACGACTCTGTGTTAATATAGAGAGCTTTCATTATGTTAACTAACTTGTCTGGTAGACCATATGATTTCACAATCAACCACAAATTATGACGATCAACAGAATCGAAAGCCTTTTTGAAATCAACATAGCTAGCAACCAAAGGTTTCTGAAACTCTAAACATTTCTGAAGAATCTGACTAAGTGAAAATATCTGTTCTACACATCCCCTAGCACTTCCGAATCCACATTGCTCATCACTCAATTGCCTGTCAACCAGATTCTTAATTCTATTAAGCACAATCATGCAAAGAACTTTCACTGGAACAGAGAGTAGGCTGATACCCCTATAGTTATCATAAGAACTGAAATCACCTTTCTTAAAAATAGGAATAACAATAGCTCTGGTAAAATCCTTAGGAACCATGCCTTTATCATAATAGATATTCAAATTTTCAGTCATCCAAGTGATAACCGAAACATTCCCAGCTCTAAGCATTTCCGTACTAATTTCATCTACCCCTGGGGATTTATGGAGTTTAAGTTTATAAACAGCCAAAATAACTTCAGATTGTGTTATAGGGCCAACATTAAAGCCACCAATACATCTATCATCATTGCAAACAATGGGAGTAGAACTAACCACATTGTTTAGAACATCACTGAAATGCTCAGCGTAGCCATGACAGAATCCTCACCTTCTATAACCTTATCTTGTTTATCCTTCAATCCATGTATACCTGTCCGTTTTCTACCACACAAAACATTAACTATCTAGTACAGCTCTCTGCTGTTGCGCTGTCTAACTGCTTCCTCGGTGTTGTCAGCCAAGCCATCAAGCCAAAGATTCTTATCATCAGTTAACTGATCCTTTACACGTTTATTACGTTCTCTGTAATGCTTTCTATTAGTACTAGTAGGGTATTGATTAAGGAGATTCCTGCAGTTCTTTCTTTCTGAAATAAACAAGTGCCTTATCACTCAGATAATTCTGTCTCCTCTGCTCCTTTTTTCCTAAAAGTGTACTGTTAGTGTCCAAAAAAGCCTGTTTAAAATGATCCCATTTTTCCTCAACTTCAGTAGTAAGCATACCATGATTGTCATAATGACTAAGTAACCTATCATGGTAAGCTTTGGCTATAACTGGGTGTTTCAGAGGTTCAGTACTAAAAGCAAAATTCTTAACCCTAGCACAACACTTTTTACGTTTAAGTTGCACAACACTTTTAACAAGGTAATGGTCAGATCCAATTTCAGCTCCCCTATACGACCTGGTATTCCTAACAGAAATAGCCCATTTGTTGCTAATTAATATATAATCAATCATATTCTTATGCAGTCCATCAGGTGAAACCAATGTGTACTTATGTATGTCGCAGTATAATAAGTGTTAGTTATTCTGAACCCATTGAGTTTACTTACCTGCAGGAGACGTAACCTATTGCCGTTGCAGCTACCAATACCAAAAGTGCCTATCACTACTCCCCAAAGGTCAGAGTCAGTACCAACCTTTGCATTGTAATCACCTAGAACAAGGGTAATATCTCATTTCTTGACACAATTCAAAACATCCTGAAGTTGTTCGTAAAACCTATCCTTCTCATCCTCATCGGCATTCTCAGTGGGGGCATAACAGCAGATAACTTTCAAGTCTTTAATGCTTGTCTGAAATTTTGCTGTAAGAAACCTTTCATTAATGCACTCATATCTTAGAAGAGCATCACTAGCGTGTCTGCTGAGAAACAGACCCACGTCCCTCCCTGAAAAGAGAAATTTAAGATTATTTTTCAGAATCTGACCTTTATCTGTCCATCTGTTCTCTTGCAAGCCGAGAATATCTAAATTATAATGGTGGAATTCTTGTGTGAGGACATCATGAGAAAAAGCTCTGTGCAGAGTCCTCACATTCCAACTACCTATGGAGAAAAAGGACATTCCTGCAGTGGATGGTCCTGGAGGATGCAGTGGATGGTCCTGCAACTGGATGGTTAGTGGGGTGTTTAAAGAAATAATGTTTAGTGAGAGAGGGAATGCCGAAAATATCAAACAGCCCCCTAATCGCAGACATGGGGCAAAGACCCGTTCCCCCACCACTAAAGGCTGAAGCCATCTACACTGGAAGACTTCCTCCAATGTAGAATTTGACGATGCCAATACAAGCAAAGAGTTCAGACGCCTCAGATGATCTCTGCTCAGGATTATCCACCGGTTGATAAACATATCCTTTGAATCTATTCACTTGGGGCTGTCAACCCACAAACAAACAGAAAACACAGCTGAAGATTTTCCCTCCACAGAAGCCCACCAGTGCAGCAAAATCAGGATCCATAATCAAGCTCAGATCCATATATCTGTCCAGTCCGTGGGTTTAAATGGTCAGCACCAGGACCCTGTGAGGTTGACCACTCTTCAGCAGGGTAGGGAAAAAAGAAAAGTAGCCATAGTTGTCCAGATCAGTAGGCCACACTAATCTGACAGCCCTCCCCTTCCGTTCACTTCCACAAGAGAGTATCTCTTTTGAAAGGTACTAACGGTCTGCACCACGAGAAGGCGGGGTCGGACATTAGGTGCTAGGCCTGGCCGGTTCTATGCATCATCACAGGGGATTGGTGCATAGCTCTCCTTCCAGTGACTACCTAGCTACCATTTACAGACCTATTACAGAGAGTTTAATAAACGTGTAAAGGATCAGTTAGCTACTGATAAGAATCTTTGGCTTGATGGCTTGGTTGACAAAGCTGAGGAAGCAGTTATACAGCACAACAGCAGACAGATGTACCAGATAGTTAATGTTTTATGTGGTAGAAAGCGGACAGGCATACAAGGATTGAAGGGTAAACAAGGTAAGGTTATAGAAGGGGAGGATTCTGTCATGGCTAGGTGGGCTGAGCATTTCAGTGATGTACTAAACAATGTGGTTAGTTCTACTCCCTTTGTTTGTAATGATGATAAATGTATTGGGGCTTTAATGTTGGCTGTATAACACAATCTTAAGTTATTTTCGCGATTTCTAGACTTCATAAATCCCCATGGGTAGATGAAATTACTACAGAAATTACTACAGCTTTTGCGATAACTATAGGGGTATCAGCCTACTCTCTGTTCCAGGTAAAGTTCTTTCCATGATTGTGTTTAATAAGATTAAGAATCTGGTTGACAGTCAATTGCGTGATGAGCAATATAGATTCAGAAGTGGTAGAGGATGTTCGGATCAGATATTTTCACTTAGGCAGTATCTTGAGAAATGTTCAGAGTTTCAGAAACCTTTGGTCGCTATCTTTGTTGATTTCAAAAAGGCTTTCGACTTTGTTGATCGTCATAATTTGTTGTTGATTGTGAGATCGTATGGTATACCATACAAGTTCGTTAACCTAATGAAAGCTCTCTATAATAACACTGAGTCATGTGTGAGAGCTGGTAAGTCTTGTAGCAATTGGTTTAGCTTACTGGTTCTGGTGTTCGACAAGGATGCATTTTGTCTCCTTTTCTCTTTAGTTTGGTTATTGATTATGTTATGCGAAATTCACTTCAAGGGAAAGATTTTGGCCTTAAATGGGCTGGAGATACGAAAATTTCTGATTTAGATTATGCTGATGATTTAGCCCTTTTGGAAAATGAAGTTGATGAGATGAACTCTTTCATTCGAGCTGTTGATAAGACTGGTAGTAGAGTAGGTTTGGGGTTATAATACTTAGAGAAATATTTAGAGAGAAAACTAAAGTGATGAAAATTTGTCAGGCAGGCTGTGATTCAGTTAATCTGAATGGTTGCAGTCTTGAGTAGGTGTCACAGTTTAATTATTTTGGGAGCTATGTAACAGATAATGGTGATGTGCGGCATGAGATTAACAAACGAATACGGATTGCTGCCGGGATTTTTAAGAATCTATGGAGAGTGTGGAGAAATAGGCATATACACCTAAAGACTAAAATTAGACTGTGTAATAGTTTGGTTATTTCTAGGTTTAGTTATGGTAGTGAAACTTGGACGCTGTGTAAACAAGATAACAGGAAACTAGATGCTTTTGATTCTAAGTACTTACGTAGTATCTTGGGTATTAGGTGGCTTAACTTTATAACTAATGATGAGGTTAGACAAAGGAGTCTGCAATCTCCTTTAAGCAGCATATTGTGCAGAGAGAGACTCCGCTGGTTTGGTCATGTTGCCCGTATGGATAATTATAAAATAGCGAATAGGGTTATGAACACTGTGCCTAGAGGCCTCAGAAGGAGTGGAAGACCTACGTCGCGGTGGGCAGACAATGTCAAACAGGACCTTGTTAGAATTGCTTTGCAGTGGTCGGATGCAGCTCAGAACAGATATGCTTGGAGAAATAAACTGTACGGTCTGGTTGGACCTCCGTAGCCCATGGCTGCTTGATGATGATGATGATGATGATGATGATGATGATGATGATGATGATGATGATGATGATGATGATGATGATGATGATGATGATGATATCTCCAGAACCCGAATACTGAAAGTGACAAGCTATATGTCGAATAAAAGCTTCTCACGTGAGGAATGTCGTAGGCTATGAAAAATTGACTCCCGTGCTCTCTTCCCCCTGAAAGAGGGCAAAGGCCAAAACTATTGTGCCTTTATATCTTAACAACGCGAATACTGAAAGTCACAAGGCTATACGTGAAAGTGAAGTTTCTGACAGGGGCAATGTCCTAGGCTACGATAATTCATCTCCCGTGCATTGTTGCCCCCTGAAAAAGAAGGAATATGAACAGTATTGTTCCGCTGTATCTCCTGAACTCAAATGAAGAAAGTAACAAGCTCTACGTCAAATGAAAGCTTGTTTGACGCGAAGTGTCATAGGCTATCAAAAATTGACCCCGTGCTTTCTTCTCCCGTAGAGGACGGGAAATGTAAAAATGGTTGTAAATATCTTCTGAACGCGAGGGCCTACAGTTATGAGTTAGGTGTTAAATCAAAGCTCGTATAATGATGGTGATAAACTATTTCGAATATTCCTCCCTCTATTCCCCCCCTGATATAATGGGGGCGGGTGTTTTTTTCAGGGTTCGACTTTAACCAGTCGTATTTCAAATTAAAGCTTGTGACGTCTCCGATGTCACGGGCTACCTCAAACGTGACTCCAAAAGTGGGATAAATGTGCTTGATGTTTATGAGTCGTATTTCAAAGTTTTTGAAGACGTATTTTTAATTACACCAAAAAAATATAAATTACAAAATATTAAAAAATGCCTATCTTCTATAGGGCCCCAAAAAGTGGAAAATAAACCTAAAGCATATCGATGGTGCAATCAGTCACTGAGTTCGAATTCAATTCAAAAGGAGATAGGGCGCGATTTACCTACTCGACAAGATTACCGACGCCCTATCTTCCTTTGAAGTGAATATGAACTCAGTGACTGATTGCACCATCGACATGCTTTAGATTTATTTTCTACTTTTTAGGGCCATATAGGAAGATAGGTATTTTTTAAATTTATATATATATTACTTTTAATTCCGTTTGCTTAAGACAGTGGTTTTTCAAGCTGTGGGTCGCGAGCAGCTTATAAGGGGATAGCAAAAGGCTGATGGTTTATTCTCAATAATATTTTTATCGGATTTTTTTTTTTAATTTATATATTACTATGTGTGTTTAAACGAAAACCTGTTTTGTGACAATGTGTTGTGTTAAATTCAAAACGATAATTTTGTTTCATTTTACCCTATCTAAATATAACAAAATAATTATTTTTAATTTCATACCTTCTACACTGTTGGGAAGAGGAATGGATCGCACAATTCTACTTACGATTCTAGGGGGTCGCATAAATTTAATTCAATTCTCAGGAGTCGCAGTGTCACAATAGTTTGAGAACGTCCGGCTTAAGAAATCGGGAATACATATTATCAAAATTCACTATATAAAGAGTCTCAATTATACATAGTTCAATAATAAGTTTATGACTTAGTTTACAAAAATAAAATTGACTTAAAAAACTAGAACTAGGCCGGATAAACCTGCTAGTCTAATATATTTCATAACACATAATCAGAAAGAAAGAACACAAGAATGTCCTTAATCAATACCCTACTAGTCCTAATAGAAAGCATTACATAGAGCTTAATAAACATGTAAATGATCAGTTAGCTACTAATAAAAATCTTTCGCTTAATGGCTTGGCTGTCAAAGCCGAGGAAGCAGTTAGACAGCACAACAGCAGAGAGCTGTACCAGATAGTTAATGTTTGGTGTGGTAGAAAACGAACAAGTATACAGGGATTGCAGGATAAACAAGGTAACGTTATAGAGCGTTAGGATTCTGTCATGGCTAGGTGGGCTGAGCATTTCAGTGATGTTCCAAACAATGTGGTTAGTTCTTCTCCTATTGTTTGCAATGATGATAGATGCATTGGTGGCTTTAATGTTGGCCCTATAACACAATCTGAAGTTATTTTGACTATTTCTAAACTTAAACTTCATAAATCCTCAGGGGTAGAAGAAATTTCTGCAGAAATGCTTAGAGCTGGGAATGTTTCGGTTACCACTTGGATGACTGAAATTTTGAATATCTATTATGATAAAGGCATGGTTCCTAAGGATTTTACCAGAGCTATTGTTATCCCTATTTTTAAGAAAGGTGATTTTAGTTCTTATGATAATTAGAGGGGTATCAGCCTACTCTCTGTTCCAGTGAAAGTTCTTTGCATGATTGTGCTTAATAGAATTAAGAATCTGGTTGACAGGCAATTGACTGATGAGCAATGTGGATTCAGAAGTGCTAGGGGATGTGTAGAACAGATATTTTCACTTAGTCAGATTCTTCAGAAATGTTTAGAGTTTCAGAAACCTTTGGTTGCTAGCTATGTTGATTTCAAAAAGCCTTTCGACTCTGTTGATCGTCATAATTTGTGGTTGTATGTGAGATCATATGGTCTACCAGACAAGTTAGTTAACATAATGAAAGCTCTCTATATTAACACAGAGTCGTGTGCAAGAGTTGGTAAGACTGGAAGCAATAGATTTAGCATTACTTCTGGTGTTCGACAAGGGTGCATTTTGTCTCCTTTTTTCTTTAGCTTGGTTATTGATTATGTTACGCAAAATTCCCTTCTACGGAAAGATTTTGACCTTAAATGGACTGCAGATACGAACATTTCTGATTTAGATTATGCTGATGATTTAGGCCTTTTGGCAAATGATGTTGATGTGATGAACTCTTTCATTCGAGCTGTTGATGAAACTGGTAGTAGAGTAGGTTTGGTTATAAACAGAGAGAAATCTAAAGTGATGAAGATTGGTCAGGCAGGCTGTGATTCAGTTAATCTGAATGGTTGCAGTCTTGAGCAGCTGTCACAGTTTAATTATCTTGGGAGCTGTGTAACAGATAATGGTGAGGTGCAGCATGAGATTAACAGACGAATAGGGATTGCTTCTGGGACTTTTAAGAATCTATGGGGAGTGTGGAGAAATAGGCGTATACACGTAAAGCCTAAAATTAGACTGTATAATAGTTTGGTTCTTTCTAGGGTTAATTATAGTAGTGAAACGTGGACACTTTGTAAACAAGATAACAGGAAACTAGATGGCTTTTGATTCCAGATGCATACTCAGTATCTTGGGCATTAGGTGGTTCAACTTTTTAACTAATGATGCGGTTAGGCAAAGGAGATTGCAACCTCCTTTAAGCAGCATATTGTGCAGAGAGAGACTCCGCTGGTTTGACCATGTTGCCCGTATGGATAATTATAGATTGGCGAATAGGGTTATGAACAGTGTGCGTAAAGGCCTCAGAAAGAGGGGGAGACCTAGGATTTGGTGGGGAGACAATGTCAAACAGGACCTTGTTAGAATTGGTGTGCAGTGTCAAGATGCAGCAGATATAGCTCAGGACAGACTTGGTTGGAGAACTAAATTACACAGTCTGCTTGGACCTCCGTAGCCCATGGCTGCTTGAGGATGATGATGATGATGATATATATATATTCCTTAATTTCTCATAATTACTCAGAACGAAACATCATTCTTTTTTTGTTTTCGATTTCTTCTTACCCTTCTAAATTTGAGACAGTTTTCCATTTAATGTCAAACCCATATTGACCTCAGAAATGAATATTTCTTCTCACAGATGGCACCACTTTCTGATACCGTAAATACGCTTCAAAAGATAATGACGAAGTTATCAATATTACTGTTATTATACTGTAATATATTATCCAAAAATATGAAGAGATTTTTGATAGTGGAAAAGTTACTGTGCGAAAACTATGAAAACTTGAAACTTTAAAAAGGAACAAAAAACAAAAGTTCTTCATGTCATTAAAAGACTGCAAACTGTTTCATTTGCTTTACTTATAATGCTATGTACGGAAATTTTAATTTTTATCAATTTTATTTATGCAATGAATTTGCGCAAACAGTGAATACTGTTTACTAAGTTTCTTAAACACTATTAAGCTGTAGAAATCCCGCTGACTTGGCTGTAGAGTAAAAATAATCTTGAGCCGGGGGGGGGGGGATCCGATGCTCAATTTCTACACTAAACACAGATTAAGAAATTTGCTACGCCTATGTAGTGCTTTGGTAAAGAAGGGACTATTAAGTAACTAAAAATGCTTACAAAAATACTCTTTAACTGTATTAAGTTCTCTATTTGATAACAAAAATTTCGTTCCTTAAAATCAGAAACAATAATTGTTTGTTTGTTTTTTTCTTATTTACAAAATTATTATATAAAAAAAAAACACAAATTTGGAATTTTATAGTTGATGATTACAATACTCGCTACATATGCGTTTAGACATGGGATCCTTGAGTTCTAGTCTACCTTTAACGTGGCTGCACATCATTAGAAAAATCAAAATGCATCTAGAAAGTTTTATTTATCAGCAAGGATAACAATAACAGAGAACTTTAAACAGAGAGACAGAAATAATTATCAAACATGAGTTCTTGGTGTATATAAATTTGTGCCTTTGGTTTCAACAAACATAGGAAAAAAAATTAAAGAACGATAGTTTGTGATAGAGGAAAAAGCATTTTTTTGAAACACGATATTCGGCGCGTTTTTTTTTACAATTAGCGTGCTTCTCTTGTTTTTGGCAATATATGTTTTAGCTGTCTCACAAATTTCAAACATATTGTTACGACAGATGAACATGCAACAACTGGACCGTGATGTGATATGTCATTTGTGATGCTCGCGTGTGGTACAGCGTAAGATCTACGTCAGTCAGAGAGACTCGAAAAAAAATAACAGTGTGTTTTAAGAAGGATTTTGTGAATAACTAGATTGATTTAGCTTGTGCAGTTAGTCTAAAGAATAATCTTTATTGCAGTGTGCGCGGGAGTTGGGAAAATAGTTTAATAAGTGAGAAAGAAAATTACGAATCATTTATTGGAACTAGTTGACAGTTTATTGTTTAGAAAAAGTTGAGTTATTAGTTTCTGCTAGATTCAAGCGTAGTTACCACGAAGAAATCCAATTCTAGGGATAGTAATGTGTCCATGAAGTCTTCTAGTAGAAAAGCAAAAGTGACTTAGTGTCAATAAGGTGTTTAAGGTGAAATACCAAAATTTCAAATTTAAACGATAGGTTTATTTTCAAAACGATTGTATTGCTTATTGAATGTTAATTAAGATTATTTTTATGCTTCGAATAGAATCTGTTTGAATTGTAGTACAGCTGTTTTAAGTGTGGTAGAGAATTGCTTGACATTCTTCCCGGCTTAATTTCATGAACTGCATTTTTGATTGGTTTAAATTGTTATATTTGTGAACTGTGTTCCTAAGTAATGAAATTAGTTAATTTATAATTTTTGTTGGTAAACATTCTTTTGAACTCACGCTCAGTTTTCATCTATTAAATTTATAACAATATCATGATCCAATATGTCTTTCAGTTGTCGTGATATCTCTGGCTCAGTTATTTAAAATCTTCGCTTCCTATGATCTATTTTCCAAACAATATTTTCAAACCTCATTTTGATTTTTCCTGTGATGTGCAGCAAGATTAATTTATTAGAAAGCTCTCAGATTCTATTGGCTTACCATAACTAATTCTCAAGAAATGTAATAAAGAAAGTATTTCCTAAAATGATGGATTTATGTTTTTCAATGTAAACATTTTTTTTTACATACGCAATTTTCTTTAGTTAAGCTGGAATAATATTTCAACTCTTCACTTCCTTTAACCTATTTTCAATTCTTTTTATACTTATGCAAATTTAGAACGAAGACGGTGAACTGTCGACCTACAAAGGAGCAATAAATATGCTACTTGATAGTGAATGGTATCTTAATTAAAGTAAAGTGTAGGTAATATTAAAAATAATTATGAACATACAATTTGTTGGAATCATGCTGCAAAATGTATGGTTTTCCGCTCAAACAAAAAAACAACAACTGAGTCAGAGATTATTAAATTATAGTTCAAAAGTTTAAAAATAAACTTCAGAGCAAACTTTAAATTCATTAACCAGTTTTGTAACAGCACACTAGCAGCAATCCTTTAAAATTAAATTGAATTAATAACGAACGTTGTAATAAGATCTCCTGTTGCAAAAAATTGTTTTTCATCTGAGGATTAAAATGTTATGCTGCTGTATTATTGAGATTTTAATGTAGGTGTAAAGCATTACTATAAATACAAGATAAACTACACTTTGCTCAATGGCATTTAGGGTATTTCTAAAAAACGTTGTTTGAAAGATTTGCTAAAGTTGGTACTAACTCTGACCTTTGCGGAGAGGTGATAGGTCGTTTTTGGTATTGGTAGCTGCTAGGGCAATGGGCAACGTCACCTGCAGGTAAGTAAACTCAATGGTTTGAGAAAAACTAACACTTAATACAGAAATTGCCATTTCCTAAGTACATGTGGGTTTCTCCAGATGTACTGCATAAGAATGTGATTGATTATATATGAATTAACAACAAATGGGGTAGTTCTGTTAGGAATACCAGGTCATATAGGAGAGATGAAATTGATCTGACCATTACCTTGTTAAAAGTGTCTTGCAACTTAAACTTAAGAAGTGTTGTGCTAAAGTTAAAACATTTACCTTTATTTTGTAGCTATGAAAGACCTAGTTATAGCTAAAGCTTACCATGATAGGTTACTTAGTCATTTTGACAGTAACGGTTTGCTTGCTACTGAGGTTGAGGAAGAATGGGACAGTTTCAAACAGACTTCTCTTGAAACTAACAGTACTCTTTTCAGTAATAAAGAAGCAAAGGAGGCAAAATTATTTGAGTGATAACGAACTGAAGATAATTTCAGAAGGAAAGAACTGCGGGAATTCCTTAATGAATATACTACCATTCCTAATAGAAAGCAATACAAAGAGCTTAATAAACGTATAAAAGATCAGTTAGCAGCTGATAACAATCTTTGACTCGATGGCTTGAACGAAGCAGTTAATAGCACGACAGCAGAGAGTTGTACCACATAGTTAATGTTTTGTGTAGTAGAAAACGGACAGTATACAGGGATTGAAGGATAAACAAGGTAAGGTTATAAAGGGTGAGGATTCTGTCATAGCTAGGTGGGCTGAGCATTTCAGTGATGTTCTAAACAATGTGGTTAGCTCTTCTCCCTTTTGTTTGCAATGATGATAGATGCATTAAATAAAAAAATAAATACCCCTTCAAGCAGCTGCTTGCCACAGAGGTCTGACAGGAGCCTGTCAGTTTATATGCCATAGTAGAAGGTCTGTGAGGATGGCAGGACCTCAGCAGAAAAACGCCACAAACAGCCATGTCTTACCCGGGGCACGAACCCATGTCCCTTAGATCAGTAGTCAAGAGCGCTAACCACTCGGCCATGGGACGGCACAGATGCATTACTGACTTTAATGTTAATCCTATATCACACTCTGATGATATTTTTCGGCTATTTCTAAATTTAAACTGCATAAATCCCATGCGGTAGATGAAATTACTACTGAAATGCTTAGAGCTGGGAATGTTTCGGTTACCACATGAATGACTGAAATTTTGAATATCTTTTATGATAAAGCTATTGTTCCTAAACAATTTACGAGAGCTATTATTATCCCTTGTTTTTAAAAAAAGTGATTGCAGTCCTTGTGATAATTATAGGGGTATCAATCCACTCTCTCTTCCATGTTAAGTTATTTGCATGATTATGCTCAATTTAGTGATTGTGTTTAACTTAGTCTGGATACAGAAGTGGTAGGGGATGTGTAGATTAGAATGTGTCACTGAAATAGATTTTTGATAAATGTTTAGAGTTTCAGAAACCTCTGGTTGCTAGCTTTATTGATTTCAAAAAGGCTTTCGACTCTGTTGATCGTCATAATTTGTGGTTGATTGTGATATCATATGGTATACCAGACAAGTTACTTAACATAATGAAAGCTCTCTATAATAACACTGAGTCGTGAGTGAGAGTTGGTAAGGCTTGTAGCAATTGGTTTAACATTACTTCTGTTGTTCGACAAGGGTGCATTTTGTCTCCTTTTCTCTTTATCTTGGTTATTGATTATGTTATGCAAAATTCCCTTCTAGGGAAAGATTTTGGCCTTAAATGGACTGGAGATACGAAAATTTCTGATTTCGATTATGCTGATGATTTAGCCCTTTTGACAAATGATGTTGATGTGATGAACTCTTTCATTCGAGCTGTTGATGAAACTGGTAGTAGAGTAGGTTTGGTTATAAACAGAGTGAAAACTAAAGTGATGAAAATTGGTCAGGCAGGCTGTGATTCAGCTAATCTGCATGGTTGCAGTCTTGAGCAGGTCTCACAGTTTAATTATCTTGGGAGCTATGTAAGAGATACTGGTGATGTGCGGCATGAGATTAACAGGCGAATAGGGATTGCTGCCGGGACTTTTAAGAATCTATGGAGAGTGTGGAGAAATGGGCATGTACACCTAATGACTAAAATTAGACTATATAAGAGTTTGGTTATTTCTAGAGTTAGTTACGGTAGTGAAACGTGAACCCTTTAATAAACAAGATAACAGGAAACTAGATGCTTTTGATTCTAGATGCATACGCAGTATCTTGGGTGTTATGTGGTTCAACTTTGTAAGTAAGGATGAGATTAGGGAAAGGAGTCGGCAACCTCCTTTGAGCAGTGTATTGTGCAGAGGTGAGACTCCGTTGGTTTGACCATGTTGTCTGTATGCATAACTATAGATTAGTGAATAGGGTTATGAACAGTGAGCCTAAAGGCCTCAGAAAGAGTGGGTGACCTAGGATGCTGTGGTAAAGCAATGTCAAACAAGACCTCGTTAGAATTGGTCAACAGAGGCCAGATGCAGTAATGTAGCTCAGGACAGACGTGTTTGGAGTACTAAATTGCACAATCTGGTGCAACTCCGTAGCCCATCGCCGCTTGATGATGATGATGTGGCATTTCAAAAAATGTACCTTATTCTGCTTTTTTTGTAACGTAGTTTGTTTTACACGTGCAATTGCATAGAAATATGTCACAGATTTATATTCTTCGAGTTATTTTATCGCTTCCGGGTTTAAAAGGATGCTTTTTTTTTAATTACACAAGAAATATTCATGTTCTTGTATGTAAAAGCATTATATATTTAAAATTTATATTGATGATATGCATGCAAAGTTTATATTAACAATATATTAAAAATCAATATTATAGATAAGTTTGTTTAACTTAATCGACAATGGATAATCGACGATGGCATAATATAATAATGAGAGCCATGCACCTAATTGATATACGATGAAATTACTGATTAGAATGCTGCAATATTTTGGTATCCTGCTTCAATTACCTAGTGAATTTGTTAATGAAATTATCACTTAACGAAATGTCAATGGATATCAGTTTACAATCGAGAAATTACTTATATGAGAACAATTTAAGCTCAGTTCTTGAATTGTTGACTTGAGCCCTTTCAATCTCACCAAGAGCGACTGATCTTTTCAGTTCTTTGCGCTTTAAATATTTGTGTTTTGTTGTTTTACAACGTGTATTATTTCTGCTACATCCAATTAATGCGTGAAACAATGAATTTAAAATTATTGCATCAGAGATAATTTTAAACACATCAAAGAATCCTACAGAGCAATCTATTTTTAAAGGCTACACTTCCAATATTTTAATACTTATATTTTAAAATACGGTGTCATTTTGTAAAAACTGTACTTTAGTAAAATCTCAAACGTTATGCTAGCATATAGTTTACCCATTCTCTATCATTTTTACTAAACAATCGCCTCTTAATGCTATAAAAATTGGGAACAACCTCTGAATACGTTTCTATAACCTCGTTTCTAAAATGTAACTTTCAAATTGCGAAATTCTTTAATATCAGCAACGAAACAGCTAGAATTCAGTAATGAGTATCTATTATATTGTCCAAGACTGTTTTTAGTCTATATCTAATTCTACGTAAAAAGAAAATAAAAAGTTTAGAAAATATGACACATTAGGTAAAATAAGAAGTGACGAAAAACAAATAACTAAAGTTATTCATGAAAACAAGGGAAAAAAGAGTCTATATTGAAGAAAAAAAGCAATAAGTGAAAGAAAAAAAAGTGAGGGATCCTAGAAAAGAAAAACTAGAAGAACCTAAGTAGGAGATGCAGAGAGCCAAAGAGCAGGATATTGATCGGAAGAGCGTCTCGTTGAACGTCACGTAATTACATCCGGAGTCCCAGCTGTACTCAGGTGGCAAGGAAGAGGATCTCTATTTGCCCTCTTACCCGGCACATGGTCCACTTGGCTGGCTGCATGCATCTGCTTGCTCCGCTCTTGCCCGAGAAATGTGCTGATTCTCAAAGTGACCGTTCCAATGCTTTTGGCACAGCACACACCATTACTTTGACTCTCACTTCCCAATACCACATACAGATAATGTATGCGCAACACAGAGAATTTATCGCTGAAGATAGGATACCGAGCGATTAACATCAGCTGATGCTCTCCTTTCTTCTTTCATCCTTTCTTTTCGTCGTAAGCTCTTTTTCCTTCTTCAGTAGCGAATTTCATTGTTTTCAGTGAGACAACACAATGAACAAATGTCATCATGCATTCGTAATTCTAATCCACAATAGTTTTCTTTTAAGAATATGAGTAAAATAAATTTCATGAATAAGAAAATAATTGATATACTAAAGAACGAACTTTCCAGAACAGTTAATAATTATCGGTTATTATTAACCGTTAAATGTTTTTCGTAAAAATTCACATTTAGTTCAGGTAAACGATCTGTAACATGAAGATTACAGCACATTTTTAAAATATAATAATAGGGTGAAAAAGCTAAAGAGGATTTGTTAAGTAAAAAACTAATAGAAATCCCCACAGTTTTCTCCTCTGCTAAACAAATAATGAAAAATGCAATGACGGAAACCAGTCGGGTGTTAAAACTACCACGAAAAGCCAATCTATCGTAATGATCTGAAGAACCTCATGATAAATAATTGATATCATCGAAAAATAAACGTCCGATTTGGAGTAGCTGTCTGGGAGGGAATATCATGGAGATATCATGTATCATGGTCCCGGATTTTGGGCTACTACTGTATGAACTAAACATGGGTAGACATATAACTTATTGTGTAAATACTTATTGTATTAATAACGTTGTAACTTACTTTTAAAAAGGACTCACTCAGTCTGCAGCTCCCCAGGCTCCTATCTAATGCATCCCTGTTCGATTGTGCACTTACCTGAAATTCCGATTTTCCCCTTTAACCCCAACACTCTCTCATTCAGAGACACTGATGGGCCTGAAAAGGCCACCATCACTAGAATGGCTGAGTAAACTGTGTATCCCGCATGCAGGAGAGTTTTGCTCTCTGCGTTTGAATATTTCATCAATACTCGCATCAATATTTCATCAATACAAAAAGTCAAATATATTTCACTTTCTGCTTCACACTAATTCTTCCAAAAATAACAACTCATTTAACTATGAAAAGCTGAAAACAAACTATTAGAATTCTCTCTTTTTTTTTATCTCGTCTTCAAAATATACGAGATAATAGTTTCATTTTGTCGTCTGTCTATCTGTCCGTCTATACACATCAAACATTTTTGTTTATAGAGATAAATTATTTTTTTGTTTTGCTTTGGATAGCTATCGATGTAATATTACGATATACACTTTCCGAAAATCCATAAAGATATAATTGCGCCCTCCAACGATGGAAAAGTTAAAAATTCCAAAATTTCAACCCTATATTACAAACGATGTATTTATGTTAGAAATTTAAAATTTTGCTGCTGGATTGTAAAGGTCACGAAGTTTCCATTACTGATAATGAGTTGACACCTTAGACCCAGAGGGGGTGGGAAACACTTTCTTTTTTTGTTTTAGCCGATAATTTTTGTTTTTAGAGATAAATGAAAAATTATTTTTGGGTTAGATATAAATTGATGAAATATTATGATTCACACTTTTTAAATCTTTTGAAAACCATAATTGCACCCTCTAATGGTGGAAAATTGACAAATTCCAAATTTTCAAACAAATATTGCAGACGACGTAGTTAAGATAGAAATTTTAAATTTTGGTGGTGGAATCTGAACGTCATGAAATCTACATTGGCAACAATGAATTGACCTCTTAGACCCAGAGTGGGTAGAAAAACGCAACTTTTGGTTTTAAAAAATAATTGTTTGTTTACAAATATCAATTAATCTTTAATTAACTTCCATCACTAGTGGATTTTTGTTCAATGTAAATGGTAGCTAGGTAGTCACTGGAAGGAGAGCTATGCACCAATCCCCTGTGATGATGCATAGAACCAGCCAGGCCTAGCACCTAATGTCCGACCCCGCCTTCTCGTGGTGCAGACCGTTAGTACCTTTCAAAAGAGATACTCTCTTGTGGAAGTGAACGGAAGGGGAGGGCGGTCAAATTAGTGTGGCCTACTGATCTGGACAACTAAGGCTACTTTTCTTTTTTCCCTACCCTGCTGAAGAGTGGTCAACCTCACAGGGTCCTGGTGCTGACCATTTAAACCCACTGGACTGGACAGATATATGGATCTGAGCTTGATTATGGATCCTGATTTTGCTGCACTGGTGGGCTTCTGTGGAGGGAAAATCTTCAGCTGTGTTTTCTGTTTGTTTGTGGGTTGACAGCCCCAAGTGAATAGATTCACAGGATATGTTTATCAACCGGTGGATAATCCTGAGCAGAGGTCATCGCAGGCACCTGAACTCTTTGCTTCTATTGGCATCGTCAAATTCTACATTGGAGGACGTCTTCCAGTGAGGATGGCTTCAGCCTTTAGTGGTGGGGGAACGGGTCTTTGTCTCATGTCTGCGATTAGGGGTCTGTTTGATATTGTCGGCATTCCCTCTCTCAATAAACATAGTTTCTTTAAACATCCCACTAACCATTTTCTCTCCATAGGTAGTTATAATGTGAGGACTCTGCACAGAGCTTTTTCTCTTGATGTCCTCACACAAGAATTCCACCATTATAATTTATATATTCTCGGTTTGCAAGAGACAAGATGGACAGATAACGGAGAGATACTTAAAATAATCTTAAATTTCTCTTTTCAGGGAGGGACGACAATAAGCATCACCAAGGCGTGGGTCTGCTTCTCAGCAGACACGCTAGTGATGCTCTTCTAGGATATGAGTGCATTAATGAAAGGTTTCTTACAGCAAAATTTCAGACAAGCATTAAAGACTTGAATGTTATTTGCTGTTATGCCCCCACTGAGGATGCTGGTGAGGATGAGAAGGATAGGTTTTATGAACAACTTCAGGATATTTTGAATTCTGTCAAGAAAGGAGATATTACCCTTGTTCTAGGTGACTTCAATGCCAAAGTTGGTGCTGACTCTGACCTTTGGGGAGGAATAATAGGATCTTTTGGTATTGGTAGCTGCAATGGCAATGGGAAACGTCTCCTAGAGGTAAGTATCCTCAATGGATTCAGAAAAACTAATACTTATTACAAACACCGCGACATACATAAGTACACATGGGTTTCACCCGATGGGCTGCATAAGAATATGATTGATTATATATTAATTAACAGCAAATGGGCTAGTTCTGTTAGGAATACCAGGTCATATAGGGGAGCTGAAATTGGATCTGACCATTATCTTGTTAAAAGTGTCTTGCAACTTAAACTTAAAAAGTGTTGTGCTAGGGTTAAAAAATTTACTTTTAATACTGAAGCTCTGAAAGACTCAGTTATAGCTGAGGCTTACCATGATAGGCTACTTAGTCATTATGAGAGTCATGGTTTGCTTAATACTGAAGTTGAGGAAGAATGGGATCATTTTAAACAGGCTTTTTTGGACACTAACAGTGCTCGTTTAGGAAAAAAGGAGCAGAAGAGACAGAATTATCTGAGTGATAAGGCACTTGAGCTTATTTCGGAAAGAAAGAACTGTAGGAATGTCCTTAATCAATACCCTACTAGTCCTAATAGAAAGCATTACAGAGAACTTAATAAACGTGTAAAAGATCAGTTAGCTGCTGATAAGAATCTTTGGCTTGATGGTGTGGCTGACAAAGCCGAGGAAGCAGTTAGACAGCACAACAGCAGAGAGCTGTACCAGATAGTTAATGTTTTGTGTGGTATGAAACGGACAGGCATACATGGATTGAAGGATAAACAAGGTAAGTTTATAGAAGGTGAGGATTCTGTCATGGTTAGGTGGGCTGAGCATTTCAGTGATATTCTAAACAATGCGATTAGTTCTATTCCCATTGTTTGCAATGATGATAGACGCATTGGTGACTTTAATGTTGGCCCTATAACACAATCTGAAGTTATTTTGGCTGTTTCTAAACTTAAACTTCATAAATCCCCAGGGGTAGATGAAATTACTACAGAAATGCTTAGAGCTGAGAATGTTTCGGTTACCACTTGGATGACTGAAATTCTGAATATCTTTTATGATAAAGGCATGGTTCCTAAGGATTTTACCATAGCTATTGTTATCCATATTTTCAAAAAAGGTGATCGCAGTTCTTGTGATAACTATAGGGGTATCAGCCTACTTTCTGTTCCAGGTAAAGTTCTTTCCATGATTGTGCTTAATAGAATTAAGAATCTGGTTGACAGTCAATTGCGTGATGAGCAATGTGGATTCAGAAGTGCTAGGGGATGTGTGGATCAGATATTTTGACTTAGTCAGATTCTTGAGAAATGTTTAGAGATTCAGAAACCTTTGGTTGCTAGATATGTTGATTTCAAAAAGGCTTTCGACTCTGTTGATCGTCATAATTTGTGGTTGATTGTGAGATCATATGGTATACCAGACAAGTTAGTTAACATTATGAAAGCTCTCTATAATAACACTGAGTCGTGTGTGAGAGTTGGTAAGGCTTGTAGCAATTGGTTTAGCATTACTTCTGGTGTTCGACAAGGGTGCATTTTGTCTCCTTTTCTCTTTAGCTTGGTTATTGATTATGTTATGCGAAAGTCACTGCAAGGGAAAGATTTTGACCTTAAATGGGCTGGATATACCAAAATTTGTGATTTAGATTTAGCCCTTTTGGCACATGATGTTGATGAGATGAACTCGTTCATTCGAGCTGTTGATGAAACTGGTAATAGAGTAGGTTTGGTTATAAACAGAGAGAACATTAAGTGATGAAAATTGGTCAGACAGGCTGTGATTCGGTTAATATGAATGGTTGCAGTCTTCAGCAGGTGTCACAGTTTAAATATCTTGGAAGCTATGTAAGAGATACTGGTGATATGCGGCATGAGATTAACAGACGAATAGGAATTGCTGCCGGGACTTTTAAGAATCTATGGAGAATGTGGAGAAATAGGCATATACACCAAAAGACTAAACTTAGACTGTATAATAGTTTGGTTCTTTCTAGGGTTAGTTATGGTAGTGAAACTTGGACACTTTGTAAACAAGATAACAGGAAACTAGATGCTTTTGATTCCAGATGCTTACGCAGTATCTTGGGCATTAGATGGTTCAACTTTGTAACTAATGATGAGGTTAGGCAAAGGAGTTTGCAACCTCCTTTAAGCAGCATATTGTGCAGAGAGAGACTCCGTTGGTTTAGCCATGTTGCCCGTATGAATAATTATAGATTGGCGAATAGGGTTATGAACAGTGTGCCTAAAGGCCTCAGAAAGAAGGGGAGACCTAGGATGCGGTGGGCAGACAATGTCAAACAGGACCTTGTTAGAATTGGTGTTAAAAATTCCAAAATTTTAAACGAATATTACAAACGATGTATTTACGTTAGAAATTTGAAATTTGGTTAGTGGAATGTGAAGGTCCCAGGTTTTTATTGAAAAAAAGTAAAGTGATAATTGGAAATTCATTTACTTGGATTAGTACTAATGAAAGATTATAATTCACAGTTTTTTTAAAACTTAGGTAATTTAAATTGATATCGTTACAGATCACTAGCCGTCCCATGGCCGAGTGGTTATTGCGCTTGGCTACTGATCTAAGGGACCTGGGTTCAAGTGCCGGATATGGCATGGCTGTATGTGTCGATTTTCTACTGAGGCCCCGCCATCCTCACAAACTTTCTACTATGGCATATAAACTGACAGGCTCCTGTCAGACCACTGTGGCAAGCAGTAGCTTCAGGGGATATTTTATTATATTTATTATTACAGATTACTAAATGTTGAAACAGCAACACTATAATAGATTTTTCAAATAATTTGTACATAAGAAATTTTAAATTTCGGCTGGTAGCTTTTCAAGAAGAGAAGTTAAATGGTTTGCTCTTAACAAATTGAGTGTAATCGAGAAAAAAACTAATTTTATGTGTATTGGTTTTCAACAACCTACACTTAATAGAAGTATTACTAAGCATCGAATAAGTTGTACTGTGTTGGATGGTTTATTACCTGGTATATGCAATTGTCTTAAAATAGAGGAAGTAAACGAAATAATTTACCTAGGTTTGAAAATTAATTCGAAAATGAAATGGAATAAACATATTGGCTGGATGCGTTCAAGACTACGATTTGTAGCATTAAAAATTAGGAAACATAACTTGTTTGTTTATACACATATAATTATTTTTATAACTATTTTAGTATATAAAGCACTTTTTGAATCTATAATTAGATATGAAATAACAGTTTATGGGACAGCCTATAAAGACAGAATTAAATAAAATTAAAATAATAGCAATTAGTCTGCTAAACGGATTGTGTAATTCAGAAGTTAATAATTCCCTTACACAAAAGAGGATATATTTAGTTTTTTCAACATTTTACATATTGAAAGTTTATATGTGTTTGTTTGTGTTATCAATAACTTCTTTGACAATACCTATAAGCAAAATATTTCCCACAATACGTTTACCAGAAAAAATAGGTTAAGAGTTTTTTTTGAAACAACCAAAATTTTATAATAATTATGACGAAATTCCAAAGAATATCACATTCCCTACCTATTTAACTTGCTTCCTAGAGAAATTGTTAACTTAAATAAAATTTGTGTTGTTAAAGAAAAGTTATTTCAGTGGTTGATGAAAAAGCGATGTTTTTATTCTGAACATTTATCATTTTGTTGGTTTTCTTTTTCATTTTTTCCCACTTCATTTTATCTAATGATACTGATCTAGATCATATCTGTCAAAACAATATATATTCCAGCTAATAAGCGTCGGCTTAGTGGGATTTTTTATGTAAAATAATTTTAGATAATACTTTTTGAAAATAAATTTGAACTTGAAATTGAAAAAAATAATATATTCCACTGACAGTAATAACGCACCCACTTTTCTCAGAGGGATGTGATAAATGCAAATTATTTATATTTAAGAAATAAAATACAAATTCGTTTTTATATTGTATAATTATTAATAAAATACTATTTGCATTTATTCCACTATCCGTTAACTCAAAACTTTTAAGGAATGAAAAAGTAGTTAGAGGAAAAACTTCATTCTCTTTAAAAATGAGATTCTCATATACAGTAGAGGCGATATGCGTTCTTCAGTTTAAAGTTAACTTCTCGTTCTAACAAGTAAGTGACGTAATTCGAAGTCTTTGGCCATCTCGAGCATCACACGACATCACAGTCACGGCTTCATTGTTGCACGCTTTCTTTTCGTTACAATATATAGATATAGATATTGCTATTAATAATTAAAACGAAGTAATTTAATGCAAAGTTCTCGATTATTAGATTAGAGCTACATTGCTTGATAAAGCATGTCGTAGACATAAAAGTGTTTTATTCATATACAATAATTGCTCAATCTAACACTTCAAGACAAATTAAAGGAAACTTCTAAACTCACGAGGAGCGACTGGTTCTTTCAGATGATCTCATATTTCAAGTTAATGGTAACCGCATTGATGAGATTTGACTAGAGTCAATGAAATTTACCTCTATGTAACTATTCAGTGAAATTGAAACTTAGAGCGAGTAATTTAGAAATTCACAACCTGACGACTGGATGGTGTTGATAAAGAGTATAGGGAAGAATGGTTCTTACACAGGGCCTGATCTAGAGGAAGAAGCTATCCCCACTTTAAGAATGCTAGTAAGGATAATAAAGCCGAAAAAATATTAAACTTTTCATGTATTTTTTCAAGAAAGTTCTAAGACCTGTAAAACGGAGGGAAACTGTTATACCGCAAAGAAAATGCAATTTCTTAGCGCCGCCCCCTTTTGCTTTATACTGATAGATAGAGTTTCTTGCCCCCCCCCCCTCGATTTTTTTCTAGATCTGGAACTGTTCTTATCATGAATAAATATACCTAGTTTTTTTTTTACCTCTGAGTAGCATTAAATAAGGGACTTAGACTCTAATAGTAATTCAGTAACAGCGCAGAATTGGTACATAGTGACCCAATTTCAAACCGTAGATGAATAACAAATCGTTAGTCTTGAGAAAAGCCGCGGTTGGTAGTTTTCTTTTTGCATTTTCTTTTTCCAAATTTAATAGAAACGCAATTTGTTTACTTCAATTAGTATGTATTCAAAATTCAAGCATTCTTTGATGAATTCAGTTTTTCATGTTTCGTTGTAAAATTTGCATATTATTGTAATGTTCAATTAAACGAAGGGACCTAGGTTGCCTGCGCAAAAATTGTAAATGGTAGCCCAGTCTATTGAAACTGCACGAGGGAATGAGTTTCCACCAAAAACAGGTTGATCCAACTTGTAATGAACTTAAAATTATCAAATTTTCAATTTCATCTGCAAATGTCCTTTAAAAGTGTCAACGGAAAAATCATCAGTCTTCATTAGTTGTCTCTAAAAAAACGTTTAATTTGGCCTGGCGTAAAGCAGTTTATCTGAGCAGCAACACAATCTTTCACCTACATATATTCCTTAAATAGAAATTTTTGATGCTATTAATAACTACAACAGATACTGTCAACAGGGCAATTATTGGAGCTGCCTGTTAGCTGCTGATAAGAATCTTTGACTTGATGGCTTGACTGACAAAGACGAGGATGCAGTTAGACAGCACAACAGCAGAGAGCTGTACCAGATAGTTAATGTTTTGTGTAGTAGAAAAAGAACAGCTATACAGATTTGAAGGATAAACAAGGTAAGGTTATAGAAGGTGAGGATTCTGTCATGGCTAGGTGGGCTGAGCATTTCAGTGATGTTCTAAACAATGTGGTTAGTTCTACTTCCATTGTTTGTAATGCTGATAGATGCATTGGCAGCTTTAATGTTGGCCCTATAACACAATCTGAAGTTATTTTGGCTAATTCTAAAGTTAAACTTCATAAATCCCCAGGTGTAGATGAAATTACTATGGAAATGCTTGGAGCTGGAATGTTTCTGTTACCATTTGGATGACTGAAATTTTTAATTTCTTTCATGATAAAGGCATGGTTCCCAAGGATTTTACCATAGCTATTGTTATCCATATTTTCAAAAAAGGTGATCGCAGTTCTTGTGATAACTATAGGGGTATCAGCCTACTCTCTGTTCCAGGGAAAGTTCTTTCCATGATTTTGCTTAATAGAATTAAGAATCTGGTTGACAGTTAATTGCGTGATGAGCAATGTGGATTCAGAAGTGGTAGGGGATGTGTGGATCAGATATTTTCACTTAGGCAGATTCTTGAGAAATGTTTAGAGTTTCAGAAACCTTTGGTTGCTAGCTTTGTTGATTTCAAAAAGGCTTTCGACTCTGTTGATCGTCATAATTTGTGGTTGATTGTGTGATCATATGGTATACCAGACAAGTTAGTTAACATAATGAAAGCTCTCTATAATAACAATGAGTCGCGTGTGAGAGTTGGTAAGGCTTGTAGCATTTGGTTTAGCATTACTTCTGGTGTCCGACAAGGGTGCATTTTGTCTCCTTTTCTCTTTAGCTTGGTTATTGATTATATTATGTGAAATTCACTTCAAGGGAAAGATTTTGGCCTTAAATGGGCTGGAGATACGAAAATTTCTGATTTCGATTATGCTGATGATTTAGCCCTTTTGGCAAATGATGTTGATGATATGAACTCTTTCATTCGAGCTGTTGATGAAACTGGTACTAGAGTAGGTTTGGTTATAAACAGAGAGAAAACTAAAGTGATGAAAATTGGTCAGGCAGGCTGTGATTCAGTTATTCTGAATGGTTGCAGTCTTGAGCAGGTGTCACAGTTTAATTATTTTGGGAGCTATGTAATAGATAATGGTGATGTGCGGCATGAGATTAACAGACGAATACGGATTGCTGCCGGGAATTTTAAGAATCTATGGAGAGTGTGGAGGAATAGGCATCGTATGGAGAGTGTGGAGAATAGGCCTAGTTAGTCTAAGCCTATTCTCCACACTCCTAAAGACTAAAATTAGACTGTATAATAGATTGGTTCTTTCTAGGGTTAGTTATGGTAGTGAAACCTGGACACTTTGTAAACAAGGTAACAGGAAAGTAGATGCTTTTGATTCAAGATGCTTACGCAGTATCTTGGGCATTAGGTGGTTCAACTTTGTAACTAATGATGAGGTTAGGCAAAGGAGTTTGCAACCTCCTTTAAGCAGCATATTGTGCAGAGAGAGACTCCGTTGATTTGGCCATGTTGCCTGTATGAATAATTATAGATTGGCGAATAGGGTTATGAACAGTGTGCTAAAGGCCTCAGAAAGAGGGAGAGACCTAGGATGCGGTGGGCAGACAATGTCAAACAGGACCTTGTTAGAATTGGTGTGCAGTGGCCAGATGCAGTAGATGTAGCTCAGGACAGACTTGCTTAGAGAACTAAATTACACGGTCTGGTTGGACCTCCGTAGCCCATGGCTGCTTGAGAATGATGATGATGATAATGGTTTGCGATTGATCGGTGCATTGCTGTTGCATCTGAACGTAACCTTTCGACCACAGTTGAATGAAATGCAGTAGGGTAAAGGAAGAGGTCGAAGAAGAGGCTAAAAGAAGTGATATGATGCAGAGTATTAGGATTAAGATTTCACCTGTCAGTGACCACGCTGTAATAGAAAGGGAGAAGGGACAAGGTGAATCTGCGAAGATCAGTTTCTTTGCTTCTAGTTAGTGTTCACGATAACTTAAAAACATAAATCACCTATCAATCTCGCGTCAAACATTTTCCAAGCAATTCTGTATTATTTTTGCAATCCGTATTCCTGAAAATTTTGAATTCATCATAGAAATACTTTATTTTGCAATATGCGTCCCAAAAATCAATGGGAATGGCAATTCTTCCGTTGTAGCAGAATATTTTCTATAACTGAAGGTGAGTATATATATGGGGCCCCACAAGGCTGTATTTTATCAAGGTCATTCGAGTGTCGGTGAGGGGGCGTGCCCCGTGACGTCACAGTGGGGAAAGCTCAGATAAAGGTTACGATAATCGTTCGATATTTCGTGTCTTGCTTTGTTCTTCGTTTGGTGAATATCTCTCTCTGAAGCCTTTCAGGTAATTTTTGTTGTTTTTTATCATTTCGAATTGTGCAGTAGCAAATTGCATGAATTTTACTTCGAAGAATACGGAAAGCAATGTTTCATATCATAAATTCCATCTGAAGAAAAAATACGCGCCAAGATAAATTTGATGTGCAGCATGCTAGGACATGCTGTGAACATTTTTCAGATGCCTGTTACGATCGTGATCTACGAAATGAACTCTTTGGACCGCTTGTTAGACGTAAACTAAAGAATAATGTTCTTCCTGATAAAAACCTTCCAGACGAAAATCCAGTCTTTGTTACGACAATCGATTCTAGTCGGGCCAAACAACTTGTCTCGGGAAACACGGAAAGAGTAACGGAAAAATTAATCGATGAACCTGACAATCACGACAATATGTCCAATAAGAAGCAGCATTATTACTAGCAACTGATAGTTTAAATACTTTGGCAGATAGTGCACTGATTCACGAGAATAAATGTTTATTGTCAGTATGTGAAAGTCAGAATCTACGCATTAAACAAATAGAGGGGCAGTTGAAAATTGCTATTAGAAAACAAAGTAAAGCAGAGTGGAAAAACTCTGTGTTGCAAACAATATTACGAACAAAGCAAAAGCAGTGGAATTTATATAAATACAAATTAATACAACATAATAGCACACTACGGAATTCAAGTGAAAAAAAAACGAAAGCCGTTTTTTTTTTCGATGGATAACTTCAAAGAAAATTTTGTTAGTTATTATTAAAAACCGTATTGACGCCAGTTCAAATTAAACGTTTTTTGGAAGGAAAAAAATCTGTTGTTCGGAACAAAGAAGACATTTTAATGGTTCTTAAACTTCGAATTATTCCGAGATCGGTTGGGTTGATTTACTTCTAAGTGGCATTTTTTTGCATATTATGGGCTAAATGTGGATTGTGAACTGCATTACAGTTTGTATATTCAAATTGAAACTTTTGGTTTGATTTCTTTATTTGAACTCACCAAGAAATGGGTGAATTTTTTGTCACAATATTTTTATAGCAAATTCCTTTGCACATTAACCTTTGAGTATCGTTAGTTTTGGTGTTATTATTCTTGAAGAAAAAATTATGCATCCACTATGGCTGATTCATCGAGGAAATAAAAGATATTGAATGGCACCTGTTTTGCTATTTATTATTTACTGTTAAAGAATTGTTTGTGTTTAAATATTATTTATCCTCCAAATACTGAATTTTTCTAAGGAGTTTATAATGAAAGATATGGATATGATCATTGGCAAAGGCAATTATGCTACATTCCCCCACTAAGGATGACATGCCTCTTCTTGAGATGGGATAATCTTTGGTCATTTCTTTGCTGTATAATAATAAAAATTAAATACCCCCCTCAAGCAGCTGCTTGCCACAGAGGTCTGACAGGAGCCTGTCAGTTTTTATGCCATAGTAGAAGGTCTGAGAGGATGGCAGGACCTCAGCAGAAAAACATCACATACATCCATGCCTTACTCGGGGCTTGAACCCAGGTAGGCTGACTATATTCCAATTTCTCCTATATCAATTAACTTATAGACAAACATATATATTTTTTTTATCAACCATCCTTTTTTTTAACTGAAAATTAATAACCTCATTTGATTGGTAATATTAGTAACCTCATTTGATTTGTAATAATTTGTCATTCCCTTCTCACCGAACCCACAGCAGGAATTAGCAGACAAAATCTCAATGCAGACAAGTTGATTTGAACCTCAGGTTACAAGGCTGATGCACACTAGTGGCACAGTACTACAATTACTATAGCATTGTTAAGTATAATATTATTTTTAGAATTACTGAATCATGAATTTTTAAATTAATAATCATTAAATAGTGGGATAAAAGATATTGCGATAGTCATAAAAATTGCATTTTCTCTAATTATTACTTATATTACAAAGACTTTAGATTAACTTATATAATATTTTGAATAGTTAATATCAATATTATAATATAATTTTCAGATCATTCATAAGAATCATTCATATTGTTTATATGAAATTTCAATATGAATATAAAATATAAAAAAAATTATTGAATGTTCTATAACTCTAACACTTGCTATTTTTACCGTATATTAGAGCCTCTAACAATACCTCTGATTAATGACAAAGGGAAGGATTGCTGCATGCCTCAATGGATATTAAAATCTTTTACCAAACAATAGAGAAGGTTCTGAGGAATATTTCTTATCGAATAGTTAAAAATGGGAAAAATATTATTTACTTCAAATGAAGATATAATTTTTTTTTCGTGCTGTCATTTACTCTACAGAGTTTGGAAGCAAAAATCATTATGACGTTCTGGTTAAAGGTTTGCTGGACTGCTTCTTTAAAATGTGGCTAAAATATATGTGAAAAACGCAAAGCATTGCACAATCTGTAAGACATAAGTTTACAAAACTGATTCTATTTAAAGGACAATAATGTTCATGATATATTTTGATCATATCTGAATACTACGAACGTCACACTGTGTACTATATATATATATGCCTCAGTTAGCCTTTGGAACATCCTGCGTATATTATTTATGAGTTACTATTGCTTTCAGTAAGTCAGAGATCTACACAATATTCTACTTAAAAGACAATAATGTTCATAATAAAACATTTCTATCATATCTAACTAGTGCACCATATGCTATATATATATATACATACCTCAGCCTTTGGAATATCCTCTGTATATTATTTATGAGCTAATATTTTTATCAGTAATCTTTATTTCAGTATAAAGATAAGTAATATCAGCTCATAACAGATACAATTCCACAGTAACACACTTTATAGAATCTTGTGAATGTTGTTTTTTAAATATATATATCTATATATTACAATTATTCAATTATGATTTAATTCATTGTGCTTTTTCAAAAGAAAACACGAATATTGGATATATATATACAAAGAACCCTTTGGGTATTGCATAACAGCCAGTGCCATTGAATTCTAACCACTTGATGCCAGATTATGTCAATGAGAAGCTAATACTGAAGCTCCTTGCTTCTAAAATAAGTACTTTAGGTGAAAATGTGAATGCAAATAGTCGCAAGATTTAGTTTTTTTCATCAAAGCTTTTAAATTTTGATAAATTTTAAACAATGTATATCTAGACAGTTATGGAAGTTTGAATATTCAATAAGAACAAAACATTGGATTACTAGAAATTGACAAAAAAAAAAGCATAATTCAATAGTCATCATTGTTTTTATAATTTTCTTAAAATGCTTTTGCTGGTAAAAGTTTTCAATATTATAGTTATTTAAGTATTGAATGAATATTATTAAAAACTGATAATTAAATTGATTTGATTGTGAAACTTAATTTCCTTTCAGTCATGTTTTCCTACAAAATATTTATGTTAGAAGTTAATTAGAAGCTACATTTATAAGATGAAATGGGATGATTATAATTTAATGATCAATTCCTCAAAGTATTATGTCATTTTTTACATAGAAGAAATATGCTTTATTGAACTTCTAAGAAATAAAACAAATCTATTTCTGAATATGTCTACTGATTCTTCCAATTCCATAAATCTTGGGCATTAAAATACTGTGCACTGTTTAAATTAACATATTTTTAAGTAAATACAGTATATGCATAGTGGCAAAAAGTTTCAAGTATTTAAAGCTAAGGAACATTTTTTATAATGTCATTGTCGGGTGGTAGGTATTATGAAAATATTACACATGAATTTGTCAGTGATAGGATCATCCTGGGGATAAAGATAAGGAGGATAGAGTGCTAAATGACTCATTTTCCTTTCTAGGTAATCTAAAACAAACATGATATTTACTTTTTTCCCACGCTATCATTCTAGATGTTAAAATTCCCCGGTGTGTAATTTTAGCCTGAATTCATTAACAGCCCATTCTCAAATATATTATTTATGCTTTCAAAATCTGAATGTATACAAAATACCACGCTAAAATTAAGGCTTCTCGGCAAGATTTTACCAAATATGTATATCTATTTTAATATATATGTCATTGTTTTTCAAAATGCAAATGAGTAAAAAATTAAATATATTTAAAGTAATCGTTTAAAACTACTCGAATACGATATTGCCAAAATAGCAGCTTCTATATATGTATGTATATCATGTAAGCAGTATATGAATTCTAGGTCGTTGTTTAATGCCAAGTTTCTGGGGAGAGAAGTTCAAACCTGCCCACCCCAATTTTGGTTGACCCCAGTGAGCGCACATAGCCTATAATCTTCCTCTGGGCAAACTGGACAAACTTCCTCTGGCCTATAATCTTCCTCTGAGTTCGCACATAGCCTATAATCTTCCTCTGGACAATTATATATTTATATTTTTTTTAATTTTAATTTAATTTTAAAGGAAAAAAAATTTCCCTCCCACTGGGTCTAAAGTGCCAACTTATGGTTGATAGTAAAAATTTCGTGACCTTCATATTCCACCGCCAAATTTTCAAATTTCTAGCATAAATATATAGTTTGCGATATTCGTTTGAAATTTTGGAATTTTCAAAACTTTCCGTCGATAGAGAATGCTATTATAGCTTTAGAGAGATTCGGAAAGTGCATAGTGTAATATTTTATCAATACCTATCCAACACAAAGATAATTTTAATTTATCTGTATAAACAAAAAATTCGATGTCTGCCAACGGACAGATAGACGACAAAGCGGAAAACGAGATAAAAAATACTGATTGTCACATGTACTGTTAACACAATTTAATATACTACAATATCGTAGTTAAATACTTAGAAATAAAGATATGAAAATTTTAATTTCTTGGTATGAATTTAAAACGGTAATTTAATTACACAACATTTAAATTGCAATGTAAGCTAACAGAAGTCGTTAACTAAAGTTCTTAGCAACTGTAAAGTTTCAGTGATTTTTAGCGATAATTTCTAGAGGTTTCCGTGTAATAGGTTTAGTGAGGTTTCTTGTAGATTGTGTTATTGATATTCTATGATATTGGTAGTGTTAATTCTTAGCAAGGTCAAGAATGCTACAAGGTCGCAGGTTTAGTAAAGATTGCAATTCTAGCGTTTAATTTCTTAAACTCAGTTTTTTAGTGACATTTTTGTCGAAATAAATTTCTTGTTGTAAATATATTCAATTTGATTTCTTGTTTTTTTGCACAAGAAGCCTTGTACATCGTGGAGATAGATTCCTTGAAAAAACCGCAATCGGAACAATCACACTTCAAAAATTTTAACTTAAAACATTTGAGAATATATTTTTAAACGATTTTAAAATCTTAGAAATCGCAAAACAATATAGTTAAAAATGCAGTATTTCGGAAAATATTTCACAGCACACTATTATAATTCACTCGATACAACCATTAGAATGTAACCTATGAACTTTTTACCGTGAGGGTGTAGTCAAATAATAATATTCAATAAATTTACACAATTCATACATTGTTTGAAATCCGGAATCAGAGACTCTGCAAATAGTTGCCGGAACTCATTCTCGCAATATAGGAAAGAAATATAGTGAAGTTCAGTTATAAACACGCGACTGTTCGATTGTTATGATCTAAAATTGGGGGGGGGATGCTGACTTTAGCAGGAGGAAGTAAAGATGAACTCTATTTCCTTCTATTAGCTGCTACGAAGTGCATAATGACATTGATTTCATCTTAAAAATATTAAGCTGCTTCATATTGATAGTTATATTATCGGGATGGGAATTGATAATTATTTATTATTTAAAAAAAGATTAAATAACACAGTGGAGGAAACATCCTCCTTTACAGAATTAAAAGAAATACCGAGCAAGTTTTCTTCAATTTTTAAATACATATCTTTTAATGTTTTCGGTTAAAATTAAAAATATTTTACTTCATTTCTTTGAGGCACTTCAATTTTGATACCCCAATATAAGGGAACCATAATCTGATATATTTCTAAAAGCATGTTACTATAGAAAACAAAGCAAATTAAATTAAAAAAATACAATAAGTACTTTAAGGTTTTCACTTTTTAAAAACTCGAAATTAATTAAACCGTGGCTAAGAAAAACAACAACAAATTTTTAAAAACCAAACGGAAAGAAAAATATGTGGCCATCAGGTGGCGCCAGTTTCAATACCAACCATGTTGCCATTGAGCGGGAAAAAAGCAGTGTCAGAAAATCTGCACTGAATGATTCTTCTCGGTTCTGTTTGCTGGCAAACAGTCGTTTTGAAAGCGGAGTGCAGTCAGTCGACACATTTGCCGCCTGGCTGTGATGCATAAAGAACAGAGAGAGCACGTTTCGTGATTTCTCGCAGGCTTCGTTTCCACCTGCTTTCATGCTTCTTCTCCTCAGCATTTTTTTTTCGTCCTGAGCAAAAGCTGAATCGAGAGACTGAGCGATAACTGAACTGTATCCGATTCAGCTTCACAGAGCGTCCTTCGAAGCGTTGATCTCATGTTCTCACCAGTGAAGTATCTAAAGACGCCCGAATTCATGCAACACTGGACGACAGCAGGGAGTTAGAAATTCCTTACATTTCGTCTCTTGAACTGTTTTTCTTTTTCTCGTTGCGATTTCTGTTTTCCCCTTTACTGAACTTCAAAGTTCATCTGTCCGTACGATTCCGCCATTTCAGTTGTCTGTTTCGTATTCTCTTATCTCGCTTTTATTCGATAGTCTTGTTCCATTTCTTTCTCATTTTAATTAAACGATAAATCTTTTGGTGAAACTTTCTTTTCATATCACATAGAGATGTTTTTCGAATTTGTTTCTCTCAGCTTACAGACATTTGTATTTTAACTAGATGCATGCCAGCGCACAGCTTTTCATTAAATGATACACACGCCAATCATCAGGTTCAAATTCTGAGTTTTCTGTATGAACAATTCACAACGATTTTAAACTATTAAGAACAGTATTTCTATTTAAAAACATTCGCCGTAGAGTGGTACATCCAAGACGGTGGGGTTTGTAGATATAATCTACCTCCCTTGAAGGTTTGAATCACATATGTTTTCTAAGAAATACCTCACAGATCAAAGATTTAAGCTTGTCATCCCCCTCAGTTAGACTCAAACTCAAACGTGACTTCAATATGTCAGTTCTCCATCATTGAAAGTTTCTAGGTACGTCAACGTAACCACATACAAATAATTACAGACCTTCAGACGAACGTCTACTTTTCTTAAAATGTATACTGCGCTTTAAACCACTTTACTGATATATTTGAATACGTATTTAAATCTTCATTTCATTTAGTTTTGAAATAATCATTAATTTCATAAAATGTTTTCTTAATGTAATTAGCATATGTATATTTGAATATCAACTACGTATATATAATTAGCTTTCCCTCATATAACAATAGTTCTATTGTGCGAAATGGGAGATTTAATCTTCTTCTAGCAAGGAGAGGCTTCACTATCGATATCTAATAAAGAGGCAAGTGTATAAAATAAGAAAATAATCTTCCTCCGGAACTCTGCATCTCTCACTTCCGCCACTGGAAAGGATTAGACTTCGCACTTATCAAATTGATAACAATCATTGTGAAGGAACCACTACCATTTAGTTAAAAGTTTCGGGAGCCCCACGCGCTTTTCATTCGACGGCGAACTGAGACTGATATTTCCATTTATCAAGTGTTAATATGCCTTGAAGTTATTCTGATGCAACCAACGTCGAAGCATAGGGTGTTATTATCTTTTCACCTCTGGTTGTAACCTATTATTACAAAAAAGAACTCATTGAAATAACATTCTGAATTGCCACTATCACTTCAGTGAGTTCTATTTGCTATCAAGGATGATTCACTATGTTTATATTGCTGTGTTTTTCCGTACTATTTCACCCAGTGAGCATTCATTCCTAAGGACTCAGAGTCATGTGGAAGTGTGGTTTAATATTTGCTTGTTTGGGAAGAATTTATTCTTAGCATTTGTTACGGAAACAAGTTTTATTTGATTATTATCATACCCTTTAAAACTGTATATGGGTATTTTATTAACCTTTCATTAGAAGTAGAGTGTAAAGTAGTGACAACTTTAACAGATTAAATAAGAAAAATTAATTCTCACCCAACGCTACTTCCTTAACAATAATAATAATAATGAGATAAGCAATAGTTTATACCTAAGGCTGAATTACAATTTGAAATTTTCTCTAAATGATGAATTACATGTTGGAAATTTACGAATTGCGATTTTAAGTGAAACGAACTTCGCAGCAACAGTTTCTTTTTTTTTTGCTTTTACACTACGATAGAGCGTCTGAACATGCATGCTTAGGTCTCGGCACTGGTTGCAATTTGGTCAAAAATATTCTTCTGTTAGATACCTTTGATGAGCACTGATAAATAAAATGGACAATCCAATACACGCGGGTGAGATTAATAGACTAATTACGTGGAAGCGTAATAAATGTGTGAGCGTTATTTAAAAAGTTTCTCTCTTTGATAAGCAACAAATTTATGTGAAGAAGGAATAAGAAATGCACATCAGTGGCGAAGCGTGACTTTTGCTCTGTGGAAGTAGTTATTAAAAGAAGCTATGGTAATAGACAGGCACGCTCTTCCGGTACTTCATGGTTTCGGTTGTTCTTTGATTTATAATAGTTGCATTTCCATTTCTTTCCTTATATTGATTTTCTAATAAATTCAAAATGAATCATTTTCAAAAATATATTTGTTTGCCTTTGAACCATGATTTCCATATTTAAGCAATTACTATTAAACTTAAGGGATGGCATTTATTGATAAATCGATGAGAACTTCAAGGTTGTCGAAAACAGTTCACTTCATTGAACATTTTAGGGGTAAACTTCCTTTGGCAGAGCAGTACGCTAAGCCTCAGGATATCTGTATAACTCAGTAGAACAAGTTAGTACTTCCCCCAGTACGGGGGAGAAACGATCGAGCCACAAGGGCTGACCTTGACCCCGGAGGGTCGGTAGATCTCCAGGCAGTCGAGAAGCAGGCTGTTCCGAAGCATCATGCGCTGAACATGTACAGAATCTGTTCAGCAGGTAATTCATCATTCGCGCTATGTCACGGTAGGGGAGTGGAAAAACCAAGTCATGGAAATATCAAATTCCTGCCAGAGTGCCCTACGACATGTTCAAAAACCTAGAACAACGCATATGGATTAAATCGATGTGGCACGTGGTTGTTTAACCACGTGCTACATCGTGTTTATACACTCAGATGTATCACGTTAAAGCCGCAACGCGTTAAAGCCGTTTATGGGTTGACAGCCCCAAGTGGAAACATTCACAGGACATATCCTGTGCATCTGCAAAATTAAGGCAGAGTGGGTCCCATACCATCTCACAGAGGTGCAAAAGTGGCACAGGTACGCAGTTGCAAACTTTCACGTGGAATGCATCACAACGAGGGTGATGCATTTCTTCATCGTGAGTGCCATCGGTAAACGTGAGCATGAGCATACAAGCCAAAACCGAAACGCCAGTCCAACGAATGGCGGCATCTAGAATCTCCGTGCCCAAAAATACTGCGACAAGAATCCAGCAAAGTAAATGTGCTGCTTCTTGTCATTTACAATATCTATGGTATTCTCCTCCGCATTGCAGTGCCTCAGGAGCAAACTGTGATTGTAGAGTACTACTGAAGATTGCTTGAGCATCATCTGCGTCCTGCCGTATGCAAAAGTGTCTACACTTCGTTACAAAGGATCCACCACTTGTAATTCACGACAATGCCCGTTTTCATGTGGCTCAACCTATGAAGGAGATTTTGGCAAGGTGATTATGGGAAATCTAGGAACATACGCCATACTACCTGATATGAGTCCTTGTGACTTTGACTTATTTCCTAAGGTGAAAGAACTATTTCACTACAACGGTTTCGCTGTCTGACTTAGGTGTTGTGAGATTAAGGGCAGTCCATTGCAGTGATCAACAGAAATTAATCTGCTGATGACATTCGCCAGATTTGAAAAATGTTTGCTAACCCAGACGATGATTATATTGAGGATTGTTGGTTGTTTCGTGTTGTTTTACCTCTGAGGGCAGTTTTTTGCACACAATGAGCTAAATGACTAGGTCACAAGGACCTCAAGGACTCAGGTAAGGTTGAGGAAGTGGACCCACTGGACAGTTATTAGGAGACAGATAGTAACCTCCCGTCAAGGTTATCCAGTGTGTTCTTTAACGTGCACAGGTATGGCCTTCTCGCTCACAGGACCACAGCTTAATATCCGATCGGAGGAACAGTGGCCTTACCAAGCCCATCGGTATACCCTACTGACTGAAGTCAGGGCATAGAGTTTTCATCATCATCATCATCCTCAAGCAGCCATGGGCTACGGAGGTCCAACCAGACCGTGTAGTTTAATTCTCTAAGCATATCTGTCCTGAGCTACATCTGCTGCATCCGGCCGCTGCACACCAATTCTAACAAGGTCCTGTTTGACATTGTCTGCTCACCGCACCGTTTAGATAAAATTGATGAATTTGTAATAATATTGTGCCATTGTAATAAATTATATCATTCATACTTTAGTGGTATACATATGTGCTATTTATGAACTCACGCTAAGCTTTCATCTCTTTGAATACATAACAATATATGTACTTTGGTTTCCCACACTTTGAGCAGGTATGCAAAATCGTCATTATGCTCCAGGTAATTTGTGATGCCAAAAGAAAAACTACTTTCAGCTTCCTTTCCAAGAGCTCTTCTTCTTTTTCGTAACATGTCACTTGTCCCAGTGACTCAAGTGTTAAACCTCCCACTCAACAACACCGAGTTAAGGATGAATCTCTTTCTTTTCCATACTCCTATTAGAATATCGAAAGACATCCAAGAAGTTATTTGCTAAAGAGATCGTCAGGAAAAGAGATTAATCCGTTTATGAACTGCATTGTGGTGAGATAAATATGGTGGGAAATTAAAGGGCAATAGAGGAAACTGATTATTTGATGTCCAAGGACCATGGCTACCATGGTCGATTAGTTTACCGAATAAATTTTTAGTAACTTGGTGAGTTTACTCTCCCTCCTAATCAGTTTAGGGTTTGCAAATGGATGAACTCTTGTAAGTCATTTGGTTGTTAATGTTGATACTGATTAATGGTAGACTAAGTACAGATTTGGGTGAATATCTGCCATCTTACCATATTAATTTCTGCACCCCCTTTGTGACCGCATTAATTGCTCCCGGTTCCATGTACAGGAACCATCATCTCACCTATACCTAAAATTTCAAATCCTTTTAACTCTCTGGATTACCGACCTATTTCAGCTACATGTGCTTTAAGCAAAATTTCAGAAAAAGTCGTCGAGAGACAATTATCGACTTTTCTCGAAAATTTAATTTACTTTCGTGCAGATAATTCGGATTTAGGAAAAAACGGTCAACTGAAACTCTTATGACACTTCTTGTTAATCATTGGAGATTGGCTTTAGACAACAAAGCGAAAACTGTCCAATGTGTGAAAAAATTAATCCCATTGTGTGCGTTGGCAGTGTCAATGATATGAAGAAGCCTGTTCCATTAGCCACCATACAGATCCTCCCGTGGTACAATGTTATGGGGTGGCATCACATATGGTGGCTGGACACCTCTGCTCCATGTTTCTGACATTCTAACAGCGAGGACATTACATCGATGATATTGTTATTCCTGTGGCACGACCTTTCCTTACCATCATGCCTGGATTGATTTGGCAGCAGGACAACCCCACCCCACACGCTGCATGTGCAACAATGCAGTGTGTGGCGACAAAGTGATGCTTCGTACAAGCGACAAAGGATTAAATATCCCAGCAGTTTATCTAGCTAAAGTCAAAGTAAATTATAAACTCAATCTCGATTTTTTTATTGGGTCAAGACTAATTATTTTTTTGTCAGATTAGAGAACTTGATAAATCATACTTCTCCCATAGGTTAATTATGGGTTTCCCTAAACTTTAACATTGGCCGAGAACTCTCATTCTTCTCACTACCGATAGTCTCCAAGGTGGGGACATTCTGCCATGGCCGTCCCACTCCAAGGACTTGTGGCCCATTGAGCATTTTTTTGGTCGTCACCTTTGCCAGTTCCCTCCGTCGTTGAACCTGGTCAAGGCCCTGGTGTAGGGAGCACCTCATTGGAGGCTAATTACACCATATTCTTACAACACCTTGAACCATCTGAACCTCGGTCAAGGTCACCTTGATACATTAAGCCTGGACAGCCTCGAATAAAAGGAGGGAAGAAAGGAGGGAAATTAATTATGCATTAACATGTAATTAATTAAACTGTTTTAAAATTTAAGTTAAAAATCATTTATTTTAAAACCAGTTAAAATAAAATAACTTATTCGTTAGGATTTTATTAAAATATTGGAGAATATTATAAAACTAATTGACAAATTATTATCTCGTTTAAAAAAAAAGACTTAATAGTTTCGCTATTTCTAGTGTCTGTCTGTCCCTGTGTAAACATTGAATTTTTTTTTTTGCAGAGGTAAATTAAAAATTATTTTCGTGCTGGATAGGAATTGATGAAATATTACGATATGCAATTTCCGAATCTCTCTAAAGCTATAATTACGCCCTCTAGCGGTGGAAAAAGCTGGAAATTCCAAAAATTCAAACGAATATTGCAAAATGCTGCAAAAATATGTATTTAGGCTAAAAATGTGAAGTTCTGGTGCTGAAATGTGAAGGTGACGAGATTTCTACTTACAGCAATGAGTTGATATTCTTCAGCAGATAAGTGTTTGTGTTTTAAAGATAAATGAAAATTTCTTTTTTCGGTTTAAATAGGAATTGGTGAAATATAATGGTTCTCTCTTTCGGAATCTTCCGAAAGAGATATAATTGCGCTCTCTAACGGTGGAAAATTTTGAATATTCTAAAATTTCCAACGAATATTACAAACGATGTATTTACGCTAGAAATTTGAAACTTTTGTGGTGGATACCACTATTCATGAAGTTGTTATTGAAAAAAAAATATATAATTAGAAAACTCTATTTTAGTTGGATTGGTACTAATGAAAATTCGCATTTTTTAACTACTTAGATAGTTTTAATATATGTCTTTACGGATCACTGAACGTGGAAAAAGTAATTACCGTTTTTCAAATAATATGTATAAAACAAAAATTTGAAATTTTAGTAGTAGTTTCTCAAAATATATTACACTGACAGCAATAATCTATGATATTTTAAAAGAGTTGTGGAAAATGCAACTTTTTAAATTTAAAAATTGAAAGACGAATATCTTTATGTTGTATAATTACCAATAATGTACTATTTACATTTTTCTCATCATCCGCTGGCTCAAATTGAAACTGTTAAGGAGTAAGAGAAGGAAGTACTTCATTCTCTTTTAAGGAGTAAAGGAAAAATTTCATTCTCTTTGGAAACGAGATTCTCCTATGCGCCATAGGCAATATGCGTTCTTCTAGTTAAAAAATAAATAACAACCATTTGAATTTTTAGTAAGGTAAGTTATAATTCACACTGCAATATTTCTGAAAATTAGGCCTTCTCTTACTGCAGTGTCCAGGCCTGTTGTATCGAGGTAGCCTCGACCTGGTACATTTGCGTGCCCAATTGGGTGCTGTTTGAAACGCCATACCTCAGAACACCATAAACCATCTGATTGATGGAATGTCGATACGTCAACAGGCATTTATAATCGCCTTAGATGGGTTTACTATGAACTGATGAATCTGAAACCACGCGCACCTTGCGTTCTCACGATCCGTTTTTTGATCATTTCTACATCTACACTCATAGCTTCCATTCTGTCAGTTTTGCGGGTATACATCACTTCTTTCGTGGTGTTGCGATTTTCACTTTCAGCAGTGTAAGTATACACACATATTTCTGCAACATATACACACATATTTTTGTGTTATCTTATAATTTGGTAAGATCATTAAAGTTTTATAATTAGTTTTTTTAAATCAAGTCAATTTTTCTTGATATTTTACATCGCCTTTCTGCTGTATATGGCCGAAGCAGAAGACAGTGTTAAACATCCGAATATAATGGCCGCAGCCTCTCTAGTTACATCTGTTCCTTCAGCACTTGGAAAAACCTTCATAAAAGATGAAGATGTCATTTCTGTTGCACATGCCAAAGGCTTAAATCAATTCACTATAATGTGAATTGCTGAATGTGATAATGCTGAATCACTTATTCCAGCTTCCAAGCCAAAAAACAATTAAAAGAGAAATTTCTTATTGTCTTATTTCGCCAGCGAATATCCAGTTCATGCGAGTCACTCGTATTCAATTGTTATCATATATAAGTTAACACCACTCTCTGCTAAAGAACCCTTATTGTGAATACTCTGTTAACTGTGTTTCTTTTCTTGAAATTGTCAATTCCAAGAACTGACAATAGACAATCACTCAGTATCAGAGTTGTGACGTTTCCCATGGCGGTTTGCTAATAATATTTTTCTCTCAACTAGTGTTCTAACTACGATCATCGGACTTCGCTGTCCCTTAGAAGATAAACTGTGGTGGCAAATTCAACATCCGTCGCAATTTATCGATCGACCCAAACCATACAGTAACTGCCAAAGTTTTGGTCATTCTTCAAAGCAATGCCATAGTAAAATTCGATGTGCAATTTTCAGTAATGAACATCAAACATCTTCTTACACAGCAACCATTCTCAAATGTTGCCTTTGTTCTGCAGCACGCCTTACAAGGGATAAAACCTGCACTCAGTGGATTCAGGAAAATAATATTCTCCGTTAAAAAGCTTCTAATCATGTTTCTTATCAGGAAGCTCGTTCTGCTATAGTATGGAAATTTCTGACATACGCATCAATAGTTCTTTCACAGTTATACCAACCAAGTTCAACATTGTCATTTCAGAATTTAGACATCTTTTAAAACCATTTTCACTGAATTCTTTAACAATTCTCTTAATCTTAGGCATAGGGTTAAGACCCATCCCCTCACTACTAAAGGCAGAAGCCATCTATACAGGAAGTCTTCCTCCAATGTAGTAATTCTTGTTTCCAGTATGAGTAAAAATTCGAGCTACCTACGATGAGCTCAGATCAGAATTATGCACCAGCTGAAAAAAAGTGTCCTCTGAATTTATTCATTTGGGGCTGTCAACCCACAAACAAACAGAAATCACAGTGGAAATTCTCCCTCAACAGAAGCCCACCAGTGCAGGAAATTCAGGATCCATAAACAAGCTCAGAGTCATTATTTAATTCTAGTTGGTGTATATGGTCAGCTCCAGGATCCTGTGTTGTTGTCCATTTTTCAGCTGGTTACAAAAAAAGAAATGAAATTACGTGGAATAAAATTTTACCAATTTATAATGCTGCACTTCGGGTGGCTATAAGGCCTCCTTGTTCGACATCTCTATCAATTCTATATGCTGAAGCTGGTTCTGTTCCGATTCCTAAATATATTGAATTTCTAATTACGAAAGGAGTTGTTCAAAAACATTCTTCACCATGCAATTCTACATACAAAGCAACTGTGACACTGTGGTGACCACTTCGCGAATGTGATGGCCACCGGAGGACGATGAATTTATCTCTTATTTACCTTCATCCTTTACCCCGATGAAATGACAGGTTCGAGGATTGTTACATCCGTACCGACGTATGCCACAGATTTGCTGCGCCAAGTAAGTATGAAAATATGTCTAACAATTCACAAATGAGAGTTGTATAAGGACAACACAGTTTATTCACACTATATACAATTAAGTGCTGGGGATGCTGTCGACTATGTAGGCCTTTGCTGCTTTGCTGCTGCAAACAATTGCGCAATGTGGTGGAGAACCGGACACTTTGGAGATTCTCGCTTTACCGAACTCAAACTCGGCGAAGGGATAATTAACCTTTACCTACAATGTGGTTCACACAGAATTCACAGAACTGTATTAGATTCACCAAGAATCTTGATTCTCACTTAGAATCGAACCCACTCCTTAAGAGTTTCCTTTTTGAGAAAGAGCGGCATCCCCTTGACGTGCATCAAATGTCCTTCCAGTTTGACAGAAACGCTCAAGCTGTTGCTTTCTTAACGCTCGGCTCCTCTGCCGCGCCGACCTCGCGCCCCAGGATAGTTTTAAAACGGCCATAAAGACTTCTTGGCTACGTCAACCCTCATAGGCTTAGACCCGAAACAACAGATCTTAGACCCGAAAACAACATCTTATGAGTCACATCCACACAAATAGCACTTCCAAGAACATATTTAATACATAAAAATATTTACAATAAGAATAATACAATAAAATGCAACAACAAATAAAAATAAATAAATTAGAGGGATATGACAGACACAACCAGATTATCAAAGTCTCTATTACTGGAAAAAGAACAATATATCATTTCCACTAGCATTTCAAGATTTATTGAGAGCAATTAACATTGAAAACCTTCCAAAGTCAACAAGTATTCCATCGCAACCACCATGAATTCCAACACCATACGTTATTATTACTCGAGTTATTATTACACAAGCTTTCAATATGCTAACCTCTATTCCTTCGAGTATGAAACACCACTTTTTTCAACAGGAAACTCAACAACATTGGTCAACGGCAACTTTGATTGAAACTGATGATTCTAAAACACATGTGGGAATTGGAATAATTTGTCCAGATAATTCTTATGTAGCATCCCTTCAACTTCCACCTGAAATATCAGTTTCTACAGCCGAAGCATATGCCATTATTTTAGCTGTGGAGAAAATAATCAAGAAAGACATAAATTATATCATTTTTACTTACACTCTTTCCACTCTTATGGCTGTACAAAACACTAACTTTAAGAGTCATTCGGATATTTTATACCTATATGAAGTTCTTATAAAAGCTTCCCTTACCAGAGCAGACATAACGCTTGTTTGGACGCCGGGCAATGAAAGAATTGTTTTAAATGAATTCGATCATTTCATTGCTGAACGAGAACAATGTTATGGCTCTGTACTTTACCGTTTCATTCCAGGACCAAAAGACATTGCCATTATGTGTAACGCATATTTAAAACTCAACTTACTGATCAGTGGAACTCTTCTATATTGGCATCCTCATATCCTAATGTGCGAGGATTTCAAAGACTACGATTACACCTCTTCTGTTTTAGAGCTCAGAAGTTTCGATTACACGACTATTCTTGACTTTGGAATTCACATTAAGAAAACCGTCACGTCAGCTTCTAAAAGAACTATATTTTGAGGTACATTCAAAACTATATATCCTCCTATACCCCAATGTACTACAAAATTTACATCCGACCGAAACTCGAATACTGTGTTTCCACTCTTTTTGGTATTAATAGAAAGAACTCATAACTTAGAAAAAGTTCAAAATGATGCTCTCAAAATCATCAGCAAAATCTATTTTAACAAACGAGAATCTCGAAAAACTTTCTGATATTCGTTCCAACTATCAAATTCCCACTCTTGGATCTAGAAGAAAACTGCTGTTTATTTCAGTTATACACGACATTATTTATAGCAAGTCTCATCCCCTTCATTCGATTCTTACACTCTATATTCGATTACGATACCACCACATCCTTCGCCCTGATAATAATATGTTTTCTACTCCCAAAATTTTCAAAGCTAAGTATGATGAAATTTATTTTGTGTTTCAAGCAACATCAATTTGAAACTCTCTACCGAGCGATATCACTTCTTTAAATACTAAAACAAAATTTAAAAACTATATTACTCCACTACTATTAGAATATTGAAACTGATGCTTCTAAAACACCTACACATGTGGGAATTGGAATAATTTGTCCATATAATTCTTATATAGCATCCCTTCCACTTCCACCTGAAATATCTTTGTCCTTTGTCTGAATTATCCGCAATAAGTTTCCCCCTTGTTCATTCATTCAATATTACTCTCTGTCGTCTTAAACCTCCTTTTTCTTCCCCCTAAGCTTACTGTTTTTTTTATCATATTTCATATTATATGTTTGTCTTCGTCTGTGCAACTTGTCATTTTGTTTATATGTATCAAATAATTATGCAATTCCTGTAAACATGTTTGTATTTTTGTATTACCTCAATATTTCTTTTTCATTTCTCAAATATACTGGGGCATCAAGCCGCTTGAACGTTTAAATTAATATCCCAAACTACCTGTACCTTGGCTTTACTGTAACTCTCTGCATGGAATAAATTATTATTATATTATTATAGATTCAATGTTGCTCCATTTAATTCACTTTTGTTTCGTTGTCACATTACTAACAATGACAATTGCTCACTTTGTGGGATTCTGAAACAAGGGAACATGATGTCCTAATATAGTTTCTTAGCGAACTTACTTCAAAAGCGCCTTCAACAGTTTGCTTCATATTCCAGCATTGCCATCTTCTCACTGTCATGACTAATTTTGATACTTATTCTGGAATTTCACATTCAAAAATCTCACAGATTTAGTTTTTAGATGTGACTCGTTTTCTTAAATTATGAGCTTTAATTGTAAAGTATTGGTTATTTCAGTGCAAAATAATTTTTAAAAAAATTGTTTGGGATCTGTAGCGCTCCTTTGCAAAAAAATCCCATCATCATCATCTTGAATGAAGTTGTTCTTCAATACTCCTGCGAAATAAAAGGTAAGAGTTTTCGAGATAGCAGATTTGCTTCCTATGCCTACCACACATAGGGTACCATAAGTTTTCCTTTTTCTTTCAATAGTTATGTCCTTCATTTTTTACCAACTCATAAAGACATGTTTTAAACTAGAATTAAATTGCGCATTTTTTTGCATTTTTCTTTTTTATACTTCTTGTACTCACCATTGTGAAATAATTTACTTAACTATCGAAACATTTTTTGTTAACTGTGAAATAATTTACTGTAAATATGCTAAAGTGATTCTCTCAAGGTTGTAAAAATTACTCTTTTCTGCACTACTCACTGTCAGCAATTTAATGCCAGTTGTAGAAAAGAAATGCACTTTAAAGATTGCACGAAATTTTGGCGCTGACATATCTAGATAACACTCTGAAAGTTGAAGACAATTTTTTTTCAATTTCTCCAGAAAATGAAGATACTCCTAGTTTGTACAGGTCTTCTCATTCATGGGGCCAAAGTCACTGCTGACGAATACCTAAGTTAGAGCTAACACAATCTTCCTGCTGAATCAGTAGCTAGCTCTCTAACCACTTCCGCAGATTACTGCGAACTAAATCTCCATTACTTATTAAGTTGAAGTGGAGGTTGCTTCAGTGGTGCCGGGCCTGGCTAGTAATCTGTGATTCCCAGGTTCGAGTTCCACCTGTATTAGGATAGAGATTTATCTCCGCTAAAATCCCTTACCCTGCTCTTGCTCAGAAAGTAGAAACGGATGGACTTATTTCTTTTTAAACTGGGAAAATAATGAATTTCGGATAATGGGTGCGGCCTGAAGATGATTGCTTTGAATGAAATGCTACCCATCAGCATTTCCGATTTTATACCTTTGCTTAGAGAAATAGTTTCCCCTGATGTATATATTCGATCCCTATTCTCTCATCTATTCCTCGACAATGAAGGACATTTTAATTCTAAATGCAGGTTCTCAACGTTCTCAACAGATGGCAGCACATTGTGGAATTTGAATATGGTTTCGCCATTTCGAAATTTGTGTAGCATGTTGATCTAAGTGCTTCAACGATTTTCATTTCCTGATAAAAAAAAATACAGATATAATTTTTCTTTCAAATTTCTTCGCTAACAATCATTTTACTGGTAATTTATTCCTTAAGATCTCGATTTAATTCCTTTTGAAATAAAGCCAACGTCTGAAGTTTTGCTTCAGATGTTGACTTTAATTATTATTATTATATTAATTTATTAAATATTATTATTATTATTAAATAGATTAAGCAAATTGGCGAGATTTAAACTGAACAGTATATATTTTTTTTTTTTTAAAATACACTGGTGAAAAAAATCCTGAATACCCTAGCGTTCAAGAAATATTTTGGCAGAAAAAAGAGGTTACTCAGTGAATAGGATTTTTTCTTTCATTTTTCCTGCAAAATTATTTCTTTAATTCTATGTCTACAGGGAATATCTGTATTTATTATTGATTGACTCCGTAGTTTTTGCATATTACTTTGCATATTGATTGCTTGATAAGGAATTATAAAATATATAAATAAATAGCTTTCATCATTCCCATAAAATATTTTTTATGCTAATTTAAAAACTGCTTTTGGTTTTTGCTATTTAAAATTTTTTTTACGTAATTACAAAACTCGATCAAGTATAAATTATAATATGGTCCCGTGGCCGAGTGGTTAGCACGCTTGGCTACTGATGTAACGGACCTGGGTTCTGAGCCCCGGGTAAGGCGGCATGGATGTGTGTATTGTTTTTCTGCTGAGGTCCTGCCATCCTCTCAGACCTTCTATTATGGCATATAAACTGACAGGCTCCTGTCAGACCTCTGTGGCAAGAAGCTGTTTGAGGGGTATTTATTTATTTTTTTATAATTAAATTTACAGAAAATAATTTTCGTGAAATATTTAATTTTAATTATCACCATTATATAGCAGTTATAAAAATACACCTATACAAAAGTACACATATTAATGATCATATTAAATCTTTTAAATTCATATATTAGAGATTTTCTAATGACTGATTTGCATCTTTTGTGCATGGAATGCCCTAATTTGAGAAAGAGTTCTGTGCAAATATGAGTAAAATAAAATGTAAAACCTCAGTTTAATTACGCTTATTTGAAGGCCTTCTCTTGTAAATTTCATAGCTGATTTTCTGGATGTTGGCAACATTTTCTGTATTTCGAGGCCTTAACTTTCACTGTTCCTTTTATTTTATGCAACGTATTGCTTTCCAACAACGACAGAACATGAAAATCCATACTTTGGTTAGAAGTTTCACATTATAACAGAGCTGAATTCTTCTTGAGGCCGTCTTCTTACCTAGGGACTGCTCTGATTTCCAGTAAGGCAAAACCGATTTTCATCGCTAAGAACTACTTTTTCCCTGTTCTCAATAGTTCACACTGCATGTTCCGTTGCCTATTGCGATCGCCTCTTGAGTTAAAAATTTGCAAGTGTAGATTTTGGAGGAACTTTACAACCCCACATCAGATATCTAGGACTCTTCCTCTTACAATTTTTAAGAACACATTAACGTTTGCTGCCTATGTCAATTCTTTCAAAACTTGTGCTGAATGAACTTTCTGCTGAAAAGTGCAGTTCAAGCCAAACTTTTTCTTAGGTCTCCCAGTTCTTTCTCGATGAACAAAAGATATAATTTTAGAATGTCTTTTCAGTTTCTTCAAAATAATAGAATATTCACATGACACTTTAGCAGCTATTTTACAGAAAAATAAAATTCTTCTTCCAGATGTACTATTTAATTTTCTTGACTATGAGACAAAAATGAAGATCTTCCCATAACTGTTTTTTTTATTATAATTGAACAAAATGTTTTAATGAAAATAGAATATATAACTGTCCCACTTCCACAAAATCGGCATATCACAACACTTGATTGGTAGTAACTATATTCTGTTCAATCTTTGTATCACCTTGTGTCTGTAGCTGTTTTGTCTTGTTCTGTGTGTCTGTACTGAAGATCTGTTTAAGGTATTTGGAAACAGAAATCAAATGCTGAAATTGAAATCAGCATGCATGCCAGTATACATATATAATGTATGTATGTATGTATGTATGTATGTATGTATGTTGCTTGTATTTTAGCACTGTAGCACTAAACTGTAGCTCAGGACACATGCATGCATATATATATATTTCAGCACATTGTTGAATTTAAATCTAGTTTCTCCAATTCGAAAAATTGTATAGCATATTGATCTAAGTGCTTCAACCATTTCCACTTATTGGTGAAATGCGACGATACATACATACATACACATTACGTACACATATGCATAATCTTCACACAACCTATGAGCTATGAATTTCCTACCAGATAGTATAATTTGGTCCTCGAAATATGTCTGTCCTGAGCTACAGCAGTTACATTTGGCCAATGAAGACCAATTCAAGCAGGATCCTGTTTGATATTGTCTGCCCAATCTTACATCTCCACTTTTTTCTATGGTTTTTAGAGCCAAAATACGAGCAACGTCGACTCTCTCGCTCTCTACACAACATGTTGTTCTGGAGTGATTGCCGACTCATTCGCCTAACTTCATCATTACTTACAAAGTCAAACCACCTAATACTCAAGATAATGTGTAAACATCTAGAATCATAGACATCAAGCTTCCTGTTATTTGCTTACAATGAGTCCAAGTTTCACTACCTTAGCTAATTTTAAAAAGAAGCTAACTGTTATACAGCCGAAGTTTAGTTTTTAACGTATACAAAAATACTTCAGAATAAATAGTAGAGGTGACGGCAAATTGATAATTTACCGGATATAAATTTGATGAAACACTAAAAATGCATAACTACAAGTCTTAGGGACTTTTTGCCACCACTCTATAATTCATCATATCCTTGCATATTTATAAATATCCCTGTGTTTCTTTTATTATAAAACCGTTAAATTTACACTTTAATTGTATATTAGGTATGAAAAATATTTTAATGAATTTAGATAAATGAAAAAATGGTTTATTACAAATTTTCTACAACGTTTAAATAAGTATTTTTATTAATTTACAATTATTGGTTTTAATCACCGTTTGACTTGTAATTGAAATGTTTTATAGCTGGGACAGTATAACGTTTTAAAACAGTATGGCTTTTGCTGGACCAAAAGTGCATTTAGTTTAATACAGTTTATGTCTATTCTTAGAGAAATTCTACGAAAACTTCTTAATTCTATCACCATATTACAGATACAAGCGCCAAAGGAAGTTGCGCTGTTATTCTTTTTTTTACATACAGTTTAAATTACATAGCGCTTAAAGTCCCTCCTCTGAGTACACTCCGTTTTTACCTACCTTCCCATTGCTTTTGGCTTTGACATTTGGCGGTAGGTCGGTTTGTCGGTTTATGGATTTGACAAAAGGTTGTTCAAGGACGAGATGAAGAAACGTAGTGATTTATGTGCGAAATGAAAGCTTGTGACGCAGGGAATGTCATAAGCTATAAAAAATTGACTCCCGTGCTTTCTTCCCCCCTAGAAAAGGGGAAATGTGAAAACTATTCTTAAGCTATATCCCCAGAACGCGAAGACCGAAAGTAACAAGCTATACGTTGAATGAAAGCTTCTGACCAGGGAATGTCTTAGGCTTTGACAAATTGACCCCCTGTGCTTTCTTCCCCCTAAAAATGGGGGACAATGTGAAAATGATTGTTCCTCAATATATCCTGAACGCGAGTGCGGAAAGTAACGAGCTATGTGTTAAATGAAAGCTTGTGACTCGTGGAGTGTCATAGGTTATTAAAACTGACCTCCCATACTTTCTTCCTTCCTAAAAAGCAGGAAATATAAAGTGTTTATACTATATCTTCGGAACGCGAGGGCCTACCTTACGAGTTAGGTGCCAAATGAAAGCTAGTAAACTTTTTTCGAATTTTGCTCCTACTATTTCCCCCTCATAAAAAGGTGGGGTGCGATTTTTCATGACGATTGAATTTAATGAGTCGTGTCTCAAATTAAAGCTTGTGACGTCTCCAATGTCATGGGCTACTTCAAACATGACTCTAAGAAAGGGGAAAATGTCCTCGATGTTTATGAGTCATATATCAAATGAAAGGTTTTGAAGTGAATACGAACTCAGTGAACGATTGCAGCATCGATATGTTTTAGTTTTATTTTCTACTTTTTAGGGCATTATATATTTTACATTTTTTTTAAAGCAGCTCGAACTGAAAACACCCGTTTTCAGTAATTGGTTGTTGGGTTGTTTAACCTCTAAGTGACATTTTTTCACACAATAAGCTAAATGTCCAGTTTACAAAGACCCCCAACACCTCAGAGAAGGCTGTGGAGATGTGATTGGACAGTTGTTGGGGGACAGATGGAAATTTCCCGTCAAGGCCATCTAGTGAGTTCTTCTTCAACTTGCGCAGAGTACGGCTCTTCTGCACACGGTGCCACGTTCTCATACAAAGAACGACGGCTTTTCCAAGACCGTCGGTGTCCCCTTTCTCTCCGAAACAGGGTGGGAATTAGCGGAGTAAGATTTCAACATGGTTGACACTCGATCTTTGGAACTGAGGATTAGAAGCCTGGAGCGCTACAGATCCTATGTTTTATTTCAGCAATGAAAATTAAATACTATGAAGAGATGTGTTAAAGAAAAGAAATGGTTATGGAAAAAAATTAAGCAAAATGACTTATAATTGAAACAAATATATACCATCGCAACATCCTACTAATTTCGAATGTCTACCAAACACCATCAAGCTGGAGTAAAGCCATTGCATCTATATATTGGTGGATTAAGCTGCAGTTCATTTTGAATTTTGAAATCAGTGGAGTAGAGATTGGTCTTTACCGTCTGTCTTGCCATGAAGATGTGACAGGAGTTTATCAATATTATGCGCAATATAAAATAGTTTGAGGAATTGAAATAACACCTGGAGAGAAGCGATTATACCTTATCCTGGATAGAACCTAGGCCCCTTTATCCCACAGTTATTTACTCAGCCACCGGGATGGAGTAAAATCACAGTTGAAGAGATCCAGTTGTTAAGCAGTTCCAGTAAATTACCTACATGTTGTGATTCTTCTTATGCTTATGAGGAGGAATTACTATTTATTCTAACCCTAGCATTGCTGGGTTTTTTCCTCAGCGAAACTCCCCGCTCTGTCCACTGTCAGTAAGGGACACCGATGGACTTGGAAAGGCAGCCGTCTATCGGATGGGATGTTAAGCCGTTGACCCGTGTGCAAGAGAATCATACCCTGTGCACGTTAACGAGTACACTGTATGGCTGTTTCCCAACAGCTGTCCAGTGGGTCTTCTCCCCCAAACTTTTCTGACCCTTGTATCCCAAAAAAGTGCCGCTCAGAAACAGCAAAAAAGTTGTGCAAAGTTGTGCAAAAAAGTTGTGCAAAAAAGTTGTGCAAAAAAGTGCCGCTCAGAGGTAAACCAAGTAACCTGCTTTCTTTCTCCCTTGTGGCCTTTCTTTGGTCCCATTTCGGCAGAAAAGTACTTCTACAGAGTGGGGTACCGAAAATTTTCAGGTTCTTCCATCCCCCGAAAGAAATATCTCGAGGGCCCATTTATTTAATTTAATGTACACCATCATACATTCGAATTGTAACGTTTCGAAAAGTAAAGTATGAATATTTGGCATATATTTTCACTTTAGTAATATAAAATTCCACATTTTGGAATGAATTATTTTTACAACTTTCTTCATAAAATATTGCTTCAGTTATTTTGAGATGGGCATAAACAAAATTTGCAATAAATGGTTTACATGGTTTAAACTAAATTATTTTCAGTTGAAAAATTATATAAGAGCAATAAATGAATAATCAATGATAAAAAATTTAGTGATAATATTGCAAACACTTCCAGTTTTAAAAGTTAAAAAGATTGGACTTATGGAGAGCAATAGCAAGTAGGATGGAAATAATGACATCATCCACGGCTGCATGACCTTGTTAATAAAGTTCAGAGTCAAGCTCAAGCTTTGAGACAATGAGTTCTGGCCCACAAGAAGCAAAGAGAGGAATTTGTAGCAATGAAAAAGAAGCTGATAGCTTAATGTCTGTTATTATTCGTTCAAAGCTATAGAAATGCATTTTCAAAAAAAAAAAAATAATAAAAATAAAAACCTGTAAAACGGAAGAGAAAATGTTATATTGCACTGAAAATTCAGTCTCCTGGCTCCCATTTTACATTTTTTGGCTCGATAGTATTTCTTGCCCCTCCCTCAATTTTTTATTAGTTCCGGGCCTGCATAAGTATATAGAGGAACTCAACTAAGCTTATATTTTAATCGTTTTATATTTTCTTCTACTGCAGGGGTCATGAACCGTTATTTTGGGTTAAGAAATAATAAATAGCAAAAAGTTAGTTAAGAAATAATAAATAGCAAAATAGCAAAAATAAGATTAACCAACAAATTTTCAGAGCCGCAAATTAAAATTTTACTGGGTCAAGAACAAAAACAGAAAATGTTTATTTCATTAACAAACATTATTGCATAATATATAAATATAAAAAGGTATATTGAACTGTATAAATTAAAATTATTGAAAGCATTATTAAAAAGTATGTCATTCATCAGCTTGACTTTTGAGTTGTCTTCTCGACCAACTTATTTACATTTGCAGTGGGTTAAAACCATTCGAATTGCACCAGTGCTTTCAAACCTGCTCTGGTGTTTGTTTTAAATAAAATTCATTAAGAAAATTAAAAATTACAGTTGAATGTCGAACCAAAAGGTATATGGTGCTCAGAGCCTCCGATAACCGATCCCTATTCGAATGAATAACAAATGACTTTCATAAATTATTTAAATAATAACAACTCTTCCGTTGAAATTCAACGGATTATTGTAACGCAAAAAATTTAATTTGGATTTAATTATTCGGGGAAAAACTAGAATTCGGATTCTATCATATAGATTCGATAATCTCAAGCATCGGGGCACAAGACGGGTGGCACAAGAGAAATACGTTGGATATTATTTGGGATCAGGCTATTAAGTATTGACATCATTAGAATCATCATCACATCATTAGGTGGAGTCGAAAACATTAAATGGAATATTTTATTCGTTAAACTATAAAAAGTCGAAAAACGGATTCGAAGTTATAAACTTTCTAAGAAAATTATTACTTATTCATAATAATTTTTGCATTAATATTAATAAGTTTTTGCATTTTAAATATCTTTCAGTTTGCAAATATTTCAATTCTAAATGTTACTCTTTAAGATTTTTAGCCTCTTTTCATACCTTTTTCATTTCATATTAGAGTAAAAAATACGACGAAAAAACTATGCCTATTTGTGTTTATATATTTTAGTTTATATTCAATTTAATCAAAATAATAATTTTAGAGAGCGGTTCAGCAGAATGAGCGAGACTTCGTAACGGTTCCCAGTATCAAAGAAGCTGAGCAGCACTGTCATTGTGAACATTATTCAACCAAACTGAAAGTAACCCAATTTTCACTAAGATATTTAAAAACATACCTTCGTAATGATGATTTGAAGCGTGAAGTAACCACTTTTTACTGATATGATCACCATGCAACAAACATATACTGATGTTATAAAACAAAACTCTACTGTTGTCATTAGAATATTCCTCTACTCTAGCAGTGCAACTCTATTGAGTTATGTTTGAAAAAAAAAACGAAGCTTTAGCACAAGAATATTTATTCAAATCATGGAACAAATTTTAAAAATTATCAATAAGCGTTTTTTTTCTAAGTTTTTAAAAATTATTAATATTGTTACGACAGAAGGAATCTGGCAACCGAAAGCAAAGTTTCAGCCAACGAATAAGAACTTTGGGAGAATTTGGAGAAGAAGAGTGGAGCGTTAACGGTCGTTGTGTTGTAACGGTCGGTGAGTTCGAAAATGGACGGTGAGCTGTTCTGAGACAGTGCGCGTAAGTATCAAGAAGTAACTTGATGTGTTGTGTATACGCGGAAGGATAAAAGTGGGATCTTTTATCGTTAAGTATCAAGAAGTAACTTGATGTGTTGTGTATACGCGGAAGTATAAAAGTGGGAACTTTTATGGCTAACTTCGAATGTCTACACGGACTGTCTTTTTGTTCGGCTAGTGTGTGAAAAGTTATTAGCACAGGACGAGAATTGGTTTACGAGTGAAGATCTTCGGGTGACCTGGTAAATCAAGTAAAAGGTAGTATTTAGTAAAATACACAGAGCTGATATTGTGTGCTCTACGCAGGAAGATTGATGACTTGTGCATGTTAATAGTTGATTTGTTAATAAGATACTTCATCCATATTTCCTTTGTAACAATTTACCTTGTATTGAATTTGGTTTTGAAATATAGCTTTTAATACTCACGCTCAGTGGCTATCCATTTTTGTGATCCGCAACATTTGGTGTCAGAAGTGGGATTAATTAATTGAATGCCGTTAACTAGAAGTATGGATGAATTAGTAAAGTTGATAAATAGCTTCAAAGCCGATATGACTACGCTGATGACTGATATGAAAGCCGATATGACTACGCTGATGACTGATATGAAAGCCGATATGACTACGCTGATGACTGATATGAAAGCCGATATGGCTGCGCTGATGACTGATAGGAAAGCCATTATGGCTACGCTGATGACTGATAGGAAAGCCGTTATTGCTACGCTGATGACTGATAGGAAAGCCGATATGGCTACGCAGATGACTGATATTAAAAGTGATCTAGCTGCCCAAAGCGATAAAATAGGTGACTTGAAAGCCGAAATGGCCGCACAAAATACTGAGATGAGAGATGAAGTGGCTCCTCAAGTTGGTAAGATTATTGCTCAGTTCAAGGATAGTAAAACCGAACTCAATAGACAATGCAATAGTTTAAATGTTGAATTTGTCAGTGAAAAAGATGATCTTGATAGTGTTAAGTTAGATTGTAAACATGGAAAAGAAAAAGGGAAAGGCAACGCATATAAAAATGTGGATCTGCTACTGGAAATCAAGAATTGTAGAGATAGCGCAGATAATGCCTTTGACCACGCAACTACTGGTAATGCATGGCAGAGTGTCTATGTCGCTGGTGACATGTCTAGGAACTGTGAAGAACAATCACACAGATCAGAGAGCTGTGAGACTATACAGTACGCTTTGCACTTCAAAATACCTAGGTATACAAGTCTGGCACGATCTGAAGAGAGATCCACACGAAAGGTATTCTATTCCTCGCCGTCAGCAAAATGTGTCATGGACAATTATCGCAAAGGCAGAGTAACGAGTGGTAATGAGGGGGAACGAAACAGAGTTTACGTTTCGCAGAGTGGTCCGAGTAAAGAAGAGGCGTCCATTCATCATAGATACAAAGTGCCCTTCGTCGTTACCGGGGAAGTCGGAGAGATTTTTCCGAAGCATATAGCCACACTCGAATCGTTTATAGAAAGTGGGGATTTAAGGAAGAGGAATTCCGAAGGATGGCTTAGAAGCATAACAGGTGATGCTAGTAAAAGAGCTTCAGGCAGAGACAGTACTTCAAAGACTAACTTTCTGGATGAAACTAAGCCTCAGAGTTACGATCAGAGAGAAGTAAAGCCCTCAGACAATCTCAACGAAACCATGCTGAATTTCTTTTCTGAACAGTCAATGTGCAGATTTGGACATTATAACCATTTAGATTATAAGGATATAGAAAAGTTTTATCACGACTACAAGAGCTCTAAAGTGGACAATATCATGTTACAAAACTCGTCGCTGATCTCCAGAATGAACAATTTGGCAATCATGACTGATGTTTCCCTGGCTAATTACAATGAGAGCTCCAAGAAAGTGAATTCGGAAGAAACAGCAAATATGACCTCCTCGGGTCATGTGTTTTGCTGGAGACCCGAGTGGCGCCATCGGATGGTAGATGAAAACAGCAGAGGAGGTGTCGGAAACAAAGTGAGTCTTGTCTTGGCTCCTGCACTTGCTGCTTTAGGTCTCAAGGTCCCTATGATCTCCGGTCGTGCTCTCCAATTGACGGGAGATACTCTGTACAAATTGGAATCCATCCCTGGCTTCACAGTCGACTGCACTAAAGATAAAATCGAGCAGATGATGGAAGACGTCGGATGCTGCATCGTAGGACAGACAGAGGAGCTGGTGCCAACAGATAAGGAGATTTACCGCTGCAAGGATCTGATGGCTACCATAGATAGCGTTCCTCTAATGATATGCTCAATTGTGTCCAAAAAGCTGGCTGAAGAAGTGTGTGCTTTGGTTTATGATGTTGAATTCGGAAAAGGAGCTATTGATCTCATCAGTACAGAAGATGTTGCTGTTGATTTAGTTAAGAAAGTGGTTGCAGCATCACAAGCTCGTGGAATGAAGAGTTTGAGTTGTTCAGCTGTTATCAGCAACATGGATTCACCTCTTGAAAACTCTGTTGACAACTCTCTGGAAGTGATGGAAGCTGTTCAGTGTTTCCTTGGTGACGGATCCTTGGAACTGCAAGAGCTCGTCGAAGAGTTAGGAGGAGAACTTCTGCGTTTGGTGAACATTGTGGATAATAGGGTAGATGAAGCATCACGTGTCCGCAAGGTTCTGCATAACGGCAATGCTTTGAACAAGTTTCGTAACATGTTAATAGAACAAGGAGTATCTGAAGATGTTGCAAGCTGGCTATGTGAAGATAAAACAGAAAAAATATTGCTAGCAGCCCGACACATCACTGATTTCACTTATACAGGAGAAACAGGTAAGGTTGTCGGATTAGAAGCTGCAGTCCTAGCAAGAGTATGGAAGGAGGAGATGGACCGAAGCGCTAAAAAGAATTATGGAGCTGATATAATTGTGAAGCACCTTGGGGATCAAATTGAATCAGGTGAAATATGGCTGAAGGTTCATCACGACAGTTCTGAATTAAGGGAAAGTCAACTGACAAAAGGGTCAGACTGGAGGATGAAACTTCTCCCTAGATTTTATGTCACTAATGACTTTCATTCCTTGTTACTGTTGATAGAAGTAAAAATCCAAAGAAGAAAACTTTCGACAAAGAAGAAAACTTTTTACAGGTTTTGCACGAAAACTCTTAGTCGATTCTTCTCCCTGCAGAGACATAAACGTGTTCACAAGGGTTATAGGCCTTACACGTATTATGTTTGTGGACGAGGCTTCAGTCAGAAAAGAAATCTACGTCATAATGAGATTCGCTTTCATTTTGACACAGACGTGGTATATCGCATTCGTCGACGTCCAGCTACAAAGTGCAAGGTGGTTCACGTGGATCGTTTGGCCCCGTTTCATCGAAGAACTGAAGAAACTTTGGAATCCAGAATTGTTCGGGACGAACAAGACCTAGGAAGGGGGCAGTGTTACGACAGAAGGAATCTGGCAACCGAAAGCAAAGTTTCAGCCAACGAATAAGAACTTTGGGAGAATTTGGAGAAGAAGAGTGGAGCGTTAACGGTCGTTGTGTTGTAACGGTCGGTGAGTTCGAAAATGGACGGTGAGCTGTTCTGAGACAGTGCGCGTAAGTATCAAGAAGTAACTTGATGTGTTGTGTATACGCAGAAGGATAAAAGTGGGATCTTTTATCGTTAAGTATCAAGAAGTAACTTGATGTGTTGTGTATACGCGGAAGTATAAAAGTGGGAACTTTTATGGCTAACTTCGAATGTCTACACGGACTGTCTTTTTGTTTGGCTAGTGTGTGAAAAGTTATTAGCACAGGACGAGAATTGGTTTACGAGTGAAGATCTTCGGGTGACCTGGTAAATCAAGTAAAAGGTAGTATTTAGTAAAATACACAGAGCTGATATTGTGTGCTCTACGCAGGAAGATTGATGACTTGTGCATGTTAATAGTTGATTTGTTAATAAGATACTTCATCCATATTTCCTTTGTAACAATTTACCTTGTATTGAATTTGGTTTTGAAATATAGCTTTTAATACTCACGCTCAGTGGCTATCCATTTTTGTGATCCGCAACAATATTTTTTCCGCACTGTTATCAAATTATTTTTTTCAATTCGGAAAATAAATATTTATTTGGTACATCATGTCAAGATGGACATCCCTGGGGAACTACTTGTTTACAATATTTGTTTTTACGAAAAACGAAATACGTTCTGTACAAAAAAAAATGCTATAAATATAATTATTATAAAAATAAGTTATTTGTACTACTTCCGCTTAAACTGAAGATGACTAGATCTATATTGGGCAATGGAATGACGGCAGAGATGATTTAGTCTCGGTTTTAGAGCATCATATTCCACAAATATTATATCAAGCTGTCATCACGTTACGGTTTCTAGTTTGTCAGAGATTTAATTCTAGTCCACATGAGAGTCCACAAATAAGTCGATAACATCCACTGACATTTCGCACTGCGGTTCATCGATCACTTACGCAGCCTGATATCTCAAGCATAATAGTATCACGTCGTTTGCATTCGACGATATTGCATGCATTTTAAAATAGATACCGAAACCTCTAGCTTTATGAATCACCAATCAATGGGGCTGAATTCAGCGCTTCAGCTAACTTTCATAGGTACTGAAACTAGGTTATACACCAATATCATGAAAATATATCAGTTTGTAATTGGGTCATCATTTTCTAGTTTCCTCGCATAAAACAAAATAGCAGTTATCTTATGCATCAGCTTCAGTCGGATACATAAAATTATATATCATTTTTACGTAAAAACAGCGAAAAATGATTTGCATCCAAAGAGATTGTTATTTATCGTATTGTTTTTAACGCGAAGACTCCAAACCGTTGGACGTAGGCAGTTTTTATGGCAGGAAACAACTGCCATCTATAAACTAGCAGAGCATATTGCTATTGATATTGTTACAAATTTAAAAATGGATAGGCTCTGAGCGTGAGTTTCAATAAGTGTATTTTCAAACAAATTACAATGGTATGGATGAAATAACTTGTAACCAAACTAACTACTATTATACATAAGTCAATAACACTTTTTCTGCAGAGCATACAAGACCAGTCTGTTCTACTAAACTACTACCTCTATACTGTCTGTCGTATCTCTTAAATTCCTTCACTTCCGGCGTAAACAATCCTTCATCTTGTGATAGATCACTAAGTTTATCTTACTAACAACACAAAATAATCACCCGCGCACACACCATAATAAAAATACTTCTTATTTTTAAACTGACTCAGATAAACTGCTTCAACTTTCACAATACCACGCACTACTACACTACATTTCTCCGAATTTTATTCTTCTGAACTTCTAAGTTCCAATTCGTTGGCTAAATTGAATCTCACGTAGAAGCACACACGAGTGTTCTAGTCACATTAAGTCATGAAGTCACTGTTGGCTCGTTCATCTGTCGTAATAATATTTATCTAAGTTCTTTATACCAACGGTTGTTTTATTTCTATGCTACATATACTTACGTTATCATTGTTTTGTTTTAGCTTTGTTGTTTATGGAAATTACATATTTAATATTTTATTTCTTACATGGTTTTTACTCCTTAAATATCGTACAATAAGTGGGGCTTGTTAGAGTTAAATGGAACCGTATCTACCAACCAATCAACTAACATCAAGTGAATGAAATAGGCACCCAAAAAGGGTCATGCTGCGTAATACTCCTATTCACATTTGTAACCTGAATAACAGTCCATAAAACCTTAAATGCATATTATGAGGTCCAGTTTCTATCCAATATGATTTTGAAAGAAATGTTAATATTTGGATCAAGTATTTTGTCTAACATCCACTTTTATATAATCTATATAGCTGCATAAATCATATTGCTTCTTAGAATACAAGCAAAATATAGTAGCTTTAATAATTTCACCCTGAAAAGTCTTTTAATTTTGTAGAATCAAAATGAAATGTAACAGTTTGTTCATTAAGTAATCTGTATGCTCATTCCATTTTAAATTATTGTCAGAAAACACTCCCAAGTATTTATAAACAAAAGCCCTTTCTATTTCTTCAACAATACACCGCTTATTTATATTTTTCACAATGGATTGAATAGCAGTGGTTTTAATAGCAAGTTCTAGATCTCTGTTTCTTATAAAGACATTCTTTTCCTTTCAAATTTTTTGATTTGGAGTATTTGGATTACTTTAGCCTTAGTTGCTCATGTGGCATAGAATTTCGAACAACCAGAGGTTATTTACACACTTAAATTCATTACGCAGCTGAGAAAATTTAAATTTGATTCTGTACTTGTTATGGAAGCAAATGTTATAGCTATCAATGAGTTCGTTTCAAAAATGCAACTGAAAACATGTGTCACATCTCAATTATTAAATATATTGTTAAGTTGGATATATAACACAGTCGTAATTAGCACAAAGTAACTCAAGTCCTTAAAGAAGTTTTTTTAATGTTTACCTGTTTAATGTTGAAATTTGTTTTAACAAATCAGTAAAATGTAGTAAACTCGTAAGCATATGGAATTTGTTAAATCCCTTGCAAGTATCACCTCGTGACTAAAATGTTTGGTGAAGCCCTTTGACAGAGTGTAAAAAGAAAATAACAATATTGTATGAATGCAAATGAAGGGAAATCGCGGTTCTAGCTGCATTTAAAATGCAGCGGATGACGCGGATTCCGTTAATTATATGGAAGGTGTGTCATTAGGAAAAAGTGGACAGTACAGATTAGAAAAACCTAAATGACTTGTAAATCTGGTTACCATCGAGGGGTAACGTCCCTATGAAGGGGATGAGGAGAGACGAAGGGGGATATTTGTTCCATTCAAAGGTGTTCCAATGGAAGGACCTATGAAAGCCTTCGAATAGTTTCCAAAGGAAGAGAACGTTTGTACGTAATAGACGAATGTTTTACCAGCTTAGCGAGTTTCAGCGAGGTTGCATCATAGATCTATGTGGAGCAGAATGGTTTACGTGACGAATTACAGCAGAAATAGGGTGCGATGTGCAAACAGTTGTCTACTGGCAGTAATGGACAAGGGATGTTGTTTCACGTCCTCATTCAGCATCAGGTCATCCTCGAGTGACTATGGATCAGGATGATCGGCAGATTCAATGGATGCTTGTGAGTACCAGAAATGTGATTGCCATACAGATAACTAATGACAGAACAACTGATGAGGAACTACTGGCATCTGTCAGTCTTGAATGAAGTTGGTATGCGAGGGAGGCACTCTCTCTTCCGCATACTGTTCACTTGAAACCATAGTCATAACAGATTGCAATGGTGAAATGAACGATCTGAGTGGTATGGCGAATGGCGATACATCATCTTCATCAATGAGATCCGCATCTGTCTTGAACAGAACAATGGCCAGCAATGAAAGAACGAAAGAGCTTCCATGTCATACATCATTGAACGCTATACAGCGCCTATTGGTGGGTTTCTGGTATGGGCATCATCTTTTTTTGCAACGTTTAGGACAGAGAAGAATCCTAGAAGCTACTCTTAGCTTTTACAGGCCTTCTCTTACAAAAACTTGTCATCTCTCAGAGCCATAGTGAGTAATTTAACAGAAATGGAATATATGGATACCATTTTCCAACTTTTTGTCTTACCACTCCTGAAGAGCATGTCAAACAGCATATTCCAACAAGATAATTCCAGATCACATACAACATTATCTGTACCCATGCAAACCATATCCAGTTCAGTCGCCGATTCTACTTCCGATTGAGGACATCTAGGACGCTATGAAACTACGGCTGAGAAAAGAACGACTCCAGCTCATAACATGACAGAACTTCAGGTGCAAAAGCAGCAGATCTAGAGAATCATTGACCAGGGCATTATTATGAACCTTTTTGACTCACTTCCTAATCTTGTTACTACTTGTATTGCCACGAAAGGCTGGCACACTTCGTGATGATGCTACCTTAATATCCATGTCCGCATCACCAAACAAGCTGAAAATGTGATCATTTGCTACTTACACTAGTACCTTTTAGTCCCTTTGTATCGTACGCATAACATTTTTTTCAGTATGAGGCAATTTTTTCAATGAGTAGTATAGTAATAGAGCCATTTTGAAACAAATTCTACACCTGTTCTATATATTTAACTGAGATAAGGAGTATTATCATGATTTCATATGCTTCAGTTGTTGTATGAAAGCGAAACAAAATCTACTCTGATAAAAAATAAAATAAAAATAAATACCCCCTCAAGCAGCTGCTTGCCACAGAGGTCTGACAGGAGCCTGTCAGTGTATATGCCATAGTAGAAGGTCTGATAGGATGGCAGGACCTCAGTAGAAAAACGACATAAACAGCCATGCCTTACCCGGGGCTCAGAACCCAGGTCCCTTAGATCAGTAGCCAAGCGCGCTAACCATTCGGCTATGGGACTGCGTACTCTGATAGAAAGATGTAATTAATATGAAGGTCTTGTTTACCTATGAAACCAGATCATGATCTGTTAAAATTATGGCTACTAATACTATTTCTTGATGAAGAAAATAACACAAGCTTGCACAAAATATGCTATGGTTATATGTAAATACATTTTATTGCATCATACTGCTACTGTAACAATAGCATATAAATCGAAGAGCCAAAACATTATGACCAGCGCGTCTTTATGCAAATTGAACCTGCGAGTAAACGACGGCGCGTGTGAAGGTCATGAAATAGTGTAGATAACACCTGATACTGAGCTCTGTTAATCAGTGTTATTCTTGTTCTTCAGATGGGAAAGACGGTGGACTTAAGTGAGTTTGATGAAGGCAAATTGTAATGGCCAGACGACTGTATCAGAGCATTTCCGAGGCGGCAAGGCTTATGGGGTACTCATGGTCAGGGCAAGGCTTATGGGGTGCTCATGGTCAGCCGTGATTAGTACCTTCAAAAGGTGGTCCGAGAAGGGAAAAACCACTAACCGCCAACAAGGTGTGGGCCGTCTACGCTCATCGATGCTAGAGGTGAGCGAAGGCCATCTCATATGGTATGAGTCAAAAGAAGGGAAACTGGAGCCCAACGCACCCGTAATTTGAATGCTGGTGACGGGAATAATGTGTCACAACACACAGTACATCGAACCCTGCAGAAAATGGGGCTGTGTAGTCACATGCCGTTCTGAGTGCCCATGTTAATCTCGGTTCACCGTCGAAAGCTCCTACAGTGGGCATGCGAGCATCAAAACTGGACCTTGAATGACTGGAAAAAGTCGTCTGGTCCCATGAATCTCGTTTCCTGTTGCACCATGCAGATGGCAATGTACGTATGCGTCGTTTACCTGGGGAAGTGTTGGCACCAGGATGCACTGTGAGACGAAAACAAGCTGGTGGAGGAAGTTTAATACTTTCGGCAATTTTCTGCTGGGAAACCCTGGGTCCAGTCATTCATGTGCAGGAAACTATGACGTCTATCACTTACCTAAACATCATTGCACCCCAGGTACATCCTTTCACGGCAATGATATACCACTATAGTAGTGCCTTCTTTCAGCAGGACAATGTGCCATGCCAAACTGCCTGGATTTTTCGAGAAAGGTTCGCAGAACATGAGGAAGGTTTCCAGGTATTATCCTGTCCTTCCAAATTCCACAGACATCAATGAAATCGAGCACCCGCGGTTTGTGTTGGAACAGCATATCCGATCTGTGGCGGGGCAACCATGTAACTTACAAGAGTTAAAAGATCTACTGGTAATGTGTTGGTACCAGATGCTACAAGACATCTTTAGAAATCTTGTAGTGTCCATGCCTCGCTGAGTAAGAGCTGTTTTAGTGGAGCGTGGAGGACCAACATCGTATTACGCAGGTGGTCATAATGTTTTGACTCTTCAGTGTACGTTGAAAGCACAATTTATTTTACATATTACATCCATCAATAAACCTTCCTTATTCCACTTTAATAGTGTGGCTATCCGAAACCCTTGCTACTGTAATGTATTGTTTTCAATACATTAAAGTAGGGGTACTGTACAATGGTCTGTAAATGGTAGCCAGGTAGTCACTGGAAGGAGAGCTATGCACCAATCCCCTGTGATGATGCATAGAACCGGCCAGGCCTAGCACCTAATGTCCGACCCCGCCTTCTCGTGGTGCGGACCGTTAGTAACTTTCAAAAGAGATACTCTCTTGTGGAAGTGAACGGAAGGGGAGGGCTGCCAGATTAGTGTGACCTACTGATCTGGACAACTATGGCTACTTTTCTTTTTTTTCTACCCTGCTGAGGAGTGGTCAACCACACAGAGTCCTGGTGATGACCATATAAACCTACTGGACTCGACAGATATATGGCTCTGAGCTTGATTATGGATCCTGATTTTGCTGCACTGGTGGGCTTCTGTGGAGGGAAAATCTTCCGCTGTGTTTTCTGTTTGTGGGTTGACAGCCCCAAGTGAATAGATTCACAGGATATGTTTATCAGCTGGTGGATAATCCTGAGCAGAGGTCATCGCAGGCACCTGAACTCTTTGCTTTTATTGGCATCGTCAAATTCTACGTTGGAGGAAGTCTTCCAGTGTAGATGGCTTCAGCCTTTAGTAGAGGGGGAACGGGTCTTTGCCCCATGTCTGCGATTAGGGGGCTGTATGATATTTTCGGCATTCCCTCTCTCAATAAACATAGTTTCTTTAAACATCCCACTAACCATTTTCTCTCCATAGGTAGTTGGAATGTGAGGACTCTGCACAGAGCTTTTTCTCTTGATGTCCTCACACAAGAATTCCACCGTTATAATTTAGATATTCTCGGCTTGCAAGAGACCAGATGGACAGATAAAGGTCAGATTCTTAAAAATAATCTTAAATTTCTCTTTTCAGGGAGGGACGGCAATAAGCATCACCAAGGCGTGGGTCTGCTTCTCAGCAGACACGCTGGCGATGCTCTTCTAGGATATGAGTGCATTAATGAAAGGTTTCTTACAGCAAAATTTCAGACAAGCATTAAAGACTTGAATGTTATTTGCTGTTATGCCCCCACTGAGGATGCTGGTGAGGATGAGAAGGATAGGTTTTATGAACAACTTCAGGATATTTTGAATTCTGTCAAGAAAGGAGATATTACCCTTGTTCTTGGTGACTTCAATGCCAAAGTTGGTACTGACTCTGACCTTTGGGGAGGAGTAATAGGCCCTTTTGGTATTGGTAGCTGCAATGGCAATGGGCAACGTCTCCTACAGGTAAGTAAACTCAATGGATTCAGAATAACTAACACTTATTACAAACACCGCGACATACATAAGTACACATGGGTTTCACCTGATGGGCTGCATAAGAATATGATTGATTACATATTAATTAACAGCAAATGGGCTAGTTCTGTTAGGAATACCAGGGCATATAGGGGATCTGAAATTGGATCTGACCATTACCTTGTTAAAAGTGTGTTGCAACTTAAACTTAAAAAGTGTTGTGCTAGGGTTAAAAAAATTACTTTTAATACTGAAGCTCTAAAAGATCCAGTTATAGCCAAAGCTTACCATGATAGGTTACTTAGTCATTATGACAATCATGGTTTGCTTACTACTGAAGTTGAGGAAGAATGGGATCATTTTAAACAGCTTTTTTGGACACTAACAGTACTCTTTTAGGAAAAAAGGAGCAGAAGAGGCAAAATTATCTGAGTGATAAGGCGCTTGAGCTTATTTCGGAAAGAAAGAACTGCAGGAATGCTCTTAATCAATACCCTACTAGTCCTAATAGAAAGCATTACAGAGACCTTAATAAACTTGTAAAGGATCAGTTAGCTGCTGATAAGAATCTTTGGCTTGATGGTTTGGCTGACAAAGCCGAGGAAGCAGTTAGACAGCACAACAGCAGAGAGCTGTACCAGATAGTTAATGTTTTGTGTGGTAGAAAACGGACAGGCATACAAGGATTGAAGGATAAACAAGGTAAGGTTATAGAGGGGAGGATTCTGTCATGGCTAGGTGGGCTGAGCATTTCAGTGATGTTCTAAACAATGTAGTTAGTTCTACTCCCATTGTTTGCAATGATGATAGATGTATTGGTGGCTTTAATGTTGGCCCTATAACACAATCTGAAGTTATTTTGGCTGTTTCAAAACTTAAACTCCATAAATCCCCAGGGGTAGATGAAATTAGTACGGAAATGCTTAGAGCTGGGAATGTTTCGGTTACCACTTGGATGACTGAAATTCTGAATATCTTTTATGATAAAGGCATGGTTCCTAAGGATTTTACCATAGCTATTGTTATCCCTATTTTCAAAAAAGGTGATCGCAGTTCTTGTGATAACTATAGGGGTATCAGCCTACTCTCTGTTCCAGGTAACGTTCTTTCCATGATTGTGCTTAATAGAATTAAGAATCTGGTTAACAGTCAATTGCGTGATGAGCAATGTGGATTCAGAAGTGGTAGGGGATGTGTGGATCAGATATTTTCACTTAGGCAGATTCTTGAGAAATGTTTAGAGTTTCAGAAACCTTTGGTTGCTAGCTTTGTTGATTTCAAAAAGGCTTTCGACTCTGTTGATCGTCATAATTTGTGGTTGATTGTGAAATCATATGGTATACCATACAAGTTAGTTAACATAATGAAAGCTCTCTATAATAACACTGAGTCGCTTGTGAGAGTTGGTAAGGCTTGTAGCATTTGGTTTAGCATTACTTCTGGTGTCCGACAAGGGTGCATTTTGTCTCCTTTTCTCTTTAGCTTGGTTATTGATTATGTTATGCGAAATTCACTTCAAGGGAAAGATTTTGGCCTTAAATGGGCTGGAGATACGAAATTTTCTGATTTAGATTATGCTGATGATTTAGCCCTTTTGGCAAATGATGTTGATGAGATGAATTCTTTCATTCGAGCTGTTGATTAGACTGGTAGTAGAGTAGGTTTGGTTATAAACAGAGAGAAAACTAAAGTGATGAAAATTGGTCAGGCAGGCTGTGATTCAGTTAATCTGAATGGTTGCAGTCTTGAGCAGGTGTCACAGTTTAATTATCTTGGGAGCTATGTAACAGATAATGGTGATGTGCGGCATGAGATTAACAGACGAATAGGGATTGCTGCCGGGACTTTTAAGAACCTATGGAGAGTGTGGAGAAATAGGCGTATACACCTAAAGACTAAAATTAGACTGTATAATACTTTGGTTCTTTCTAGGGTTAGTTATGGTAGTGAAACTTGGACACTTTGTAAACAAGATAACAGGAAACTAGAATCTTTTGATTCCAGATGCTTACGCAGTATCTTGGGCATTAGGTGGTTCAACTTTGTAACTAATGATGAGATTAGGCAAAGAAGTTTGCAACCTCCTTTAAGCAGCATATTGTGCAGAGAGAGACTCCGTTGGTTTGGCCATGTGCCCGTATGGATAATTATAGATTGGCTAATAGGGTTATGAACAGTGTGCCTAAATTACTCAGAAAGAAGGGGAGACCTAGGATGCGGTGGGCAGACAATGTCAAACAGGACCTTGTTAGAATTGGTGTTCAGTGGCCTGATGCAGTAGATGTAGCTCAGGATAGACTTGCTTGGAGAACTAAATTGCACCGTCTGGTTGGACCTCCGTAGCCCATGGCTGCTTGAGGAGGAGGAGGAGGATGATGACTGTACAATACTACAAATAGGTCAGATACCTACCTGCTGTACACCGTGAATGCATTAAAGTAGGGGTACTGTACAATACTACAAATAGGTCAGATACCTACCTGCTGTACAGCGTGAATGCATTAAAGTAGGGGTACTGTACAATACTACAAATAGGTCAGATACCTACCTGTTGTACAGCGTGAATGCATTAAAGTAGGGGTACTGTACAATACCACAAATAGGTCAGATACCTACCTGCTGTACAGCGTGATTGCATTAAAGTAGGGTTACTGTGCAATACTGCAAATAGGTCAGATACCTACCTGCTGTACAGCGTGAATGCATTAAAGTAGGGGTACAGTATAATACCACAAATAGGTCAGAACCTACCTACCTGCTGTGACCTAAGCTAGTTCGATTATGGGCAGATAGTAGGTGTGACGAAGATGGGGTGTCCATATTTATGATTGCAGAATGTTTGGGATTTCCATGTGCGACTGTTACACATGTGTACAGGACTGCATCAAAATCCCTGCAGTGGATGGGAAAAATTTGATTGTAACTGAGCCATTTATGTTTGAGGTGAGCACAACCTCTCCCATATTGTAATATTAGAATGGAGGGCCACGGCGCAGATGACATTATTGGCATTCAATGACAGTCCACCTGTGAAGGTTTGTGCAAAGAATTGAAGATTGATATACGATGGCATGACTGGGTTAATGCAGCCGATACCGACATCAAATACCCTTGTTAATAGCACATTACTAGGCTATGAGGCTTCAGTGGGCGAAGGAACATCGCCAATGGACAGTGGAAGACTGTAAAAAGATAATTTGATCTGATGAATCCAGGTTCTAACTACAACACGTTGAAGGGGGGTTGCATATGTGGCATAGCCCACATGAGGCCATGGATCCACACTCTCAAATCAGGGTGTTACAGTCTGGTGGAGGATGTGTAATGTTCTGGTGGGGCATGCTTATATGAGCTACCTTGAGGCCTCTAATGCCTAATGAGACCACCATCAGTGTACAAGGCTATGTTGACATACTCGCTGACCACATATACCCTTTCATGACTACCCATTTCCCATATCAGGATGCCTTCTTTCACCAAGCAAACGTCCCATCTTATCGCTTTCGTTTGGCGAAGGACTGGTTGGAGGAGCATTCCAGTGAGTTCACAACCCTCGAACGGCCTTCTCACTCTTCGATTTGAACTCTATTGAACATTTGTGGGACGAAGTGGAGCGATGTATTCGAGACCGAAATCCACCACTGGCAAATATTGGCATTATACGGATGGATGACATGGATTCATTGGCCACAATATCACTCGAACATTTCTAACACCTTGTAGAGTCCATGCCATGATGTGCTGCTAACTGTCGTGAGGACGAACGGTAGACCCACATGTTATTAGGTGGCTGTGTGCTTTCAACGTATTATGTTTAAAAATTTATATCTGATGCAAAAATTTAGTTATGTTTTTTAAAATCAAGTCAGTATTAGCTAAAGAAAATGCATTTTCGTTTCAAATACCAAATGGCTTTTGACTATTGCTTTTAGAAATATATATGCGGGTTCTTAGCCTGATGTTCCCAGGGTTCTGGTCTCCCATGGGACAGTTCTGAGATTTTCCCAGCAGCGCCAATTTTTTCATAGATGTGAAAGAGGCAATAATGGCTTGGGAAAGCCATCATTGCGTTTAGCCGTGTCCTAAACGTCATAGAACGTTTAGCCGTGTCCCCATGTACAGGAAAACTATAGTCTAAACGTGTTAAAGAACATGGTGGGCGGCCATTGTCTAGTAGGCGTTCCATTTGTCTAGTAGGCGTCCTTCTCCTACCATCTATGAGCCCTTCGAATCCTTGTGACCTGTTCATTTAGCCCAGGTTTCCCAAATTGGTTGATATCGACCCCTTCGGATCGATGGAACTGTATACAGGATGAAAGGCTAGGGGTAGATAGGGGGTCGAAAACGGTCTAAGTATAAAGCAATAATTTAAGAAGCTTAGGTGAAAAATTAATTTGTGTTTTTTACTAGCCTAAGTACCCGACGTTGCACCGGAAAAAAAAAGACATGTATACGACCTCTTAAATTTTTATTCAATTGAATTACTACAATACATATATAGGCTTACTTATAGAACATTTGTATTCATGTGATATTACAAACTTGATTCATTTAGGAAATATCCTATTTCTGCAAAAGATATCTCATCTCTGACGGAATCGACACAAACGTGACTCGCGAGCGGCATAGCCTATTGACATTGTATTTTCTATTCACAAGTCGATATTATGCAAGTTCACTTTCAAGGAAAGATTTTTATATGCAAAATATTGTCCAGTACACGATTTACTTTCCACTTTTGTTTTCGAAATGGCTCATTCTCCCGAGCAAAGCCGAGCAAGATATATGGAATATCATTTGCAACGCATGACCTTTTGAATAGGGGAGGCAAATACCAAAACCATTATTGAAATTGAATTGGAATTGCGTTGCGGTACTTGCGAGGTACTACGTTCATTGTATATTGAAGTTTCTTGACTATTTCATTTGCATTATAAATAATTTGGGTTGGGGTGTATGAAAAGATCATAAGCTCATCAAGGAGGTGTATAGACATAGAAGTTTGGAAAACGCTGATTTTGCCCCATTCTCTATTCGAAAGTGCCACTCTTAGGTAAAGCAATCCAACTCAACCTGTATGTATTCTGCATCTAATCTAATCCATTAATCTAAAACTTTTACCCTCATATTTATATCATTTCAGAGAAAATTTTTAAATTTACACCCTTGTACCAAAACAAACACTGATGACTCTACACAGCCTTGGATCTATGCAACCTATAGTTTAATGCTGGCTCAGTAACCTAAAGTTGCTGTCCAATATTTTTGTTCCTGCTCATGTCAGATGTTCAAAATGGCAAGAGTTTCCTTTATAGCCTGGCAGGAATAATCATTCATTCATTTATTTTCAAATTTAATATTTTGTCATGATGTTTTATGCTGTTAACGAGCTATTGTTATCCTGTTGTCTGAGCAAGAATTTCGAGAAGTCGGGGAATTCCTACAGAACCCCTACTTTAATGTATTGTTTTCAGTTTAAACAATATCGACACGATTATGTCTAGAAATCATTATTAATATGCCTGACGATCCGCTTTGCTTACTAACCGAAAATAGGTGCCTGATATGTTTACCAACTATAAGTAAGGATCCCATGTATGCTAACTGAAACTGAAGGTCCATCATATTTACCGACTAAACAATGGGGATACATAACCTATTAAAAGTTTAAGAACATCTGCTATAAATAAAAAATCCATTGGCATTCTTACACATACCAGTTCTTTAATGGTATTCATTCCTATTACTTTTTGATGGATTCACTAATTAAAACGTTGCTTCCTTGTGCAAATTTGGAATAAAACCATTTGATTTTTTTCAGGATACACTTCTAAAAATGTGTTTCGGTACACTCGCAATTGGATCTCATTATTTCTCTTACTCCTTAGCCATTCAATGTTCCTATATTGTCCGTTTCTTTCTTTGTATCGGTGTGAAGCTATTCATCTGACTTGTTATCACGAGTTATAGATTTTCAGAATAAAGGACCAGTTTGAATAATTTGTTAAAAAAACTGATTTAAAAAAATAAATAATAATAATTACTACTACAAAGATGGCAAAAATGTATATTTCTGATGATTCTTTTCTTAAAATACTTATAGTTGCTATATACAATAATACGAGGTGACAATGATGAAAGTTGATAAGACAACACTATAGATTTTTAAAAATTCTATCCTCAAACAACTGAATTGTGTTATTGTTAAATTTGTAGAATTAGAACTAATATTTAAATTAATTATTCCCGAAAATAAAATAAAAAGAAACAAATAATGCATTACGAGTTGTAAGTAACATGTGTGCATTTTGTTTTTCACTTTCTGAAATTTTAATCTTATTGTAACGAAATCAGTTAGATCTTAAAAGCAATTGCATTCCCTTCAACAAATCTGGACTGAAATTGAAGCAATCAGGATACCTAATGACCCATCTCTTTTATGAAAGAATTTATATATTGTACTTCAAATTAAATTTTGCTTCCGTACCTTTATGTATGGAATACTTTGAGTAAAAAAGTGAATAGTATACTTTTAGCTTATATATTTATATACCTTATGTATATTTTTCTAAACATTTTACATGGTGAAATATTTCACTGAAATCTACTCTAATCAGTTTTTGTGTGCAACTGTTTTTGGCAATCAGCAAATCCAACCTCTTAACTACCCCAAAGCCATAAACTAGCCGCAATACGCCACTAGTCGACATCAACTAGTCGTGTTGTTAATTTTAACCATGTCAACCACTCATTTCACCACTTAACAATCTAATAACTCCCTTTAAAATAAAACAACTCTCTTTAAAAATAAACACTTTCCTTTAAAAATTGGAACATTTTTCTTTACACCCTTAATTACTCTGAGATTTCCTGCATTTAGTATAGTAAATATCTTATCGGCAATTTTAAATTTCCGAAAGAAATAATATCTACAGGAACACTATTATTACGGTTTGAAAGAAACTGTAGCTGCCAAAGCTTCAAATGTAGCTATATACTCTAACTTTACAAGAAAAATTCATTGAGCATGATCATTCTGAATATCATGGCGGGCACGATGTGCAACATTCATTATTTCTTCATTGATAAACCCATGATAATGAAACAATGTATGGCACTTTCTGGTGGCGACATCTGTTGCATGTTCAGTTAAGTTCTGCATCAAGACTTATAATAAATCATCGGCACAGAGTTTGGTAAACAAATGAATGACTGCAATTAAATTAAAAAACTTAATCTTTACTTTTACTTACCGTTTTCCCTCTTAAATATTCGCCATTGTAATCAATGAAATATGTCATCATTATGCAAGAGTAGTCCGTTCCACTTAAACACTTTGGAAGATAAAAACAATTCTCATCCATCATCTAATACTTGGAAAGAAAAGTAACAGAATTCATTTCGTTTTATGGTTGGGCTTTTAGAAATTTCAGTACCAATCGATAAAGCGTAGTAATTTGCCACGTGTTTCGAGCTACAGTCTCTAGACGTCATAATCCATTGACAGTCTTCGACGGTTCGAATTATAAATCAAAATGTTTTCATTTAAGTAAACGCGGAGAATATTGCTATTCCTTTGTGAATTTGAATATCAGAAGAAAAAGGATGTCATTTAACAAGAGAACCTAGAAGTCAACAATATCCACTTGCAATTCAGTCTTGCCGAAGAAGCAGGAAGTCACCCTCGAGGAGAAGCCGGGAGTGCAGTACGAAACAAACTCTATCTTCATAGATGGCGCTTGTTGTCGAATGTTTTGCGTTATCCCGAGACCATTTAAGGCCGGAAATCATTGTCGAGAAGCTATTGTATCATTACAACTAAAAAAGCTTAATAGTTGTTGTTGAAAGATCTTGTTTTCCATTAATATTATGACAAAGGTTAATTTTCAGGAAACAGTGGATTATAAACTCAGCGGTGATTGCATTTAATTTGAGCTGTCGTACAAAATGGAACAATTTATTTGAACTCTTTTATAATAAAGAATAAGGAATAGAAGAGAATTGCATTAATTACATATGTATTATATACTGTAGCGTTTCAAATAGTTTTATTTTGTGGACAGAAAAAACTTTATGACATTCATTTACTTTATGAAGAAGCCATTTAAAGCTGTTCTCAATAGACACCTGCATGTAGCAACGATGACCACTTTCCGTCCTCTCTTTAAAAGAATACGGAGTAGTGACGTTTGTGACACGAGAAAACAGTAAAAATATTGCCAAATTAAACAGGGACTTCTCAGGTTCCACAGTGTTTGGACATCCGCTCTTCGTCCATGTCATACTTTTTCAACAATTCAACAACTCCCTGGAAAGGGTTGTTACAACTGAAATAACTCCAATGCCCTGAAGGTATCGATAATAAGTTATACATTTAATATTATCATAGTACTCCCTATGAAAACAAGTTTTTCCATATACTAATTACTGGTTTTCATCGAAAAGCCATGCTTTCAACAAATTTGATTTCCAATATTTCGAATTTGGAAGCCAGGACAGAAGAGACAGACGTTCTTTGTAAATGTTGAATCAATCGTAACATAAAATTGAACAATATACCTTTGTGAATGCGATATTTCTTTTCTTTGGTGTTTTTCTATGTTGCAAGGTACATAGGATTTTTATAAATTTACATGATGAAATATTTCACTGTTGCAACGAACTACAACTCTTTTATGAAACATAATGATATCGAAACGTTTACATGCAAGAGAAATTGTTAATTCATATGCACAGTGCCTCTCAGTTTATTCTTCTCATTTTTCATGATATTGAAAAGTGTAATTGAAGTTTATCATATTAACAGAACACCTCACTTTAACATAGGCATTCGCGGCTGTCTTCGTTATTCAGTAATATCAGTTTCTTAAATTAGAGAATTGGAAACCCTGACTTTTCTCCAGTCAATGTGGAATCCCCTATGATGGACACAGAGAGAGCCAAAAACGTTTAAGATAATTTCAAATATGGCATTATTATGCCTTTCGTAATTTTTGAAGACTTCTTGTCGTGACGATTTCGATTACCAAGGTTTCCTATCAAGGGGTGCCACTCATCGTTAGCTGGAAGGTTCCAAGAGATCTCTCGAAGACTAGAAGATATTATTTTTCTCTTCTTAGAAATATCCAACTATATTTCGTTCCCCAACTAGTGGCTTAGAATTATGTAGCTCGTAGACAGTTGCATTATTAAAGATAATCATTTGCCAAATTTCTGCCGCAATATATCCTTGTTTAATATAAGGACTCATGTCAATAGAAGACCTTTCGACATTGACTATGGATAGAGCAGCAAATATCAACCTTTTATGCTTCTCGTACCACCTGGAAATGCGTATGTAAGTGGCGTACCCCTTATATAGATAGATAAAACTATAGTTATAGTATAATAATGCCAACTTAGCGACTTTGCTACTAGATCTAGCGACTTTTGAGCTCTCAAGGCATCCCCAAAAGTTTTACCGTAAGAACCTCTGGGATACAGGATGACGCATTATGCAGTTACCAACTGGAAAGCTCATTTCAGTCATGACGCGGAGTTTTGTGAAAAAAATTTCTGACCTTCAGGAATATCATCATGACTGCATATCATTTTCTCCCTAGATTCTTATTCCTCTAATAAAACGTTATATTTGTCACGAAAGTTGAGATGTGAACGATCCTTTTTGGGACTAAAAGGACTGAAGTTTCCCTCCTGTGGATTTGTGGTGAAAAGCACAGTTTTTCTACATGTCTTCAAATGATACCGAAGATTGATGTGAAGTTTATTTCTTCTAATTCTAAACTAGAGTAGTTGTTGAACCTCTTGATTACTTTTAATGTAAAGATCTAATTATTCTTAATTTAATTCTATGTTTTTCATTTCTTACAAATTGGCCATTCTGGGTCTCTGAAGCTTCTAAGGGCCAGATTAAGCGACTGCAGTTTTCTAGCATCAGCGACAGGATCTGCAAAGCCTTATGATGTGTTACTCTTACAGATATGATTTTAATGCTAACCATGCATCCTGCATGGTTAGCATTAAAATCATAATATTACTTCCCTTGCTTTCATGGTCTTGATACAGCTTAGAAAAGTATGCAACAAAATCTTCTCAATGTGACGACGGACAGTTATCGCAATTTGTCAATACGAATCAGTTAAAAAGGATTTCTAAAACAAATAACTGGGCTGATCAGGACAAAGTGAGTTTTGCTCGTTTTTCCAGAGAGCGACCTTATAGCCGAAGCTTTATGGAGTACTGAGGCAAATTTTATTACAACATTGTGATTGACAGATTGGACGGATGCTTACATAGATACCTGATCTTTCACCATGCGTTTTTTGGTTCTTGCCAAAAATTGAAAATGAACTTGCTAGTAAGACTTTTTCAAGTGTGCAAGACCTTGCACTACGAGTTCATCAGTGTTGCGGACTATTCTCCAACGAGAGTATCACCAAGAGTTTCGAAATTCGTGTAGATGTCGGTAACTTTGCATAGATGCCAGAGGGGATATTTTGAAAGACAGTAAACGTTTTTTGAAATAAGTGCAATGGTGTTTGTTCCGAGATGCATGTCAAGAATCCTTTGAACGCCCCTCGTAGAACATTACTCTTGGCCATTTGATCAGAAGATCCCCTTGGCATAAAAAGCAGTAGTGTGCAGTTATATACATTCTGTTTCTTTAAATTTTAACTCTCATGACAATGAAGAAAGCAGTAATATAGCTGAAATAAGTTTTAGAATTTTAATCATAATATGGATTTGTTACCAAATACGGTAAAAATTAATGAAAACAATTTATATTATATGTAGCATATAATTTACAATATTCAATTTGCAGTAACATTTGAAAATACAAAAATTACCCGAATATCAATTTTTGTCAATATTTAAAGATAGGCTGATTTGCTTTACATCTAAGCGGCACTTTTTTGTTCAATAGTCAGGTCACAAGGACTCAGAGAAGATTGGAGAAGGGGATACATTGGTCAATTGTTAGGTGAAAGTTGGAATCCTGCTGTCAAAGCCATCCAGCACATTCTTTAACGTGCACACGGTAGAGCTATCCTCCACAAGGGACCATGATTTTATGTTCCATCTGATAAACAATAGTATTTCAATCCCATAGGTGCCACCTTTCTCATGGAGGGCAGAACAGCGGTTAGTGGAGATAAATCTCAATCATGACCCAGTTGGCATTCGAACCTGGGCATTGCTGATTATGAGCCTGGCACACCACCGATGGAGTCAACTCGAGGCCCAATATTTAAAGAGTTCTGGAACCTAAAATATTTAACATCATTGTTGCTAGTTGTAAGAATTTACCTCAAAAGTTGCAATGAATCGTTTGCTAAAATAAGTGCAACGACCTTGAGTTACAGCAACGTTCTGCTCTCAAATATTTCAGCTTCTATAATTCTTTAAAAATGTTAAACGAATATCGTTTAAAAGTTGACTAGCGATAGTCAGAAGAAGCTCTCTGGATATTCATGAATAGGATTTTCTGGACTATATACAGGGTGAATCTGAAAAAGTGGGCAAAACTTTACGGGGTGGTAGAACGCAGCTATACGAGCAATATTCGTCATAGAATGTATGGTCGGAACGCAAACGGCGAGCCGCTAGGTGGCGTTGGAAATGGTGTAAAAGGGTCGGTCCTCGCACCCAACGGCATTTCTACCGTAGATTGCCGAGAGGATGGCTGGTTATACTAACCACGAAATGGCGGATATGCACTTTGTGTACGGTGCGGCGGACGGGAATGCAAGTGAGGACCGACCCTTTTATACCATTTCCAACGCCACCTAGCGGCTCGCCGTTTGCGTTCCGACCATACATTCTATGACGAATATTGCTCGTATAGCTGCGTTCTACCACCCCGTAAAGTTTTGCCCACTTTTTCAGATTCACCGTGTATATATTCTTAAATAGTTTTTTATTCCTTCTAAAGTTTGAAAAGGGCCTAATGTTTTTTATACCTAAACAAAAAACAGCATGTGATTGCTGGCGCCTCTAAGGCAAGTGCCTAACGTGCTTTATGAGAAACCCGCTCCTCTCAAAATTTCTGTCTTCAGTCTGATGGCGTTTCTTCCAGTTTAATATTTTAAAACTATTGTCCAGTTTTCATTATTATTGTTTGTGATTGTCTAAGTCTTTTTTCCCGCCCTTTGGCTTGAAAATATTTTATTCTTTGGTTTTGTTTTTAAAGTTAATTTTCGATTTTTTGATGTTGGTCTGTTTTGATTTAAACTAACTTTCGTACAGATATCAGTTTAAATTGGTAAACATATAAAAAATATTCCTTTTTTTGAATAACTACTTTTTCCATCTACTCTCTAGAATATAAAAAGGTAAGTTATAGTTTAACTTGTTTAGAAAAGAAAAAAAAAATATCTATGCTATATTTCCAGTATAGACGATTCGATTGGTGCCATAAATCGAAGTAAACAATACCAAGCCGAAGTATCTTCAAAACATTTCGACAATGGTTTGATTATTTTTAAGTTCACATATTTCATTTTTGAGATTGAAAACATATCTAGTTTACTTTCTTTAAATATATTTTGTCTATGGCCTTGATTACATGTAAATATTTCAGTGCTAGAGAATGACATAGAGGACAGCATTAACTGCATTATAATCAGTTTGAAGAGTTCTCTTTGCAATTATATTAAAACGTTGCTAAAGGTAGAGCGACAGACGAATAATATTAACGCCTGCTTTTTGGGTTCTATATTTCAGCCTTCCCAAAGCACAACTTCTTGTGGACAGAATCTGGAGATTTAAAGAAATAATGCGACAAATGGGTGATTAAATACTTAGTAAATAATTATACAAATTACCACTAGCCACCTGGACACTCCCCCACCAAAAATAATCAAAGAAAATAATAAATGAATTTCAAATTTAGTGTTCATAATTTGCCGTATATTAATCAACAAAATATCATTTTCATATATCATTGTTTGCCGTGTGACGTAGATATTCACTTCGTGAATAACGTTGTTTGTTCCAGAATCTTAGATTATTTATTATAGCGATGACACAAATGCGACTCCACCTGAATTGCAGAAGGTAGTCTCCCAAAATTCAAAAGACATCATTTAACAGTTATTTATAGGATGAGAATTGGATATATGAGATTAAATTATCACTTTAATCACGTTAATTCACTTAACTGCTGCTATTGCAAAGTTCCTTCCTTGTGGTGGCTCGTGGACTTGATTGGCTGATTCCACCAAAGCTTGTTACTTAGCGAATATCTTCATTTGACTGTGGCAGGGTCAAGAAGCCTAACCATTTTCTTTTCTTCATTGCATAAAATATATTGAAAACATAAATATTATTAAATTGCAATAGTTACCTAGCCATTGTAACATCACTGAAAACGACAAAGTTGATCCCTTAGCCAAGGAAGCAAAAAAAATTTAATATTATCACAAAAGCATATTCTTTTTATTATCAATATAAACATGAAATAAAAAAAATGAATCAAATTAAATAATTATTTTAAAATTAATGGTACCATTCAAAACTCATTCAGATTTTTTTAGATAATAATTTTTCGAATGTTAAAAATCTAAAATTCAAAAGACATAATTTAACAGTTATTTATAGGATGAAAATAGGATATATAAGATTAAATTATTACTTTAATAACGTTAATTCACCTAACTGATACTATTGCAAAGTTCCTGATTCAATTATTCACTTAATATTAAATTGCAAAGACGAGAAAATAGATGAAAAATATTTTTTGAAGATCTACTAAAAATTAGCGTGAAATCAATATCTAAAATATATCGAGTCATCCAAATGAAAATGTTAAAGAATCCTGCTGGTCAATTTTAATTTGCTTTTTATTAAAATTATCTATTTTTAATAAACATTAATGTAATTTCTTTTTGGATATTGAATCTATTTTTATCAAACTGTTCTTAAATGTCTTTCATCATTAATTATAAAAAAAAACTTTTTCGTGACATCTTAATTTGCTATGATCGAGTGTTCTAGGCACCGAGGAGCTCTGTTGTATGCAATGTTAAGTAAATAAATACGAAGCCTAAACTTTCCTGACAAAATGTGTTTGAACTGGATTGTCAACTTTTTTATTTTGCCAAGGAAGAATACTTATGTATGAAAAATCTAAGAACAATATTAGACATGAAAATATGATCTATAAGAGAATGCTAATATTACATTTTAACATAAATGTTCGTCAGCAGAGCCGAGTTGGTTAAACACATTTGTAAGTTTAAGGTCTCCGGATCTTTCTTTATAACCATATCACTTTTTAACAGTTCGTTGTTAAATAAATTAATGTAATAGAATATATATGTAAAAGATTAATATTGTAAATTGAATATAACCAAAGTAGACAACTTTTCTATTGGTAATTCACGACGAATAATTTAATTTAAAATGATAAATATAAGTTTATAAATGGAACGGAGTAAAAGAAATAGTAAACCTACATATATAGGCAGGCTCGGATCTAAAAGCAAATTGAGGGGAAGGGGCAAAGAAACACAATCGCGCCGGAAAAGTGCAAAAGGTGGGCCAAGAGACTGGATTTCTAAAGCAGTCTAACGTTTCCTCCTCCTTTTTACAGGTTTTTAAAAAATTATTGAAAAATGCGTGAAATATAAATAAGTTTACAAAATTTTTGATTACATTACCTTTACTAGCGTTCTGAAAGGGGGGATGTCCCCTTCCCCCCTAGATCCGGACTTATATATAATTAATTGTTACAGTGGTGATGCACAATACTGAATTGGAGTAGAAAGGACGAGAATACCTTTTCGATTGTTTTTTCCCCGAATTTGTTGTTGAATAATGCGTTTTGAGATTAGCTAAAAAAAGTATATGTGTTACGAAATGTCTTTTCAGTCCCATTCGGATCAATTCAATATCAGACATCTCCCCAATATTTTTCCCACATCCGGGGATTGCATGTAGTAGGAAAAGTGTCCTACCAAAAAGTTTAATCATGAGCCGCCACTGCGAATTACCCCTATGATACGGCTAGTAGTGCTATCTAACTGTTTCGTATTGAATACGTAGAATAAATGGAAAAAAATACGTAAAATGGTTGTTAAAAATATTATTTATCGCTAAACCTGTTAAGCAAACAAATGGGAGTGTGATTAATTTGAAATAATAATAAAAAGAGATACAAATTGATACTAATAATGGAACTAATAAGTTAAACTAATATAACATTGGCGGTTTTACTAATTTCACTGACTTTTAAAAAAATGGTAAAAAAGATGGTTTTCTATCGTCGTCTGTAAAAATATTAGTAAAATAAGAATAGAGCTGAAGACAGATGGTTGTTAATAAATTGGGAAGCTTCCACTGGATGTGGCTCTTAGAAAGAGTGTCAAGGTTATCATAATATATTATCTCCGTAACATTTTCTCGCTAATTTGAATCACAAACTAGTGTTAGAAAAGCTTGTTAGATGGGTCAAGAAGAGTTGGAACTTTTATCAACTGCATTACACTATCTAGAGTTCATTCACTTTAATACTGTGTTTATAAACAATTTTTTTCCTCGAGCTGCAGCTAAAAATCTTGACTTTAGCGACATTTCTTTAATATAATAGAACATCTTGTTTTGTCATATTAATAGGGTTTACTATACTCACGTTGTGTTGAAAACTGCTGTGGGTTGTTTTACCTCTGAACGGAACTTTTTTTGCACACAAGAGGTTAAATGGCTAGGTCACAATGACCTCGAGGGCTCAGAGAAAGCGACCCACTGGAACAGCTGTTAGGAGACAGATGGTAGCCTCCCCTCAGAGCCATCCAGTATGTCTAAAGTGCACAGGTATGGCTTTCCTACTCATGGGGCCACGGTTAACATGCCATTCGACGGACGACGGCCTCTCCATCGGTGTCCCTTACTGACCGTGGGCAGGGAGATTTGCGGAGATAAATTTCGACGCTGGCTCAGCTTGGACTCGAACCTGAGCACTTCAGATTACGAACAACCCCTCCCCTCCTGTGGGACACTCCTACTTACTTGCATTGTTGCCACCATATTTAGGTATCTTCTTCCCGGTCTCTGATACTGATGCCTTGGTGTAGATGCACCCTGTCTAATGGAAACTTCGTGACGTTCTCGTTTTCAAAGAAAACGAGATAGCAGTTTCGCTTTGTCGACTGTCTGTCTGTAGACATCGAACTTATTTCTTTACAGAGATATATTAAGAATTATTTTTGTGTTGGATAGGTATTGATTAAATGTTACAATATGCACTTTCGAAAACTCCATAAGCTACAATTGCGCTCTCTAACGGTGGAAAAATTGGCAAATTCCAAATTTTCAAACGAATATTGCAAACGACGTATTTAAGTTAGAAAATTTCTATTTTGGTGCTGGAATGTGAATGTCATGAAGTTTCGATTGGTAACAATGAATTGACCTTTAAGACCCATGTTGGGCGGGAATATGCGACTTTTTTTATTTTAAAAGATAATTGTTTGTTTATAAAGAAAAATTACAAATTCTTTTTAGGTTGGATAGGTATTGATGAAATATTACGATCTGCACTTTCCGAATATCCCAAAAGCTATGATTGCGTTCTCTAATGGTGGAAAAAGTAAAAAATTCCAAAATTTCAAACGAATATTGCAAATGGTGTATTTATGGTAGTGGAATGTGAAGATTGTCAAGTTTTAGTGACAACAATAAAGTGATAATTGGAAACTCATTTACTTCGATTGGTACTGATGAAAAATATAATTCACATTTTTTTAAATACTTGGGTAATTTTAATTCATATCGTTACTGATCACTAAATGTAGAAACAGCAAAATTACTAACGACTTTTACCAATGATAGAACAGAAATTTGAAATTTCGATGGCAGCTTTTCGAGATATATTCCCCTGACAGTAATAATGTACCTATTTTTCTCAGAGGGATGTGGTAAATGCACCTTTTTAAATTTAAGAAATAAAAGACAAAATCTTTTCATGTTGTATAATTATTAATAAAATACTATTTGCATTTATCCCACCATCTGTTAGCGTAAAATAAAACTTTTAACAAATGGAAAAAAGGTTGGGAAAACTTTATTTCTATGAAAACGTGATTCCCATATGTCCAAAGGTGACGTGAATTCTACTTTTAGCTTTTTTTTTGTAAAAAAAAGACGCTATTGTTTTCACTTTGTCACCTGAATGTTTCGTTTTAGAGATGAATTAAAACGCATTTTTGAGTTTCATTTGTATTTCTGAAAAATTAAGATTCATTTTCGCATTTTTCCAGTCTCCTAATAGCTTTTGAAGTGCCGTCAAAAAGTACAGAAAGTTTCAAAATGGCAAACTTTAAATGAAAACTGCAAACGATCTATTTAATTGTATGCTTAAAGTTTGAAGTTTTGGTTGTAAAGTGCAATGGTCAAAAAGTTGACATTGATAGTAACGATGAGCCTCCTTACCCTAAAGGAGCAGGGAAACGTAAAGGTTTTGTTTTAATAGATAAATGAAAAATTCCTTTGGCGTTGAAGAGGTACTAATGAAATATGATATTCACATGTTTTAATGCTCCAGTTTCAATTTCATCATTAAATGCGCTAAAGTTGATAAAGTAGCTCAAACATTAAAACGAATATTGATCTATTCATGCTAAAAATCTGAAATTTTGGTGCTGGATTTGTGATGCTTAAGAGGTTTACACTGACAACAAATATTCCCTCCACCTTTACCCCAGAGGATGGGAAAACACAACTTTTTTTAAGAGCTAAATAAAAAATTATTTGTGCTTTATAGCTTCTAATAAATATTACTATTTGCATTTCTAATCAGCATTAGTTTGAATTTCTAATGTTAAAGAGTGCGAACGTCGAAATATGAAAATCTCATTCTCTTTCCAAATGGGAATTCCATATACGACAGAGGCGATCTGTTGGAGTTCTAATTGAAAGATTTGAAATGATCCAAATGTTGGAATTTGTGTCAATTCGTACATTTCCATTACTAAACCTGACCTTACAATTCGAGATGTTTTGGTTTAGCCGAAATACATCTGAGAAAATTAATCTTTAGACGTATCGAAAACTATTTACATTTTTTTCAGAGATGCCAAATGACATTATTTTTGGTGATAACCTAAAAACCCGATTTCTTCTTTTATTACGTTACTATTTTAGTTGTCTTACTTTTTTATACTCATATCTTTCGAATTACGTACGAAATTCTCTGACAAATTAAATAATATTTTGGAACCTAGATTTTGAACCTACACACTCCGACTGGAATTTTTGATCATTTACTGCAGTAGGTATCCTTTATGAGCCCTTTCCTGTTCCAGTTTGTTAAATATGTTTTACAATAATTGGATTTTATTAGTAAATGTCATATACGTAGGGTGTACCGGGAATAATTCCTGTTAGGTAATAACGCCTTCATTATAACGGAGTTCCAGTGCACATGAATGTACATCCATTGTTGCGCTACACAAAACTAATTTCAAAGTAATCTCCGGCACAACCGAGCATTTGCGCCAGTGCGGAATCCAAGACTGGAATCCTGTTTAAAAAAATTGTGGTGAGCTGCGGCCATTGTCAGCAGTTGACGGCCTCCAACATCGTAGTTTGGCCTCGATGATTGTTTTTTCTTCGGTAAACTTCTTCACTCATCTTGCAGATTGCTGACTGACTCGATTGCCTGCTCACCGTACACTTCAGTTATTATAACAAGAATATCGGAAGCCCTGCAGCCTTCTTCCTGAAGAACTCGAGGACAGTTCTTTGTTTTAGTAACGCGTACATGGTTCATCAGCACTGATCTCTTGAATAGACGATACCAAAGATATAAGAAGCAATGGTGGAAATGACGTGGGGCGTGATATGACGGTGTCCCACTGGTGATGTAGACAAAAAAAAAACTAGCTGTATACTGTCTAACACACGGAACCAAGGCATATTACCCAACGGTTTTTGCGTTGAGTGCCACTTCAGGTAAATCAAGATTTTCTAGCAGCATAGAATCGATGCTTTTGCAATATCCCGAGTTGAAAAATCGCATTTCCAGCACAGATAATAAGGTGCAATTTACATATCTTGCGAAGTGCATAAACACACAGCTAATACCTATTACAGCCAAAAAGGCATTACTTCGGGTACGACTCTTTATTTGTTTAATTTTTCAACACTTAGTTAATATTTTATCCTGAGAAATTTGCTTTTGCAAATACATATACTCACATTTCCGTTATATAATCTTTCATCAAAATTATATATATATTTTAGTAGCGGATTGATACTGTAGAAAAGTTTTCTTTTGTAGTAATTTTTTTTATTAGTCGTCTAGCCTCTTTTCACAATGTTGGCCTACTTTTATCTCTTTCATTTTACATTTAAAGTTGGCAACACTATTCATTGTTTCCTGATCTGCTGCATACTGACTATTTAATAACTTCGGAACGAACAGTTTGCTCATTCATAATGTTACATTTAGAAATGTGTCTTGCAGAGAAAAAAGTGCATAGAGGGACACTAGGTTATGAATTTGCAACCATGTATTATAACTACGTAGATTCATTTGCCTTTGCAATTTTGAATTATTTCCTCGGTTTTGTTTTTAATTAATTTTGTTCAATAAGTTTTATTTTTATTCTTAATTATCATATACTAGCAGATTTACCTGGCGTAGCTCCAGTCTGAAACTTTCTAAAATGTAGAGTAAATGGCACTCCCCACCGAGCAAGCTTTCATTTGGCATAAATAATGTTAAAACTTAAATGGATGAGCACTGAGCGTGATCTCAAGTAGATATATGAAAATGATAATTAAAAAAACAATGCAATTTATTACAAAGGCATGGATGAAATTATTTCTACAAACTAAGTCAACCGGCACGAAATCTATATCAATATAAAGATAAACTTTCAGAAGAATCCATTATTTTATTTCTATTCACACACAAATCACAAAACAAGGCTACTATCATTCGATGAATAGTCAAATCACTTTTGAAAACAAATTTGCAATCTATTCAGAATAACCTTACCAATTCTTATAAACAAACTAAATACTATCGTACATCAAGTAATAATCTCTTCCTACAGAAAAGTTAAGACTAGCTCTGTCAATTCGACTAACGTTTACCTCTTCATTTTGAATGCCATGACACTTGTATAACTTTCACTTTAGCCTAAACCATTCTTATTTTTCCTTGTTAATTCGCTAGTAGGATTTACACAAATAAACTGTTTAACCTCCCGCGCACTCACCACATAAAATACTTCTTATTTAACCAATTTATCGTGTACAGACAGACTAACTATGTCACCTTTCACAACTCAACAACTCCAACTATCTTTCTCATTTTTCAGTTAGGTTCTTCGTTGGTTACGTAATTCTCACGCAGAAGCATACGCGAGCGTTCATGACACATTTATCATAAATTCATTATAGCACGTTCATCTGTCGTAAGAATATCATTACACTCGATCTCCTCCCCATCCGGCGGATGGGAGTGGCTCAGTCGTAGAGCGCCAGAATCGTAGCTGGTTCCAGTCCCAGCTGGGTCAGCGTTGAGATTTATCTCCCTAAAACTCCCCGCCCAGCCCACGGTCAGTAGGGGACACCGAATAGCTTGAATAGGCCGCCGCCCTCAGATGGGACGTTAAGCCGTTCTCTATGTGTGCGAGAGAGCCATTCCCTGTGCACTTTAAAGAACACACTCGATGGTCTTGACGGGAGACTACCATCGGTCTCCCAACAACTGTTCCAATGGGTCCCCTCCACCAAACTACTCTGAGCCTTTGGGGTCCTTATGACCTGGACATTTAGCGCATTGTGTGCAAAAAAGTGCCGTTCAGAGGTAAAACAACCCAAACAACATTTCAAATCACTTCGTACCCACCAGAGTTCCTCGAATACAATTTCCCAGGCAAATATAACTTTGCATCAAAAGAAAATTAACTGTGGTCTGGGGTGCATAAAATATGTAAAGGTACAAAAATATTATTATTATTAAACAAAATTATTTATTGCATAACATAATATTTAAAACATTTATTACTTATTTGAATATACCTTTATTAGTTTTGGCACATTTTTCAAATTAAGTTAATGATTTTTATTTCCAATACTAATTTAGTTTTTGAAGCTTTCATTTCAACAAAGGATGTTGTGTTCTGCTCGTGCTTGATTAGAACGACTTCAGCATTCACCGACGCTCGCGCTCTTGACCCAACAAACTGAACAATGAGTTTATTACGCGGAATCAGAAAGAAATTAGTTTGATGCATTCATTATTTCAAATTTAAAGGTGGCAACAATTATTTTGAATAACTTTCAACTGTTAATGTTTAATCACGCGAAACCAAAAATTAGGTTAGTTTAACGTATTCCTTTTTTTTTTCAAATTTATTAGTGGCAACAGTTATTTTGAATGACTTTCACCATTAATGTTGTTTTTGGGGATTTTGAGAAATTGAAACCTGCCCACCCTAAATTTAATTGACTCCAGTGAGCTCGCAAGTAGCCTATATTCTTCCCTTGGGTGAAGGAAACGTTAATGCAAAGTTTGGAGCCTTCAGCTCTTATGGGGGCTGAGTGCATAAGCAGACAGACACACGAACAAACCTTCACCTTTATATATTAGATAGTATATATCTTTCATTTCTTAAGAAAAAGGGACAAAACTGTCTAAACCAGGGGTGGGAAATTGTTTTCGTATCTACACTGCGCATGCGTATTGACGTGGCCGTCCTAGTGGAAAATACGAGACGAATTTTCGGTCGCTCACGGGAAAGAAATCTCGGTTCAAGGCGGATTTTTCTGACTGTCTTGGCGGGCCACAAAAAACACTTAGCGAGCCGAATGCGGCCTTGGGCCGCTATTTGCCCACCCCTGGTCTAAACAATACTTTAATGGAATTATCACAACGCACTGTAACAAAATAAAATTAGAAAACTCAAATATTTATTGTCAATATTTTGAAAAACTTCCGCTTCTCCTAATTTCAAAAACTGAACGCCTGCTGGGCTAGCGTTGAGATCTGTCTCCGTAAAACTCCGACACATCGATGGGCTTGGAAAGGCTTTGTTCCGTCGGATGGCACGTTAAGCTGTTGCACCGTATGTGGGATAGCCATATCCTGTGTACAATAAAGAATATGCTGGATAGCTTTGGCGGGAGGCTACATCTGTCTTCCTACAGCTCTTCAATGGGTCCTCTCCTCCAACCTTCTTTGGGCCCTTGGTCTCGTTGTTACCTGGCTTTTTAGCTCATTGTATGCAAAAAAAGTGCCGCTCAGTGGTAAAACAACCCAACCTTTATTTCAAAATTTCTCTCTTAGCAATTCTTCAGTTCTCCGTACTTTTACATATTGTAATTCACACTCTTAATTCCTCTTCTCCATTTAACAATGTGTTTTTTCCTTAATACATAAGACAAAGCAGGATTCTATAAACTGCGTCAGCATATTAATTCATCCGTATAATTCATCTTCAGCATTTGTTATTTAAATGGTTTCTTTTAAGAAACATCTTTTACATCTTTCTATTTCAATTCCTAGTTGCTCTGATATCTTCAAATCCTTCTTCAGATTTCTTAGAATCTTTGCCTTAGATTTGGTTGACCTGGTATTCACTTTCATTCTCTTGAAGTTCTATTCAGACTGACTGTTTCGTTTTGTTTTGGGATGGATCAGATAGATTTAGGGGGAAGGGAGTAAAGGACAGGGGATCATTCTTCTCCCTCCGACTTTGAAAATGCTAGCAACCGGAACGAGAGTGAAAAAATAAAACAATTTATATATATTATACTTATTTTTCGAGAGTTATTTGAAGTCCAACGTACCTTGAAGGAAATGGTACCACTCACGTAGAGTTCTGGGCTTTAGTTTCTGGCCTGCAAACAAATGGCCGTAGCGATTCCTGAGGACCATGTTGTTTCTCAAGAAAGTAAAACAAGTGAAAATCAATAGGAGTCAGATCTGAACTATGTATTAGATGCTAGAGCACATTCCAACCCAAAACACCGAACAAAGTCTGAAGCTCAGATGCTATATGAAGGCAGTCTTTTTCCTTGTGTCTTATGGCATCTCAAGAGACCTCGAACTTTTGCGGCAAATGACTTGTCCTAGTAGATGTAACACGGCCAAGTAACATTTAATATTTATGCTTCCAATTTATCTCTTTCTTTCTATATATATAGTAGCAGCCAAAATAGTTGAAACTTGAAGCAGAAAAATCAATATTTTCAACGCTTTTGTGCTGGTGTCTTCTTCTACGGATTTTCAAAATAATATTAATTATGCATAATTTGGAAAGGACTTTATATGATTATAATGATAAATTCGGATTTAAATATTCTAGTACTTTCTGATAATTGCGAAGTATTGTTTAAAATATTCTATACAAGTAAAAGACATCACTTCTAGAATCAATATCCCTATTAATTAGAACTATCGTCGAACAAACTCGAGAATTGATCACTCATAATGCAGTTAATTATTACAGAACACTGAAATTTTGGGAGAAAAGTAGAAAACGAAGTTCCATAATATTTTATGATAATTTTCAATAGATATAGTACGGTAGAAAACTTATTGTGAAACATAATGAAACGGAATACACACATGCAGCAATGAAAACGAGAATGTGGTACTACATAACACTCGGGATATATCACGGGGTGTGAATTACGTCACTTACGAGTTCGAACATGATGAATTAAAAAAAAAATACAGTTGTACTTCTATTTCGGGAAGATTAGAGTGAAGTTGAAAGATAATTGTCTTAGTCGGTGCACGTTAGTCTAAAGAAGAAAATTTTTCATTGGTGTGTGCGTGCAAGTGGTAAAATAATTTATTGAGTTAAAAGTAATTGCAAAAAAAGTAGTAGAGAGTTTTTAACGAGTGTAAAATGAGACAATTTAGTTTTTGTTTTGTGCGGTAATAAGGTCTCCATATTGAAATGGTAAGACAAGTCTTATTTCGAAGTAAAACAGCAATGTATCTGTATTGCTGATTATATTACTTTAAAAGGTGCTATTTAAACATTCAAATATGATTATAAGATTTATGCTTATACATTGATTTGTGAATCAGTTTCCAAATGTGCTTGGTTTAAGAAATAGTTTATAAATTATGATAATCCAGACCATTTAATACCGATAGATAGCATATTGTTGTAGAGTGTGACTAGTTCAGAAATTCGTTTATGACTTGTGTAATTTCATTATCTTAGTTATTAAATCAATTCATTTATATTCTCTTTATTTGTTTCGAATTCATGCTCGGTTGCAAAATATCCAAGTATAGCTAAAATATGTAACAGTATTATTGTTTCTCAACATTTAATGTTTCTTTTTCAGTACTTTTTTATTCTATTGTTTCAGTTACTTTCAAATGAAACTGCTTCAAGAAAAAAATGAACGCTAAAGGAAAGAAACTGGCTGACGGCTTTACCAGATTTAGGATATAGAAAAGAATTGCTACAGTAAGTATTGACGATGCAACGAAGAGGCAGTTTAAAAAGCTATTTAAAATTCTGAAGGCGGAATAACAGTATTTGCAAAACTACGAAGAGGAAGGAGTAAGTGTCAAACTCCAGAGGATAACAGAAATATAAAATAATTCTATATGAAATAAAGATTATTACAAGATATCCGAGCCCTTTTTCATAGTTTTGGGGCAACACTGAGAGATAGAACTGTTTGTCCTAGAATATTTTTCGGTGATCCCTGAAACTAGACAGAATCTGATCCTGGAGCAACGAAAAAAATCAATTCTGTGAGTATTAAATTCGATAGCACAAAACTGTAAACGGTAAAAGTCAGAATGGAATGAAAAGAAATATCGTTAGAGAAAGTGTTTGCATGTAAATGAAATGGGAGGAATATATTTATTTTCCTCCTCTTTCGCGTTTCTAGAGGAGTAGGATGTAGAATGCAAATTCATTGATACCATATTTATAAAACACAATAGGACTTCTCTTTTTCTGAAGGTTACCGAGAATGCTAAATATGCGAGATTAAAGGCTTATAGAAGATGCACGGATTAGGTATATATTTTTAGTACAGCAGTATAAGTAACGTGGAATTTTCGTAAGCTTTTTCGCTCCTAAAAGCAAAATCTTGGTTTCTTGCTTCCCAAAATGCAAAATATAAGCAGAATTTTCCACCCACCAGCTTTCTAAATCGAAAAACGTTATTTTTGCTAAACCACAGCTAAGGGTAGAGAAACAAACAATATATGTGTGTGATGTGAAAGAAGTTGTTCAAGATAGGGAACAAGTCAGGTGCAGCAAATAGAATCATTGAACTGTTCTGACATATTAAAAAAGAAAGGGCAATAATTATACATAATATAGGAAACTAGTCATTATTGAAAATGTTCATGTTGCAAATAAAATATAATATTAATGAGTTAAAATTAATGAGGCTAAGAAATTAAATAAGGAAATTAATAAAATAAATCAATCTCAGGTAAAACATAAAAATATCGAACCATGTGGAAGAAGTAAAAATATATAATTACACGACAAAGCAATAAGCGAAAGGAAAGATAAAAAAAAAGATAATGATGCAATAAAAACAACACTGTAGTTCAATATAATTAAATTTACGAACACTTCATTTGATGCATAATGTACACTGGGTTCTATAAATTAAAGAACAACTCTATGTTCTGTCAATGGAAAGCTCAAATAAAAGATCTATAACACCTAAAATAGTTTTTTTTTAATGAGAGAGCAGAAAAAGATCTCAATCTAATATATCAATATCACGATTTTCAACAGTATTAGTTCAGTATTTAATGAGTTATGGAAGTTTGAATATTGTTATGACAGATGAACGTGCTATAGTGAATTTATAATAAACTTGTCGCGAACGGTCGCGTATGCTTCTGCGTGAGAATTATGTAATCAACGAATTTGAATACAGAACCGATCAGAAAAATAAGAAATATAGAATTATTACGTTGGAGTTTTGGATATTCGAAAGGAGGCATAAGTAGTTTCAGTATGTACATGATGGGTGTATAAAGGGAAGAAGTAATTTATATGGTGAGTGCGCGAGAGGTTGATTAGTTTATTGGTGTGGATCGTGTTGGAAAGCTGGTAAAGGAAGAGAAGAATTTGTCGTCTTGTGCGTGGTGATCAACGTCTGAAAAGGATTGGTTCCGAGAAACCAGTACAGTTAGCCGCAGTTTTGGAGTACTTGATGACTAAAACCTTAGAAGAAAATTATTTAGTGTACAGTTATTTAGTCTGTTTAGGAATTGATAAGGATATTCTCGTTAGATTAAATATTTATTTACCAACATGATTTTATTGTTCAGTGAATGACATTAGCCTTGTTTTGAGATTTGGGTGTGAATACAATTGAGATAATGGATTCTTCTGTAAGTTTATCTTTGTATTTTATAGGGTTTCGTGCCGGTTGACTTAGTTTATTTATAAATAATTTCATCGATGTTTTTGTAATAAATTGCAATATTTCGTAATTAACATTGTAAATATTTTACTTACACTCACGTTCAGTGCTCATCCATTTAATTTGTAACAAATTGGTGCCAGAAGTGTAGATTGTATTATTAATTAGAATGCCTTTAACAAGAAGTATGGATGAGTTAGTAAAACTAATGACTTATATAAGAGATGAAAGTGGTGAACTTGCTAGTCAAAATAATGACATTAAAGGTGAAATAGCTGTCGAAAGCAGCAGAATTAGTGACCTTGCTATAACAAATAATGACTTGAAAGCCGAAAATGGCTACAGAAAATAACGAATTGGCTTCTCGAATTAGTAAGATTACTAATCACAATAATGATCTGAATAAAAAAATCAGTGAAATCACTAATCAGTGCAAGGACATTAAAACCGAACTCAATAGAAAATGTGATAATATAAAGGTTGAAATCAAAGATGTAAGATGTAATGTAAATTAAATCACTTGGGATTTTAACACAAAACTTGATAGTTTTAAGTTAGGTTATAAACATCAAATTGAAACTGTAAAAACTGATTGGGAACGCCAGGTTTCAGATTTCAAGAAATGAAATGTTACCTTCTTCTTGTGATAATGGTAATTTTAGTGACAATAATGTTCTTACACATATCGCTAGAAATACAACTAAACCTTCTACATATGATGGTCAATCATCTTGGACTGTATTTAAAACACAATTTGAAGTAATTGATAGAGCTAATGAGTGGAATGAATTTCAGAAGGCCAGAGTTTTTGCAGATTCCTTAGAAATTCTGCTGCAGAAGTTTTACACTCTATACCAGAAGAAAAACGACTTGATTATCAAAGTCTGATTTCTGCATTAGAACTCAGGTTGGCAATAGTTATTTGAAACAATATTATATGACTCAATTTAAACACCGTATGCAGAAAAGTGGCGAAACTTTGCAAGAATTTGCTAGTGATATTGAGCGTCTAGCTAGATTGGCTTTTAGTAACTATCCAGCAGAAATTCAAGATAACTTAACTCAATAACAATTTATTGATGCTATTGCAGACAACAATCTCTGAGAATGTTGGAAGGTGAAACCTTAACGACAGCTGTGGTACATGCTATGAAGTATGAGTGCTCCAAGTTTTCCTTCCGAGCGAACAAATGCACAGTGAAATTTGTAAATGCAGAAGAAACTAGAAAAGGATAGTGAAATGCAAGAACTAACCAAAGCCATACTATCCGTATTGAAAGAGATTAATGGTTCCTCTCCAAGAACTTCTACAAACATACAGTGTTGGAATTGTGACAAGACTGGACACATTGGAGCCAACTGCAAAAAGTGGTGAGTACAAAGTTCAAGCACGTCTAACAGGCAATAGAACTAGCATAAGCAACGTGAAGGGCAAAGGCCGGTTGTTGATTGGTTGGCCCCAGCGAAAGTCGCCCACGTTTCAGCACTATATGGTGAAGATAACGGATTACCATGATATGACTCATGAACGAAGTTCCATCCCATATGATAGTAGACTCTGGTGCAAATTTAACTTTACTCAGAACAGACATAATAAAAAAGATAATACCTCATCCAAATTTGAATACTACACAGTCTAAAATAAGCCTACAAACAGCTACTGGAGATCATGCTAAAGTCCATGGGAAGATAGAACTTAACATCAGAATTGGTAGCTGTCTGGTACACCATCCTGTTTACATCGCTGACATCCACGATTAATGCATATTAGACATTGATTTCCTAAAGAAACATTGATTCAGTATTAGACCCAGTTACAGGCTACTCATCTCAAGACAGAAGAGATCCCTCTGCTTAGTCGAACATCTGATTCTTTATCAAGTGTGACCACAATATTAGTGACGGAAGACACAGAAATCCCAGCACAAAGTGAAATTATAGTCCGTGGACAACGGGCATAGTGTTATGGGGCCTTCCGATTGGCAGTCACTGATGCCTCTGGGAAAGGAGCTTTGGCTCATGGTATCTAGGTTGCAAGGATTTTAGTCAGTATAGATAAAGAACAGATTCCTATCAGAGTGAAATTCTCTGTAGGAATATCAATAGAATATTTCAATAGAATATTGAAAATGGGTGAAGAATTATCAATATGTGAACCTGTTACTTGGGTAACAAATATAAACACAATAGAAGTTACTGACTCAAACCAACACCATACAGACATCCTATCTCATCTTACCGACTTATGGAGAGAAACAAAAGAATATTAACTGAAGAAGCCAAGAACCTACTGAAAGAGATTTCCGACATTTTTTTCTGCTACATCAAATGAATACGGGATTACTAACCCAAAAGAACATAAGTTCAACACTGGAGATTCTCCTCCCGTCCATCTACTAACAAGAAGGCTTCCATTGGCAAAGCGGGAGGAGACAGAGCAACCTATAAGGGAAATGGAAGCTCAAGACATTATAAAACCATCACAGAATCCCTGGATATCCCCAGTGGTTCTTGTCAAGAAAAAGGATGGATCTTCCCGATTTTGTGTGGATTACTGCAGATTGAATTATATAACAAAAAAAGACTGTTTTCCTTTACCCAGGACTGATGATACACTGGACACTCTATCTGGTTCAGAATGGTTCTCGCCATTAGATTTGAAGAGCGGCTATTGGCAAGATGGTATACATCCTGAAGACCGTGCGAAAACAGCTTTCACTACAGGAAATGGACTTTGGCAGTTTAAGGTGATGCCATTTGGACTTGCAACGCACTTGCAACGTTTGAATGATTAATGGAATCGGTGCTCAAAGATTTATCTTGGAAAGTCTGCCTGGTTTACTTGGACGACATCATCATCATTCTTAGAAAGACTTTTGAAAAGCATTTGGGAAATCTTCGTCAAATGTTTGATAATCTTAGGGCAGCCAAGTTAAAATTGGGACCGGCTAAGTGTAAACTGTTCCAGCAACAAGTTCATTACCTTGGTGATGTCATCAGTACGTCAAGGATTAAGACTGATTCTAGTAAGATAGAAGATGTAAGAGACTGGCCTCCACCACACGATGTTATCAACTTCGTAGTTTTATTGGACTTTTCATCTAATATAGAAGATTTGTCAAGGGTTTCTCCAATATCGCAAGGTCATTACATCGTCTGACAGAGGAGGGCCCAACGGTTCATGTGGACAACCGTGTGAAATAGCCTTCCAACAGTTGAAGCAGACTCTTTCCACAGCACCAGTGTTAGCATATTCACAAACTAGAAAACTGTTCATAATAGATACTGACGCAAGTAACAAAGGAGTTTGTTCTGTACTTTCACAACAGCAAAACGGACAAGAAAAAGTTATTGCATACTTTAGCAAAACTCAGTCCAAACCAGAACGAAATTATTGTATCACACGAAAAGAACTGTTAACAATAGTAAAAGCAATAGAGCATTTTCATCATTATCTCTGTGTTACTTATACGCACTGATCGTGCTACACTCAGGTGGTTACTAAACTTTAAAAACCCTGAAGACAAATTGCTAGGTGGATACAGCGGTTACAAGAATACAATTTCTCCATCGAGCAGTGAAGTGGCAAAATGCATATGAATGCAGATGCCCTTTCCAGACGTCCATGTATTGATAACTGCAAGCATTGCTATAAATGCATAATTGAAATATGGTACTAAGAGATAATGCCCATAAGACAAATGACATTGGCACAAGCACACAGTGATATTCCTAACATTTGGAGTCCAATAGAAATTATAAAGGCCCAACCAAACGATAAAAATATAAGGCCAATAATGGATTTAATTGAAAAATCTGATATAAGACCTAATTGTGAGCAAATCTCGAGGTATAGTCCAACTACCAAAAGTTACTGGGCACACTGGGACTCCTTAGAAAAAAATCTTTCCTCGCTCCCGAGTGGAACTAGTGATGAAAGATGTGCATGATAGTGCCACTGGAGGACACTTCGGTGTTATTAAGAAGCCAGGGGACTATTTCATTGGTTGAAAAGTAGGGCAGACGTTGAATGATGGTGTAGGCAATGTGAGGCATGTGCAGCAAATAAAGGCCCTAAGACTAGGAGTCGGCGTAAGTTGCAGACGTATAACGTTGGTGCCCTTTTGAGAGAATAGACATTGATGTAATGGATCCGTTTCCTGGACTGATGATGGAAATCGCTATTTAGTAGTGGTAATGGATTATTTCACGAATTGGCCTGAGGTCTATCCCATCCAAGACCAGGAAGCAACAACAATTGCATAGATGATAGTAAATAACTTGATTAGTAGGTATGGAGTACCTTTGAAACTCCACTCTGACCAAGGACGGAATTTTGAATCCAATGTGTTTAAAGGCATCTGCTGATTATTAGGCATTCAGAAAACCAGAACAACTTCCCTACACCCTCAGTCGGATGGTATGGTTGAGAGATTTAATAGGGCAATTGCACAACATCTAGCATTGTTTGTCGACGACCATCAACGTGACTGGAATCACCATATATCACTCCTTGTTTTTGGCATGCAGAACAGCAGCGCACCAGACAACCGGACAGACACCTTACATGATGATCTTTGGAAGAGAATTACGTCTTCTCAGTCATATGGTCGGCCAGAAGCAATGTCTGTATCCACTCCACAATACGTACATGAATTACAACAATGACTAGTAGAAATGCGTCACTCCGTCTGACATAACATCAACTTAGCAAGCGAGAGAACCAACACGAGATACGACACTAAATGGAATGGAACTGTTTTCAATCAAGAAGATCTTGTCTGACTGTACAATCCACACAGAAATAAGAGACTTTTTTCCAAAACTTCAGAAACCTAGGGAAGGTCTGTATATATATATACAGTAGGTAACAGAATTAACGACGTGATCACATTCGTCGACGTCCAACTACAAAGTGTAAGGTGGTTCATGTGGATCATTTGGCCCCGTTTCACCGAAGAACTAAAGAAGCTTCGGAAACCAGAATTGTTCGGGACGAACAAGACCTAAGGAGGGGGCAGTGTTACGACAGATGAACATACTACAGTGAATTTATTATAAACGTGTCGTGAACGCTTGCGTATGCTTTTGAGTGTGAATTATGTAACCAACGAATTGGGACACGAAACCTATCTGAAAAATAGGAAAGATATAATTGTTATATTGGAGTTGTGGATATCGGAAAGGAGGCATTATTAGTTTCAGTATGTACATGATAGGTGTATAAAGAGAACTATGTTTTATGGGGAATGCGGGAGAGGTTGATTAGTTTATTGGTATGGATCGTGTTGGTAAGCTTGTAAAGGAAGAGAAGAATTTGTCGTCTTGTGCGTGGTGATCAACGTACGAAAATAATTGTTTCTGAGAAACCACTACACTTCGCCGCAGTTTTGGAGTACGTGATGACTAAAACGTTAGAAGAAAATCATTTAGTGTAGAGTTATTAAGTTTGTTTAGGAAATGCTAAGGGTATTCTCGTTAGATTGAATATTTATCTACCGAGATGATTTCGTTGTTCATTGAATGATATTAGCCTTGTTTTGTGATTTGGGTGTGAACAGAACTGAGATAATGGATTCTTCTGAAAGTTTATCTTTGTATTTTATAGGGTTTCGTGTCGGTTGACTTATTTGTTTATAAATAATTTCATCCATGCTTTTGTAATAAATTGCATTGTTTCGTAATTAACATTGTAAAATTTTTACTTGAACTCACGCACAATGCTCATCCATTTAATTTGTAACAGTATTTAACAATAACAATGCAGTCATATAAATGACCTTCGGAAGCTAATTGAAACTTAGTAATAAGTAATGTATCAAGGTGTTTAATAGAAAAAAAAGTGTGTATTTTAGCAGTTTGTGTGAATATTATTTCACTACTCATCAGTTTTGTATAAGTTTCTTAAGACCAGCATTGGTATTGTTAAATATATAAACTTCCTTAACTCATTAAATACTGAACGAAGATTGTTGAAAATCGAGATATTTATACATTTAATTGACTTTTATCTGCTATCACATTTTTCTAAACAAAAGCTCTTATTTTATAAGTTGTTCCTTAATTAATGGAAACCAGTTTATACAGCGGCAAGTAAAAATTTTTAATATTTATTATTATGTTTTAAAATTCGAGACATAATTGCTCAGTTTAAAAAATATAACGAAGCAGATATTTCGAATAAAAGTAACAAAAGTAATATTACTACTACCAAGGGCCAACATAATGATAAAAACACACTTATGCATATAGATCAGGCTCAGTTGAAGAAAAAAATCGAATATTGGGTGGGGATTAAGAAATATAATTTAGACGAAAAAATGTAATGGGCGAGGATGTATGTGTACAGTCGCTCAAAAAAGTATCCGAATCACGTGACACGAAAATTCACGTGACACGAAGGTTGCCAGATCACTAATTTCTAAAAAAATCGTTGCCAGATATTTTTTCTGAATTTTGTAATCAACCATAGCGTTCGGATACTTTTTTGAGCGACTGTACAAGAGACTGGGTTTCTAATGAAGTATAACATACCCTCCCCCTCCAATTTACAGGTCTTCAAAAATGTCTTCAAAAATATATGAAATATAAATAAGTTTAATCCTGTAATGGCTAGATAGGCTGAGTATTTCAGAGATGTTCTAAACAATGTGGTTAGTTCCACTCCCATTGTGTTAATGATGATAGATGCATTACTGGCTTTAACATTAGCCTTATAACACAGTATGAAGTTATTTTGGCTCTTTCTAAACTTAAACTACATAAATCCCCAGGGGTTGATGAAATTACTACTAAAATACTTAGAGCTGGGATTGTTTCTGTTACCACATGACTGACTTAAAATATAAATATCTTTTCATGACATAGGCTTTGTTCCTAAGGGTTTTACCAGAGCTATTAACATCCCTATTTAAAAAAAAAAGTGATCGCAGTTCTTGTGAAAACTATAGGGGTACCAGATTACTTTGCGTTAAAGGTAAAGTTCTTTGCATGATTGTGCTTAATGGAATTAAAAATCTAGTTGACGGGCAGTTGCGTAATGAGCAATGTGGATTCAGATGTGGTATGGGATGCGTAGATCAGATATTTTCAATGAGTCAGATTCTTGAGAAATATTTAAAGTTTCAGAAACCTGTGGTTACTAACTTTGTACATTTGAAAAAGACTTTTCACTCTGCTGGGCGTCATAATTTGTGGTTGATTGTGAGATCGTATGGCATACAGACAAGTTAGTTAACATAATGAACGATCTCTATAATAACACTGAGTCGTGTGTGCCAGTTGGTAAGGCTTGTAGCAATTGGTTTAGCATTGCTTCTGGTGTTCGACAAATATGCATTTTGTCTCTTTTTCTCTTTATTTTGTTTATTGATTATGTTATATGAAATTCATTGCAAGGAAAATATTTTAGCCTTAAATGGTTTGGGGATACGAAAATTTCTTTTTCAGATTATTCTGATGATGATTATGTCGAACATTTTGACAAATGATGTTGGTGAGACGAACGCTTCCATTTGAACTGGTAGTAGAGTAGGTTTGGTTATAAACAGAGAGAAAACTAAAGTGATGAAAATTGGTCAGGCAAGCTGTGATTCAGTTAATCTGAATGGTTTAACTCTTGAGCATGTGTTCCAGTTTAATTTTCTTAGGAGCTATGTAACAGATAGTGGTGAGGTGGGGCATGAGATTAACAGACGAATAGGGATTGCTGCTGGGACTTTTAAGAATCTATGGAGAGTGTGGAAAACGACTAAAATTAGATTTTATAATATAGTTTAGTTCTTTCTAGAATTAGTTATGGTAGTTTAACGTGGACCCTTTGCAAACAAGATAACAAGAAACTTGATCTTTTAATTCTAAATGCTTACGCAGTATGTCGGCATTAGGTGGTTCAACTTTGTAAGTAAAGATGAGGTTAGGCAAAGGAGTCGACAACTTCCACTTGAGTAGCTTATTGTGAAGAGAGAGACTTTGTTAGTTTGGACATGTTTCCCGTATGGATAATTATAGATTAGCGAATAGGGTTATGAACAGTGGGCCTAAAGGCCTCAGAAATATGTGGAGACCTAGGATGCGGTCTCCCTAGATTCTTGAAAGTTCCTGCAGTAATCCTATAACTCCTAAGATAATTAAACTGGAACACATGCTCAAGAGTTAAACCATTCAGATTGACTGAATCACAGCCTGCTTGACCAATTTTCACCATTGTGGTGGGCAGACAATGTGATACAGGAACTTGTTAGAATTGGTGTGCACTGGTCAGCTGCAGGAAATGTAGCTCAGGACGTTATGTTTGAAGAACTAAGTTATACAATTTGATTGGAGCTCCTTACCCCATGGCTACTTGAGGATGATGAAGACGACGATATGATAATGAATTAGAGTAGAGAGGACAAGAACATATTTTCGAATTTGTATTTATTTTTTTCCTAAATATAGCATTTTTACAATAGCTGAAAAAGAAAGGAATATATACATCACAAACGTCATTTCAGTCCTGTTCTTTCGCAAAACGTCAGTAGGGGACACCGAGGGCTTGGAAAGGACGCAATCCGTCAGATGGGATGTTAAGCGTGCCATTTTACCAGAGAACCATAATATGTGCTCGTTAAAGGGCAGGCTGGATTGTCTTGAATGGAGGCTACCATTTGTCTTCCAACAACTATCTAGTGGATCTCCCCCAACCTTCTTTGAGCCCTCGGGGTCATCGTGATTTAGGCTATTTCCTAGCGATCCTGTCGATTTAGGCCTGTGTGAGAAATGATGCAACTCAAAGGTAAAAACAACCCAACCTACTCGGTTCAGCTGAGTATCAAGCATTCACCATTTTTTTCTTCTATATCCGGATTCTACCTGTAGTAGTCAAAGTCTCCCACCAAAACGTTTTGCAAAGTATTTTTTGCTAAAAATAGAAACAAAATTTTATTTAATAATTAAGGCCATTTAGTTTATTTTCTTACAATAGAGAGTACGGGTATTATAGATTCATTACAAAAAGTTACGCCGTGACGAAAAACACGAAATCATTTTATCAGGAGGTACATAGCAAAAATTTTGGATTAGGGGTACGTCCCATAACAAAGTAGAGAATGTTTCTAAAGTAATCATAAAAACCAGTTTGGTGATGTTTTAATAATTCAGTAATTTTTGTTTGCCTTTAAGTTTGTGTTTTCAGTTTGTTCCTAGAGTTCAACTTTTGAGAAGTCAGCAAATAATATCATTAAATTTGTTGCAGTTGCTATTGCATAACTTTTTTCTCAAATTACGGGGTTGTAAAATTTCTTGACGTTATCTTTTCGATGGAAACCTCAATTTCGTATCTTTACGTTTTTTTTTTAGAATAATCATACATGTAGATGCGGTTGTTTCACGTGTTTTGTGTAATATGATTCCTTTGCGTGTTTTGGGTAAATCTATTACTTCATATTCGTTGCATAATTTTATTAACAGACTTCAGAAATTCTTGTTAAAAGCTTTCTCGCAGGGCCTCAAATTGATTTTTTTAATCGTCGTCACTTATAAGGCAATTAAAATATTTGTAATGTACGGTACCCTAGTTGCATTCGTAACAGTAAAAATACATGGCAGCATTCTCATATACAGAAGTCTTTGTTTTGAATTTCTTGAAAGATCGTTGTGTGCTCTCATATCATAGGAGAACTTTTGGAGTTTGAAGCACTGTGTTCCATAAATACTCGAAAGCATCTTCTTTGTTTTACGGTGTCAATTGAGCGATGAAGTGTGACATGTGCATCTCATTATGATCCTCTTAACACGCTCTACCGAACCTCATTGATGAAGAAATTCCGACACTTCAACTCTCTCTAAAGAACATCAAAGAGAGGACAGCGTGAACTGGCTCTTTATCTTTGCCCCTTTTCATCGACTTCTTTTCAATCCTATATTCTCATGGGAACGTTTCATTCTCCTTTCGCTATCTCAGAACCTTTGTTTCTCCCACCCTGTTTCGTGTAGTGTTTCAATGAATTGAAAACGAAAAACTTTCCTGTTTAAAACTAATGAATGATATCTTCCTTTACTGCTCTGAAAATAACAAAGTAAAGGTTCGTAATGTAAGGAAAGGGAATAATTGAAGTAAAACATAATACAATTGCCTTCCCAGTAATTTCAATTTGCTGTGTGACATAGTCGGACTGTATTGTAAAATGATTGTCGCAGAAACAAAAAAAATCGATCTTTTCCTGCTACAGAAATACACTAACGATACAGTTAAATTTCTCAATCATTTGGTTAAACCTTATTTTTACGGTTAAAGTATGAGAGCATATATATATGAAATTTTTCATTTGAACTAAAAAGTCGAATTGGGATCATGACAAATAAGTCGATTTGGGATCATGACTAAAAAGTCGAATTGGGAACATGACAAATCTGAATAGCAGATTTATCCCACTTTGCTCCGGTGTTAAACTTTGTAAAATATAATGCAGATGTCACACTCAATATTGCAATAAAAAGCATTTGACATAAAATTCATTCCGATTGAGTTTCCTCCTCCATTTAGGAGGGCTCAAGCTGAAATAAGGGGCATAATTGAAGTATCCCGTTATAACCTCACCAAAAGTTCGCCAGCAGCTTCCATTTGAGGTATAAGTCGTTAATTATGTTCGGTAATGGTTTACATATTTTCTCATATTTTATTGGTGGTATATCTGTGTTTGTGTTGGTGGTTTTTGGTATAATATTATAGAATGGTATAATATTATAGAATAATATTATAGAAATTCCTAATTTATAGTCTCCTAATTTATAGAAATTAGGAGACTAAACATTACTCCTAATTTATAGAACTTCTAGCGAAAGTAAGAAAAGGAAACTTAAATCATGCGTTGAAAAATAAGGAAAATAAAAGGCGGAAGTGAAAAGTAAGAAAGAAACATCATTTTTTGTTTAGATTTCTCGAGATAATACGAGTTTTGAATTTAGGAATCCATGGCTGGCATATGGAAATAAACTTCTTTGGAACAGATTATATTGTAAAAAATGAAACATTTTAATGACGAAAAATTAATAAGAGTAAAATAATATCTGTGAAAACAGCCAAATAAAACCGAAAAATGTGGTATATGCTATTGAATTACATATATTTTTTCTCTCGTGTTGAATAACAGTATATTTATTTTTCAAGGTGGGTTAAAGAGATAAGAATAAAAATAATAGTTTTTTTTTCCTATGGAAGAGATTATTTCTTCGATAGCAGCTGCCGTCGATAATGGCAAAATAGCAAACTAGGAAATGCACAAGAAAATATGCCGTAAGGTTGATTGTTAAAGCTAAAATATATGCCTTGAATGTTGAAATACCAGAGTTATTACAACATTCTGAAAGGTTTACTCGTAGCAGTAGCATGGAGATAGGGAACTGAACATCTACTACCCGGGTATCGCTGACTTGTGATGAAACTGTTTATTTAGTCGAGGGCTGTTTCTAAGTACATCATCAATTCTGAAAATGTTTTTCCCCCTAATTTTATGATGAGAAGTACATTCTTCTGAAAGCTTTTGAAAAAAAAATTGCTTTTGAAACGTGAATTATGATAAATTTAATCATTTTTCGCAAAAATATTTGCATAAACACGGATTGAAGAAAGAGGAGCAAAAGTTATCACAAAGGTAAGCATTCCCTTGAGTAGGGTGAGAAGATATCCCGGTTTTAGACCTGTTGTCCTGAGTACAGAAAAAAGTATTTGACTGTTTGTCATGGTATTTTCAAATCTAAAGAAATTTGTCCAAAATATAGAACTGTACCATTATATTCCACTGTCCAACAGATATTCTATGTTAATGGCATCAACTCTGGCATCAACCCATTGTAACCCCTTTGCGAATTCTAATAAGGGTAATGGAGGCCAAAAATTATTAAACTTGTGCATATTTCACACATTTCTCATGATGTTTCTAAATCTCTAAACCGAAGGAGTGGAATGTTATAGTGCAATGTAAATCCAGTCTCTTGCTTCCCTCCTCTTTAATTTTTCCTAGACCGGGTCCTGAACCTTCTATCAGTGCCAGATGCTTCATCTATTTATATCAAGCTTAAATTACGGTTTCGTTTCGGCAATTAGTACTGTTTCCAAACTTCACTAAACTGTGCCTTAATTCGGGTTGGGTTGGGTTGTTTTACCTCTGAGCGGCACTTTTTTGCACACCATGGGCTAAATGGCCAGGTCACATGGACCCCGAAGGCTCAGAGAAGGTTGGGGGAGGGGACCCACTGGAACAGCAGTTGGGAGACAGATGGTAGCCTCCCGTCAAGGCCATCCAGCGTGTTCTTTAACGTGCACAGGGTATGGCTCTCCCGCACACGGGGCCACGGCTTAACGTCTCATTCGACGGACGGCGACCTTTCCAAGCCCATCGGTGTCCCCTACTGACCGTGGGCAGGGCGGGGAATTTTGCGGAGATAAATCTCAACGCTGACCCAGCTGGGAATCGAACCTGGGAACTACAGATTACAAGCCTGGCGCACTACCGACTGAGCCACCCCGTCCCCTTGGGGGAGGGGACCCACTGGAACAACTGTTGGGAGACAGATGGTAGCCTCCCATCAAGGCCATCCAGCGTGTTCTTTAACATGCACAGGGTATGGCTGTCCTGCACATGGGGCCATGGCTTAAGGGCCCATCTGACGGACGGCAGCCTTTCCAAGCCCATCGGTGTCCCCTACTGACCGTGGGCAGGGTGGGGAATTTTGCGGAGCCTTAATTCGAAGTTAGCATACATTCTATTGTATAATGATCACTTGCCTTCGCTAAAATCAGTTAGTTTATTATTTGTGTGTAATTACTCAAATATAAAGTAATTTTTAATGACAATTTAATTTTAAAAATAATTTTGAGTAACTTCTGAATTTTGTAATTTTGTTTCTGACTATTGAAGTACACTGCAAATAAAATGGTAGTGGATTGATATGTTTTATTCAGCATTTTTAAATGTCAAGTGGCAATGAATCGTGCTTTCGGAACGTGAATTGTAATTAAATTTATTCCGTTTCGCAACAATATTTGCAGAAGCACAAAATGAAGGGAAAAGAGGTAAATTTCACAGTGAAATATATTCAATGCTTAATTTCGAGATTAAATTCTGTGTATCGAACGAGGTACAGTTTGTGAGTAATATCAGTTAAAGAAAATAGTAAAATCCATACATTATTAGCACTTGATGTAACTACCATAGTTGGCAATACATTAAATGTAACAGTGCCGGATCTAGAGAAGAGGGCATGCCTTTTAAGAATGCTAGTAAGGGTAACAGTGACAAAATATTATTAAAATTATGTATATTCCATGCATTTTTCCAGAAATTTTGGGAAACCTGTAAAACCGAAGGGAAAATATTATACTGCAATAAAAATTGGGTGTCTTGCCTCCCCCCCCTATGCATTTTTCAATCCCGATTGAATTTATTGGCTCCCTCCTTTATTTTTCTTTTCTAGATCCGGGCTTGCTGTGTTACATTGTCATGCATGGTGACATAGACTCATGCAATGTGTAATTTTCCTTTGTATATGCTCCGCCACATCTGGTGCACTTAGTTCCAAAAGGAGACTAAAGTGGTTCCGTAGAGAGGTCGCACCTTGTGCACCTTGTTCCATATCGTGGCTAAAGTGTGGGTGGTTTGAAAAGGATGTAGTTTCATGTCTTCGGAAGGTTGAATTGATGACAAGCATTGAAACCTGGCGGTCTTTGGCATTCTGGTCACATTCCAAACACTTATTGGGGATTGTAGCGGTAGCCATCAGGCTAGACACCTACAAGGAAGAATAGTGTAACGGGATGTATAGGTTTTGGTGAATGGTTAATATGCAAACTACAAGGTCACCTTCATCAGAGGCACCACCTGTGTCTCCAGAGGTGAACACCTGTCATAACTCCCAAACAACGAAATTCGGTGCTCCTGTAGTATAATATTCGCTCAGGATGTAGACGTTATAGCTTTCTGCACTTGAATGACTGGATCCAAGGTTTCCCAGCAGAACATTGTCCAAATCATTACACTTCCTCCACCAGCTTGTTTTCGTCCCACTGTGCATCCTGGTGATTCCTCACTTCCCTGGGTAAATGACACATACGCTCCCGGCCGTCCATATGGTGCAACAGGAAACGAGATTCATCGGGGCAGATGAACTTCTAATCATTCAAGGTCCAGTTTTGATGCTCGCGTGCCCATTGTAGGCGCTTCAGACGATGATCATAGGTTTGCATGGGCACTCGGCACGGCCTGCGGCTACCTAGCCCCATTTTCAGCAGCGATCGATGTACTGTGTGTTGTGACACATTACTCAATTCACTAGCAATGAAATTATGGGCGAGATGTTCCACAATATGCCTTCTGTTGCCTTGTACCATATGGGATAGCATTCATCTCACTTCTAGCAAGGTTTGGGCCATGGTCGGCCCAAACCTTGCTGGCGTTACGTGGTTTTTTTCTCCTCGAACTACGTTTTGAAGGTACCTAACCACGGCTGACCGGGATCACCCCACAGGCCTTACTGTCTCGAAAATGCTCTGATCCAGTCGTCTGGCGTTACCATTTGACCTTTGTCAAACTTACTTAGGTTCGCTGCCTTTCCCATCTGAAGAACAAGAATAATACTGACTAATAGAGTCAGTATCAAATGTTATTTATACCGTTTCATGACCTTCACATGCGCCGTCGTTTACTGCAGTTGCTTCCATTTATATAAAGAGGCGCTGGTCATAATATTTTGGCTCTTCGGTTATACTACCAAGAATTTATAGTACTCAGCTCCTTCTAATGTCTTGTATAAACAACTATTACCAATGCAACGTAGTATGTGATACAATGTTTCGTTTTTCAAGTTATCTATTTGATTCTGCCTCAATCTGAAATATATATATATTCACATTCTCTTCTTTCTTCCTACATTTTAGCAACAACCTGTTTTCTAAACACCATTGTCTGATATTCCACAAATCTTCATTTATTTCTTGGATCAAATATTTTCATTACTTGATGAAGATATATATAGCAAATATCATCAGCAAATGCTATTAATTTCCCATGATTGTTTTTTAACATTTCTGGTAATTAAACAATATTATGAAAACCTTGACTTCATGAATCTAGAATTTATAGTTAATGATATCCAATTTCATATCGGAATGTGCAAAATTTCTTTGCAGTAAAACAGACTCGCTTTTACTTCTAGAATATAAACAGTATGTGAGTGAGAGTTTTTTTTTGTTCAGTTGTGTAAAAGCAAAAGAGAGCGTGAGAAGCTAAACTAAAGCAATTTAGCACTTTTTTTAGATTTTCCCATTTCGCGCTGAAAAGACAAGAGTTCCTGATATGAGCGCAACATACTGAGAACAAAATCAGTGCTCGAGCTGGGCACTAACCTAACACTAAGTGTGTCGTACCCACATACTTGAGATGCAAGGCGGATGTTTTCTGCATCCTCCACAAGGCCGCTCTTTCTTGAAATGGGCCCCCACTATTCTCCAGTTCCCGAACCTTGCATCTTTGTGCTGACCTCTGCAGAGAAGTGAAGAGCCATGTCAGAAGAAGTATCGTCCAGTACCTTCTTCAGCTCTACAGGCTCATCCCTTTGCCCCCATCCAAGAAGTGCATGGCATGAACATGTGCCTGCCACACACGTTAGCCACCAATGGCCTTTCGACCAGTCTTCTCATGGTCAACTAGAGGACATCCCTCCGCCCTCCTCACCGACCATCGATACCGGGTCTTGATGATGAGGGGCCACCCCTGTTCAGTCTTCAATGCTGCAGAGTCAACATCTCTGTATTTTCGCAAGAGCTCCACATAAAAGAACAGCAGCTTAGCCGAACTAAGCCAATTGCTTTACTTAGGAGAACCACTTGACATGGCTTTGCACTGACCCCATCCTTTTAGCAGCCAATGTAAGTGTTTAAGCGAATGAAAACGCCGAAAAGAACAGAAAATTGAAAAATCTGAGAGAACACGTTCGCCAGAGCATGGAGAAGAAGTCATCACCCCGCGCTGGTCAGCAGGTGATTGAAGCCAGGTCAGCAAACCTTTCTGGTGTTCTCTCCATGGTCCGTCTCCTCTCTATTTGCCTCGTTAGCGCCCAAGTGCACGAGACGCTGTAAATAAAATACTGCGCGATGATCTGTGTTTTTCAGAAAGCAATAGTGCCGTTGCCAGGCATCTTTGTTTGGGCAAGCGAATTTATGCGTAACTGCAATTTATGCAATACTGCTCAAAAATGGACAATTTATGCAACAATTTATGCGTAACTGCTCAAAAATGGAAAGTTAATCTTGCAAGATTAACTTTCCATTTTTGAGCAGTTACGCATAAATTGCACTCATTGAAGCATAAATTATTTTGTTTTCTTATGATTACTCCAAATAGAGCTGTTTTCCTCGCGGATTCTTTACAAGTATGGGTTTGAAGGGTCATATCCTTTCTGAAGAATTTTGGAACATTTGAACGTATGGGTTTCGCAATCTTGTGGCAAGTGGTCAGCCGCTCTGCACCCAATTTTATCGGAAGCGTTTCTACTTGGAACTCTTTGAAGAGTAATATCATAGAGACATAATAAAGAAAACTTAATAGTAATATGTAAAACGTTTGATTAATGATGCATTTTACATGTTTGATGCATTCATGAGTCCAACAGCTTCTCGTGTTTACATCAAATTTCGTAAAAATACATTAAATTTTATGTTTCCTCTTTAACTCATCTAGATGTAATTAGTGTTATAGACCTGAGGCAAGATATCTACCAAGAGATTTGTATTCCATACATTCATTTAACAAATATCGTAGAAGATTCGAAATATGTCTAAAACATTAATTGGCAAATACTACAATTTTTGTATCTTTAAAACAAAACGATGAAATATTGCAGAAAATAAAGATTTTATTTCCCAAGTCACTTCTACTGCGCAATAATATCATGAATAATTATTCAGGTTACGAAAGGCTCTTTATGTTTGTCAGTCATCTGTTTATAATTATCTGTAAAATTAATTGATAGTCATACAAACCTACCAACAAATGCGAAATATATTTAAGCTTAGTTAACTTTATCTCTGCTACACTCACTTCATTAAATTTACATTGCATCCCCAGAGAACTGTCGCAGTCGCTCAGACATCAGCCATTCATAAGCTTTATTGCATGCAGAACGATGATGATTGATGAGAAAGTTAGTGGCGTGCAGAAGAGACAACGAGATAGACGCGTCAAAAATCACAAAGTTGACTAAGAGGAAAGAACCCTACAAACGAGTGACAACGACAGAGAGAGGAAAAGCTATATCCGTTTCATGGCGATAAATTCATGTTATTTATGAATTCCCATCAGGCGTGAAGAAGAAATTCTTGAATAAAACTAAACAATAACAATGATGTGCAATTACTCCTTCATGAAGATAACGGATACATTTCCCTTTTTTCCGATGACAGTTCACACAATTGCAAGCATTGTCAACAGAGAGCAGCTGCAATCAGTAATAGCTGATTTGGAGATTGCAGTGACAGTTCTGAGAGTTTTAACGCTAGTAACCCTTAGGTAACAAATGATTCTCGCATTAATAACCCGTAAATAAACATATTCCATACAATAGCAAAACTGCATGCATGATTATTAACATTTCTTATCTTCTGTTTATCTCGAATATTAATTACTTTTTAGCTTGTATAGTCCATATTCGATCTACCGACATCATTTTCTCCAGAATTTATTGCAATTCCATCTAGGGGGATGCCATCTATGTCGATAACAATATAATAAAATTATGGTTTCCGTGCACTTATTTCACTGAGATTTTATATTGCCAAAACTCTGCTGAGTGATGTTACTAAGATTTGCAACTGTCGTAATTCTTTGCATCACCGAACAAAATTTTTTAACTTTTTTCCATTTTCCAAATCAGATGTGGTTTTTGTAGTTTCCTTTACATCCTGATTATTGATAACAAAGGAAACGTTATCTATAACGTCAAAGTTTTTACATATTTTGTTTTGGTCTCAAACATAATTAGATGAACAAAGCTTTAAAAGCGAATCTACAGTATTAATATGTTCGAACACGGCAACATGAAACAAAACTGACATAGTCTATTAATTCTTTCATTAAATTTGTCGTGACGTCATCAATATCAGAGTTGTATTAGGTTGTTTTCTTTTAAGAGACATAATTCCACACAATAGGCTAAATGTCCAGGTCACAAGAACACCAAGGACTCAAAGAAGGTTGGAGCAAGGGGGACCCACGGGGCAGCTGTTAGGAGCCAGATGGTAGCTTCTGTCACGGTCATGCAGCGTGTTCTTTAATATGCAGTTGACGGGGCCACGGTTTAACGGTCGCCTTTCCAAGTCCATTGGTGTCCCCTTTCTAAACGAGGACAGGTTGTGAGGGTTAACGGAGATAGAACTCAATGCTAACACAGCTGGGACTGGGTACTGCAGATTACGAGTCTGGCGCACTACCTACTTAGCCATGCCTAACAAATCAGACCAAGAGGCTGCAATCCCCTTGGTCTGGAGAAAATAAAATGACCATATCATAGATTATTATTTTTCTTTAACTGATATCAGTGATTTCGCTCTTAAAGTAATCAAAATGATTACCCAAGTAAAACGTTTCTAACTCCACTAGTGGAACATTGTGAAAGTATTTCCATCTCTGAAACACCTGAATAATAGACCTTAGACAATGACAGCAAACGAGTGAATTAGATTGTCACGAGGAGGAAATATATTGCCCATTTCCATTAAAGCAATTTCATCTGATAACTGAACAAGAGTTAAAGCTTTCGAATTTGAATTTATCAAATATATCGAACAAAACGTTTCGAATGTGCTTACAAAAGATGCTATAACTTCACTTTTTGAAGTCGCGAAAAAAATTATTAACTTCTTTTTACATTTGAAAATCCTTTTTTTTTTTTGCAATGTCATATATATATAAGACTGAAATAGAAGAAAAACGTAAAAACAGAAACATCTATGCCCCAACCGAGACTCGAACCCAGATCTCATGATTTTGGCAGACAAGCACGCTAACCTCTCGATCATCGGGATGGTTTCTTCTTATCAATATGCTTCGATGATTAATACAATGCATCAGGGTTCCGGTATTAAAATATGAAATTCTGTATTGTAAAAAAAATGTTGAAGATGCAAAGAATTTTTTCTTGATAAAAATTAATGATGAATTTGAGGTACTTTTTTCTTCATTATTTTAATTTACATCTTCACAGTCGGATACAATTTTGGCACCTAATAATTTCTTTATAATTGATTGGTAGAAAGATTAAACTATGATTCATGCTTCCCACATGCAATTTGCGTAATGATGATTAGAGCTCTTAACGAAACAACAGAGAAAATGTGAAAAGAAATGGAAAACGGAAATAGTTTTGTTAGAATCGGAAATGCATTTAAACATCCACTGTATGTGGCACCGTTTGCATATTTAGGAAAGGGACGCGTAATTAATCACACACCACATGGTCTGCTCCATTAACTACTCCTAATATCTACAGTCTCCGTACGGATGACACGGAAATTGTAAGGTGATTACAACATTTAGTGTCCACGTGAGATGATTGATGTTACGGTTAAGAGATAAAACGCAAGAGGGAGGAAAAATTCCGCTTAGATCCTGGCACCACGTGGCGGACAGGTATCTCCTTTGAATCATCTCGACGATGCGTTACTGTGATTACATAGTTAAATGACGGATGATTTATCGCCATATTTCCGAATGTCATTATGGATGAAACTGGGAAATGTCTCTGGAAAATGCCTCAATCCGAGAGAGAGCGACATCGAGAAGGGTTCTTAATAACAAAGAGGATCTCTGAGTGGAGTACTGTACTCCAAAATATAGATTGGGAAAACATTTTAAAGCGCTCCTTGAATCTCATTCTGGTATAATCCAGACTCTTTGTGGAAAAAAAAAACAAAGTTTCCTAATTATTAATTGAAGTAATAGGATTCAGATGTAAATGGTAAAAATATTATTTAACATTAGTTTTACTATAGATACTAACGGTTATTGGAAGTTTAATCTATTATTTAAAAAACGCACATAAAGCGTAGTAAAATGTAATGCTGTTAAAAAAATGTAAATTCGCTTTTTTCCTTTAGTATATACAAATACCGTAATTCTTTTCATTATCCTCGTCCAAACATAAATAACGATATGTCCCTTTTTCAGCTTACTCACGAACACTAAAACTAATAGCAATAAGAAATTTGCTGGTTGGGGAATGATTTGTTTCAAGTGAACTCTGAGTATTCGGTTATTCATTTAGCGTGAGAAGGAATTCCCTTCAATGGTCTCAATGTCTTAGATAGTTGTTTAAAAGCAATGTGGCCACAAGAAGATAAGAATCCATTAAAAACAGAAAATTCATCCTAAGTAGTAAACTAAGATTTCCATAGGGTGAAACGATAAAAATTACTGCGTTGCTTTTATAAATAATTACGGAAGTTTCGGAAAATGCCTCATTATTATGTTCAATAAAGGTGGAAAAATTGATAAAAAAAAAGAAAAAAAGTCATTTACACATTTTTAACACCAGTTTCATAAACATAATATTGTTTTCTAAGTTTGTTAAAAATGAATATGTTGGATAATGACTTGATTAGTCTGTATCCAACTGTTTCTTCTGTTAGCCTTTATTTTAGCACAATAGTTGGGGTTGTTTTACCCCTCAAGGGATCTTATTATTAGCACAATGAATTAAAGGGGTAGGTCGAAGGGTCCTAAATCTCAAAACAGAATTGGTGAAAGAGGCACATTGAACAGAAGCTAAGGGAAGTTAGAAAAGTCGCTAAAGCCATCAAAACGGGCGGGGGTGGCTCAGTTTGTAGTGCGCCAGGCTCGTAATCTGCAGTTCCCCGCTGTTCCAGTCGTAATCAGCAGTTCCAGTCCCAGCTGGGTCAGCGTTGAAATTTATCTCCGCAAAACTCCCCGCCCTATCCACGGTCAGTAGCGGACACCGATGGGCTTGAAAAGGCCGCCGTCCGTCGGATGGGACGTTAAGCCGTCGCCCCATGTGCGAGAGAGCCATACCCTGTCCACGTTAAAGAACACTCTGGATGGCCTCGGCGGGAGACAACCATCTATCTCCCAACAGCCATTCTAGTTGGTCCCCTCCCCCAACCTTCTCTGAGCCTTCGGGATCCTTGTGACCTGGCCATTTAGCCCATTGTGTGCAAAAAAAGTGCCGCTCAGAGTTAAAACAACGAACCAACCAACCATCATAACGCTTTTTAAACATATACAGAAACGATTAATACTTAACATGAAGAATCTTCTCCAAGTTCATTGATCACTGTATTGATCGTTGTGCTGAAAGACGGAAAGGAGGGGAATCGGAGAAAATCTCAAAGCTCGCACAATTGGTATTCGAATTTTCAAATATCTGGAAGGTTTGATAGCTTACCTGAGATTTAAATTATCTAATACCAATCGTGTTGCGAAAAACCTGATAAACGAGGTAAATTCTATTCATAGGTAAAATAATATTCATAGTCGCATGAAATTGTTGATATAACAAGATAGCAGCTCTGTAATCTCTAAAGTAAGGTTTTAATATTTAAATGTAACCGAATGAAATTTGAACTTTAACAACTGTTTTATCAGCCGTCATAATACTTAAAATGCTTATCAAAACATCAGTAATAACTGTTGCTTCCCGACATTCACTATAGTAACATACTAGCTTTAAGAAGTTTGTGTAGAGCCTTATTATTTATATAATCCATTAAGATGAACACTTTAAATTTGCATAAATATTGTTACATCAGGATATACATAGATTTAATTTAGACATTTAGCTTATCTTCAGCCCATTTTCCATAAAACGTTTAAGAAGTTAAGGAGTTCCGATCTTGCTTTTCCATTGATAAAAATTGGCTATTTTCTTTTGGCCAGTCTCTGCACTATTTATGATTAATTGTAGCAGGAGGCGCGCAATTTTTGGTACATTTCAAATGTTACAGGATGACAAAAAACACGTTATGAAATTTTATATGACAACTTGTTGTAATTTTATTATTTTTGCTGCTCATGACATAATTTTTATTATATAAGAGTATTGGCGTAAGATATATAATCTTACGCCAATTAAAAGAGCATAAAATGTGCTTCCGAAACCTTTAAGAACAAATGCACAAAGTTAGGAACAAAAACATTAAAATTTAAATTATTCTCTTCTTAGCTTGCTTTTGAAAAACAAATTGCTAAGATACTGTTTTCATCTTATCTGTCCGTATGCCTGTAATATCGCTTCATCTACAGACATTCGGTTTTTTCACTTTAAGAGTTAAATGAAAATGTTCTTCTTGGGTTGGATAAATATTGATAAAATATCACTATTCGCATTTTCCAAGCCTTTCACTAATTTAAATTTCCATAGTTAGGAATAAAAACGTTCGAAGAAGAAAAAATTTATTATTTTTTAAAGCAAGCATTCCATTTCTATTTATAAAGAAGAATGTTTGTTTGTCTCTACGCTTACGGAGTTGAAAGAAATAAAGACACCAAACCTTGCAAAAACTTTCCTTTCACCTGGAATAAGATTCTAGATTATATACGAAATTTTAAATAAATTTAAACAGTATTACCTCCGTAATGTGAACCCTTGATTTTCAAATAATATCTTAGAGTATCCTACGTATACTATACCTTCTACGTGTGCTTAGACTGCCGAGTTCCAAGATACCATTACCAAGGTTTTTCTCGCTGGAACGGTGTGCCAGGAATTAATTTCCTTTCGTCGCTACCGGTATTAAACTCCATGAAGTCCCTTTAAGTTGGAAAGATATTGGTGGTGGTCACTCCTTTCCTTATGTTGCAAGTCAGAACACACATACGCATTCGTTTAAGAGAGAAAACCTTTTACTAACGTTTAGCTAAAAAATAAAAATACATCCAAATAGCTTCTTTATGCACTTCGTTTTAACATAAAACTTCTGCAGAAGAAACGTGTAAACTACACTGGTGCTCAAAATGAAAGGATAATCGACAAAATCATATATAGCTGTTGGTATATGCAAAAGAATGCAGTGAAAATGGGCGAACATGGAAAATACATTAGGCGGAACATAAGTTGCCGCACATAAGCCGGAATATGAAAATTAGGAATGCGTTAAAAAAGATACGCGAGTCTACTCGCAACTTGTAGCTTTTCTAGGCAATTTTTGCTTTCACTTCAGTGGAGGCGAGCTAATTATGTTCCGAAGACATCATCGTTTGGATGATTTTCAGCAGTGGAGAGCAATTGAAAGGATGGAAGCAGGTAAGTCCCAAACGGTAGTTTCCAGAGCATTAAATGTTCCACAAAATGAATTGTCGAGATTCTGGAGACAATTTCAACAGACAAGAGATGTTCATCGTCGACCAGGACAAGGCCCCCCAGGACCACAGCAGCTGCAGACGATCGCTATATGAGTCTTACTGCCAGACGGAACAGAGTGATGACCGCTAAGCAATGTCTTTGGAGCCTGCAGAAGCTACAGGAACGAGGGTTTCAAGGCATAATGTTTACAGAGACCAGTGGGTGCATGCTATGTTCAGAGATGAATCGCAAATCAGCTTAAGTACTGATTCGCAACGTATTCGCATCTGGAGAGAACCAGTAACCCACACTAGTACCTCGAACATCAGAGAAAAGGACTACTATGGTGGCCGTGGCTTAATGATTGGGGCAGGAATAAAGACGAATGGGCATACAGACTTGCCCATCTTTTCGAGTGGCTTTGTTATTGCTCTGCGGTACAGAGACGAGTTCTTGAACCCATATGTCAGGTCATTCCAGGGAACCATCACTCCAGATTTTATTCCTGTGGACGATAACGTTTGTCCTCATCGAGCTCATGTGGTCGACTATTTTCTCGAAGAGGAAGGTATTCGCTGAATGGAGTGGCCACCCAGATCTCCTGACCTCAGTTCCATTGAGCTTGTATGGGATACTCTAGGGAGACGCATTGGAGCTCTCCAGTTCCCTCCAAGAACACCTCACAATTCAGAACAGCACTTATCGAGGAGTAGTCATTAATCCCTGAAGACCTCATCAATACCCTCAGAAAGAGTATGAGTAGTCACTGCTTCAACGGCATGGCTATCAGGATTGATCATACTCCATATTAACATACCGCATGTCGTACGTAACAGATTTTAAGTATTGTTCCATGGACTGCTCGTTCGTGGTAATTACACGATTATGGTCTTAATGCATGGACATTACACGATTACGAATTTCTTCTGTTTGATTTACATTTGTAACGTAATAATAAACCTCTTTACCAAATTTCACTGCATTCTACTTCGAGTTATGCACGAATTTATACATTATTCTTTAATTTTTTAACACCAGTGTATGTAGAATCTAGGTTATACATGAATTCGCTGGGATCAGCTAAAACAAGTGCGGACTGGATTGAATTCCTCGAAATTTCCATAGACCTACATTACTGGTTAAAAGCAGCGTGTACTGGTTTGAAAGTCTCTTGTCTTAAACCGTAAGAGCTAGACCACCAAATCGCCACACTGTTTCCTCTCAACGTAACTTCAAACAAAAAAATAGAGTTTCGAACCTAAATATTTATTCCTCCCCCACCAAAAAATAAAATAAAATGGGGTAAGTATTGCTCCTGTAGAGTAAGAGTTAAAACTATCAAATTTACAGCTTCTTTTAACCTTAACTTGAAAACTCGTACGCTTTTGGTCCCTAAATAGTTCTTCCCCCTGAAATAAACGGGAAGGGATTTCTTTTAAACGATAAGAGATCGCCGAATTCGGTATATAGCTTGCAGGGCCAGACTTACGCATAAGCTAACTAAGCTACCGCTTAGGGCCTCAAGATATGAGGGGCCCCAAAGAAAGGTATTTCAAGTTTTACTGCATTGCGAATTTTTTTAATATTTAATCTATTGTGCAAACACTGTTCATCTTTGCTTACCAATGCTATAGTAATGTTTACACTACACCAATTTCATGCTCATTTTTCAATATTTCCCTCAATCAGAATAATTATATGTATATATTTCGACTTTCGAATTTTTGGGGTCTCTTAAATTTGAATACCTTAGGACGTCTTAAATATACCTGGCTTAGGGCCCCAGAAGGTCAAAGACCGGCCCTTCAGCTTCCTCTCATAGTAAAGAAATGTTAGAATTTTATATCCTACATTTCTTCCTTCATCCCCCAAAACAATCCCGCTTGCACACACATGGAATCGGGGAAAATTCTCCTAAACGATAAAAACTAAGATCACTGAGTTCAGGTACATGTTCCTCTTAACATGGTCTTAAGTAACAAAACCACACATTTTTGGAGGCGAATCTGATTTTCTGATGAGACCCGGAAAAAAAATCATAATTCTCAGTAACACCTATTTTTTTTATCTTTCGTTGCATGTTAAAGGAGGGAATGGAAAGAGAGTGACATCGAAAAGGGAAAATTCAATAGTATCGCTCAATGCTGTGTTTCCAAAACTTTTTCTCTTGACGACACAGTTTTGAAATAATTCTTTTCGGAGATACACTTCTGAAATAGTCCAATTACCGTGAAAAACGGGTAGTAAAAGTCATTTGTTTTATTTTTTATTATAATAACACAATTCAATTTATTTTAACAAAACGGATATTAAACTCAATATCAGACAAAAAAAAAACCAATAATGTGCGTTCGTAAAATAAATAGTAAAGTATTACTCAGCATTATTATTATTAGTATTACATTTTCATGATACACCTGGTCCTTGGACCGCTGGAGATTGTGAATTCAGCGAATTGACTCTGTAACTGAGTGATTTCCAGTGATACGCAGGTTTAGAATTCCTCAGTTAGAGGAAGAAACAAAAAGGCAAAATCTATCGAGCTTTAAAAAGGAAAATAAAAACAATTATCGAACAAAATATTATTGAAGTATACTGCAAACGTCATAAAAACTGCCCAGAACAATTTTAGAAATGTTATGCTTTTAATCAATCTTATATTATTTCTACGACATTTTCTTCTTTCCTTCTTAAAAAATAGGCATCTTGCGGAGGGCTTTCAAAATATTCTTCAAAAGTGTCTGTAGAATTGCACTCATTCCTACGAAGTAAACGAGCAACGATTTGTTTGAAAGTGTGTCTAAACTTGTCATAACATGTTAAAAACAAAGGTCATATCATCATTTCAGTCTTTTCATAATGTTCGGTCTGCGAAATCTGCACGTTGTTGCTATGGAGCTACTAAAGATTGGGAACGATATTGACAAGGATGCAACTTGGGGATACGCGAAAAAAAATTCATGCTGATTTATCACAACTATATGGGGAGCATGCCTGTCCATATGGCATTATTACGGGATGGATGCGAAAATTCAGAGAAGGACGGCAGAGCTTCGAAGACTTCCCTGGTTCAGGAAGATCGAAGTAGGGCGTGAAGGAGAGAACCATCATTGCTGTTCGTCGACTCATTAACAAAAATCCATACATCATCTTTCAGGTAGATGTCAGCTTAGATGTCAGTGTATCCATGGGCAATGTAGAAATTATTATTCATCAATATTTAAAGTTCCGAAAGATCTGTTCCAAATAGGTACCCCACAAACTGGCAGAATAACAAAACAGGACTACAGTTCACTCGTGCAAGGGGATGCTGGAAAGGTATGGACGCAGAGTCCCCAAACGGTTAATAGGCATTGTCACAGGCTATGAAATGTGGTTTTAGTACTATACAACTCCCAGAATGATCGATAACTATGTTTGAGTTACAGAAGTCGAATTACGTGCCTAAATCTTCAGACAACACTCGCTCAATGTAGATGATGTTCATGATTTTTTTCAATTCGCAAGGAGTGATAGAAGTGCACTTTACCTGAAAAACTGATATAAATATTTAATACTACACCAACATTGTTTTGCCCAAAATTGTTAAGAAGATGAAAGAATAGCGTCGAACACATTCCTATTTTTCAAAAAGATGATCGCAATTCTTGTGATAACTATAGAAGTGTCAGCCTACTTTCTGTTCCAGGAAAAGTTCTTTGCATGATTATGCTTAATAGATTTAATAATCTGGTTGACAATGAATTGCGTGATGAGCAATGTGGATTCATAAGAGGTAGGGAATGTGTAGATCAGATATTTTAACTCAGGCAGATTCTTGAGAAATGTTTAGAGCTTCAGAAACTTTTGGTTTCTAACTTTGTTGATTTCAGAAAGGCTTTCGACTCTGTCGATCGTCATAATTTGTGGTTGATTGTGAGATTGAATGGCATGCCAGATAAGTTAGTTAACATAATGAAAGCTCTCTATAACAACACTGAATCATGTGTGAGAGTTGGTAAGGCTTGTAGCAATTTGTTTAGCATTGCTTCTGGTGTTCGACAAGGGTGCCTTTTGTCACCTTTTCTTTTTTGTTTCTTATTGATTATGTTATGCGAAATTCACTTCAAGGGAAAGATTTTGGCCTTAAATGGGCTGGAGATAGGAAAATTTGTGATTTAGATTATGCTGACGATTTAGCCCTTTTTAGCAAATGATGCTGATGAGATGAATTATTTCATTAGGGCTGTTGAGAAGACTGGTAATAGAGTTGCTTTGGCTATAAACATAGATAAAACTAAAGTGATGAAAATTGGTCATGCAGTTGGTGCTTCAGTCGCTCTGAATGTTTACACCCTTGAGCAAGTGTCTCAGTTTAATTATGTTGGGAGTTATGTAACAGATACTGGTAATGTGGGGCATGAGATTAACTGGCGAATAACTTTTATGAACCTGTGGAAAAATAGGCGTATACATCTAAAAACTAAAATTAGACCTGTAATAGTTTGGTTTTTTCTAATGTTAGTTATGGTAGTGAAACTTGGACGCTTTGTTAACAAAGTAACATGAAACTTGATGCTATTGCTTTTAGATGCTTATGCAGTGTCTTGGGTATTAGGTGGTTCGACTGTTTTCTCAAAATCCATCCACTTTGTAAGTAATGAAGAGGTTAGGCAAAAGAGTCGGCAAACTGTTGTCATATGGACAACCAAGTTGGCCGTATGAATAATTATAAATTAACAAATAAGGTTATGAACAATGTGCCTAAAGGCCTCAGAAAGAGGGCGAGACCTAGAACACGGTGGGCAGATAATGACAAACAGGACCTTGTTAGAATTGGTGTGCAGTGGGGAAATGCAGCAGATATAGCTCAGGACAGATATGCTTGAATAACTAAATTCGCGGTCTGGTTGGACCTCCGTAGCCCATGGCTGCTTGAGGATGATGATGATAATGATGAATTCCCATAAGTCAACTGTTCTAACAACAAGATCAAAGTTGCATGTTAAAAACTGTAAGCTGCAAAGTTGCTTAATTCTACCCGTCCATCGAAAGGGCCGCTAAGCCATGGTCACTTATTTAGGTGAGCCATGCCGTAACAGGGTAATGATCACTCTAAATGGATTGGACTGGAGGCTTCAGCATGTCTCCTAACAGCAGTTGAATAATAGATCCCCTTCCCTTACTCAATAGTATGACCTTATGATCTATGTAACCTCGCCATTTAGACCATTGTGATCCCAAAAGTACTTCTGAGTGGTTGAGAAAAAGAAAAAAAAAATGAATTACATATAACTAAAAATATAAAAATATTTAATTTTTCAAATTTTCACATCACCATTTCGTTTTTGGTACAACAGCCGAAACTTCAAAAAAAGAAAGAAAGAAAAAAAAATGTAAACGTAGAAATGGCTTTATTAACAACAAAAATATCTGTAAAAAGTGTGATCCCTGAGTGCTGCAGATTTCACTGGTATCAACAATGAAAAATGTAGACTATTAATATTATTTCCATAATTTACTAGTTACCACAGTAGAAGTCTGTCTAGCTTATTTCGTTAACAGCTTTTTTTATGTTGAGCCCTTTGATGCCGTCTTATTGATGTTTGCCTTTAAGCGCCCATACTTTCAAAGCAGTACCATTACGTTTTTATTGCAAGTCAGAATTTCCACTGACATTAAAGTCTCCCAACCGTGAGTGAAATGAAAACTAACATTTTAAACATTTACCGCAACAAAGTTATCAGGTGTATATTTTGATCTGAGATATTTAGTTTTAAAATGCGCTATTTTTAGTTTAACCATCACTGAGAGAAAAACAGTAGCTTCAACCATTCAGATGAGAAAAAAATCCATCTTGTGCCATTGATCAGCTGTTTCTCATTAGAGCACAGCTCCCGTTACTTTTCAGTCCATGTGATTTCGTTTGACCTAGCAGATGGCAAATTTCTTGTTGCTTTCGAAGAACTGAAGATATTTACTTTAGCTGAGATATTTCTTTTATATTACGGAAGACACAGAGAGAGAGAAACGGAAACGGCCAAGACTTAACTTTTTACTCTTCTCAAAATCTGGGCATTGGCAGATGGTTCTTTTCCCTTGAGAGTTCTTGTTTGCAAAGTTCTTCATCGCTTACATTAAGCCTAATTCCGTATGCGTGCATTCTACGTTAGATATGTAAATAGCGAAGAGCAGCGAATTCAAGGAGAAAGCTCTGAGATTCCAGTCCACATGAGAAAAACAAAACGTGGCTACAGAGAATATTCAAGTTTCTAAGTGACAAGTTTAGCTAGAATACTGAGCGCAACGTATAAAAGGCAAAGGGAAAGCTACCAGACTCTTCGTTTATTTCGCATCTTTATCCAGTTTTATCCAGTTTATGTTGTTAAGCGTTTATTTAAAGTATAACGATGATAACATTAGATTTAGGAATTCACTCTTCTGCTCATCATGTCTCTTCAAATAAATAGCCTTAACATTTCATAATGAAGTTTTCATAACCGATATTATGAGCACGATTTTGCTGTATTTTCTTTTCAACAAATCGTTTCATCTTATTTACAGATTGGGCTGGATATTTTTATCTCTGAGAGTCACTGTCTTACTTCAGAGAAGATTGTGGAAAGGGATCCGACGAACAACTGAAAGATGGAAGAATCCTATAGTATTCAGAGGGTGTGGCTCTCTTACACATGAGGTTTATTTACAGAAAACCCTAAGTAAAGTAATATTTTATTATTAAGATTTTATTTCTCTGGAAGGAAATTTCATTTCATTAACCAAGAAAAATACAGACAGATTATTTCTCTGAGAAATTTCAAAGTTAATATTAATTTAACTAAACCTCATACACATAATCAAGTTAATTAATGCTATAAATTTTTGAAGCTTTGCTACTTTATTAAATAAATTCCATTCTGTAAAATTAAAACTTTAAAGAAATATCTGATCACGTTTTGTTTTCGAAACAAAGGAAATGAATTGCACAATATGCAAGGTGTTACATAACATTCGGAAAAACCGATTAAATTCTTTATTAATGTAAAATAAGTTTAAAAACTATATTCTTATTACCTATGAGTCTCATGACTAACATTTCATTTTTATTTTAACGAATTATTTTTTCACCTTCAATTTTATGCTGTATTCTTCACATCATTTTATTTTTCTTAAGTGGCAAAATTAATTCTAACCGTCAAGAGATAAATAGCGAAGTTAAAAGAAAATTAGCTTAGAGATACGCTTGGAATTCAGTTTTTCATACCCTCTATCATGATGCTATTAAAACAGCAAGTATCTGAAATAGTTAACATACCAAAGAATAAATTCTTTTCCCAAAGGCTGTTAGTTTGACATGCAGTGCTTTTATTTTGGGCTTGTCCATGAGTGTCATTTTTGTTTATATTTCCCTTTTTTGCTAGAATTTACAGCAATCAAAAAAAAAATTATTTGCTGTAATCTAAATATCCACGTTTATTTAATTGGTTTTCAAATGAAATAATATGAAGTTCACATAAAGAACTTATGTTATTTTTGTGTAAGAAATAAATAAAAATAATACCCCCTCAAGCAGCTGCTTGCCACAGAGGTCTGACAGGAGCCTGTCAGTTTATATGCCATAGTAGAAGGTCTGAGAGGATGGCAGGACCTCAGCAGAAAAACGACACACACATTCATGCCTTACCCAACATATGCAAAAATTCGAATACGTTATAATTATAATTATTACAGATTTGCAATATACACCGAAGAGCCAAAACATTATGACCAACGCGTCTTAATGCAAATCGAAGCAACTCCAGGTAAACGACGACGCGTTTGAAGATCATGAAATGGTATAAATAACACCTGATACTGAGCTCTGTTAATCAGTGTTATTTTTGTTCTTCAGATGGGAAAGGCGGCGGATGGGAAAAGCTTCAGATGGGAAATGCTCTGACCCAGACGACTGGTTCAGAGCATTTCCGAGAATGTAAGGCTTGTGGGGTGCTCACCGTCAACCATGGTTAGTACCTTCAAAAAGTGGTCCGAGGGGGGAAAAAACCACGAACCGCCGGCAAGATGTGGGCCGCCCACGGCTCATCAATGCTAGAGGTAAGCGAAGGCTATCCCATATGGTATGATCCAACAGTAGGGATAATGTGACGCAACTCGCCCGTAATTTGATTGCTGCTCACGGGAGTAATGTGTCACAACACACACTCCATCCAACCCTGCTGAAAATGGAGCTGCGTAGCTGCAGGCCACTCTGAGTGCCCATACTAACTTAGATTCACCGTCGAAAACGTCTATAATGGGCAAGCGAGCATAAAACCTGGACCTTGAATGATTGGAAGAAGGTCGTCTGTTCCGATGAATCACGTTTCCTGTTGCACTATGTGCTCTTCTGGTTGCGTCGTACGTGTGCGTCGTTTACCTGGGGAAGTGTTGGCACCATGATGCACTGTAGGACAAAAACAAGCTGGTGGTGGAAGTGTAATGCTTTTGGCAGGAAACTATGATGTGTACCTAAGTATCATTGCAGACCAGGTACATCCTTTCATGGCAATGGTATATCCCTCTAATAGTGCTTTCTTTCATCAGGATAATGCACCATGCCACACTGTTCGGATTGTTCGAAAATGGTTCACGGAACATGAGGAAGACTTCCATGTATTTCCCTGGCCCCCACATTCCCCAGTCATCAATCCAATCGAGCATCCTTGGTTTGTGCTGGAACAGCATACCTGATCTGCGCGGCTCAACCACGTAATTTACAAGAGTTAAAGTAGCTGTTGGTAACGTATTGGTACCAGATACTACAAGACACGTTTAGAAATCTCGTAGAGTCCGCTGGGTAAAGAGCTCTTTTTGCAGCACGTGGAGGATCAACATCATATTAGGCAGGTGGTCATATCCTTTTTAGCTCTTCGGTGTGTGTATATATATATATAAATCTGTTGTTTCAATACTAATTATTAAACAATTAAATGTAATGAAAATATTGGTAAATGTGATGAAAGATAAAAAATTAGACATGTCTGTTTCCGGAGATCAAATTGGAGTAATAGTATAAAAGCAATATATGTATATAAACTCATACCCAAAAACTGGGAAAGAGGACAAGGTATACTATCCCATCGACCTGTCTTGAGTTACTCAATTTCTGAAAAGAGAAATTGTATGGGAAGTTTAACTTTTTGAAGCCGGCCGTCATACAAAAGACCATAATGTCTCACTGCGGCCTCAATTCTGTTCTGCTTGTTTCCTTCCCCCCATCAAAGGCAGTCGCTAATTGAACAAAACACAACCCCGCTCCTTGTGTCGGACATTCAGGCAAAATTCTGCCCGTCACCCCTTTTTTCCGATATACAGAAAACTCCGAGAATAGCAGTCACTTGTATGTGTTCAAAATTGCTCTGTTGTGTTGAATAGTCTTGTTTTAAAACCTTTGTTTGCTACGGTTGATCTCAGTGCTTATTTCTGAATTACTTTGATATTTAAATTATTATTTGACGAAATAAAATAAGCGATTATCGCTTTGTTAGGACTTTTAAACGAAAAACAGGTTTATCAGAAGTTCAGATTCATAATTATACTGTATTTTGTGATTCTCACATGTCAATTTCTGAAATTGTGCTGGATAAATCTCACAAATATATCCAAAGATTTTGGCAATTTAGTCAGGTATCGGCATATTTATGACCACAATTTCACGATATAATTCGAAAGAAATTATTTACTTATTTACAATTTATTTGAAAAATGTTATATTCTTATGCAATGCAGCAATTTTTTAAAATTAGTTATTTTGTGATTAAATTTAAAAAAACAATTTAAATATTCTTATTCACTAAGAGTAAACACGTGATGCATTCGTTGCAAGTTACATAACAATAGAAAGAAAATGCCTTGCAAAAAGAATCCTAATTATCATTATTTTTCACATTACCCTAAGCAACTGGGAATGTACAAGGAAATCAATTATGAAGGATGTAGAGATTAACATCGAGATGAGGGATGGGAATAAAAATATGCATAGGATTTATATATTTTATTTATCTATTTTGGGTTTATATTAAAATGACTTGCAATGGAATAATAATAAACTTATTAAAACTAATTAATACCCATGAGCAGAACCGGATCAGGTGTTAGGGGGCAAGAGGATCATCTTCCCCTTTCAGATGGGTAACAGAGGCAAAAGAGGATTAAATTTTTATTTTATGAATTTTTAAAGACCTCTAAAATGGAGGGAGAAATTTTGTACTGCAATGGTATTCCAGTTATCTTTCATTTTACATTTTCCCGGTTGGATTGAGTTTCTTCTCCCCTCCCCTCGATTTTTTCTGGATTCGGGGCTGCCCACGAGGAATGGATCTTGGGGTGGAGAGAAGAGAGCTAGCCGCCACCCTCTTGAGATCGTTAATAACCCGAATGGAGACAAAAAATTGTAAACCAATAAATATCACACATTTGGCAAGAACAGTTTTTAAAAGGTATTTTAAACGGAAGGAGCATTGCCTACTAGCAGGCCCCAATCTAGAAAAAAAGCGAAGGGGGAGGGACAAGAAACACAATCGAGCCGAAAAATATATAAAAGGGTGGGTTTAAAAAAAATCTTGAAAAATGCATAAAATATAAATTATTATCTTTTTTGTCCTTTTTTGCACTTACTTCCGTTCTGAAAGAGTGGGAATGGCATCGTTGCCCCCCAAGCCCCATAGATCCGACTTTGCGTACTGGGATGATGTGTCCGATCAGTTCCAAGTAAATATATTCACCTCCGTCTACTTTATTTTTCAAGATTCACGAAATTTCGTTTTTTAAAAAATTTTAATCTTCAAAATACTTTTACTGTATGAAAATCTCGGACAATTATTTGTTGTTTTTCTTCTGAGTGAAGCTTATAAGAACATAATGGACTAAATGGTCTGAACTTGTCCTCAAGGATTGGATGTAGGCTTAGAGATGCGTAGACGAAAGGAGCCCATGGATAACTATTTGAAGACAGGAAGAGGGTCATTCAGCACATCCTGTAAGTAGGATCCTAGTGTATGGATATTCTACTGCTCAGCCGACGAATGGCGGCTGGGCAGTAGGATATCGATGTTCACTATATCTTTAGTTCATCGATGTTCATTATATCTTGTGTTTTTAAAGTATTCGCGGCAAACCATCCAATGACTAAGAAGTCTTTTGAAGTAGTTTGTAGTGCATTAAATTACTACTTTGAAATTACGTACTGAAGTAAAATAGCAAAAAAAGTTATGTTTTCAAAAGCATTAATACAGTAAATGCATAAAGTCGAAAAAAAAATATAAAACTTCCGTTTCTTTTTTTTTTTTTCGAATATTGAACTCCATGTCATTTTTATTCCTTGGCTTAGTCGTTCATTACTGTGCGTTTCTCTCTGAAATTAAACGTAATTACATTAAGTAATAGATAATATAAATTAAGTGCAATGCATAAATACTAAAAATTTGTTTCATCTTTAGTGTATCTCTGTAGCCATTCTGAATGCTATCCATATAATCACAGAATGTTCGGAATCATGAGGAAAGAAACCAATTTAAATAAAATTGCAAAATTATTAATATGGAATTCTCATTTGAAAGTATATTGAGCCGACATTCGATTAATTCAGCTCCCGAATATGGACCGAATTATTAAAACTCCTGAGATGAACATCATTACTCCAGGAAAATTTAGTTTCTATCTTCACACGAACCAAAAAAAAAATGTATTCTTGAAAGCGATTTCAGTCCCCTCAACTGCACTTACACCCTATCGGAATAACAATAATGCACCTCCAAAGTCAGCCAACTACCGGAAATCCTTAGGATGAAGCAATCCCATATAAAAAAACCAAATGAATAACCATTGAAATAAATAACAAGCCAGAATAAAAAGAATTTGTTTTTCAAAAATATGGTACTACCTTCGGAAAAAGCATTGACAATTGAAATAAATAACAAAGGCAGAATAAAGAGAATTTTTTTTTTCAAAAAATGATACTAATTTCGGAAAAAGCAATATAATTAAAAGAGGGGGAAATTAACATGTAAAAATAAATTGTTTTTTACTTCTCAACTTGAGAACGCACAAGAACCACCTTTATCTCCTGTCACTGCCTTTGCAGACCGCACCTGCATGCCTCAAGATACACAAGCTACCGATCCGAATGATCAGGTCTCTCCCCCACTACAGAACAACACTGCAGCTCAAAACAGCGCTCAGTAAGCAAGTTTAAAACGGAGAAAAAAAGAGTCACTGCTCGAAACGGAAAAGGAAATAAACTTAAATACCACGACTTGCATATAAAACTAAATCCTACAAAGGAAACGAAGTTCGGCACCTTCCTCGAGCGAGAAAAGGAAGACTAAAGAGAAAATATATACAGGATACATCACGCCTACAGAACTTTGACATTCATGTAGAATATTTTCTCCCCATTCTGATCTTTCTACTTTCCAAATTTTTCACTTTTTATTTCCGGGATAGAAGCTAGGGATATTTTATTATTATTTCCGGGATAATATGTTTCAAAATATTTTCCGGGATAATATCGATTATGAATATCGATTATTAATATTATTTCCGGGATAATATCGATAATATCGATAATGAGGCAAAATATTTTCCGGGATAATATCGTTTTTTTTCCGGGTATTTATATTTTATTTCCGGGATAGAAGTTCTATAGGCCTAAATATCGTCATTGAATACATAATAAAAAAAAAGTCTAAATGCCTCGAGAAATGCATTTATTTATTTTTTTTTGGGGGGGGGGAGGTAAAAAATCATGAAAAATCTTACTTTAAGAGGGCAGAAAGGGAGTGAGATAAAATTCTCAAAACTAGCACAGTTGGGCCTAGAACCTGTGAACATCAAATAACGAGCCTTGTGCTACCGAAGGAGGAAATTCCTGACAATTTCGGAGAGGAGGGCTCTCATACTGCAAAGAAATTGCTAAAGAAGAACGGAAATGGGGAAGAGAGCAGTTTGTTTTGATTGGAAGAAGCATTTGATTTCAAATATTCGCTGAGAATATTTCGCTTTAGAACCAGTGACAGCCCAGGGGAATGGGAGGGGGGGGGGGTTGATTCGAACCATATTTTTGAAAATGGTGTAAATATATTTAATTTTCATTTAAAAAAACATTTTTGAGGTTAAATTGCTAATGTTATTGAATGAGACAAACGAATAACTGTAACAGAAAAAAAAAATCAGTCATCCCGAAATTCGGAAAAATAATTTCTAATGTATAATGATCATAACGTATTCAAAATGGTGGGGATGTGATAGGTATTTTTCAAATAAATAACATAAGAACTGCTGGTGGAATCATTCATGTTCTAATTTGGAAAATGGTGCGAATATGCAAATTTTTATTTGTATCATATTAGTTTTACACAAAAAAAAAATTAAAAACTGATGATCGCCCTTTGTTAGAGCAAAGTGCTAAATCAATGGTTGGGAAGAGGGTGATTGCAGAAAAAACATAATCACCTCTTAAGAGTTGATAAAAATATTGAAATTTCCAATCGTTATTATTATTAAACAAAGTGATGATTAAAATTTCGTTTTAATCATTAGGGCGACCAATAAGTACTTTAATTTCGTTTCCAGAACTCTTGAAACATTTTATAATATTGCTGAAAATCTATATCACATGTCTTCCACATAATAAAAAGCTGTTTTAAGAGGTTGTTAAACTTAAGAACAACTGAGAAGTTGAGGAACTGAGATTTTGCCTGGTCACTAATGTTAATAAACACGCTTGAAGCGATAAGGTATACTTATGAATAATAAAAAATATTTTCTATAACATAAATAGCTAGGAGCAACTAATTACACTCTGCAACACATAAAAAGGCTTTGAAAAGAAAATAGCCAATCTTTACTAATTTCGAGATGCCGAACACGAAAATGACAATAAAATTTGTCGATTGGCTCTTGTTTAGGGGAGACAGAGATGGTCATGTATAAACGACTCAGTCCGCATTGAGTACCTAAGAAACCATTTCACAACGCTGTATTTTAAACTCCAGATTGCAACATATTGCGTTGTATTGCATCAGACTATCAAACACACAACCCCCGGAGGTATTGCATCATTGTCTGATGCAATGTCCTTAACTGGCCTTTCTGGCGGCCTTAACTGGCATAGTGGTTAGGCAGCTAGCGACTGTTCCAGCAAGGCAAACTTTGGGTGTTGTGCTAGTTCTAATTAAGGCAGTGGTCAGCAGTGACTTCGGTCTTAGTAGGGCATGTCCTTGTATGAGAAGGCCTGTATTAAGCTAGGAGTAGCTTCCAGGATTCTTCTCTGTCCTATATGTCGCAAATAAAAAAAAAATGTAGTTGAGTCATAACATCGCGGCTTTACGATCACGGACAAAATATGATGCAATAGATAGTTGTAAGCGACGTCTCGTAGGGTGAACAAGTCTTTTGAGTGACTGCCATTTACCTCTGAGTCATAAGTACAACACAAGTGATCCTTGCAGTTTTAATCCAGCAGTAGTGATGCTCGTAACTGTGTTAATATTGCAGATACATTTTGTCACATTTACGGGAAGTGACGTTTGCAAGGCAGAAAAGTGCCATCACTTCAATAGTGAAAGTGGCGTATGAGTTTTATTTTGGATGCAAGATCGGGGACCAGGACAAGTCCTGGGCCCCATACATATCCTGTAGTGCATGTGCAAGAAATCTTCCAAAGTGGCTGAAAGGCAAAAGAATGGTGATGCTGTTTGCTGTTCCTATGGTTTGGAGAGAGCCAAGCAATCACACAAATGACTGCTACTTCTGCATGGTTCCACCTTTTCTGGAGACATCACAAGGAAAAGAAGTGGACAATAGCGTACCCGAATATACAATCTGCTCTCCGACCAGTTCCATATGGCGAAGGCCTTCCCGTTCCCGAACCTCAAAAAGAATTTTCCATCGATTCAGAAAATGAGGAGGGAGGCGAAACGACGTAGGGATCTCCGCAGCATTTGGTGTCTAATGATGATCCACAAGTCTGCCATGGTGCGTTGTCTGCCCCACACATTCTCACTGAAGAAGAAATGAACGATCTTGTTCGCGATCTGGAGTTGTCCATGGGCCAAAGCAGAGTTACTTCGATCAAGACTTAAACAATGGAATCTTTTCAAGGAAAATCTCCGACTGATTTCGTATCGAACTCGTCATGAGCAGTTTGACCTTACTTCAGAACGGAAGATGACCTTGTGTTCTGCTCTCATATTGATGGCTTGACGAATGCCCTCGGAATGAAACATGACCCTCAAGAATGGTGACTATTCATAGACTCCTCGAAACTGAGTCTCAAGGCTATGTTGCTGCATAATGGAAATCGACTTCTATCCATTCCCGTCGGAAACGCTGTCTACATGAAAGAAACCTACCACAACTTAAAACAGCTGTTGAACTGTCTTCAATACAGCACGTATGGCTGGCATCTCTGTTGTGACTTGAAGCTAGTGGCTATGTTGATGGGTCTGCAGCTGGGATATACGAAGTACTGCTTTTTCTTATGTGAATGAAACAGCAGAGCAGAGACATTGCACTATGCAAAGAGTGCAAGGGGGATGCAAAGGGGAAATCTCTGAAGAAAGGAGAGAAGAATGTGCAACACCCAGCACTGGCAGAAATGCACAGAATCCTGCTACCGTCCCTACACATCAAACTCTGTGTGATGAAAATCTTCATAAAAGCCGTGGACAGGACTGCATCAGCTTTCAAGTACTTTGCTGACAAATTCCCTCGACTCAGCGAAGCGGAAATTAAAGATGGACTTTTTGTGGATCCTCAGATCCGCAAGCTGTTCAGAGACCAGTTGTTCGACAATCTGCTTCAGGGTGGCGATAAAAAGGCTTGGGACACGCTTTGTCTGGTGTCAACTAAATTCCTCGGGAATGTCAGGGCAGACAACTACAAGAAACTGGATAAAAACATTCTGTCTCTGTATCACAAACGTGGATGCAATATGTCCTTAAAGATCCACTTTATCCATTCCCACTTAGAATTCTTCCCCGACAACTGTAGCATGGTTAGTGATGAGCATGGTGAACATTTCACCAGGACATTGCGACGATGGAGAAAGGATACCAGGTAAACTGGTGTTCTTCTCCATCGTCTCAATGTTGGCTGACTACTGTTGGACGATCGCCAGAGATGATCCTGAGCAGCTGTATAAGCGACAGGCAAAGCGACGTTGGAAGTAGAAGCGGAGTTTTACCGATACATGTAATATGTACGTATTACTCTATTATATAAGAAACTATTGCGAATTTCTCAGAAATCATAGATAATTTATCGTTTTCATTGTCATATTCGTATTTAGCACCTTGAAATCAGCCGCCTTTTGATGGCGGCTCGGTTTCTCGGCCATCTCTTTGCTGTATCAACGCATTTCTCACCAATTTCTTGCAGAGGGGTAGGAAGATCCAAGAACCACTCCCAGTTTCCAATGACCCTCACCATCCACTAGTTAATCCTCTTAAGTGCCATCACCTTGGTTGTTTCTGGGCATACTGTGTCGTGAAGTGCTGCTCCTTGTGGTTCCTCAATAGAAGAGCTGGTGACGATCCTTCTGCTCCAGCATTAATGTCTTCATCCATTCTGGGAAAGTCTGGAAGTACATCAGGGACATGACGGGGAAGCCACTGCCTTCCCTCCTTTCCATAACCTTGCCCTGTCTCGTGGGGAGGGCTTAGGCGCCACTCGTATTGCCTTCTCACCTGTTCCCTTCCTGTCCCATTGGTGAATGATCAATATACGACTCATTAGCCCTACTCTGGGACTGAGCCTTGCTATAATGATCCTTTCACCTTGCAGGAACTCACCTCTGAAATTGGGGCTCCGAAGCGCTCATTGGCCCCAGACCCTGACGCTGTCAGCTATACTCAGTTGGCTAACCTATCCCTGAGGCTCTGCTTGTGCTTCTTAAAGCCTTCAATCACTCCTGGACCACCTGCACAGTACCAGAGTCATGGAAAGCAACACACATTGTGATTACTTATGTGAAAAATGTTTAATTTGAGCGTTGAAAATATGGAACTAATTCTGTAAGTTACAAACATATACAGGGTGAATCTGAAAAAGTGGGCAAAACTTTACGGGGTGGTAGAACGCAGCTATACGAGCAATATTCGTCATAGAATGTATGGTCGGAACGCAAGCGGTGAGAAATTAAAAGGTAGTTTTCCACTGTCACATTTAAAGAATGAACACAAGAAGGAGAGGAGATACTTCAGAAAACATTTTATTAACAGGAATGTAATTGAGGTACATGCTCAAAGAAATTGCTCAAAAGAGCTGCCGCCAGCTGTAATGCAGGCTTCACACCTGCGGGATAGGGACCGACGCACATTTGCGAAGACACCAGGCATTTCCCGAATATCGCCGGCAACAACGGCGATCCTGGCGACTAGATCCATATCGGTTTCAATGGGATACTCGTAGATTAGGCTTTTCATATGGCCCCACAGGAAAAAGTCCAAACACGAGAGATCCGGCGGTAGAAATGCCGTTGGGTGCGAGGACCGACCCTTTTATACCATTTCCAACGCCACTTAGCGGCTCGCCGTTTGCGTTCCGCCCATACTTTCTATGACGAATATTGCTCGTATAGCTGCGTGCTACCACCCAGTAAAGTTTTGCCCACTTTTTCAGATTCATCCTGTATACAATAGAAATAGCATTTTCAATCAGATTTTTAAACTTTAGCAAATCAAAAACAGGCAGTTAAACTTTAGAAAAACTGCAAAAATGCGTTAGTTCATTTAGCTCTTCTTTCTTTTGATATATTTATCATTTAACAGAAAATTTTTTCTGTTAATGTATTTGTTGTGGAGGCATTCAGATATTATGGAAATAGACATGTAAGTAAAATAACAATGTTGTCAATTGGACATTTAACAAGTACCACGATATAGTGAATTTAGAAGAAAAAATATGCATTTTCTTTTTTTTTCCATTTCATTAATCGAAATATACATACATAAATTTTCTTGATAAATCTCTTTTAACCCATTTCAAGCCAGACTCTTATATCTGGTTTGAAATGGGTTCTTCACATTTTAATATTTTGTCGGCATCCACAACAACTATTTTTGTCTTTCTGCAAACGTTTCATTTTTACTAATCGTCGCTTTTAAAATGGCAGGTTAATAGGAAATCTACAATCATTAATATAGTTGACGATTGTTTGTGACATATAAATTGAAGCCATAAACGAAGGTTGTTACCAGTAGAATAAACTTAATAATGAAGAAAAAACAATTTTGACTTAAAACAGTAGATTAAATAAACTTACTTGAATACATTTATACATTAATGATTGTTAAAACGATTTGTGCATCCTACAATTTTGCTCAATTTGACTGAATCGTGTTTTGCAATCTCTATAAGAAATACCCTTTCACTACATTAAAATTATACTGAAGTGCCATAGAATTAGGGATAGGAGACGTTATCCAAATTCAGTACCGCAAGGCCCGCATTTGCACGCATGCGTGGCTGAAACTCTAGTCATATATAGCTGTCAGCTTTGGCTTCCCCAAGCATTTGTCGTAGAAGCGTAATGGGAAAACGCAAGATTTAGATGTATTTGACAGAGGGCAGATCGTAGGAGCCCGACGGATGGGCCATTCGATCTCCGAAATTGTCAACGAACTTGGATTTTCTCGTACGAGAGTTTCAAGAGTGTTCCGGGAATATGAAAATTCCGGCAAAAAAACAAGCACCTGGACAAACTGCAAAGGACAACCAGCCTTGAATAATCGTGGGCTTATCTGTCTGACCCAGATCGTACGAACCGATAGGAGTCAGACATCATCTGAAATCACCTCTCATCTTGCAGCCGGGAAGTCGGTGCATGGATCGTGCAATGCTCACTTCATTGTCTCGCCTTTGGGAGCCACCGACCTACGAGAGTCCCATTTCTAATGGCTCAACTCCTTGCCTGGGCTAAAGAACATCGAAACTGGACCATCGAAAATTGGCAACAGATAGACTGGAGTGATGAATTCCGATTTAAACTTAATCACACCGATGGGAGACTAAGGGTATGGCATCAACCCCATGAAGCCATGGATTCTGCATGTCAGGTCGGAACAGTACAAGCCGATGGTGGCTCAGTGATGGCCTGGGGTGTCTTCAGTTGGACGTCTGTGGGACATTTCGTACGTGTACCGACAACTCTCAATACATCCCCGGTACTTAGAACTCATGGCTGACCATTTACACCCATTTATGTCCATCATGCATCCCAATGGAGATGGTGTCTACCAACAAGACAACTATTCATTTCACAGGTGCAGGTTGGCTACTGCATGGTTGCAGGAGCATTCTGCTGACTTTGAAATAATGAATTGGCCACCTAGAAGCCCAGATTTAAATACCATCGAAAATTTTTGGGATACCGTCGAGCAGAGAGAATTGTGGATAGCTCTGGAGGATGCATGGGTCGCCATACCTGTGGAGCATTTACGCAAATTTGTGGAGTCCTTGCCTCGTCATGTAGCGGCCGTTATCAAGGTCAAGGGGGTCTAACATGTTACTTGGTTACTATCTCTAATTCAATGGCACTTCAATATATATTAGTCATCGTTTTTGGCCATCTTCCTCTGTAGCGTTGTGTACCATGGTACGGTTGCCAGGTCTATGTCTGGTATATACAGAATTCTGTGATCAAACATTTAAATCTGTGACCGTTGCCAGATCCCACATATGCCGAAGGCACTATTATATTAAGGCGTCTCATTCTAGGTAAGTATCTGACTCTTTAACACAACAGAGACTGATCATATTCATACAGGGGGAATCCACTTATGAAATTTAGAACCTTCCGGTCAAATATGTTGGGAAACACAGGTATCCAAATTTTGTTAAAATGGAAATAAAAATCCTGATAGACGAATCCACGGGCTTTGAGATGGCATGCTGACGTCAGCAAGGACCTCAGTAAACACCGGACAATTATTCGTGTGGTGCATGGGGAGGGGGGGGGAATCACAAGACTAATCTGTAGTACAGTGCAAATAAGAATATGCAGATTAAAAATGAGACCAGGTCAATAATGGGTGACGTTCAGCTAGCACGAAGTAATTGGAACTCTTAAAAATAGCTCCTCCAAATATCGTTTCTGGTAAATATTTTTAATAGAGTTCTGAAAGCTGAAACATTTACAGCAGTCCTATTTCCTAATCGCAACATTTTATCTAAAAATTAAAAAAGTTTACTAAAAGGCAATTTTGGAAGTTTTTTACGGTGTTTAATTCATGCATCTTTGCCAGATAGGAAAACGTACATTGTAGATATTATTTAAGGATTTTCTTTTCATTATAGTAACCATTTTTTTTTGTTTCAGGATAAAAAATTATTTCGTTAAACTGATGTGTTCGTTATACTGATATTCGTTAAATGAAACAATTTGACTTAGAAATGCACAGTAAGTTGGCAGAGGTCGGAAAAAAGTTACGTTATACTGAAGATTCCGTTATTCTAAATTTCGTTACATCAACATTTTACTGCATAATATGTATCCTCACAATCCATATCATTTAAAATTTCACTTTCCATTGGCAGGAGAGAGAGTTCTTTGAACACCTTTCGAACCATGGATATTTCCCTATTTTCTTGTAAGAACTGAAAAAGTGGCTATTTTGTTGATACCAAAACGAAACGTAACATTGCACTGCTGTTACGTTGGCGTCCCTGGGCAAGTGCCTATCATGCCTTTTGGGAAATTCGGGCTTCTATATTAGATTTCTATAGGTTCAATATCACAATATATAGTTTCAAAGGAAGAAATATTGTATTTAAGATTAAAAGGCTGCACAGTCTAGAGAGGAAAACTTGATAAACGGTTGCCAATTATGATTTGATGATTTTAAAGAGAAAAAAAGAAATGCATGCTGCTTTAAAATATTAAAGTTTAATATGAAAAGTTGTTGTCTTTGAGTTTTTCAATACATAATGAATTGAATAATTTAGTTTGAGTCTCGAAAATGAGTAAAAAGTACAGTTTTATTTAAAAGAAAACGCGGACAAGTGAATTTGAAGTTAGCTTGAATATAATTGAAGAAAAAAATCCAGTTAATTTTTAGCAATTATATGTATCCAACGCATCTCTTCGTAAACCTAAAATCTTACTTCATTTCGTGTTTCTCTTTAATTGTTTCGCAACCTAACAACAATTTTAGTCACACAAGAATAAATCTGCATTTCTGTTTTAAACATCGTTTTGCTGTTTTACATTTACAATAAAATTTCATATGTCAAATTAATATTCAGAGATGGAAAATACAATATTTATTGATTTAATTTGTATTTGTTTTTATTAGCTAAAATTAATTTCATCTCAATTAATTTCCGCGTTCAACTCCTTAGAATTGATTCCAATGTCGATTTTTTACTGGGAGGTAAATTAATCTATAAACCCACAAGTGCTCAAACGTTTTTGCCAAGGTGATATATTAAGTAGTACACTCCTTCCATAGACCAAATGCAATAGCAAACAAAGTTACCTGCGTTTTCATCTCCGACGACGAGTTTTATCTACCGAAATGTATGCGGAGTAGGTAGCCAATTGCAGATTCTTTGGAAATAAATAGAAATCTATATGCCTTAATCACTTGTGAATGAACTGATAGCTGGCAAAGACTTATACTTGATACCAAAGAGTTAAAATTTGGAAATTTTATATTTCTACTTAAAATTTCAGGTGCTTATTTTTTTAATTTATTTTTATCAGATGTTCCGCAGTGTTTTCAGTTGAGTAATACAGTACTAATATATTCACAAGTATTCAACGTCGCGAATCTGTTCGGTAACGAATCGACTGTAATCGTGGACCATTGCTACGATGACCATAAATCCTCGATTTCGGATGTGTCCTGCCTGGTTTAATGCTTGTCCGCTTTAAAAATTAATCTTATTTGCATTAATAAATAAGAAATAAATAAATAAAATTTCATAAGTTACGGCACTGGTAAACCTGCACACCAGTTATGGTGTCATATTATCCAGCTATTTCCTCCATAATACGCTATCTGTATCAGAGTCAAGCGCAATTTCACGCTCTAGCCGCGGCGCTCTCGCAGTGCATTATGGGATTTGAAAGGCCACACAGACGAATCGATTTGGCGTCACATCGTTCCCTTAAGATTAGCGGACAGATCGTCTCCTTATATTCTAACCTCCTTGGACAATGCTGTATCAAACTGCACCGGTTTCAGAAAGTTGGAACCGTATCATTTACAGAAATATCAAGGTTTTTACCAATCGAAACTAGTCACCATAACCATTGCCGAGGTATGCATGCAATAACATGGAGGATGCACTACTTATAGTACTGAAACTTATTCGTAGTATATTTTTCGGGGATCTATGCCCTAAGGATTTCTATCTTATTCTTTTATGGAATAAAACCGTTTTAAAACTGTATGTTATTATTCCTGTACACAAAAATATGTGCTTTTTCGCCGTCGATAACTTTTAATTTCGTACTTACAAATTAGGGTGACCATATAATAAGGGCAGAAATATAAATAAATAAAAAATAAATAAAAAACTATATTCCTACATGTGCCCTAAAAAGCAAAAAATAAACCTAAAACATATTGATGGTGCAATCAGCCACTGAATCCGTATTCACTTAAAAGGAAGTTAGGACGCCGATTAACCTTCTGAACAAAGTTGCTTTCGCCCTATCTTCAGAAAGAATTACATACAGTTTTTAAATGAGATTGTTGCAATGTTCAGAAGACATTATTGTGTAGGAAGGATTCGCTGATCATGTCCAAGCATTTCGTGTACTCTCCTGCTTGTTAAGCTCATCCGGCATGAATCCCATCAAACATTTGAGTCATAAGTGAAACTCGACCACGTCAGGTGTTACGTTCCGTCGCCGAACTCCGAGACGTCATTCCATCCAGCAGGTACAGAATACTTGAGGACACCTTTCATGGTCTTATAGAGTTGATCCCACTCCTGATGCAAGCGCTTATAGCAGCGAAAGACGGCCCAACGTGTTATTAGGCAAGTGGTCATAATTTTAGAGCTTATGAGTATATATATGAAAATTGATTTAGGCAATTATTGATGAAATTCGATATTTGAACTTTTTTTACAATATATCACATACGAAATACACATATATCACATATATGTCACATAAGAAAATAAATGTAATTTGGGGTAGATATTTTGGGGTACTCAGTTTTCAGGAATTCTGATTAGTGGTTAAAGAGCGCTCGGTAGTATTAATTTTTAAAATTTTAAAAAAATTTTGTTTTTCGAAATATTAGCATATTTTTGTTTTATTGGTAACTAGGTAGTCACTAGAAGGAAAGCTATGCACCTATCCCCTCTGATAATGCATAGAACTGGCCAGGCCTAGCACCTAATGTCCGAACCCGCCTTCTCGTGGTGCAGGCCTGTTAGTACCTTTCAAAAGAGATACTCGCTTGTGGAAGTGAACGGAAGGAGAGGGCTGCCAGATCAATGTGACCTATTGATCTTGACAACTATGACTACTTTTATTTTTTTTCCTATCCTGCTGAGGAGTGGTCAACCACACAGGATCCTGGTGCTGACTATATAAACCTACTGGACTGGACTGAAATAAGGCTCTGAGCTTGATTATGGATCCTGAATTTGCTGTATTGATAGGCTTCTGCGGAGGGAAAATCTTCCGCTGTGTTTTCTGTTTGTTTATGGGTTGACAGTATCAAGTGAATAGATTCACATGATATGTTTATCAACTGGTGGATAATACTGAGCAGGCACCTGAACTGTTTGCTTCTACTGCATCGTCAAATTCTATATTGGAGGAAGTCTTCCGGTGTAGATGGCTTCGCCTTTGGTGGTGGGGGAACTGGTATTTGCTCCATGTCTGCGATTTGGGGGCTGACTGATATTGTCGGCATTCCCTCTCTCAATAAACATAGTTTCTTTAAACATCCCATTAACCATTTTTTCTCCATAAGTAGTTGGAATGTGATGACTCTGCACAGAGCTCATTCTCTTGATGTCTTTGCACAAGAATTCCACCATTATAATTAGATATTCTCGGCTTGCAAGAGACCAGATGGACAGATAAAGGTCAAATTCTTAAAAATAATCTTAAATTTCTCTTTTCAGGGAGGGACGACAATAAGCATCACCAAGGCGTGGGTTTGCTTCTCAGCAGACACGCTAGTGATGCTCTTCTAGGATATGAGTGCATTAATGAAAGGTTTCTTACAGCAAAATTTCAGACAAGCGTTAAAGACTTGAATGTTATCTGCTGTTATGCCCCCACTGAGAATGCCGATGAGGATGAGGATAGGTTTTACGAACAACTTCTGGAAATTTTGAATTCTGTTATTAAGAAAGGAGATATTACCCTTGTTCTAGGTGACTTCAATGCCAAAATTGGTACTGACTCTGACCTTTGGGGAGGAGTAATAGGATCTTTTGGTATTGGTAGCTGCAATGGCAATGGGCAACGTCTCCTACAGGTAAGTAAACTCAGTGGATTCAGAATAACTAACACTTATTACATGAGATTAACAGAAGAATAGGAATTTCTGTCAGGACTTTTAAGAAAGGTATACACTATATACTTTAAAATATATACAGGAAATGATTTTTTCATGAGATATTGCATTCATATATAAAATACATTAGAAGCAACAAAATGTTTTTTTTTATATATTCAGTTTTGATTATATAAAATTTATAATGGGCAGTTTAATATGGGTATAATATGGCAGTTTCGCAGTTAAAAGTTTTGAAGTCTAGTCATTTGCAGCTTCATCATTCTCTCTTGCATTCCGTCACACGTTAAGGCGATTAAAGCCATCACAAAAATTAATTCATTCATGTGATTTCGGCAATTAGCATAACGCACTGCACTCCGAAAGTCGGTTACATTAATCATCGTCAGATATATCGGATCATGTGTTACATTTTTAATCGTAACGTCATAAACACCTGATTCCACTGATTGATATATTAAAATGTAAAAGTTGATGTGTGAATTTAGTCGTCAATATCCATCGTTGTATTTGCTTTCGCAAATGAAATATCTAATATATAGGGTCATTATGAAATATTACCCATATTTTAAAGTACTATATGTTGTTAGATCATTAAGTAAAAAAGTAATTGTCCAAATATCAAGAAGCTCTCAAGTTTCCTTGTTATGATGGCGTAGAGTTAGCCTAGAGTTGCCTAGTATCAATAGTCCAAAAGTGAATGTTGGTTTGTAATGATCGTTCATTTCTATCGTTCATTTCTTTAGAAAAGCAATTAATATCGAAAGCTAAAGGAACGAATCGCTGCAGCAAGTATTTCTTGCATGTATGCTATCATTACATTTTGACGCATATGTTTATTACTTTAATGACATTTCGTCACTTCCAGAAAGTTAAGTATATATATATATGTAGCTTTTCATTAATTAATTTAATACATACACTTAACGTAAATTATTACTCTTAAACATCTTTATATGTCATGTACCTTTTTAAATTAGGGAGGGACATCATAATCATCATTATTTATTTGAATCATCATTTTTAGGTACCTTGTATGCTTCTTTATTGACATATCTGGTAGTATATGTGTTATGTATACCATTTATCTGAATCATTACTGCAGCTTTTGTGTTATGTTTTCTGGATATATTAACAATTAGTTTGTTCATATTGTTACGACAGATGAATGTGCTACAATGAATTTGTGATCAACATGTCATCTGCTTCTGCTGGAGAATTACGTAACCAATGAATTGCAATGAAGAACCTATCGGAAAAATAAAAAAGATAGAATGGTTATTTTGGAGTTGTTGATATGTGAAAAGAAACATAATTAGTTTAAGCCTGTATACAATAAGGTGGTTAAAAGGAAGAAGCATTTTATATGGTTAATTAGTTTATTAGTGTAAATCCTACTAGTGAATTAACAAGGAAAAATATGAATAGTTTATGCTAAAGTGAAAACTATTCTAGGGACATTGACAATAAAAACGAAGAGGTAAACGTTAATCGAATAGACAGAGCTAGTCAATTTTTTTTTTGTAGGAAGAGATTATTACTTGATGTACGATAGTATTTAGTTTGTTTATAAGAATTAGTAAGGATATTCTCGATAGATTGAATATTTATTTACCAACATGATTTTACTGGTCATCGAATGATATTAGCCTTGTTTTGTGATTTGGGTGAGAATAGAAATAAAATAATGGATTCTCCTGAAAGTTCATCTTCATATTGATATAAATTTTCGTGCCGGTTGACTTAGTTTGCATAAATAATATCATCCATACTGTTGTAATAAAGTGCATTGTTTTGTAATTTTCATTGTAATATATACTTGAACTCACGCTCAGTGTTCATCCATTTTAATTTGTAACAATATGATTTAATTGAATCACTAATCTTGTCCACTCTCCATCATATATATATATATACAATGAACCATTTTTCATTTCTAGAAAAGCACATATATTTCTTCATCTAGTTCTAAGTATGTGATAAAAATGTATCACTGAATTTGCTGATTTTGTGTTCTATTTACTAACTTTTATTTCCATCACTCATAGAAAACTTAATGTGTATTTTAAAGTTATTTGAATATATATATATAGGGTGATCAAAACTCTTGGGCCAAACTTTAAGGGGTGATAGAATACACCTAAACAAGCACTTTTTGTCATACAATGCATGGTCGGAACTCAAGCGATGAAGGGACTGTGTCAGGAAATAAAGAAACACCAGAATGACAGAAGAGGTTTGAAATAATTTCAGAAATTACAGAACAGAAAGTACAGAATTTTATTGGACAAATTACAGAAACTGCTCAAAAGAGAGACCGCCAACATTAATGCAGGCTTCACACCTTCGACGTTAGTGATCGGCGTACATGGGCGAAAACACCAGGCATTTCTCGTACAGCGGCAATAGCGCTCCCGGTACAGTCTTTGGGCTTCCCTCGCATTCCCATCCGCAGCTCCGTACGTGAAATGCTGTCCGCCTTCTCCTGATTCGTGAAACAATCCATCCGTCCTGCAATTCACAGTAAAAATGACGACGACGAGTGCGAAAACCAACGCTTATAAGTGTTCACTGGAAAGCGCCCTCTAGCGCTTCACCGCTTGAGTTCCGACCACGCATTGTATGACGAAAAGTGCTTGTTTAGGTGTGTTCTATCACCCCTTAAAGTTTGGCCCAAGAGTTTTGAATCACCCTGTATATGACTTAAATTAATTATTACCCCTGTTAATTTTCTATTTCTTTATATATTTTTCCTTCAACTTTAGGAATTTTAAACATTTCTTCATTTGAATTAGTACATGATTTCATTAAATCACTCAGTCTAATTTTATGCGAGTATTTCCTCACTTCAAAAATTTTATGCATTTCTGCATTAGGTTTATTATATATATATAAATTAATTGAATCACTCCCAATTTTGTGCAATATTTAATATTTTTTCACTTCTCTTTGGAAGATTTATTCATTTCTTCAGTTGGTTTAGCATATTAATTAATTTATTTATTCCTAGTTTGGCGAAATTTTCAATATTTTTTCCCTCACCCTCCAGAAGATTTATGCATTTCTGCAATCGGTTTAGTATACATCATTTCATGATTTACTTTTAAATATTTTTGCAATTTTTAATATTCACCTCCTCACTTTTAGAAGCTTTATGAATTTCTTCAATGAGATTTAGCATATGTGTTATAAATGAATCACTCATTTTGCTAGTTTTATGTTTCTTTTCCAGGTATAGTTGCTAATCGCGCTAATTATTTTTTATGTAAATGTTTATGAAAAATTACTTAAACTTGTAATACAGTAGTTAATAATTTTCACAATATTGTAATTTTGGTTTGTTTGAAATCGTGAAAGATACATTGTTTTTACCTGAGATTTTATTTATTTGTTTTCAGTGAAAAAATGTTATTACAAGAGGAGTTTCGAATAACTACTGTCTCACATCAGAATATTCCAAAAGTTCCTTATTGTTTTTTGAAATTGTTATCAGAAAGTATACAGCAATTGAATTCTAACTGCGTTTGTTTCATTTTAGGGCAAAATTCGGCAGATATATTTTCCAGTTTTTGCATTTTTGTCGAGGAATTATTTTTATTCGGAGACTGATAAATTGCATCTGCGTTAAAAATTGACTCATTTGAAACCATCGGCAATGATTTCGCTTTCTACTTCATTCAAATGAAGCGATGTGAGAAAATAACCAGCAGCGAGCAAACGCAGCGATAGTCTAGTGTGTGTGACGTCAAAAACAGGTTGGTGGGCTTGTTCGTTCTATGAGGTATTGGCCCAGGCACCTATTTCACACAAAAAGTGGTTTGGTGTAATGTGTTCGAAAACATTTGTTCGACGGAAACTTATTAGACGGAAATTTGTTCGATGGAAATTTGTTCGTAACGGAAATTATTTCGACGGAAACTTGTTCGAAACGTAAATTTGTTCGAATGAAAGTATAATTGTTGATAGTTTGAGAGGTCAATAGGGGGCGTTCTCCTCAATAAGGCCGTTTCTGCTCTTTGTAGGAGATTGTCGGAGAGAGAATGTGTTTGGGAAGAGCGGTGACAAAAGAGAAGGCTTCGTTTTAGATTAGGTAAAGTAAAAACTTGTTTCATGACAATCTAGGTACCGTTTAATTCCTTTCAGTTTTCATTATTCTTATAAGGTAGGCCGAGTAATTAGCACTCTTGGCTACTGAACAAAGGGACCTGGGTTCGAGCCCCGGATAAGGCATGGGTGTTTGTGTTGTTTTTCTCCTGAGGTCCCGCCATCATCACAGACGTAATCACAGATAAGTGTGGCTTATCAACTGACAGACTCGTGTCAGACCTCTGTGCCATGCAATTGCTTGAGGGGATATTTATTTATTATTTTATACTCAGATTTTTGAAATAGAAGATTTATGTTTGAAATTTAAATCAGGATTATTTTTCAAAATTATATATGTATTTTCTAATAGTGAGATGTTTATAATCGTGGCTCCTTGACTCGCTCTATATACTACCACATCATCTGTGTGTCCCTTTCCTCCCCATCTAACGTTGCGCGCAGAACAAATAAGGTTGGTATAAAACTGAGCAACTCTCCCTCTCCCTTCCGCTGCACGTTCTTTCTTGGTAGTTGGCGAAAGAGACTTTTTCGGTTTAAGGGGTGGCGGGCTTTAAGACTAAAGATTGTCGCTTGTCACCGGGAAATCCTCAGAGGAGTAGGCGGCATGGGAAACAAAAGAGAAGGCTCGGCCATGACCTCCCCTTGACTCAAGATCTGGCACTTCTGGTACAACTATTTCAAAGAGAAAAACTAGAAGTGGAGAGAGTCGAACGTCACCCTTCCGGAATATTCTTTTATTGTGTCATATAGCTGAGCATTCTTAACTATATACGTGAGTCTTATGACTATAGCTATGCACACTTTTATATAAAGTCAAATACTCACCGTTTAACAGAACTAAAAAAAGCAAAAGAGGAAATGGAAAATAAAATCTACCCTACCTCCAATTAAAATAATATCAAGACCTTTGGCATAGGAGAGAAACAATCAACCAGACTTTTTTTTTCTAAAACCAATTTAAATATCCTCATCCCCCATCAAAAAAAGTAATTTTGTCCAAAAAGAAACAGGATGATTTTTAAATCCCCTCGAAATTTACGGTTGCGATCGGCGACTAGAACAAATGCTCAAGAACTATAAAGTAATAACTATTTGGCTGTGATGTAAAGGACATACGATCAAATTGATGATTTCTGCAGAACACAGGAATCAAATATAGAACAGCTGTTGAACAAAGGGGCCCACTTTGAATCAGGGATGGAGATGAAGCAAAAGGACCCAGGTTTGAATAAGGAGGAACTACTACAAGCGGATCAGTTTCGAATCAACGATCACTCGCGAGTAAAAGAACCCAAGTTCCAGTTCATAATGGTAGCAGAACAAGGTTATGAGGTTTAAATTTAGGATGGCTTTAAAAGAAGAGTAATCGGTTTCGAATCCAAGATTACTAAGATGCAAGCAAGACAGCGAAACAAAGAAACCCGGTGGCCAATTCAAAATGGCTCTAAAGCAAATTTATTTCGGTTAGAATCCAGGATGTATCGAACAAAGAGACCTAGACTAAATTCCCAGCTCAGATATAAGGACGTTTGCAATTTTCCTCCCTAGATCTCGTTATACCATGTTCGACGTGACACATAAATTTTGCTAACAAGTTTTTCCTTTTAGACAGATCTTTCCGACAAATAGACTGTTCTAGAATATCGCTATAAGGAACAATTCAGAGTTTATTATGGATGAAAAGTTTTTATATTTGCAATCAGTGATATATGATTGGTCTAATACATATGCAACCATTATTTTTCACTTCATTGTGCTTTCAACGAACACTAAAAGGAATAATCATGCTTATCGTAAAAGGCATAATATCTGCATGTATAAAGCCATACATGTAAAGCCACTAAAATTTTTTGAGAACTTCCATATATTTGCCCATAACGTTAGATTAATATAGTTTAATTATTAATAACATTAGCAAAGGAACAACAAGAATTTCCTCAAACCTTTAAATTTCAGATTGGAATATCCACATAATCAAACTTTAGATGAACATGTTACAAGACTCCAAAGCTCAGAGAAGATTTCGGAAGGAAATCGACTAGACGCTTCTTAAGAGAAAGATTTAAGCTTTCCTTCAATGCCATCCAGCGTGTTCTTTAATCTACAATGAAATATTACTATTCGCATTTCCCAAAGGCTTTTAATAAGCACACTTTAACTGTAGAAAATGCAAAAATTTTAAACGAATATTGCAAAGAATTTATTAATAGTAGAAATTTAAAATTTGGCGGTAGAGTTCTTTGGTCAAGAAGTTTACATTCTAGAACAATGATTCTAGAACATTACCCCACGAGTGCGAAAGCAACTTTTTGTTTCCAGAGTTAAAGAGAAAAATTATGTAGGTTATTTACAAAACAGTGAAATTTTTCCATTTGGGTTTTTTCAATTACCGTATTTGCCGGTGTATAGGACTCACCGGCGTATAAGACGCACCCATTTTTAGACACATTTTTAAGGAAAAAAATATTCTACATTGTTTCATGAATTTCCATAAAGATTTATTGTACTCATTTTATAGTTATTTATGCATACAAAAAATTTTACTAGGGAACATTGTAGTTAGGTACCTTTTAATGTTCATCCTCAAAACCCAGAAATTCATCTCCAGAACTAAATGAAAAACCATTTGAAGCCTCTTTTTCAGAAACTGAGTCTTCGTATTACAAATCATCCTCTGTGCCATCAAGTGAGTTACTAATACCACATTTCTTAAATGACTTTACAACTGTCTCATGTTTCACAGCATTCCATGAAGTTTTGACCCATTCACAAATCTGCAAAATGCTAGGTCTCTTCCTTCTTCCTGATGGTGTCACTTCAAAATTTGTAGACTGCATCCAACTGTTCCATTTCTCCTTCATGAATCCTTTAAATGGTTTATTAATGCAGACATCTAAAGGTTGAAGCTGGCTCGTTAGTCCACCTGGAATTACAGCTAACTGAGTTTTCAGTTGATTGATTTTATTTTTTACAGTTTCTGTTCTATGACTCCGAAACTGATCCCATACTAGCAAGGCAGGTTCCTTTAACAGTCCACCAGGACGCCTGACCACACATTGTCTATCCATAACTTCATCCCCCTTCATCCATCCAGCCCTTAGGATGAACGTGCACAAACACACCTTTAGGCAGTTTTTCCTTGAGCAAGGTTTTCCTTTTGAAAATCAAAAGAGGCGGCAATTCTGTTCCATTGGCACAAGACAACACGACTGTGTAGTGCGTTTTCTCATGTCCACAAGTTTTAACAATAACACTTCTTGCACTTTTGGAATCTACTGTTTTGTTTGAGGTAACATCGAACGTCAGTGGGACCTCATCCATGTTTGCTATTTGTGAAAGTTCAAAATTTCCTCTTTTTCTTGCATTAATGACAAATTTATGAAACTCGATAATCTTATCTTCATATTCTGTTGGCATCTTTGGTGCTATTTTTGTTTTAGTCCGCATACGTAAGTCATTTCTCTTCATGAATCTAGAACACCATGACATTGATCCTGTAAAATCAGCGATGCCTCTGTTAGTAGCTATCACTCTTGCTTATTGAATAGTCATTTTTGTGGAAACTGAAAATCCCGAGCTTCGGTGGACTAATAAACAAGTTTTTAATTCTTCTTCTAGTTCCGGCCATTTTGCAATTCCATGTCGCAGATTATGTTTATTATGCATAGCTTTTTTAGGTCTTCTTCCTGTCTTCTCCAAGTTCTTATCATCTTTTCTGTTGGCGGTGATCCGAAATTCCTCTCTGCTGCCCTGTTTCCGTGTTCTTTGGCATACTCAATCACTCGTAGCTTGAATGCAATATCATAGCAGAATCTGCGTTGTTTTTGAGCCATGTTTCGCAGCAAAAACACGAGAAGCTTCTTCGGTACTAAAAGTTTACGTTTTTGTTGCCTTGAGGCGCTGTAATCTGTAACGACGCGCCATGCTCACGCTTTTCGAAATAATATGCCGGTGAAATGTGATCACGCATGCGCACATTGGATGAATCGTAACCTTGAGATGTCAGTGAATCTGAACTCTATTTTACTGAAATGCTCCCTCTGTCAGTAGTGAAACATATAAAATATATCACGCAACTTATTGTTTTTACAGAACAGAAAAAAATATGGAAACGATTTATTTGAAACCACTCTTTCACAAAAGGACAAAACGCAATAGAATACTTATATAGGTATATTGATATAAACCAAAGGTTTTAGACTAAAATTTCAACTCATAATTTTGATTACCGGTGCATAAGACCTACCCCATATTTTAGACGTATTTTGAGGGGAAAAAAGTGCGTCCTATACGCCAGCAAATACGGTACTTAAAAATTTCACTGTTACAAGGTGCTAAAAGACAAAAATAAAAAACTTTTTTGAAAACGAGCATCCCATATTTACCAAAAACTATGTATTATTATTTTTCTAGTCGGATTATGTGGAATAGTGAGCATTTGACTTCGTATGAATGTATGGGAGTAGAAATAAGTTCGGGCTCAAATTTTCAAGCCCGAAGCCTCAGTTATTGAGTCCAGAGGGAAACCATTTGGATAATCATTGAGTCAGAGACCGGCAGAGCGTGGTTAGTGGAAGTATTTCTCTGTGATGTCCTAAAGCATATATACAAATTGGCCGCTAAACCAATTTCTTAATTTGTCCTATTCCTGGCTATTACATATTTAAAAAAATATATTATTATTGGAAGGCCATATAAAATTTTAATGATATTTGAAATGAAAAATGCTAGAAATAAATGGTAAAAACTGAAAATTATCGAGTTATATCAATATAAACGCTAAAAATAATTCATTAACAAAGGATAAAAATAATCAAATGTATATGAAACTGTTTTTTAATGCCTTAAGATATTTTAAACTGTTGAGGCTTTGATCAAAAGAAATATTTTATCTTTTCATACCTTTGTAGAAAATTAAATTGCAAGAAAAATTAGATTTTTAAATTATGATTGTGCGCGAGACTAAACTCGTATAAGTTGAAGTAGCCATGGTGATAAATAGCTGACATGTATAGTCATGAAAACCTAAGTCATGTCATACTATTTTTATTACCTCGTGACAGAGTGGTTAGCACTCTTCGCTACTGAACAAAGGAAACTGGGTTCGACCCTCGGGTAAAGCATGGATATTTGTTGTCTTTCTACTGAGGGACCGACATCCTCACAAGCCTGACTATTTATTTTTTTATTTATTTTCCTATTACTTTTCGCTCGTCATTTGTCGGTTTGTTAGTTTGTGGATTTATCAAACAGTTGTCCCACCATATCTTTTAAAACGCGATGAGGATTTATGTATCAAACCAAAGCTTGTTACGCAGGTAGTGTCATAGGTATAAAAAATTGACCTCCCATGCTTTCTTCCACACCCAAGAAATGGGAAATATGAAAGCGATTGTTCCCTTATATCTACAGAGAGCGAGTGCTAAAAGTAACAAGTTATACATCAAATGAAAGCTTCTGACGCGAGGAGTGTCATAGATGATATAAAACTGACCTCCCATGATTTCTTTTTCCTAAATATGGGAAATATGAAATCGATTGTTCCGTTATAATTTTATCGAAAGCGAAGGTCTACAATTACGAGTTAGGTGTCAAATGAAAGCTCATACGATGTAGTAGACTATTTCCAATTTTGTCTTTCACCATTCTCCCTCACCATAGGGGGGGGGGGAGATTTTCTCGGGGGTGGACCTTAATGAGATATATCTGAAATTAAAGCTTGTCATCTCTCCAATGTCACGAACTACATGAAACACGACTACAAAAACAGGGGGAGGAAAAATGTGGGCGATGTTCATGTATCAAGTGAAAGTTTCTAAAGGTAGGTGCTTTTAGTGACAAAGAAAAAAATAGAAATAATTTCAAAAACTTTAAAAAGTAATCTTCCTATATGTGCCCTAAAAAGTAGAAAATAAAACTAAAGCATATCGATGGTGCAATCAGTCACTAAATTCGTATTCACTTCAAAGGAAGATAGGCCTCCGATTTACCTACTCAGCATGATTGGCGGCGCCCTATTTTACTTTGAAGTGAATACGAACTCACTGACTGATTGCACTGTCAATATGATTTAGGTTTATTTTTCTATTTTTAAGGCGCATAGAGAAAGATGGTGTGGTGGTCGGTGGTAAGGGAACGACGCAGATTTTTATTTCGTCACGTGAAATTAGATACCCTGCTTGAACTGCGCCAAATGTGATGATCTGTGGTAAGTCAACGATGCAATTTCTTTCTTCTGATCACGTGTAATTATTTGTGATGCAGAGCTGAACTGGGCCGAATGTCGTATTGCGACTCCAATGACATATATATCTCTCTTTAGCAGAGGAGATCGCTTAGCTCCTTAATTAGATTCCCCATTGCTTAGATTAAATAACAGGATCGCGGGTCGTTACACCCGTACCGACTTATGCTTCAGACTTGCTGCACCAAGTGATGTATAGAGATTGTCCAACAATTCAGGCATGAGAGTTGTATAGCACGACACAGTTTATTCACATTTATATAGAATCACGTGCTGGGGATGCGCTGGAATAGGCCCTTGCTGCTGTCAACAATCATGTAATGAGATGGAGATCAGCTCTTCCCAGATTCTCGCTTTACCGACCTAAAACTCGTCGAAAGGATATTTAATCCTCTCCTACTATCAGGTTCACGCAGAACCCCCCTCAGTTCACACAGAGCTGTAGTTGGTTCAACAAGAACAGAATCTTGATTCTCACATAGAATCGAACCCTCTCCTTCATAGTTTTGTTTGAGTAAGAGCGACGTTCCTTGATGCCTGTTCAAACGTCTTTCCTGTTTGACAGTAAAGCTCAAGACTGCTGTTTATTCTTGCCCAGCTCGTCTCCAGCGCTCTGCACGTGCCCAAGTCTTGTTATAAATGGTCGTAAAAAGCTGGTCGTAAAAAACTTGTCGTAAATGGTCATTAGAGGTCTTTCGACTTGTCAGTCATTGCAGACAGCCAGCTCAGACCCGAAAACAACAGCACATGAGTCACATTCCAACAACAGCACTTCCCAAAACACCCTTAATGCGTATAAATATTTACAACCACAAAAATAAAAACAAATACATTAGAAAGATATGACAGATGAGGTAATTTTTAAATTTTTAAATTTATTTATATTTTTTTATTTGAAATATTGGTACTAATGCTATTAGAAAATAACTTGCAGAGTTTGAAAAATATTGCAGTTTAAATTTTCAACTACCCTTTCTACAAGAAGCTGATTGTAGCTCAATGTAATAGCGAAAACTGCGAAGAAATAAACTGCGACAAATTTGACTCGAAACCAAGAAAGCTTGCATTTTACGCTTAAAAAGAAAGATCTAAACCACGATGATCCTTTTCAGCTGTCATTTTTCGGTTCCCACGTCCTCTCTCATCCACGCCTCCCCTTCCAGAAGTTACTCAATGGCGTATAACGCTAATCCCTACAAGGGGCGCTACCCTAGTGGCCTCTTAGTGTTTTGAACAAAATTACGTCAAACAAATTTCCGTTGAACAAGTTTCCGTCGAAAAAAATTCCGTTTGGAACAAATATCCGTTGGAGAAATTTCCGTCTCAAACAAATTTCCGTCGTAGAAAATTCCGTCGAATAAATTTCCGGATATTACCCTAATAATATATTTCCAAAAAATACCCTAATAATATGTCCTTTTTTAGACGGGCATAGTTATTCTTGGAAGGTCAAGATAAGTCATGTCATGCACTTGGGTCCTTGGAAAGGATTACGTGATCGAAGATGCAGGTGGAGATGGTGTAAAAAGAGTAGCGCACTTGTGCATAGGATTCTGATGCCATTATACACCGAAAATCGAAAACATTATGGCCAGCGCATCTATGTGCGAATCGAAGCAATTGCAGGTAAACGACGGCACATGTGAAGATCTTGAAACGGTGTAAATAACACCTGATACTGAGCTCTTTTAATCAGTGTTATTTTTAGTTAATCAGTGTGACTTGGTCTTCAGATGGGAAAGACAGCAGACTTAAGTGAGTTACACAAAGGCCAAATTCTAATGGCCACACGACTGGGTCAGAGCATTTCTCAGAAGGCGAGGCTTGTGGGGTGCCCATGGTGAGCCATGGTTAGTACCTTCAAAAAAGTGGTCTATGGAGGGAAAAAATCACGAGCAGTGGACAAGATGTGGGACGACCACGGCTCATCGACGCTAGAAGTAAGCGAAGGCTATTCTCTATGGTACGAGCCAACAGAAGGGATACTGTGGCGCAACTCGCCTGTAATTTGAATGCTGGTAACAGGAGTAACCTGTCACAACACAAAGCACATGGAACCGTGCTGAAAATGGAGCTGTGTAGCCGTACGCAGCTCTCAGTGCCCATGATAACTTCGGTTCACCGTCGAAAGCGCCTACAATGGGCACACGAGCATCAAAACTGGACCTTGAATAATCGTCTGGTACGATGAATCTCGTTTCCTGTTGCACCATATGGACGGAAATTGCCTCGTTTACCTGGGGAAGTGTTGGCCCCATGATGCACCATGGGACGAAAACAAGCTGGTGTAGGAAGTGTAATGCTTTCGATAATGTTATGCTAAGAAACCCTGGGTCCACTCATTCATATGCAGGAAACTATGACGTATTCCACCTTCCTAAACATCACTGCAGACCAGGTATATCCTTTCATGGCAATGGTATATCCCTCTAGTAGTGCCTTCTTTCATCAGGATAATGCGCCATGCCGCACTGCCTGGATTGTTCGAGAATGATTCGTGGAACATGTGGAAGACTTCCAGGTATTGCCCTGGCCTTCAAATTCCACAGACATCAATCCAATCGAGCATTTGTGGTTTGTGTTGGAACAGCATATTTGATTTGCAGCGGCTCAACCACGTAACTTACAAAAAGTTAAAGGATCTGCCGGTAACGTGTTGGTACCAGATACCACAAAACACCTTTAGATATCTTGTAGCGTCCATTCCTCGTCGGGTAAGAGCTGATTTGGCGGCAAATGGAGGACCAACATATTAGGCAGGATGTCATAATGTTTTGGCTTTTTTTTTTGTATATGTGTCTTTCCTGCTTTGAAGGTTTGGGAGTTAAATGAGCTTTTACATTTATGTTGCATAGTTACTAATGAAATATTATTTACATTTTTCCCATCATCCGCTAGCTCAATTTAAAACTTTTAAGGAATGAAACAGTAGGTAAATGAACAACTTCTTTCTCTTTGAAAACGAAATTCTCATATGCCCCAGAGACAATATGCGTCCTTCTAGTGTTTCATTAATTTCGGTTACATTTTCTGCATTTCCATACTTTATTCCAAGTAAATTCTTCGTACACAAATTAGCTGACTTGAAATTTAAATAGTTATGAGGTTTTGTGCTTAGGTTCGGATCTAGGAAAACATAAATAAAGGTGCGGGGGGGGGGAGGCAAGCGACGCGGTCGATCCGGGAAAAAGGTAAAAAACGAGAGGAGAAGAGACTGGTTTTCCATTGCAGTATAATGTTTTCACCTTCGTTCTAGATGTTTTTCAAAAGTTTCGTTAAAAATATGCACAAGTTCAATAATTTATGACCTCCATCACCCTTATTGGCAGTTTTAAGGAGGGGGGAGGTGCATGGCTATCTTTCCCACCCCCACACAGATCTGACAATGTTTGTGTTCATTGCCAAAGTAATGTTGAAATGCGCGACACTGAGTTGTTTAGTGTAGTACCAATGCGAAAAGTAAGAATCATCGTTGTTTAGCCTTCTTTATGAGAAATAAATCCAACCTTAATATCTATTCACAGAACTATCAACAGTGCATAGTGACAGGGCTAGAAATCTTAACCCGGACGAGTCAAGATTATTTTTTAGGTAATTTTTATAATTATTGCAGTATAGTATGATTGGGCTTAGTATTATGTAGTCTATATCTACTGGAAGAATATGACGTAGGGTGCAGCGACAATTATTCGGTTTTAAACCGAATAAAAACTTAATATTACTATGCAGTGTACTTCCATCGTGCATAGTTCTGTTTAGTAAACTTAGAACATTTGATCGGGTTTAATTATCGACAAATTGACAAGTGAAAATACAGTGACTGAGTTTCTCTAAACCATATAAATATATAAGAATACTAGAAAGAAAAATTGGAATTTTAAAATTCCAAATAAGAAAATCTATGTAAAATCTACAAAATCGAAACTCACATTAAAAATCCAGTTTCCAAACTTGTTTCTATTTCTTATACACATTAGTGTCACCTGTATGCAATTATTACAACTAAGTTTCACGAAACAAAATCGTGATTTTTAAATTCGTAAGAATCATATTTTATGCAACTTTCGGTTAAAGACTGATATCAGTTGAACAGGCTCCGAAATTTAGAACATGATCGATTCTGTTATCTTCGACATTTATGAACTTTTAAATTTACGACCTTCTAATTACGTGTCAGCTGCTTTTACCATCTGACCTGCTGGGTACGATTAATTATTTAGCTGTGACTTGGAGATGATGAATCACTGATGTAGTTATTCGCGGAAATATCGGTCCACGGATACGGAGGACATGTCAAATGTCACTTCGAAAGATGTTAATTATAAGCAGATATGTTATCAGAAGAGTTATCAGGTCTGTGATTAATTAATGCAAAACTGCTCACTGGAAACACTAAAATGGTGTATTTCACAACAATTAACATCTTTCTAAGTGACATTTGACACAGCCTGTCATATTGTTGTTTACAAATGTTCCGATTGCTTTGTAGGTGATGTGCAGTGGGAAAGTCTATTGCAGCCAAGCAGCCTTGTTCGCTTGGTACACCTTTTTAAATGCGAGAAGCCATAGAACTGAAAATTTGCGGAGAGTGCAAAGGAAAAATGTTGATTCAGAAGAATTTTAAGGTAATTTTGTATTTCCTTTCGTCATTTCTATTAGATTATTGGTATATTCATTTACATTTGCCAATATGTAGGAATGAAATTACATAAAAAAAGAAATTTAAATTATCGAAAGTAGCAGTATATAAGGTCGTTTTGAAAAAGGAATTAAAAGCGAGAAAGATTTTTCATTCTGAGCAACGTCAGTTTCGGGCTATATCATAATTTAAATTTCTATTGTTTTATTGTAAATAATATCGTAAAAAATATTTCTTTTCATTTCAATTTAAACCTTTCAATCAGACTTTGGTGTTTAAAAATGAGTACCATTCAGACTGATTTTTCTTTAGGAATGTTCTCTTTCATTAACGAGTCGCTGTGAGCTTTAAGGATGATGTTACAGTCGCTCAAAAAATATCCAAACACTATGGTTGATTACAGAATTCAGAAAAAATATCTGCCAACGATTATTTTAGAAATTAGTGATCTGGCAACCTTCGTGTACAGTACACGAACTTTTGCCACATCACTAATTCCTAAAAAAATCGTTGACAGGTATTTTTTCTGAATTCTGTAATCAACCATAATGTTCGGATATTTTTTTGAGCGACTGTACTTGACAATTTTCAGCTTCTAGGAAATATTTCAACATTTTTCTTTTACAAATAAAAGTAGGATTTTAATTTTGTCTTCAAATAATTAAAAATACTTTAAAGTTCGTAGTAATCTGTAGAAAGAATAAAAATTGTTTAGCGGCATTAATTTCTATATGTTCAATGATCTGTCAGAGAAATTTCTTTCCCTAATCGAGCTTAGGCTTAATAATTTTCGAAATTATCGATGTGCTATGGAGGTCCAACCAGACTGTGAAATTTTATTCTCCACACACGTCTTTCTATATATATACAATTGTAGCATCTGTCCACTGTAGGGCTAATGCTAATAACATTCTATTTGAAACTGTCCACATCATCGCACTCTAAGTGTACCTCTTTTTATTAATCCTTTAGGTAACCGTTCAAAACTCTATTTACTAATTTGTAGTTCTGCATGGAGGAAACATGGCCACACCGACACAGTCGTTCATTTTATAGGGTAGTTGATTACTCCATCGTCTAAAACCATCGTTGCATAATGAAACCACAAAATGTCCAAGCTCCTGCGAAAGCATGCCGAATCAACGGCATCGATATTCCTGATATCTTGCTTACAAAGAATCAAAGTTTCACTATCGTAAGAAACTTTAGAAAGGGCTAAACTACACTGGTTTCCATAAATTAAGGAACTATCTGAAAACCTGTTTTTTCTCGAAGATCCGATGGATCTGTTGCATCAGAGGAAAGGTATATGTTAACACTGTGAGTAAGAATAACAGTTCAGAAATGGAATAACACTTTCAATTCCTAAAATTATATAAGAAAACAGTTACTTGGTAAAAAATTGTTGAAGGTCAGTTGAAATTGCCAAGTGATTCGATAGGGAATGTAATCGCCTATTTACCGCTTTGAAGGCCTCACAGCGATGCCTCATGCTGTTGATAGCAGTCATGCCGATGCCTCATTGCTCTTCTAAAGGCACGTCAAAGCTTCAGGAGGATTGTAGCAGCAGAATGCAGGGGAGTATTCCATTCATGTTTTATCGGATTTAGGTCGGGAGACCGGGGGGCACTCCATATGGCTGGCAGTGCTATTCGGCAGATAAAAATCGGCAAAGCGATAATGGTGCGCGAGGGCATTTTCGTCCTGTAGGAGGACAAATCACCTACAGTATCATCATATGGTCGCACAACGGATTCAAGATTCCATCCTAGTACCTGCCAAGGGACGGAGCCTGCTGTAAGCACATACAGATCTCTGCAGTCGCCAAAAGATATCCGTCTTCAAACCATAACATTACCATCACCGTAGATGTATCATTCACGAATATTTTGTGGCATGATAGCGTGTTCCTGGTTACCTCCATATCAACTGAAATTGTGAATCGCTGTGGAGGACAAATATCGATTTATCCTGAACAGCACAGACTGCCATTGCTTCTGGGCTAAATTTACATGATGTCTGTACTAATTTAGACGGTCCCTCCTGTGACATTGGTCATGGGCATGCACCACTGTCCGCCTAACATAGAGACACATTTCCTGAAGATTTGTATACAGTGCAGCGGATATTGCTGATCCACTTGCAAGTCCAATCGTAGTTGAGATGGTTTTGAAATCCTGTTCATCCAGTCACATAGCGTACAGAGAGGTCCTTCCTTAGGGTTGTTGCCCTCATCGTCCATTACTGAATTGTGTGAATGCATTTTGTCCCTGTTGAAATTTCTGACAAAGTCTATACGCTACTGAACATCTCTTATAAGCCATCTGGCAACATCTGAGTGACTTTTGCCTCACTCGAGCCGATCTATAGCTATCCACGGCGCTTCTTCCAATAAACGATGTCTGGTAGACATATCCAACAAATCTGCTACCCGAAAATCTCATTCCGCACTTTGCAGGAGGACTACAAAACAGATTCCAAATATCCGCTTTTAACCCTGGATGGATTTGCACATACCCCTTCAAGGGCCACTCATTTACATACCGTACCTCAATCCTGCTTCGCATTTTACATATTCTACAAAACTTTCATACATTTCTGTTTATCGGAGTTTTACGATTCGTTTTTTTATTTGTTCCTTAATTTATGGCAACCACTATATTACACAGCCTAATTTCAATCTTCAGATTTATACGTCTATTTTCCGTAATATCAACAGATCATTAAAGGTCCCATCCTAATGCCTATCTTTATGTTAATCTCATGTTATATGCATCTTCTCATCATCCTCATCCTCAAGTAGCCATGGGCTATGGAAATTCCAACAAGACCTTGCAATTTCGTTCACCACGCATATCTGTCCTGAGCTACATCTGCTGCATCTGGCCACTGAACAACAATTCTAACGAGGTCCTTTTGACAATGCTCAACGCATCCTAGGTCTCCTCCTCTTTTTGAGGCCTTTAGGTACACTGTTCATAATCCCTATTCGCTAATCTATAATTATCCATACGGCCAACATGGCAAAAAAATCAACGGAGTCTCTCTTTGCACAATATGCTGCTTAAATGAGGTGCCGATTCCTTTGCCTGACCTCATCGTTACCTACATAATTGAACCACCTATTGGCCAAGATACTGCGTAAGAATCCAGAACCAAAAGAATCAAGTTTCCTGTTATCTGTTTACAAAGCGTCCAAGTTCTACTACTATAACTGACCTTAGAAAGAACAAAATTGTTCTACAGTCTAATTTTAGTCTTTAGGTGTATACGCCTATTTCTCCACATTCTCCATAGATTCTTAAAAGTTCCGGTAGCAATCTCTATTCGTATGCTAATCTTATGCTGCATATCACCAGTATCTGTTACATAGCTCCCAAGAAAATTAAACTGTGACATCTGATCAAGACTGCAACCATTCACATTAACTGAATCACAGCCTGCCTGACCAATTTTCATCACTTTAGTTTTCTCTCTGTTTATAACCAAACCTACTCTACTACCAGTCTCATCAACATCTGGAATGAAAGAATTCATCTCATCACCATCATTTGCCAAAAGTGCTAAATCATCAGAATAATCTAAATCAGAAATTTTCGTGTCTCCAGACCATTAAAGGCCATAATTTTTCCCTTGCAGTGAATTTCGCATAACATAATCAATAACCAAACTAAAGAGTAAAGGAGACAAAATGCACCCTTGTCGAACACCAGAAGTAATGCTAAACCAATTGCTACACAAGCCTTACCAACTCTCACACACGACTCAGTGTTATTATATAGAGCTTTCATTATCTTAACTAACTTGTCTGGTATAACATATGATCTTACAATCAACCACAAATTATGACGATCAACAGAGTCGAAAGCCTTTTTGAAATCAACAAAGCTAGCAAACAAAGGTTTCTGAAACTCTAAACATTTCTCAAGAATCTGCCTAAGTGAAAATATCTGATCCACGCATCCCCTACCACTTCTGAATCTACATTGCTCTTCACGCAATTGACTGTCAATCAGATTCTTAATTCTTAAGCACAATCGTGGAAAGAACTTTACCTCGAACAGAGGGTAGGCTGATACCCCTGTAGTTATCACAAGAACTGCGATCACCTTTTTTGAAAATAGGGATAACAATAGCTCTGGTAAAATCCTTAGGAACCATGCCTTTATCATAAAAGATATTCAAAATTTCAGTCATCCAAGTGGTAACCGAAACATTCCCAGCTCTAAGCATTTCCGCAGTAATTTCGTCTTCCCCTGGGGATTTATAATGTTTAAGTTTAAAAATTCCAAAATAACTTCAGTTTGTGTTATAGGGCCAACATTAAAGCCACCATTGCATCTATCATCATTGCAAACAATGGGAGTAGAACTAATCACATTGTTTAGAACATCACTGAAATACTCAGCCCACCTAGACAAGACAGCATCTTCACCTAACTTGTTAATCCTTCAATCCCTGTATACCTGTCCATTTTCTACCACACAAAACATTAACTATCTGGTACATCAATACAAAACATTAACTATCTGGTACATCAAGCCAAATCATTAACTATCTGGTACAGCTCTCTGCTGTTGTGCTGCCTAACTGCTTCCTCAGCTTTGTCAGCCAAGCCATCAAGCCAAAGATTCTTATCAGTAGCTAACTGATCCTTTACACGTTTATTAAGCTCTCTGTAATGCTTTCTATTAGGACTAGTAGGGTATTGATTAAGGACATTCCTGCAATTCTTTTAGTTTTGAAATAAGCTCAAGTGCCTTATCACTCAAATAACCCTGCCTCCCCTGCTCATTTTTTCCTAAAAGAGTACTGTTAGTTTCCAAAAAAGCCTGTTTGCAATGGTCCTCTTCTTCCTCAACTTCAGTGGTAAGCACATCATGACTGTCATAATGACTAAGTAACCAATCATGGTAAGCTTTAGCTATAACTGGGTCTTTTAGAGCTTCAGTATTAAAGGTAATTTTATTAACCCTAGCACAACACTTTTTAAATTTAAGTTGCAAGACACTTTTAACAAGGTAACGGTCAGATCCAATTTCAGCTCCCCTATATGACCTGCTATTCCTTTCAGAACTAGCCCATTTGCTGTTAATTAATATATAATCAATCATATTCTTACGCAGTCCATCAGATTAAACCCATGTGTACTTATATATGTCGCATTGTTTGTAATAAGTATTAGTTATTCTGAAACCATTTAGTTTACTTACCTGTACGAGACGTTGCCCATTGCCATTGCAGCTACCAATATCAATTGGGCCTATCACCCCTCTCCAAAGGTCAGAGTCAGTGCCAACGTAGGCACTGAAGTCACCTAGAACAAGGGTAATATCCTTTCTTGACAGAATTCAAAATATCCTGAAGTTGTCCGTAAAACCGATACTTCTCAGCCTCATCGACATTCTCAGTGGGGCATAACAGCAGATAACATTCAAGTCTTTAACGCTTGTCTGAAATTTTGCTGTAAGAAACCTTTTATTAATGCACTCATATCCTAGAAGAGCATCACTAGCGTGTCTGCTGAGAAGCAGACCCACGCCTTGGTGATACTTATTGTCGTCCCTCCCTGAAAACAGAAATTTAAGATTATTTTTAAGAATCTGACCTTTACCTGTCCATCTGGTCTCTTACAAGCCGAGAATATCTAAATTATAATGGTGGAATTCTTGTGTGAGGACATCAAGAGAAAAAGCTCTGTGCAGAGTGGAGGTTAAATATAACGTTTATTCTCATTTCACAAAATTACAAAAAAAAGCTCTAAAAATCTTATAACTAAAAATATTAAAACACGATATTCTAAATCAGAATCATTGAAAAAACATGCAAAATTTGCTCACCAACCATTTTTTAAATTTGGTTTTGTATTTTGTATCGTCTACTATTTCACTCGGATAATTTGGTAAACAATTGTATTTTTTAAAGCTGAATAGCCAAAAAATCTTTTAAAAAACTCATTATTTGGTTTGGGTAATATGAACATTTTAGACACCATTTCTCTTGTATTATATGTGTTTGTCACCCTCTGAAACATAGAAGATTTTTTATGAATATATGTTAAGGTTTTCAAAGTAAAAATCTGCTCGAGATTTAAAACTTGCAAATGAAGAAAACCTTGCGTGGAGGAATCAAATTTTCTTTTAAATATCATAATTTTAACTATTTATTTATGCATATATTTCATTGGTTTAAGTGGGTTTTCAAATGTTCCTCCCCAAATTAAAAGAGCATACTGTATTCTTGAATAAATGAAAGCGAAATAAACTTTTTTTGGAGTCTCTTGATCTAACAAATTTCTTAGTGTACAAAACTGTGGTAGGATTCAGTTAACTTTGGAAACTAATGTTTGAATATGATAATTCCAATTTAATTGCTTATCAAAAATGACACCCAGATATTTTATGCTATTTGTAGACATTATTTTCTGACAACCACAGACAGATCGCAAGCTTGTATCCTTTAATGACAAAAACGTTTAAAGTCGTAATAGTAAAATTTCCTTAGACTACTATTATTCCTTTGTTTTATATTGAAATACACTGGCGGAAATTGAAAAAAGAACACCATTAACAATTGAAGCGTAATCTATGACATTTATTTAGTAGGGGAGGGGGTGGCTCAGTCAGTAGCGCGCCAGGCTCGTAATCTGCAGTTCCCAGGTTCGAGTCCCAGCTGGGTCAGCATTGAGATTTGTCTCTGCAAAACTACCCGCCCTGCCTACAGTCAGTAGGGGACACCGATGGGCTTGGAAAGGCCACCGTCCTTCGGATGGCACGTTAAGTTGTGACCTCGTGTGCGTGAGAGCCATACCCTGTGCATTAAAGAATACGCTGGATGGCCTTGACAGGAGGCTACATCCGTCTCCCAACAGCTGTTCCAGTGGGTCCCCTCCCTCAACCTTCTCTGACCCTTTTGGGTCCTTGTGATCTGGCTATTTAGCCCATGTTGTGCAAAAAAGTGCCGTTCAGATGTAAAACAACCCAAGTTTATTTAGTAAAAACAACTAGTTGAGAAAGGATAGTGATCACACGTGTGAAGTGATTCAATATTTATTTTACTTTTTAATGAGTATTTACATTTCACAGAATCACGTTTTAATAAAGTGTTGAACCTCCTCGAGTAGCAATGCAAGCTTTCAATCTGGCATGCAATCTGTCGTACAAATGCTGATATCACGCTGGGAGATAACATTCCATGCGCTTTCAACTTGGACATGTAATTCAATGACAGTCGTTGCCTGCCGCAGTCCGCGGATGAGATCCCAGACATGGTCGATTGGAGACAAGTCTGGAGAGCATGCTGGCCAAGGGAGTTAGTGCACTGCTTGAAGAGCATGTTGATTTTTTTTTTAAGAATGTAATTTTTATTCATAAGAGTAAAGAATACGAATATATTTACCATTTGACGCGCAAAGTTAAATAGCTTATCTGCAGGAAAATGAATAAATTAAATTAAACATAGGTCATTCAGCCACAAAAAATGGTGTACATCAAATAAATCCACAAAACACAACACATAATAATCAGATAAATAGAAAATACCAAACAATTTTAATTCCATTTTAAGTCTTTTAAAGGAATCTATATTTAGTAATTCTTTTGGAAGAGCATTAAATATAAGTGGTACTTCATAATCGGAGGTATGTTTCCCGTAATTATTTCGAAAATTTGGTAATTTGTAATAACCTTGTTTTTGAAGTCTTGTATTTTTGTTATGTTAAAAAAAATTTAATTATTACATTATATTTATATAAATTGCTGTAGGATAAAAGGTTTAAAATTTTTAATCTCTCTGTGGAAGTTTTATAATTTTTTTGCAAATGAAACGGAATAATATTTTTAGCTATTATAGACTGCAGTTTTTCTATTTTATTTATGATAGTTAAGTTAGTTCTTCCATGCACAATTATTCCATAATTTAAAATAGATTCGCATATTGATTTATAAAACAATACACAGGTTTCCATATTTAATACGTATTTCAATTTTTGAATTTTTATCCCTGATATTCTCAAGCTTTCACATATATGGGATATATGGGCATTCCACCTAAAATATTCATCAAAAATGATTCCTAAGTAATTTATTTGATTTACTTGCTCAACAAGTCGGCAACTACATAATGATTCACAATTTGAAGCAACCTTTTTTCTGCAATTTATTTTATGAGTTTTGATAAAGAGGGTTTGATGAATATGAAATCCTGGTGAATGAATAATCATCAATTTTTGTTTTTTTTTCTCATTTAAATAGATTTTATTATGATTTAACCATCTAATAATATTATTGTAATCTGTTTGAACCTCTGAAATGCTATCATTTAAATATTTCTGACTGTTTATTAAAACAATGTCGTCAGCATATGAATAAATAGCACTTTTTAATTTTGTCTTGAACTAATTACTTATGTATACTAGGAACAATAAAGGACCTAAAATTGAGCCTTGGGGAATTCCATATCGTGTAATTACTTTTGTGCTGTAGCAGTTTTTTGTTTTAGTAATTGGGTATTTGTCTGATAAATAGTTTCTAAACAAATCTAGCAATATACCGCGAATACCGTAATTTTCCAATTTATTTAGTAAAATGCTATGATCTATTGTATCGAATGCTTTCTTTAAATCTAAGAACATAGTTACAAATTTTTCCCTATTATTCAATGATTTATTAATATTATTTGCAATTTTGGAAATTAGTTGAATTTTGTTTTTTCCTTTTCGAAAGTAAAATCGATTTTCATTAATTATGTTGTGTTTAAGTAAAAAGTTAAAAACAGTATTATAAATATATTTTTCCATTATTTTCGAAAAATAGGTAGAATTGTTATTGGTCTATAGTTAGAAAAGTCCTCATTAATACCACCTTTAAAAATAGATCTTAAATTACCTGTTTTGAGTTCAGTAGGTATGTTCCCAGTAAATATAATCTGATTTATAATTTTTGATATAATATTAAGTAGTGTTTTTTTATTAAATTTTATATCTTTAATGCAAACATTATGGTAACCAGGTGATTTAATGGTGTCTAATAAAGTAATTATTTCTTCAGTTCGTTTTTCAGTGATTTCATGTATATAGATAGAGTTCAAAACTCTTTGCATCATGGTTTTAAAATAATTTATATCGTCTTGGTGATTTGTATTTCGTATCCGTAAAATTAGTATTATAAATGTCATTGTAATTATTTGCTATTTCTTCCACAGATAATTTCTCTTTGGACATATTGTCAATTATTACATCGTCTGCTAATTTTTTCTGTTTTCCTTCTAATATTTCATGTATTAATTGCCAGGTAGCCTTCATATCATTCTTTTTCATTATAAGTTTATTTCTATAATAAAGTTGTTTCTGATTTCTAATCTGAATATTAACCATATTTCTTAATTTTCATAGTTATTTTTATAAGCATCACTTTTATCATTGTTTTTAAATTTAATTAAAGCTTTATCTCTTTCTTCAATTAATTCTAACAAGTTCGGTGTTATCCAGTTTTTGCTATGATTTCTTTTTACCTTTCCAACACTCCTCATATATATTCTATTTTTTCCTAAAATTCCATCATAAATGTCTTTAAATACTTTATATAGGCAGAAATTCATACATTGAATTGTCTCCAAAATTTTCTAAATTCCAATAAATAGCTTTGTTTATATTGTTATGGTCAAATGACCAATTCTTATTTTCCTGGTCTGTTTCAGTATAATTAGTATTATTCAAATTGTTATTGGTGTTGCTAATCAATGTTAAAATCATATAATGATCTGCTATTTTGCTTGTTTGAATTATTGAATTTGCTGACATATTTTTAATCAGTTTACTATTAATATGGTCTATACAGGTTTTGGTAATTTTATTTTTTACTATTTCTTCTCTTGTAGCTTCCCTTATTAATCTTTCAAAATTCATTTCAGCCAATAATGTGATATATTTTTCTGTGCCATGTTTTTTAGTATTCATTGTATCGATATTAAAATCACTTGTTAAAATCTGATTTTGATCTGCTTTCTGTATTTTCCATCCAGTTTCGGAAATTCAAGAAAAGAGTTCACATATGTACTAGGTGATCTGTATAGTGCTAAAACATGATATATTATATTTTTTTTTTTACTTTTATATATATATATAGTTTCCGCTGGAAGTGTTTGCTGTGAAACAATTTCAATATCTAGATTTTTTTTATAGTATACTGAAATCCCCCTAATATTTTTATTTATATTATCATTTGTAATTTTATTAAATTTATCAATATTATATGAATAATTTTCCTATTTATTTACATTTGTTTCAGTTAAAACAAGCAAATCAATGAGTTTCATGTAATTGTTAATACTTAATTTTAATGAATCCCAATGTTTTCTTTGACTTCTTATATTAACATGAGCAATTCCTAATTTATTTTTGTGAATAAATTTACTATAATTATATACGAACAAAGCCTCCACTTCTAAACCTGTAGTTACATAAGCAACATCATAGTTGCTATTAAGACCTTCAAAATTCAAATCAGACATAGCTAAGAGAATATTCATAAAAAAAAGCAAATAGAAAAAGTAAAGAGCAAAAAAAAAAGGTAAAAGAAGCAAGTTTTATCGGATATATCTAAAAGTTCAAAAATCATCAAAGTTGGTGAACATATCAACATTGATAATTCTTTCACCATTTGATTTCCTCATTAGAACTTTTCCATTTTTGAACCAAACATACTTATTTTTCTTTCTTTTGTACACATCCTAGCTTTCCAGAAAAGTTATCTATTAATCATAGTCATATTTTCATTAATATATATTGGTGTTCCTTTATCATTAAGGTTTGCAATAGTGTTGGTAATTTTGTTTTGTTTTGTATCCAAATGTTTCTATCTTTCCTTGTAACGAATTGGACAATTATCTTTGGAGTTTTGCTTTTATTTCTTTCTGGAAGTCTGTGAACTTTTTCAATCATATTGTCTGTGTAGTTGACTATGTTTAATGACTGGGAAATTTTATTCAACATTATTTTAAGCTCAGTTTCATCATCCCCTTCATTTATGGAAACACCATGAATTTCTATATTTTTATTGTGTCCATATTGTTCCACGTCATTAAGATTTTGTTTCGGCTCCTTAATCTCTTCTCTCATTTCTGTGTTTAAATTTTTGGCTTCATAGATTTTTGTAGTTAAATCCTTTTGATTTTTTTCGTAAATTATTATTTTGTTGCATTAGTTCGTCATACATGCTAGAAAAAGATTCTACACTTCGTTTCAATTCTTTCACTTCTGTCTTTAAATCACGGATCTCTACTATCAATAGATTAATGTCTCACGTGTCGAATTGTCTCTGATTCCGATGTCTAAGGTCGCTTTTGGGTTTGTTTTGTTCGACTTGCATTCGCAACATAACCACGCATTCTTCTTTTCTAAGGACAGCTTTTTGTAATTTTTTTTCTGTTGTGCCCGAAGAGACAAAATGAAGTTTGCCTTTGCATCCACTGCAAACTATGCATTCAGAGTTGGGTGTTACTGCTTCGTCACATCTGTTGCAAATTGAGGTTATTGTTGTGAGCGAAAGCGATATGCCTCTGGCAAAACAACGAGAGCCAACAGGAAGATTGCAACAATTAGTCCAAAAGTTTGGTCTCGTTGATCTTTTGCAGCACACAACACAGAAGGCACTGTACACGGAGACTGACGTCGGGGAGGGGCAGGAGCAATAAAAGTTAATGGCACTTACAGATCCGAAGGATCCCAGATGGTCAACCGATGGTGTTCGGGGTGTTGGAGGATGTCCGAACACGACGGACTAGCAGGAGCTACAAGAAAGTACATCCGATCACGACAAGATCTGAGGGAGAACTGAACTGAACTGTTGCACGGGGGGAGTGTAGCGGGCGTTATCCTGTTGGAATATAGCATTTGGGATTACACTCAAATATGACAGGACGACCGGTTGTACGATGTCGCTGACGTACGTATTGCTATTCAGTGTATACTATTCGAACACCAGACACGCCCGAGAGTGATAGCTAATTGCTCCCCATACCATGATGCCCGACGTCAGCCCTGTGTGTCGCTAGCGAATTCAAGATGGAAGAAGCTGCTCACCTTGTTGCCTTCGGACACGTAAACGACCATCAGATGCTCCTAAGCAGAAACGGCTTTCATCACTGACGCCACAGACTGCAATTCTTCCCTCCAATGAACTCGTTCTAGACACCACTGAAACCGTGCTGTGACAAGGTGGTAATCGTGCCAGCAGCACACGTGGCCGTAATGCTGCTTCCAAAAGATGATTGCGTATCGTTCATGTAGACATCCTTGGTATGACAGAGGTTTGAATTTGTGATGCCATAGTCATTCGCTCTGCTACTGCGGCACTCCTGATACGCCGATCCTCTCATGTATTCGTAACTCTGTGTTGTCCGGAACCATGTCTGCGAGTGTATGAATGATCTTCTGACCATCGACGCCACCATCGTACCACAGCCGATACCTCTCGTCCAACGTGGTGTGCAATTTGTTGAAAATACCAACCTGCTTCCTGAAGACTCACAATGCGACATTGCTGAAACTCCGCTAACTGAACAAATGCTGCGCACCTGCATCGTCCAGCCATGGTAGCTTCTTGAAAGAAGATTGAACAACACGACACAAAATGAATGACTTCGTTCTTCACGCCCTAGTCCTTAAATATACACTGCATACATTTGCATGTTGTCATCCTCAGTGACATCATTATTTCACCCATGACTTTCAATCTTGGACACGGTTTCTGATGCCCTTAACTATTAAAATATTATAATATGACGTTCATAAAGGAATTCCTTTTGGGTGTTCTTTTTTTCAATTTCCGCCAGTGTACTATTTTGTCTTGAAGACATTAATAGAGTTTTTTGTTGTCAAACCACTTCCACAAAGCAACTGGATTCATTCTAATATCTGTATCAGCAACATATGCTAAAGCCATATCATCAGCAAAGGAAATAATACTAACCTTATATTTAATCGCTAAAAGATCAATTGTATGCAGTACAGCAAATATAATTGCGATCGTAAAACGGAACCTTGAGGTACTCCAAAATTTATTATTTTAGAACTGCTCAAAACAGTTTCAATTTTAAACTTTCTGCGTTCTCTTTGTTAAATACAATTTGAACCAGTCTAATGATGTGCCGCTAATTCCATAATTTTCCAATTTTTTAATTAAAATACAGATGGATAACGAAGCAAAAGCTTTAGAAATATCAACAAATAAAACAGCTACCTATTGGTTTTCATAAAGTTGTTATGGATTTTATCTCTGAGCATTGCATGGCTTCTTCAGTACCCTTGTTTTTGTAAAACCCAAATTGATTATCTGAAATAGTATTGTTTTTACTCAAGAAATCTTGCAGTCTTACATTTAAATTTTTTTCAATTAATTTTGAAGAAAACACTTGTATCGAAATGAGTCTATAATTGTTTACATCAAATTTTTCTCCTGATATAAAAGTAGGGGTGACCAAAGAATTTTTGTGAGCAGAAAGAAAAATTCCTTTTTGAAGGAAAGGTTAATCATTTGTTCTAAATCATGAAAAATATAAGGAATAATTTCCCTTAATACAAAGGTAGTTATCTTATCTTCACCTGGTAATTTATGTAATTTAAAAACATTTACAATACTTACGATCTCGCTTTCAGTTGTTTGTTTAAGTGCCATTGAATTTAATATATGAATTTCTGGATCAATAAATTCCACACATTCTATAGGATATTCAGGTATATTTGAAGTTAAGTTTGAAACTATATTTACAAAATAATAATTAAAGTATTCAGCAATTTCAGTTTTATTGTAATTTACAGATAAAATACTTTTTCCAATTTTTGTTTCTTTAATACTATTCTTTAATTTATTTTTTTCTGTAATCTCATTGAGGTTTTCCATTGTTCCTTAGTATCAGTTTAGGCCAAAGAAATTATATTTTTGTAATAGTTTCTTTTAGCCGATTCAAGAAAATTTGTTAGTATATTTCGAAACAAAGGAATGAATGTGGTAATTCAGTATTCCACAACCTATTTTTCATATTTTTATAAATCCTATTTTTCTCATTAATCACAACCATCAAATCTTTAGTAATCCATAGTTTTAAAATTTTATCATTTCTATGTAATGGGATATATATCTAAGCAATTTGTGAATGTATTTAGCAAGTCATTATAAAAATTCACAAAATTTGAATCAACATTTTCTTTAGGATCCATGCTCCATTTCCTGTACTGATCCAAGGACTGAAATCATATTACAGTATTCTTGTGACATATTACTATTATCTAAGATAGCTATATTGATTTCCCCAACAATGAAAGTATTTTTATTATTATGTTTTGCTAACAAATCATACAATTCAAGTGCAAAGGATATTTTGTCCAAGCTTGGTGAGCGATATACTGATATTAACATATATTCGATATGATAAAATTTTACTTTTAATATAACAATATCAGCGCCATCAAATTTAATATTAACTTGTTTAACATTTAAATCACTTTTTTCAAACACAGTTGTACCTCCAGACCTATTCATTTAGCCACATTTATAAAGTACATTGTATTCTTTCATATTACATAAACTTGATTTCACTACCTTTTACCCAGATTTCAGATAACAAAATAATGCAAAAGTCAGACACAGTTTCAACTCCCCTATTCGACATGGTATCTTAATATTGGTAGGAGACTAGTTCATTATGCCAACAAGCGTTTTTTTACTACTGAGGTTGTGAATGAATGGGACCTTTTAAGCAACTATTCTTGAAGCCACCCAAATACAATTTTACCCAAATACAATTTTGGGTAAAATGCAGCATAGGTTAGTGTTCCTAACAGTTAGTTCACTTGCTTTTATTTACAATCAATCACATTCCCATGCAACAGCAACTACCAATATCAGAATGACTAATTGCATCTTCCCAAATGTCGGAGTCAATATGAACTTTGTCGTCGAAATCCCCCAGCACAAGAATGAAAATATCTCCCTTTTTTGATAGAATTCAAAATATCTCGTAGCTGTTCATAAAACCTCTTTCTCATTTCTCATCCGAGTCCTGAGCAGAAACATAACAATAGATAACAATCGGGTACTTAATCCTTGTTTTTAATTTAGCTATAAGAAATCTTCATTAATTGATTCATAATACAGAAGGGCATTACTGGAATTCTTGCCGAGAAGCATAGCTACACCACGGAAAAAGAAATTTTCCTGAAAAGAGAAATTTAATATTAAGTGTCTCAACTTTACGTGCAATCCGGTATCTTGCAATCCAAAATGTCCAGGCTATACCATTCTTCTCTGAGGACCTCTAGAAAATCATTTCTTTTAAGAGTTCTCACATTCCAAGTTATTGTGCACAGAAATGGTTATTAGGTTTTTAAAGAAGCTAAGTCTAAGTTTATTGAGCAACGTATAACAAATATCAAACAGCTCACTAATTGCAGGCACGGGGCAAACACCCTTTTCCTGTATATTAGGAGCCGAATCCGTCATGCTGGTAGAAACTCAGAGAAGTAATCGCGTTCTTTACCATCAAAATCCCTTTCCAGTGCCAGGGTTGGGTTGGGTTACCTCTGAGCGGTACATTTTTGCACACCATGGGCTAAATGGCCAGGTCACAAGGGCCCCAAAGTCTCAGAGAAGGTTGGGGGAGGGGACCCACTGGAACAGCTGTTGGGAGACGGATGGTAGCCTCCCGTCAAGACCATCCAGCGTGTTCTTTAATGCATAGGGTATGACTCTCACGCACACGAGCTTAACGTCCCATCCGAAGGACGCCGGCCTTTCCAAGCCCATCGGTGTCCCCTATCGACCGTGGGCAGGGCGGGGAATTCTGCGCAGATAAATCTCAACGCTGACCCAGCTGGGACTCGAACCTGGGAACTGCAGATTACGAGCCTGGCGCTACCGACTGAGCCATCCCCGCCCCTCAAGTGCCAGGAGCCAGCGTCTGAGACATCTTACTCCGATTTAGGTTTGGTGATGCAAGAACTAGATTTAAGTATAAAGATACCTGGAATAGTTTCCGATCAAGATCATATGTCATCTGATAGCAAGCATCCTGTGCCAACCCACAAAAAAGCAGAAATACATAAATAGACTTTCTTTGAGCAGAAGCTCATCATTGCATAAATTCCAAAATCTTAAACATAAGAGAGATATCATCTTTCAGAGAGATATCATCTCACCTTTCAGGTGAGAGAATATCTATCTGAAAGGTCTAACGACCTATATACTACGAGAAGGCAATGTCGGGCTTTAGGTGTTATGCATGCCGGATCTGTAAATCACCACAGAAGAATTGTGCAAATTCTCCTGCCTGTTACGCTTAGTTATCATTACCTGCCAACAAATCAATATACGTGTGAAATTTCATTCGTTAGCAATATTCAAAAGGAATATTGTTACTTTAAACTTTCAACGTTGCAATAAATTTATTCAAATCATCTTCGCATTGGATTGAAACCTTTAAAAACGCAATACGATAGTTCTTTGAATTCCTATTCAGCTGATTATCGAATGTTCCCATTCTGCGACCCCAATTTAAAGATTGTAAAGGGAATGGCACATAGAGAATTACTATTTCGCAATGCATTTTACGTTCGCTGACTCACATTTCCAAAAGAGGCATATTTGTGCTATTTTATCAGTGAAAGGGAAGTCTCGTGCATTTTAATATTAAACTCTGGAATGCGAAATCGCTTGTAATCCGAAAGAGTTTTCAGAAATTCTTTATACAATATATCGATCGGTGATGGCGTCAAATAGTGGCAGTGCTGAAGAAGAAAAATGCCTAGAGGCACATCAAGACGAAAGCTCTGTAGCAAAATCTTAAGGAATTTGCTTAACGTTTCTCGTCATCTCAGCAATAAAGAGAACCAGAAATGCGACCTGAATATTAGAAGCGATGTGAACTGCCCTCCAAATGGATAAAGCGAGTTTTAGTATTGTTTTTCATTCCAAATTGTAGTGTAAGAGCCAATAAAAGTTTAATAGTCAGTGGTTGATGACTTGGATCGGAAACGGTGGGCAACAAAAGGCTGCAAATTTTATGCAGCGTATTTTATGTTAGAAGATAAAACAAGATTAACAATTCTTTGAAAATAGTACACAAAGAGAAATGCTACAGGTCATGAAAGAAGCAGAAAAGCAGACATAGGAAATGGTAATATGTACAAAGTAAAAAGAGCGGTGAGTGAAACTGACTCGTAAAAAATATTGCAGCTAGAGAGAACTCCCTATGGATTTATAGTAGGCAAACAAATGCAATCGACAGGTTGCAATAAATTGCATTTACATAAACTGCATTGTACAGGTGCAGTTCATGCTGGACAGAAACAGAGCTGTAATGTAATAAACAGAGCTATAAGAAACAGAGCTGTTCTAACGGATACTGGAGAACTGTTGCTTTATCTCTTGAGCGACACTTTTTGCACACAATGGGCTAAACTGCCAGGTTATAAGCAGACCCCTGCGCCGATAACGAAAGTTCTATCTGCACCCTCATTCGCATCCGCAAAACTTTCCAGCATCCGCGTATATTTTCTACTTTTTTACAAATGCTTGAAGTCCTTATGTATGTTTGCGAGTAAATCAGTCTAATGGTATATTATGACTAATTAATAACTGAAAAAATATACTATAAAAAATAAAAAACTTTTTCATCGTAAAAATATGCCTTATAAATTTAGACTAAAAAAAAACTTAATACTAATTTTATAAATTTTTCTGAATTAATTTTTCTCTTTTAAATGCCGTTACCTGTGATTATGGAAAGACAATCCTTTTTATTACCCAGTAACAGTTTAATAACTCCCTCTCTTTATGCCGTCGCATGGCCGAGTGGTTAGCGAGCTTGGCTACTGATCTAAGGATCTAACCTTTGTGTCGTTTTCCTGCTGAGGTCATGCCATCCTCTGACCTTCTACTATGGCATATAAACTGACAGGCTCGTGTCAGACCTCTGTGGCAAGCAACTGCTTGAGGGGGTATTTATTTATTTATAACTCTTCTCTAAAACTTCGAGATTCAAATCTCCTCAATTCAAATTTTCATTCAACTGATATTTAATTGCTCTTTTCTACGTAACACCCCAGTAATATTTTGAATTTATATTTTGCTTTGCCAGTAAAAAAAGATCGCTTCTCTTTAGGAAGAAGTTTTTTTCTAACTTGTAGCTTTATCAAAATGGACTTTTTTTTAGATTGAATATCATAATTTAATTTTCGAATCGGGTTTTTTAAACGTTATCTCAAGTAGTTTTTTTCACTCATGTCAGCCATCAATAACATTTGCTCATATTTCTCCATATCTTATCAAATACGAGACTTTATCCGCTATCCGCGTTAACGAAAAGTATCGCAGTTTCATCCGCGTTAAGGTTGATCTTTTATCCCCCAAGAGCTTTGCAATGCGGATATCAATGGATAAAACAGCGGATATCCGTATCCGCACAGAACCCTAGTTATAAGGACTCCAAAGGCGCGGGGATAGGGGAAGGAAACCTGCTGGACAGTTGTTAAGAGACAGATGGAATCTTCACTGGAAAGCCATCATTCTTTAATGTACACAGGCGATGGCTCTCTTATAGACGATCTCATGGCTGTATGTCTTATCCAACAAAGGGTGGCTTTTTCAAGCCCATCGGTGTACTCTTTCTCATTGAAGAGAGATCAGCGGTTAACGGAGAGAATCTCAAATCGAACGCAATTGGAAAACGAACCCGAGAACATCAGATTCGAACTTGTCATTCTAAAGACTGAGTCAATCACACTCAGATACTACATAAGGCAACACTTTTTCTTTCATTCAATAGATATGTTGCCTACTTTACGTTTATCAATAGATATAATCGTATAATGAATAGATATAATCGTATAATCAATAGATATAATCGATATAATCGTTTATCAATAGATTCAATAGATAGTTGCCTACTTTACGTTTATAATTAGCTTTTAACGCTTTTATCCCCATAGGTATTATGAAAATGAGTTTCTTGTAGAAAATCTGACGGATTGGAAACAACCACCATTTCGTGACAATGAAGAAATGATCCAAATATTCCATTGTAGTGTAACATTTCTCATTTCGTTTTAAAAGTTTTTTAAAAAACGTTTAAAATGCATGAAATACGCACTGGTTTAATAATACTACATGGTTTCCATTACGCTTTCTATAATTCTCAAAGGGTCCCTTGCCACCACCCTAGTACGGGCCTCTCATGTTTTTTTATGAGGATTCTGAAAAAGCTGAAATATACGTATAGATTCTACATTTCTCGTTCTTTCGTGAAAACCACAATAATATCGAATCATCAAAAAAAGATACTTGAGATATTTCATAACAAATGATGACTCATGCTGATCAAATGTTATCTCAGTAAACTTACCTTATAGATTCTGAATATTGGCAGGCTTTATCTGTTAGTCCAGGATAGAGTGGTTAGTGTGCTTTGCTACTGATAAAAGGGATTGAGATTCGATTTCAGGATAAGACGTGGACATTTCTTGTGTTGTCTTTCTAATGAGATCTCATATTCTCCATGGCTCATTATACTGAATGGTTCCTCTAAGAAGTTTGTGGCAAATAGTTACTTGAAAGGTAACTTTTTATTTTTTTATTAAAGTGACTTTTAATAGAGAGGTTATCTGCACACAAGTTTTATGGAATGGAAAGATGTTACATCAGAGCTATATGTGCATGACCTGATAGAATTTCAGCAATTTAAATTCGACATCCAAGGCCTCTAGAACACCAGCCGATCAGATATGCAATGCATCCCAGCTGGGGTATAGGAATTCCTAGAGTAGCGATTTAAGGCTATCTGGGTCCCAGAAGGCTTTCAGCCATGTCTCTCCATTTTTCTTTTCTATTTACGTACATCTAAGTCAAAATTAATCACAAATATGGTTTGAGAAAAAAACATAAATTGTGAAATGTATTTAAAATAATTGAACCCCACTTCTAGACGAGTTATAGGGGACGCAAAGGATCAGGAATATTCAGATTAACTTTGGAAACTGCATGAACTCCTTCCAGCCTTCAGACTAGGGCAATTGACACTTAAGCTCCCCCTCCTCCACTTAACCAGTCACTGGATGCATGCTACCTTGAAGCAAAGGTATGAACCAAATCAACTCTTTAGAACAGTTGCTTGAGTTCGCTCTCTCCAGCAGCATTTTTCAACTACTCAAGATCGACGTTTCGACGGAGTGGAGTTTTCTCTTAACAAAATACTTTTTCCTTAAACAGCCATGGCATATGATGTTTAACCTAGATTTTCTATAAGGAATGTCAATGGATTAACGGAAAATGTAATTTTCGGTAAATATATGTACTGATTCTCTGCCCTATGTTTAGATCAATCTCCAAACTATTTTGATCACTCACCCCCAATATGCATGAAGTAAGTATACAACTGAAATAAGATGAACATAAACTTGGGTTCATTTTTACAATTACTGAAACTCTTGGTTTATCACCTTTTGATACAGAGATTTGAAGGTATCTTTAGGACAGACTTTCCAGACATCTTTATGAAACTTAACAGAGTCTTCTGTCATTTTGCGTACGCAAAATGACAGAAAAATTTAAATATATTAGCAAATCTTGTTTATTTTCTTCCTTCATTTTTTTCTGGAAATTTAAATCATTCTAAAACAAAGATAAATTAGAATAGTTAAATTTTCTTCGCGCACCCATATGGATAGGCAGTCACCCCCCCCCCCCCCCCTTTGGGTGCTGACCCACCACTTTGGAGATCACTGGTCTAGATGATAACACAAGTATTAAAATCCTAAAGCTTGGGCTAAGATTAATAATACTGGCTGAATTGAACCCTAAATGAGAAATGAAACCGAACCTAGTAAATGTTACGAAGAATAAAGATAGGGGGCGAGCATTACGGCATCTGGGGAGAATCTATAAAGAACGTTGCGGCATCTTCCAGAAAGATTCTCATAATAAAAAGGTCCACAGATGGGACGTCAGTTCATCTTATTTCAGTTTGTACACATTGGGTGTTCATAGTTAATGATAAATAAGAAGTGCAGTGCTTCAAATGTGATTTTTGAACTAGGGGTACGGCAAAATACATCAGTTCTGATACAAGCTCACCGGACAAATAATTAGTCATCTCCCGCCGTAAGAGGGTTATGTCCATTTGACAGCAACAGAGGGCTCACCAGTAATAAACGCGTCCTACAAATAGCTGTGCCGTGCGCTGCAGGGTTCCTACAGTAACATGAAATGGTTGTGTGCCACATATGTGTTAGTAGCTCCGTGAAACATGGGTCACGCCAAAGATGTGAATGAGTGGCAAAAAGTGTTATGGCGTTTGGCCGAGCCAAAGGGCATAGTGTACAAGAAGTTGCTGCCTTTGCAGATATGTAGAAACGTATTGTCCACAGGGTCTTCCAGCAGTGGTGCACATCGCAGTCCACTGCTAATTGTCGACAGAACTGCAGCAGAAAGACTGTGTTTATGAATAGGGACCGCCACAGTTAGACTGCCACGCACTGGTAGGGCAAACCGCTTTGCAATGAGGCAGGAATTTCTCCAGTCAGTTAATGCACACCTACATTAAGCTGTTTCCGAACGAACACTCTGAAGGGAACTGCATGTCATGGATATCTGGATCAGAGTACCGCAGAAGAGACCCATGCTAACAGCTCTGCACAAGGCTGCACAGCTACAGTGGGCACGGGGCCACAGACTGATTACCTTCGAATCGCTGTATCAAAAGGTATTAAACCAAGAGTCTTAGTAATTATAAAATAAACCCAAGTTGATGTTCATCTTATTTCAGTTTGTATACTTATTTCATACACATTGGGGGTGCGTCATCAAAAATGTTTGGAGATTGATCTAAACATAGGGCAAAGACTGGACTGTCGACGCTTGGAAGCGTGTGATCTGGTCGGATGACTCACGTTTTTGCTTGTACTCGAATGATGCGAGGCGACGGGTACATCGTAAGCCGCATGAAGCCTTCCATGCGAACTGTGTGCAAGGTTCTGTTCAAGCTGGGGGAGGCTCTGTGATGTTCTGGGGGTGTTTCACATACGAGGAAATGGGTCCTTTGGTTGCGGTGATGTCACACTTGAACCAGAAGGGCTATATGGAACTACTGGACGACCATATGTTGCCTTTTGTGCAGCATCTCCACAGTGATCACCAGAAGTATACACCAGTCTTCCAAGACGACAATTGTCGGATGCACAGGGCTCGAAGCGTGTCGGATTGGCACGACGATCATTCTGAAGCCTTCGAACATCTCGACTGGCCAGCCAAATCCCCGGATTTGAATCCCATAGAAAATTTGTGGGACTATTTGGAGAAACAAGTGTAGTGCCATTCCAGCCATCCTGCCAATTTGGCCGAAATCCGGCATTTTTTTGCTGGAAGAGTGGATGAATATTGATGTGTACTACATCCGCACACTGGTGGCATCCATGCTAGACAGGATTACGGCTTTTCTTCGGTCGCACGGAGGCGTTACGCGCTATTAGGTGACATTCAGCCAGGGGTGACTAATTTTTTGTCCGGTGAGCGTATTCTCCTCCCCCCTCCAAAATAAAAATATATATGATAGAATAAAAATACGATTTATTGGAAATAACATTCCAAAGGTGAAGGAACGTGTCTGGGTTTCGTTTCTCCTGCCCTGAACAAAGCTTATGCAAGCAAACGGATATAGATCCGGGTCTTCATATAAATACATGTCACAAATCATTTATTGTATTCTTATATTATTGATTGCAATATGAGAAAATTAAAATGTTAACGTTATTTGGAACGCAAAATATTAGAATTACTAGTAGAAACTGAAAATTTCTTGGTAACATCATTATAAAAGAAAAGAGGCATTTCTATTATTGATTTCCCATTATTAGAACATTATAATGGATGCGATTGATACCTGGCGTGTCGGCTTAAAAATAAAATACCATACCACTTGACATGGGCTAGTAGCGAGCACTAACCTGGAAAGTGTCTTTTAGACCAGATTCTTCAATTACAGTCAGTTACATTTCCAATGACTAATTCCACGGTATACATATAAAGCTAGTAATACAGAACAATTGCTTGGGTTGCCGGTATTTCAGCTTTCTGAGCACCTGACATGTTATCACCGCTCACACAAGCTCACCGGACAATATCGGCAGGCTGCTTCATGTTATCAGGAGGTCGTGGGTTCAAATCACACCCGACTAATGACATTTTTTCATCTCTATTTATTCAACATATCACCAACAGATGCATATCTGTGATTTCCTATTATTTCAAAGATGCATTCATCTATTACAGATAGAGAGAATACATAAAATACAATCCAAGTCGCCTGACGCTTATTTTTAATTCTTAAGGATTGATTAAAAGGATGAAACTTAAATCGAAACATATTTTAATGCTTTGCAAAAAAAATATAATTGCAACAAATATTTCAAATTTAAATAATTCCTATCCCGAGTCAGCCCGAGCCAGAAGTCATCTTTTATATTTTGAGTCCTTCCGGGCTTGGGCTCAACTCGACAAAGCCCGAGCCCGAACTCATCTCTAATGTGTTGCGTTAAAAGAAGTCCGTGCGTGCAGTTGAGTAGATCTGGTATATTCCGAAATAACAAAGGATGACTATGACGAGTTTTTAATCAATACGACAAGTTTTCACTTGTTCTGGTGGTTAAGGAATAATGGGATTATTTAGAGTAGGTGGCATTTTAAACGAACAGTGTTATGCCAGGTGTTATGTGATAAGGCAACTCAGCCTATTTTTAAAAGGAAGAATTGCAATAAATAATGTAATCAACGATTTCTTTATCTTAATGCAAAATTACCCACTGTCAACAATATTTTACCCACGTTCACGAGATTTTGATTCCGTTGCCTTCACATTACCTTGAAAAATAAAATGGGCTCACATGATTAAATAATATTCTCAAATCTTTATAACACAAATAACGAGTTTATACTATACTAAAAATTAAAATATCATCACGAATTCGGCGAAATTAAATATATTTGATTTTTTTAACTGCTCATTCTTTCGCATGATCCAGGTTGAAGACCATTGGCTTAATAGTTAAAATGCGCGCCGAATTGTTAGTCGCTGGCTCGCCCATTTATTGTCCCGTGGAAGTTTGACTCGAAGTCAAGAAAAGCAAATTCCACTTTAATTTTCACCCTCTAACAAACTATTTATTCACTGATCATCACATAGTTCAGAAGAAGACGAAACGTAATCATATGTCATTTTTATGTCATAGCCATTAGGGAATCCATGAAATCAATTTATCTTCACTCAACCAATCAATTTAAAAGTGCAACAACTTCTGAAGGTGAACTGAAAGGAAAATTCTGTAGATCATTTTAGTTCACTTCTTTTATCTGAAGCAAATGATGCACTAGATTATTTTACGTGAAGATGCTCTGTTGCCAGCAGATCTTCCTATTTATGAGTAAAGCGTGGATTTTTCGAGTTTTACTCAATCTTACCTAATTTTTACATCCGTACACGATTTTTAAAATTTCGAGTTAAAACTGAAAGAAAAAAAAAATAGAGGACAATTGTTAGTGAACTAGAAGCTCTTCCCTGGCAACAAATGCTCATTTGGTCATAACCCACACATGGATTGTTCCTGATGATATCACTTTAAACTGACCTAAATTTTCGAATCCAATGCCTAATCAGTTCCATCCCAAAAATACACTACTCGACATTAAAATTGCCTTAACCAGAAGGAGTGTTTGGAATCTTCTGAAACTCATGAGGAACCCAGATAATCAGATGGGTATGACCTGATTTCGTTTGTAGCTCAGTGAAACGAATTACATGAATGGTATAGGGTAAACTTTACATTCTGTAGTATGTAGTAAACCAATGTGATTCGTGATTAATTCAGTTACATGTTGCAGTATAGCGGCGTAAAATATTTTGCTTTTGTCCTGAGGGATGCTCCACCACACCACTTACACGTGTTACCATAGAAGGTATAATTCGTGACGGTTGAGGGCGGGCTTGCAGGCCGCATAGAATAATGTTACAAACGTTTCGATGGATTGAGAGATCAGAGGACACAGCTGTCCACGAAAGAGTCTGGGTTCCTCGTAGACAGGCCCAGGTGATGACAATAGTATGTGGGTGAGTGTTATCTTGCAGGAAGATGGCATAGTCATACCTGCTAGAAATGATATTCAGACTGAGATTAGGACATTGTTGGCATATCGGCAGGCTGCTTCACATTACTGATATCAAGTACCATAGATGATCTGATGTTTTAACTGATGGCTCCTGAAATGAAGACAATCTAACAATGAGTGGTATGACATTTTCTGGTACTAACAGGATCTCCCCTATGCACATGACATTTCTAGACATGGATACAACTATCATCAGCACACAGGCAGTACTCAGTGCTGAAAACAACATATTGGCATTCCTCATTTTAGGCAAATGATGGCAATCCAGCCGAGTCTGATGGTGGTGCATGGTCAAGATCAGTCTATGCAATGTACACTGGGACTACTGAGCTGATTCTGCCAGAGATCTGGGAATGGCCCTGATCGTGATAGGAACTTCCATGTCAGCAGTTACAGTTCATTAAATAACAGCTATGGGTGTTGTTGAATCTGCTACTACCTACCAAATAATTCTAGGATATGTCCGAGCAGTTGTTTTTCTGATGGTTCATTACTTTGTGCGGTGATCCTTGCATTGTGGTTCACACATAAAGCGATACATCAGGTACACCATTTCGTTTTATACAATCCTACAGTACGACCACACTCAACAGTGTCCAGCTACTAATATCTCTGGCGATCATCGTGGCTTCTGCACTTGGTCCTTAATATCAGTTATCAATATGATTTTGTATCATGTTGAAGAAAACTACAACGCTTGTGCATTTGATTTAGTCGCTCAGCCTTCTCCATGCCATCTCCTGCAGATACCATGTATTTGTCACGGAAATGTAATCATTTTCGTCCATAACATGCTGATTTGCTTACAGATCCCATTGCTCCTGCAGGGTGGAGCAATTTTAATGCTTACTAATGCAAAAACGATCGATGAAGTTCAACGTAGAACTTTCAGTTTCGGATAAATAGTAGAATGACATCTCTTATAATATCGTAGGCTTTCTGAAATGAATTGGTATAATAGAATCGTTTTTATGTCTCTTTCAGCAACAAGGATCACAGATTATTTCTGTTTCGGCAGATTTTGATCCCTTGTAATTCCCGAGATACTTGATCAAATGGTTCCAAATTTCACACGCAGTTTCCTTCTTTGTGTCCCCTTGCTGAATGAAAAAATCAGATTCTTACCTGTAGTGGGCCATATTACCATAATAATGCCTTTGGGAAAGTGAGAAATCTAGCAACGGTTAGTGACTTTGTCGATTATACTCTGTTTCCCATAAAGAAGGAACAGGCAAGTCTCCCTCAAAGTTTTTTTGTCCAATCGTGTCTTATTGCACGAAAGCGAATGAAAAGCAAGATTCTATGCTTGAAAATGTTTCAATCCTTAACTCATTAGGAAGCTTATACGGCAGGTATTTTATATCTAGAATAATAAAATATATTTGTTGTAGCAAAAACTCTTCATATAAAATGACTAGGAAACTGAAATTTTATCAGAAGATTAAGAGTCGATAGTTTGAATAGGTGGTTAGAAATCGCAGTTTTGGATAAAACGTCTTTCTCCACCGTTCTCCATCCGTAGCTTCTTTTCACACACAAATTCTAATCGAGAAAGCCACCAACTGTTGCCAGATCCATCACATTCTTAAATATATTATATTATGGCGTACCATTGCGGTGAGAACCTGATTTTCACATAACATGGAGTCGCAAAAGGAGATCGACGGATTAAATTTGGGTCCATTCGATCAAATATCTCGGGAATTACAGCAGTTCAAAATCAGTCGAAATGGAAATAACATTTCCGATAATTTGCATTGAGAAGAAGCCACGGACTATGAGCTCATTCGCTGACGTCAACAACGACATGAGTAACACCGGACAATTCTACTAGTCGTTAATATACTATATAAAGGAAATTATTTTTTATATGTATTTTGCAATATTCCGAAATTATAAACGGCATTTTCAGTTGCTCGCTTCCAAGAAGTGCACATATTAATAATGCACGAGTAAGTTAGAAAAAGTACTTATTTCTCGCATAAGGTGTGAAATTATTTGTGTGGTAGAATTTTATCTGCAAGTTGTTCTTGCAAAAACTGATGTGGTGTGGATTATTTCGTTAGCTGATTCCTTTCTTTGATAGATAAAGATATAATAAGATATCTGATTTTTCTATAAGAGATCTGATTTTTCAGATAAAGAATGAGCTTACCGCTTCATTCTTTATTTGAAACGGAGAGCAAAAATTACGAATGGAGAACGGAGGAGATAGGCGTTTTATCCAAAAATTATGTTTATCCAAAATACCTATTTCTAACCACTTATTGAAATTATCGAGTTTTTATTTTGCACTGGACATCTTCATGCTGCTCTTACTCTTCGAAAACTCCAGGTTCCTTTCCTCTTATAATGTGAAGGGTTATGTCGACCACAGTCACACACAGACACGTCTTTTTATTATTACACTGGGCAACACACGAAAAAGGCTTTGAAATAAAAAACAATCTTTACTAATTTCGAGATGCTGAATGCGAAAATGAAAATAAAATTTGTCGATTGGCTCTTGCATAGAAGAGACAGAGATGATCATGTATAAATGACTCAGTCCGCAAGGAGTACATAGGTAATCATTTCGCAATGCTGTATTTTAAATTCCAGATTGCAACATATTGCGTTGTATTGCATCAGCCCGCCATACACACAACTCCTGGAGGTATTGCATCATTGTTTGATGCAATGTAGTTGAGTCATGGCATCGCGGCTTTACGATCGCGGACAAAAGATGATGGAATCTTTAGTTGTAAGCAACATCTCATAGGGTGAGAAAGTCTTTTGAGCGACTCTCATTTACCCCTGAGTCATAAGTACAATACAAGTGATACTTGCAGTTTTAATCCAGCAGTAGTGATGTCTCATAACTGTGTTAATAGTGCAGATGCATTTTGTTACATTTGCAGGGAAGTGACGTTTGAAAGCCAGAAAAGGCCATCTCTCCAATAGTGAAGAGGCGTATGAGTTTCATTTTGGATGCAAGATCCAGGAACAGGACGAGGCCTGGGTCCTACACATATGCTGTGGTACATGTGCAAGAAATCTTCCAAAATGGTTGAAAGGCGAAAACGTGGCGATGCCGTTTGCTGTTCCTACGGTTTGGAGAGAGGCAAGCAATCACGCAAAAGACTGCTATTTCTGCATGGTTCCACCTATTTCTGGAGACATTACAAGGAACAAGAAGTGGATAATAGCGTACACGAATATACAATCTGCTCTCCGACCAGTTCCGCACTGTGAAGGCCTTCCCGTTCTCGAAACTTCAAAAGAATTTTTCAGCGATTCAGACGATGAGGAGGGAGACAAACCGACGTCGGGTTCTCCGCAACTTTTGGTGTGTATTGACGATCCATATGTATGCCACGAGCGTCATCTGAACCACACATTCTCACCGAAGAAGAAATGAACGATCTTGTTTGCGATCTGGAGCTGTCCAAGGCCAAAGCAGAGTTACTTGGATCAAAACTTAAGCAATGGAATCTTCTCAAGGAAAATGTTCGAGTGACTTTGTATCGAACTCGTAATGAGCAGTTCGTGCCTTACTTCAGAAAAGAAGATGACCTTGTATTCTGCTCTGATGTAGATAGCCTGATGAATGCCCTCGGAATCAAACATGCCCCTCAAGAATGGCAACTATTCATAGACTCCTCGAAATTTAAACTCTAGGCGGTGTTGCTGAATATTGTTTTTTACATCCAAAATGGGTTTTTGAGTATATTGCCAAAATCCATTTCACTATAAATTTAATGTTATGGCATATATACACAGTTGTATCAGAATAATATGACCACCCACAGAATCACAGTGTATCTGTCCAGGCGCATCACAGAGTGCACATGACAAGGTCGACCACACGGAGATATAAGCGACCGACCAGGACAGATGAGTAATAGTGCGTAACGTGAGCACAATGGGCAGAGTTATTGATTTGACGAACGTTCAAAAAGGAATGATCATCGGCTACCGCACCAAGGGTAGAAGTATCTCGGAAACAGCAGACATCGTGGGCTGTCGCGAGGTGCTGCGGTAAGGGTCTACCAAGAATGGACTCCTGGCACACCGAGTATCCCAGTGATATTACTGACATCATAACTGTGGAGTCCCAAAGGCCATCGACCCCAGAGGAGAACGTCGCCTCCGTCGACTGGTAAAGGGCAATCGACGCACAACAATGCAGCAATTGACCACTCAAATGAATGCTGGGGCACCCAGGTACGTGACCACGATAAGAGTAGAGTGAACCCTGTTACACATGTGTCTCCGGAGTCAACGCTTCATAAAGGCGCCCATGTTAACCAAGATCCATCAGCAAAGATGCCTGCAGGTCGCATGGGACTACAGTCATTGGACAGTGAAAGAGTGGAAAAAGGTTGCCTTCTCCGAGGAATCGAGGTTTCTACTCCACAGAAATGATGGGCGGTGGTGGATGCGGCGTCAGACACATGAGAACCAACATATCAACACACAATTAAATCGCCCGACGTCAATCCCATAGAGCATTTATGGGCCATTTGGATCGACAGGTTTGGCGTGCGGACCCACATCCACGTCATCTCTGGAACCTCCATGCTCTGCTGGAGTCCGAATGGGCACACGTGCCTCTGGCAGCTTCCAGGGCTTCATTGCAACTGTCATCCGGGCGAAGGGTGATTATTCCCATTATTATATTTCTAAAAATAATTACTTAAATTTCTCGAAACATTTAATTTAACCCTTGTTTTTATCATTATACAGCAGTTATTATACAGCTTAATGAGAGCTGTAAATCTTTAAAAACAAAATTTCATAACCCAGCACTTTGCTTTATTGATCGCTCTATATCTGTTTAGCATAAATTGCACTAATTTCAGAAACAGTTCTGTGAGGAAACGTAAAAGAAAAAGAGCAAAGCCGCAATTAAATTACACTTATTTGAAGACCCCTTCATGGAAACTTCACAACTAATTACGTATCACAAGATCTCTATACAAAAGTATGGAGATTGTCCAATCCTGCTAACCACTTCTGAACAACCTTCCCTCGGTAACAAGGAGTGTTATTGTCGTGAACAATTCAAGGTTTGTCCGAAATAAAGATCCCTGAAAGTTGACAATAATTTAATTTTCAGTATTTCAATGTAGTCTTTACGTTTCACCGTTGGTTTTATAATATACATGGTGATTGTAAACTCTTTCAAGAAAAAAAGAGGCGTGATAGTACACATCAAGACAAACAATTTTTGCAATGGAAACTAGGATAGCATTCCACTCTTTCCACCAGAAAAGAGTACTTTCGAAGAACGCCACGCATGCCCAAGTATTTACATCCGGTGCATGAAAAACACAAGATGCAAATCAGGTGCACTGAGCAAGTGCATAGACGATTAAGAACAAACATTTAAAAACGCAGCCGAACCCGCTCATCAACATTACTGTGACAACGTCACATGATAAGTGACGTATTCGTGAAGGACATGGAAGACTACACATACGAGGTATTGGCGGATATGCATCTGATGTACGACCAAGCATGTGATAATGGACGTGAAGCACAAAGATTGTACCCGTGAGAGATTTCCGAATCGTCGTATTTCTTACCATTTCACCTTCGCCAGTGTTGATCGAAGACTGCATGAAACTGGCTCGTTCGCTATCTCAATGAGTGATACTGGACATTCGCGAAGTGTGCGGACACCGGAAATGGAAGAACGTGTCTTGCAGCGATTTACAGAAGTTCCTCCCACAAGTACGCGAGTGGTGTCATCCGAAATGAGAGTTTATCAAACTTTGGTGTGGAATGTCGTACATGAGGCACGGATGCATCCCTTCCACGTGCAGAAGGTCCAAGCTTTGAACAAAGATGACTATCCCTTCTGGGTAGAGTTTGTTAGGTGAATGCTCCAGATGTACAATGTTAATCCGCAATTTCCCGCATTAGTGTTATTTAGTGATGAGGCAACGTTTACCCGGGAACGCATTTTCAACAATCACAACCAGCACGCTTGTGCTCAAGAAAATCCACACGTCACTGATCCTCATAATCACCAGCAGAGATTTGGCGTCAACATCTGGGCAGGTATCCTGGGTGATTGCATCTGAGTGATTGTCTGGTGGGACCTTACCTCTTTCCAGAACGACTGACCGGTACAGCATACTGTGTGTTTCTGGAGCAAGTGCTTTCTGGTCTGCTGCAGGATGTTCCACTCACCACGCAGAGGGACATGTGGTTTATGCATGATGGATCATTAGCACATTTTTTCATCAAGGTCTGATACTTCCTAAATGCGACATATCCCGGGCAGTGGATTGGACGTGGTGGACCTGTGGCTTGGCCTCCACGCTCCCCGGACCTCAATCCACTAGACTTCTTCTGGGGGCACATGAAAACACTTGTGTACGAGACACCTGTGGACTCCCTGGAAGATCTCGTCGCGAGAATCCGTGTTGCAGCAGACAAGACCAACACCACACCAGGAATCTACGAGAGGGTGCGACAGTCCTTCATTTGCCGGTGTGGGCTGTGCAACAACGCCCTCTGAGTTTTTTTTTAAAGCAGCTACTTTCAGTCTTTCTCTGACGCGAAGGTAATTAAGCAATTCATAAATTGGTTAAGTGCCTTTGTTTTCACTGTTGAAGGATCAACGTGGATATGTAACTTCACACTTCTCTGGCGGAAGGAGTGGAATGCGACCTTAGGTTCCATTGCAACAATTGGTCGTCTTGATGTCTACTATCACCCCTCTTCTTTTGTTGAAAGAGCTTACAATCCCCCTGTATAGCCTTAATATACACACGGACGAGACAAGCAACCACATACCATGACTTTGTTTGGATGTTTCACAATATTTTAAGATACTGAAGGCTGGATTTTTTCATGAGTCTGTCTTCTGACGTAGGCAATATCTGATTTCTCGCAAAGGAAAACTTCCAACTCTCATAATGACTTTTTTATTCACTACTAACTACTCCACAGTTTATGCTTCTTTGCACATTGTAATCGTATCTTGTGTTGAAAATCTGCCAATAAGGATTTTGGACGAACTTTGTAACCCCTCAAATCCGAATTCTATAATCTTCCTTTTACAGTTCGTGAACGTACATTGACGTTTGCTGCCAAATTCCATTCTTTCAAAAGTTATAGGGAACTAAGCTTTCTGTTCGAAAGTGCAATCTTATGTAGCACCCTGTCAACAAGCAATGTTGGTTTCCAAGATCGTTCTTTCTTTATCAGCAACAGTTTCAGAATATTTTCTCAATGCTCTGAAAGAGTAGAAAGTCTACATTACATTTTAGCAGTGATTTAAAGAAAACATCTTTATTCCTTTAGATGCATTATTTTATGTATCTGATTACGAGGGAAAATTAAAACCTTCCAAAACTTTTCTTTTTTAACACTGCACAAAATCTTAAATGCTACGTACAATTCTCCTAGTCTATAAATTCAGTTTTAAAGTGCATTGAAACATGTACCAAAACTAAGAATCTCAATTTTATTGTTACTCATTTGTGATTGGTCTATATAACAGAGTGTTGTATTGGTTCTAACGAATGCCTTTCAATCCTAGTATCAACTTGTGTTTTTATGTTATGGTTTTTCAAAATATCTGAAGATTTATTTATAATATTTGAAATGAATAATATTTATAGGTTGCATCTTAAATTGTAAAACTCCAAATTCTCAGCGAAATTACATAGAATAATGCACTTCCCAAATAGTAGAGCGCTTTCTGATAATTTAATATGGTGGACAAATGCATCGGAATTTTTAATTAGTATCACTAAATTTCATTTGTCAGAGAAAGCCATATCTTTTACTTAATTCCATCAATTACTTTCAGATTTTTTAATGAATCTAAGTGAATCCTGATTGCATTAAGTTCCAGACAAGCATTGCAATTTGTCAATCATACATTCTTCATTATCTGTACTACACACCATCTGATCTGCAAAAGATCTGCAAAAGATCTGTTGTTGAGTGTTGTGAGGAAGATTTTATGGCTTCTAACACCAGTTTAACATTCTGATGTACCAGCACGTACTGAACATGTTCCATTAATTCCTGCAAGTATGCACCAACTTGACTTCATTTTGAAAATACCAGGAGTTAGGGTTTTTTCTTTGAACTCAATGGATAGCTCTTTGAAAATGGCAAGTAGAAGAAGTTTCTCTTTCATATTGCATTTTCTAATTCACACTTTAATTGACACGTGGTCCTTTTAGCTTAGAGAGTCTACTCATCTCATCATTTCATAAACGTTGGTAATTGCTGAGTAGTCATTAATACTTCATGTTATTCCTTTCTTTACATAAGGTTTGGCAAAATACTTTGAACTGATAACGTTCGTTCTTTCATCTTTCTAAGAACTTAGTAGTTCCCATTTCCCTTGCTATTTTTTCTACAGTCCAGTGATTTGGGACTAAGCTAAATAACTTTATCGTTTCACTCGTTGATATCAGGGCCCAATCTAGAAGGGGAAAGGGGCCGTGGAAAAGGCCACCTAGATATATCGGGCCTGAACACACGCCGAACGAAAAAGGAGGAGGGAGGGGAAAAGGAGGAAAATTAAATATATGTAAAATTTAGGCTATTTCATTTGCCTAAAATTTAACTATATGACAATCAGTTTGCGATATCATACGCCGTGTGCATTCAAAGAACACGCTAGATGGCCTTCACGAGAGGTAACCATCTGCCTTCCCCAACGTTCTCTGAGTCTTCGGGCTCTTTGTGACCAGCTAATTTAGCCCATAGTTTGCAAAACCTGCCATTCAGAGTAAAACAACTCAACTACACAATATGTGTACATAAAAAAATAAATCGAAATCCATACCGTTTAAAACCATGTTAAAACCAATTCATGTAAAACGAAATTGCCTGCATTATTTTGATCGCGTAAAACCGAGTCTCTCACATGTAAAGCGAAACTTGTTGCATTTTCTTGACCGTTTAAAACCCAAACCGTATATACCGAGCACCGTGTAAATCGCGCGATAAGTGTATATTGTCGTTTTAATTAAATTTTATAGTTTAAAAACAACTACTGGCTGCTAATTTTTTTAAATATAATAATCAGTTTTAACTATTCAAAATAATTAATATTATAATAATGGATGAATTATTTTATTTTATGTTCTTTAAAAATAAATAGATATTTGTTAAATTTTAGACAAATTAAAGCTCTTAAATTTTCATGCATATTTTCCTCCTCTTTTGCCTCCTTTTATTGAACGGTTGTCCTGGGCTGATATATCAAGTTTGTCTTGCTTTCGCCTGATTCACATTATTCCGTTCATTTATTCGTTTCATTTATTTCGTTTTCAGTTGTTTTAGGAAATATTCATCATCTTCACTACGCCTACAGCATAGTTTGCGATATTACTTCTGTGGGGACTCAAAGCTTACTGAAAGACTGTCATTAAGTTGTTTCTTCGTTCGGTAAGATATTTTACGTTACTTGGTATTCCCATGTGATTGCCTTCTGAAAATTATGAGTTTCATGATATTTAGAGCGATACTTCTAGTGGTGTACTAATTTCATTAATAGTGGATGTGAGTATCGTAAAGCTTCGTCTTCCTGGGAAATAAGTTTCATCCAAACTCTCAGGAGAACATTAATTTTCATTCAAAACTTTCCAATAGCAATTATGAAATAATGCTCTTCCTCCTATTAAATCGAACTTGCCCTTCCATTTCATCGAAAAAACAGTAGAAATAATTCTAAGTGATTTATTGATTATAATTTCATGATATTGCAATGGACCGAAGGAGATATTTCCAAACAAATGCGTAAAGCAGTGCAAATAAACTTGTTTAAGATGATAGTAAACATGTTAAAGTTCTCCCTTGTTTTAACTTCTTAATTTGATTTTGATTTTGTTCCTCACTCGTAAAAGCTGGAAAACTGTTTTATTTCGCCACGTCAGGTAATGAAAGTTTATGATATTCAAAATGTCGAAGACTAAGTGAACATAAATGTAACTTGCTGATGCAATTTCAAATAACAGTTATTTACTGTAGAAAAGAAATATATTAACGCAACCTATTAAATTACAGACAAAACAACAGACAAAAGAGTAAATATTCCAAGACAGACAGTGTGCTAATCTGTAAGTTTCTTGAGAGAGTGGGGCGATGTGAATGAACAAACCAACATCTAGTTCGTTCATCAAGTTGTAAAAAATAATTTAAAAGTACAAGTGTCTTTGATTGATTGGCCAATCTAGCAGATTTCCTTCTGTGGAATAAATAAAGAACGTCGATTTATTCAAAAGCCAATGCACCACTTCTTGGAGAACTAAGTTGGAACTGAGAATGTGCTGCTGGTGATCAAATGGCCATGGAATTCTATTTCTCTTCACCTGAAGCAAATTGATTTTCATTAGAATGTGAAAATAAAATGAAACGAACACATTTTCAAAAATTCACCAAAGAAAACTAATCCAAAAAGGGTATAAAAATCATTTTTTTTTTGTTAAACTCCGTGTATAGGTAAAATTCAGCATCCTGGCCGAATGGTTAACGCTCTTGGCTACTGATCTAAGTGACTTAGGTTATGGATGTTTATGTTGTTTTCCTGCTGAGGTCCTGTCATCTTCACAGACATTCTACTATGGCGTACAATATAAACTGACAGGCTCCTGTTCAGACTTCTGTGGCAAGCAGCTGCTTAAAGGGGGTATTTTTTACTACTTCAGCAGTTTCATTTTCTGACTTCTCTCAAAATGGTAAAAAAGAGTACAAAAATTATTCAAACTGGACATTTTTTTTTAATTTAACATATGTCTTACTTACTTTTGCTCATACATGGTGTGCCATTTAAAACGCAACCGAAAACAAGAAGATCTATTTAAATAATGTAACAAATAAATAATACTATGTTTTTAGTGGAAACATGGTAACAATACTGAGTTTCAACGTGATACAGCAATCACCCATAATGTGAACACAACATCGGCTTTCTTGCAGGACTTCTTTGGAATATCTTAAAGAAAGTGTCTATCGCAATAATCCACGGATCCTAGAGGAACCTAAATATAACATTGAACAGACTGTTGCTGGCGTTGGCAAACGAACTTTATGAAAAGTTGCAAGAAAGTTGGTGAAAAGGGTGGATGTTTGTCACCAAGAAAGTGGGGGATATTTTCTACATCTGCTGCTTTGTCCTGAAACTTATTCATTACATTTATATCCCCGATATGTTCCAAAATGCATGGTACACATTATTGGGTTGCGTTTCAATTGTACGCCCTGTATCACCGCGACAAAGGAATTGCACGTATTGCAATCCAAAGAGGAGCTACAATTCTACAAAAACTACATTTTGTTTGTTTTAATGAAACAATATTAAAGCATTATACCTAAGAACCAGTCATGTTGAGTTATAAATTTTTCTCTGTGGAATGAGTTTTAAATGAGATTAACCTTCATTTACAAATATAAAACGTTCAATTACAACTAAGATATATTTTAAGTTTACCATAATAATCACATTTCTTCATCTACTTGTTCATGCATTTTGAAGATTGATTTCTCACAAAAATGAAAGTTAACCAATAAAATATCACAGGACAATGACCTGTAAACAAGAAACATCTGAAATGATTTGTTGAAAGAAATTTGGTTGTCCTTAGTGAGATTCTAACTCAAGTCTCCCAGAAGCATGCCAGTATCTCTTAAAACAAAAACTTTATCCATAAAATATAAAATTTAGGCCCAGATCCAGAAATAATTTAATCCAATTTGTTTCTCAGCTTCAACATCGTATTGTAACTAAATGAAAAGACTGCCAAACATATTATTTCTATACAGAGGTAAAAAGCCCCCACAAGTGCAAACATTTTAAACAGTGCATTCCGGCGATTTTTTATTCCTCTCATGTATGCGCAAAATTTGTTCTTTCAAACAAAGAAAGGAAGTATAATAATTTTTTTCAATATGTTCATTTCTCAATTCATTTCATATCTTTAACTTGGAAGCTGAGCACATTGCTGCGAAGTGCATTACTGAAATTAAAGAGAAAACGGAAAGTAAATAACAGCAATGAAGCCTTTGTATGCAATTTTGCCGTTGTTTTGAACGTTTCGCGCAATGGATCAAATTTTTTCCTAGTGTATTACTAAAATAAAATCAGAGAAAATATAAGGAGGAACATTAAGCGACATCAATAATTCCAGAAGCTGCTACTACAAATTTTAATTATCACTGTTATTTATATCCATCATATCTTATTCTCCTAAGTACAGAGGTAAAACTGCAATTTGAATTCTGCAATCAGGGTTCGAGCGCTGGGTAAGTCATATATATTTGTTTGTTTTTCTACTGTGGTTTCCGCCTTCTTCACAAGCCTTCTACTACGGCGTATAAACTGACAGACTCCTGTCGGACCTCTGTGGCAAACAGCTGTTGAGGGAAATTTTTAAAAATTTTTTAAAGCTACTAATGATGACAAAATAATGCGATGATTCAAAAATATAGTGGACCAGGGACGGATCCTGAAAATATCTTTAGGGGGGCGGGGGTGGCAATATATGAAAAATCCTCTTAGAATTAAAAGGTCCGCTGGTAAAAAAATAGATTTCACATCTTTACTAGACCTTTAGGCAGGAAAATAGCCTGTTCTCTTTCTAAATTCTTTTTCTTTTGGACAGAAAAGCAATTCAGTAAAATAAGATTACATGCAATAATAAAATCTATTTCATGTATAATAAATAATTTTAACAAAATCGATTTAATATGTAATAATAAATAAAATTTCTCGTTCTACAGTCTATAGAGGGGACGATCGCACTGATTCTCCCCACACACGCACACTGGATCCGCCACTGCATTGGGCGAAACGGTATTGGACGAATTGTACCATTGGACGAAAAGGTATTGGACGAAACGCACCATTGGGCGAAACGGCATTGGACGAATCATATCACTGGACAAAACAGTATTGGACGAATCATATCACTGGACAAAACAGTATTGGACGAATCATATCACTGGACAAAACAGTATTGGACGAATCTTACCAAAGGACGAAGAGTACCATTCTAGTCGTCTACTCGGTTTTTAAAAAGTAATGTAAAATAAGATACTTATTTAAGTGCTATACTTTTGTTTACCTAACTTTAGGTTGGGCAAAACGGTATTGGATGGAACGGTGTGGGACGAAACGTACAATTGGGCGAAACGATATGGACCAATCGGCATTAGACGAATCGTAATGCCAAAGAAGCGAACTTGGTGTTAAACTATGAGAGTGTTGTAATTCCCCTATTTTGGGAGCCACTGTTGTGAAGGCGTTATTGCAGCCTCAAATGGAGAGTGGGGGATATCTTTTCCCACCGATGTAACGTACTAGAAGACTAACAAATCTCCAATAACTTAAGAGTTCGTTAAGTAACCAAAAAATAAAGCACATAAAATCTGTAAATAATGAGCTATAAATATCTTCCTTTCTTCGGGTAGATTTCAAAATCCTCGTTCGCAGTTTTCCAAATAACTGAGACTACGCGTCGAAATGGTGTAGTGAGATCAGAGCTAAATGATTAGAGACACTAATTTCAACACAACAGTTATAGGAACAAATTCTGTATAGAATTAACTACTCAGTCAATTAGCAGCAAATTATAACACTCTACTCAGTTTTTAACATGTAATATAAAATAAGTTATTTATTTAAGTGCTATAATTTTGTTTATTAAACTTTAGCAGACGTGACCCGAAGTCTGAATCGTGATTTCTGAAACGCCGCTTGCGACTTACAGCGTAGGATAGCAGCTGAGTGGAAGATAAAATGACAAAAAACACGATAGCACAAAGAGGGATTTACAAGAACGATAACGAAAATTATCACACTCCTAACCAAATATGTGAGATGTTGATTAAAGAGGCCGACCTCTAGTTAGGGGGTTCTTTCGGATCATAGTGTGGGTTTTAGGATCATTTCTGACTGAATTCTGGATATCTGGTACAGTTCTTTTAAGAAGTCCAAAAACGGAGATGAATTTAAAACAACCAGCATGTTAGTATGCTATTACGGTGGCAAAATCGCCAAACTTATAATTTTTTAATCCGAATCTGTATAAATTTTCTTCTTAAACAACACTTTCCGATTAAAAATATTAACAGGATATAAGTTGGAAACACAAATGGTAGCATATTTTCTTTTCCAGCTTTTTTTTCTTTTCATGTAGTTTTAAGCTTTTCCCCGCAATTTTGACGAAAAAACGACTGAGATAAACGACAAATGTTTGCGCGCCATCTAGCGAGATTTTATACTATAAGAGAATGCGCGTAAGGCAACATTTTTTGAGCATTTACTCAAGCCTGTAAAATATCATTGTGTCCCAAGGTCATAATGGCTATGTCCACACTTGTGCGTTTTACGTGCGCTACACGCATGCGCAAAGGCATGCCTCAAATCAGTTGAACGGCGCCGTTTTCTGTGACGCACGCAGTAGTGCATGTACTTCCATCACTAGTGGATTTTTGTTCAACATTCTGTGCAACTTCGTAGTTTGTCTGGAAGGTTTCGTTCTGTTTTTGTAATTATTGAGCTTGTGTTTTTCGTTCACTATGCCGTCAGAACAAACATTAGCCTTTATGGAAGATTATAGGTCACATAGTGCCTTATGGGACATTAGAGACAAAGATTATACAAACAAATTGCGGAGAACTGATTCTGACACCGTTTTGGCCACGAAGTATGGAATGACTGTGAAAAACAAAATTAAAAGCCTGCGTTCATATTTTTCAAAGGAACATCAAAAAGTTACAGAAAAAAAGAGCGGTGCAGGAGCAGAAGACAAGAACGACCCCTCTTGGTTCGCGTATAAGTCATGTTGTTTATTTTGGATCTGTAACATTTTTAGGACCCCAGGTAGCATTGATAAAATGAATTGCTTGGATACTTTAAATAAGTACATTAGAGACATGAATGAATAACTGATAGCCAAATATTTAAGTGTGATCGTTAGTTTCACTTCAGCTGACATTGCTTCGCTGAAGCGAGTAGTTTTTTTTTATCTTCGCCTCCACCATTCACAAAAGTGTGTAAAGTTTGTTCTAGACACTTCGCGTAAAGTTCTTAAAAAGAACGTTTACATTTATTTCCAATTCCCTTATTATTCCAAAATTCCGCATTTTAAAATGATCTCTTTATCCATATCGATCGCCGGTATTTTCCACGTCTTTTTCTCACTTTTTTTCAGAACTTATACCCGCTAACATAGCAGCATCAGTTACGTCCATTGCAACTTCATGTCTACACTGGTGAAAAATTGAAAGCTATTTGACGCACAGGTGTAGACAGTTGAAGGCATGCGTCCAACGCATTCCATCTAAGACATTCGCTAGACTACTCGGTGTTGAAAAGGGGAATTGAAAGTTTAAAGTGAAGTTGAAGATGAAAGCGCACAAGTGTGGACAGCTATTATCCTTTACTTTTACTTTTAATCTGCTAGTATTGCCATATTATCCCCATTTCCAAAGGAATTACGATTTTAAGGCGTCGCATTGCAGCTAGGGGCCTTATTTCGTATTCCAACACGAGGTCAGACAGGGGGAAACTACCTATGAAAGTTGATTCCGTTCCGTCAAGTACATCGGGAACCACAGAGTATCAGAATCTGTCGAAACAAGTCTCGATAGTTTGCGATGGAGCCACGGGCTATGAGAGTGCGCGTTTAGGTAACGACCTGAACAACACTGGGCAATTCTTCGTCTTGAATCTGTGCTAAAGTGTCGGGAGAGGGGTAACCAGGGGTGACAAAACTAACCTTTAATGCACTCAAAAACAAAATATACAGTTAAAAGTAGACCCGGGACGCGCCGGGTGCCGTTCAGCTAGTGGAAATATAAAATTCGTTGAACATATGGGATGGTCTACAAGAGATGAAACTACTTTATTTTAACATGAGCTTTCGTTATCAATGCAAAGTGTAGTCGTCATTATGTACTATTTTTTATGGACTTTCAACTTAAAGGCCTCCGGTTCGATCCCATCAGCTATCATTATAGTTTTCTTTTTCTGTCTTTTTTTATAATTCATGCTTTACTGCCATATCATTTTTTTAAAAATGCGTTGTAACATAAATTAATATACACAATAATATATATATAAATTAATATTGCAAATTTTGGGATAACAGGTAGCCAACCAGGCTGTCAATTTTCTCTTACTCCCGTTATTCTGTTATTGTAAATGTAATATAACCAAAACAGACAAATATTCATCACAATTTAGGACGAACAATTCAGTTCAAAATAATAAATATAAATTTATAATCGAAACGGAGTCAAAAGAAATAGTAAATCTATATATTAGACATAATTTTCACGAATAGATTTTTAAAATACCAGTACAGCGAAGGAGAAAAACCCATATAATCTTATACAGGTAATTTTTACAGTGGAAGTGTAAAATTCTGAATTGAAGTAGGAAGTATAAAAACATTTTTTCAAGTTTTTTCCCCGAATTTTTGTTAAATAATGCGTTTTGAGAATAGCTGAAAGAAACATATGCATTTCGAAACGTCTTTTCAGTTCTATTTGGTTCAGTTCAATGTCAGGCATCTCTCAATGTTTTCCCTATATCCGGCGCTTCCTTTAGTATTCAAAGTGCCCCACCAAAAATTTTAGTCACGAGCTACCATTAATGGAGACTAAAATTCATGAGACGTGAATCATTCGACATTTTGCTTCTACAGAATATCTAATGTTGCTGAAATATTTGCAAAATTAATAAAATAAGATTTTAAACATTGCAGTAGTCTTAAATCGTTACAATTGTTGGTTTGTTCTTACACCTTTTCCACTATCTACTCTTCATTTATTAATTAGCGTTTTTGTGAAACATAGTTGTATTAAACTGTATCCAAATTATTGGCATTTTGTCGTTAACCTCTTCCCCGAAAGGGTCGTGCAGCATTTGATTGCCAATGTATTACCTTTGAGCATTTGAGAGCCAGTAGCAAACCGTCTGCAAATTTCCCTTCCCCAAACTGCCACTAATGAGGCTGTCACGTGTTTGGTGTCTCGCTTAGCTTAGAACAGGGACGAGGCGAAGTGAGGAGGAGGAGGCTGGAAGCACAAAATAACAGAGCATCGGGTGTGTGTTGGAGTTTGATGATCACGGAAATGAGGTGAAGCATCATTAGTATCGGAGCTTCGGAGGGGTAAAGAGCAAATGGCGCAGGGTGGGGTGTCTGATAGGTGTGGGCGACGTTGAAGACCGAGAAGGAGCCTTTCGCTGTTGGATTACTGACAATCGTTCAAGCGGAAGCCCTTGATTACGTAATTTATGAAACGACATTTCCTGTTGTAGATAGAGCCAAGGATAGCCTATCGGGGTGACTCCTGGCTGCTCCGTTTCACCACATGAAACCTTTTAGATGTCACTAACGATGCTCACAGAAGATAGCAGAGTATTTCCGTGGTAGAAATATTTTGCTAGTATTATATGTAGTCAGGAGACTCGCTTTATAAGTGCTTTTCTCCTCAATAAATGAAAATGTGAAAAAAGTATTTTACTTTCCTGGAGACACCATTCAGATAAATATTTCAAGTACTTAAAAATAATATTCTTTCCATTTATTCGTTAGGACTTTGTACTTCGAACTACAATAACCATAAGCATCCTACTTAAAAGCTTTTTTCTTATACGAACTGTTCAAATTATTGCATAACTTGTTAGAACTTTAGTTAAGAGTTGAACAGGTTACCACAAGCGAAATAATAACTGTTAAAATTCCCCTTATTTATGCTATTCCATCTAAATGGATAATGTTTTGCATCTTATTACCAAAATAGAGTGACATTATGACCACGCTCACAGGGAAATGCTACATCTGCTAGAAACAGAACGATATTGAAATGTCGATTCCAGTCGAACTTAGAGGAAAGGACAAAGAATAATATACTGCTGTTCTAAAAGTTAGAACCAGGGCCCTATCTTGTGGGGAGAAAGGGGACCATGTCGGCCCCTCCCCGCCCCCTTGAAAACGCTACTAACGGTAATGGAGAAAAAAAATATCCTTGTTCCTATTTCTCGCATTTTCCAACAAGTTTTTGAAGACTTCTAATACGGGTGAAAAATGTTATACTGCAATGGAAATCCAGTCTCTTTCCCCCATTTGTTTTTTTCTTACTCGATTGCATTCTTTGCCCCTCCCCGTTTATTTCATCTTTTCTAGATCCGAGCCTGTTTAGAACTCCTTGCTATATGAATGGGAAACTAACTTAGAAGTCTCTAATTTCTGCAATAAGCTCTCTTTATTGAAGTTGTAACTGAAGATAATTATTTCAGTCTAAATATCTCTAAATATCGCTATTCATTAATACTATTTTGGCATTTAAAGAGTTAGGAAGGCAAAAATGTTTTACAGCAACGTTACCAGTCAAAATATAGAAATAAAATTATTGAATAATGAAAATGGTATATCTTCAAGCTTTTAAACTATCTTATTTCTTAAATGGCTTGAAATAATGTTCTTTTTGCAGTTTAAATTAACTTCTGAGGTAAGTACTTACGACTCATTACTAGGTTTCTAAATATTCAAACTTTCATAATTCTTTCATAATACTTTAAATACTGAACGAATGTAGTTGATGTTAAGCTTATGCCACTGGGTTCTCTAAATATCAATATAAGGTTCACTATCTCCCCTTTTTTGTTGACAACCTGCTGTGTTCTCCTACTTACGTTCGTTGCCACCACAGTTAGGAGTCTCTCCTTCTCGGTCTCTGGCACAGACGGCTTGCTGATGTTGCTGTTGCTGGGCCGTTGTCTCCTGCGTTCGTTATTATCGGTGGTTCATGGCACGGCTCCTCAGCAGTTCGATGTTATGAACAATCAACAAAATTCAATTAATACACCACAGACACAAGATAGTAGATCAAATTTTAATTCATATTAAAAAATATACAGACCCATTTCATCACTCATGATCCGTGATCACTGTGAATGATTCATAGTGATCATATGATCAATTTTTGCTCATGGACTTTTGTTGATTGTTCATAACACCAAACTGCTGACCAGCTGTGCCATGAACTAGCAGTAACAACGAGTGTAGGAGACAACTGCCCAGCAACAGCAACATCAGCAAGCTGCTGTTCCAGAGACATACAAGGAGACCCTAACTGTGTGGCAACAAACGTAAGTAGGAGTGTACCACAGTAGGCTATTAACAAAACGGAAGTATAGTGAACCTTATATTGAATATAGTTGAAATCAAGATTTCGATAGATTTGATTGAGAATCAGTGTGTAAAAATTTTTTTGTATATGTAACATAAAAATTATATCATTTTCAATTCATAGGATTAAAAAAACGAATTGCAAATTATCCTTTATAGCTATTACTCTCTCTTCGAATAACGTTCTCTCCTGAATCGAAACGAATTTTTGTTAAAAACATAGATTATGAAGATATATCCCAATGCTATATTACCTAAGGTATGCTATTTGATTGGAAAGTCCTATTGAAAACTCTCTGATTTTCTTTATTTCCAGAGCAAAAATAACTGGGAAAAATGTTTAAATATGAAAATAAATTATTTTATTTTTAAATGATACTGAATATTAAGTTTTATAAATTATATACTATGTATAATATTAATTTATTGCATTAATTTTTTACAGTATTTGGCAAAATTGCATTATTTATAATTAAACGTCCCATATTCATACTATTTTATCAAATTTAATGAATTATTTAATGGATTACATTTCACTTTTTTGTGGGTGGGAAAGTAAAAAAAAATTAAACCGGCAGATCATAAGGGCGCAATACCACTTCATGTTAGTATATTGATCAAATTCCTATTATGGCAGATTAACAATTTCGTACACTGATCATATTAACTAGATAAGTGATCTAATTTTTTGCAAAGCATCTACTCTCGTATAACATACGCCATTTTCCCCTCGTTTTCTTGCTTAATTGCATTTGAGATTTTATTTGCTCTGAATGACAATTTCTTCAAACTGCTAGTCTCATCGGCGATGAAATTGGATTTTTTAATGTGAATTTCCGTGGTGAAGGTCTGTGATGAATGCGAAAGTGAAAAAGAAAAAAGCATCCTGACTACACCATACGCTACGTTTTAACCGAAGTCCATATAAGACATTACTTTATATCCCGTAATCTATTCGGTTAATGCAATGTAAATACATCATCTAACCAATTGATAACACCCGGTGACAAGAATGCAATTTTAGCCAAGAAATATAATTATAATTAATAATATAATAAACTGAGCGTGAGTTCAAAAATAATATTTAGCAATAATAATTTTAAAGTTATGCAATTTATTACAAAAGTGTGAATAAAAACATTTATGTAAACTAAATTCAACCAACACAAATCTTCATCTTCATCAATATGAAAATAAACCTTCAGAAAAATATAGCCTCTTATCACTATTCCTACAACTAATTGTTTTTATAATTCTTACTGTCTCCACTCAATGCATAAAATAAGGCTTTTTACAGCACTCGATAAGTGGGACAATCATATTTGTGAACAAACCTGCAATCTATGAAGAATAACCTTACTAATTCCTAAACAAACTAAATAACTATACACCAAATGACTTCCTTCTAAGATTTTAGTCATCAAGCACTCCAAAACTGCGGTTAAGTATACTGGTTTATCAGAACCAATTCTTTTCACACGTTGATCACCACACACAAGGCGATGAATTTCTTCCTTTTTCTTTACTAGTTCACTAACAAGATTCACACTAATAAACTTAATTAACCTCTCGCGCACACACCAAATAAAAACTTTCTTCTTTATACTATAGTACTCAGACTAAGACAAACTACTTTTTCCTTCACACACACTAATTCTTCTTAATTACAACTTTCTTATTCTTTTTTTTTTCCAGTTGATTCAACGCTCGAAGTAGTTAGTGACGTGCATAATTCTCACACTGAAGTAAACGCGAGCATCAAAATGATACTTCACATTACAAGTTCATTGTAGCACGTTCATCTATCGTAACAATATTTTTCATTTTGAATTTTTTGTTCATGACAATTTTTGAATATAGAAATTTACTATAATCTAATATTCTAAAAATAAATATTATGAACTAAATCATTTAATTTGCAGCTTTGGGGACCAGTTTAATAGTCTCCCTTGAAGTTATGCAATTGTTATTTCAGAATATTTCAGTCCCTTCTTCAACGGATTTTTCAGATATGCAAATTTTTTGCTTTTAGTTTTGGAAATCATTGTATTTCTATATACAGTGGTGCTGCAAATTTCAACGTAAAAGTGTATATAATTCAAAATAAGTTTTAGAAAGTGCAATTAAATGACATGAAAAGTTATTGCAGAATGATATATATAGATGACATGAGTGTTCGTTGGTTGTTTTACCTCTGAGCGGCATTTTTTTTTGCACAAAATGGGCTAAATTCCAAGGTCACAAGGACCCCGATGGCTCTTAGAAGGTTCCTGAAGGGGATCCACTGAACAGTTGTTGGGAGACAGATGGTTCCTTCCCGTCAAGGCCATCCAGCGCATTCTTTAAGGTGAACAGGGTACGGGTCTCTCGCACAGAAGACCACGGCTTAACGTCCCATCCAACGGACGGCGGCTTTTCCACGTCCATCAGTGCCCCCTACTGACCGTGGGCAGGGCGGGATGTTTAGGGGATACAAATATCAACGCTGACCCAGCTGGAAGTCGAACCTAGGAGCGGCAGATTACGAGCCTGGCGCACTACTGACTGAGCCACCACTATTCCTAAGACGACATGAGTGTGAAAGAGCAAGTGGGATAATGGCGAAATTGGGTAATATGCATGAGGGTTTGAGTTCCCTTAATGGAAGTGATAGGATTAGGGAACAAGAGATGTAATAATTGTGTATGATCACCCATGAAATCCATAAACCTCACGCAACGGGTTCTCATACTACTAACGAGGCTGTTGATTCAGTTTTGTGGTAATAAAACCCACTGCTGCACAAGAGCAGAATTGAACTCGTGAAGGTTCTGGAATGTCCTATAGTTCGTCATGCAATTTATTTCCCTAGGGCGTCCTTTATGCGCTCAGTAGTATTTCACCTGTCACTCAACCATTGATCTATGAACACTGCAAAGTATTTACTGTACCATCTGAAACTTCCATTGCTACCCCAGTTACCATTCACACTTTGTTACTAAATTTGAATGTTGCTTATTATTAGTGTATAATGTTATATATGCTGACTATATTATATGTATAATATTGCCAAATGTATAACATTTCTGAAATTAAATAATCTGAATGCTGTTAAGATTAAAGCAAATTATGATGATACTTTATAACATTATTATATTTAATTCTTTTATTTCTTGCACTTCGTGTCTACAAACCTCATTCATGGATGTATCCAGTAAGTCCCTGTACACAGTAAGTCTTAAAACTGTCGCCTTTGTGACCGCTGAAAGTTCCGGAGACAGCTGCCAAGTTGTCGTTTCCCTAGAACCTCTCTCTGAGTGAAAAACAGATGGACGTCGTCCTGAGCAGTCGTCCAGAGCAGTTCTATTTCTTGAAATTGTGTCCAAAGGCTCTTGTGAAGATATTTTGTGAAACATTTAAGGTCCTGGATACCTTCATCTGCGATTCACCTCATTCCGTCCGACTTATAGTTCCTAACTGTATACTACCATTCAGATACGGATCTAGAGCTGGGAAGGGATGCTCCACACTTTGAGAAAGCTAGCAGGGGGGGGGGGGGGTAATGGCGACAAACATGAAACTTGTGCATATTTCATTCATTTTTCAAGACCTTTTTGGACTTCTAAAATGGAAGGGGATAGATTATATATATATATGTTACCGGCAAAGTGTGAAATTGGGTATTGTATAGAATGCCGAAAGTGGGACGTCGAAGTATGAAACGCTTAGATTTTCACACATTCCCTAAGCATTCTATAGAATGACAAAAGGCAAATCGGCAAAATATAAAATATTCCCGGCAGTGACGTTTAATGTCGCAAGGCGAGTCACGTGACTTTCGACGTTCGCCTCAAACAATTGTACTATTTGTTGCCAGATGTTCAGCAACCATGGCAATCCCCGGTTCCGTCTCACGACACTACCAAGTTAACGAAAAGCCGTGACTGTCTAGAGTCGGGGGCAAGAATACACCATATAGATGCATCTCATCCCCAACCTCACATGGCAGGAGTCCTATAGAAGGAAAGTTAACCACCTGTAGAAACCTGAAATTGAATCTGTCGCCCGGTTAGCCATGAAGAAGGATATGTAGATCCAAATTCGCTCGGCATCCGGGGTGGAGATTCTTAGTGGGCTTTGAAAAGGACTTTGAAAAGACTTTGAAAGACCTTGCCAGACTTTGAAGAACCTTTTCCAGACTTTGAAAAGGGCTCGTGCCTACTAGGGGACCAAATCCGTTCAGCCGTGCCCTTGAACTGCTCCATGGAGTGCCTGATGTTGAGGTCTTGACACCGTCCAACAGGGCAAATAAACCGGTCAGCGATGTCTTCGACCTCAGTTGGTTTTTGCTCTGTCCAACCGGGGACCCAATCTGGTCAGCAGAGTCTTCGACCGGTTGCTGGGCCCGAAGCCCCCTCACCACGACAAGGTGGTCCCCTGTCGGGGGGGGGGGGGGGGGGGTCTGCGTATTGTAATCTCCATTAGCGCAGTGTACAATGTCTGCATTCATTTTACATTATTTCTAGACACTAAAAAGACAAATTGTTGCACACGCCTTCCAAATCTTATATATTAGTAGGACTGTGCGTGTCCTTGTTCAAGTTTCTTGATCTGTTTTGATTACTGATAGCTATGCCACTAGCGAAAGAAATCTACTTTAGGGGAGGAAGGGTTACTTGGGGTGGAGTATTAAACATTTTAGCAAATCTAACGCAGACGAAATCCAAAGGAGGACATCATGGGGATACAAAATTTAAAATCATCGGTAATGCCAGTTTTTTTTTAAATATAATTTAGCAATTGCATAATAAAAATTAGTTCATAAACATGTCTGCTTAAATATCCGTGCGTGTTACTTAATGTTTGGCAAAACCAAATCGTTACATCCTTCAGACAAGTTGTGTCAGCGGTTATTTTGAAGCTTATTTCAAGAGCGATATTCCGAAGTCCAATAACAACGGCTATTGGATTTCGACACGAAGCACTGCCACTAAAGTGTGTTTTCATACCACTTCGACACATCTTTAGGAAGGATTGTTCCTTTTTTCCTTACACATAGCAATCTTTAATTATCATTTTTCAAAGAATTTTTATTTAAAAAAAACCTCTTCAACCTCCGGTATCTTCCAGTATCTTTTTTTAGCTTCCCTTTTTTAAACAACATTAAGAAACCATGTTCCGCCATCAATCATTCTCCACCTCCCTTAAAGAAACAAAGAACGGAAAGTATATTGACCTTAAAGTTTAATAAAAGTAATATGTAACGCTGACAAGGAAGATAAAACACAATGCACAATTTCTTATTATACGTTGCGAGAGAAGAAAGCAGTTTATCAAAATTCATGATGGCATGAAGGAAAGAGTTCCTTCCTGTCTTATAAAAAAATTTAGATCGATGTATCATTCAAATGAGTATCCGTCAACACTTCTGTAAGAAATTAAAAAAAAAGATAAAGAATTAAGGATTCTACATCTTGAAATTTATCTTATTTATATATTATGTATCGTGAATTCAAATCCGTCATATCATTGGTTCTAGATTGTGGGACATTTTACTAAATTTCAGAAGAAAAATGCGTGAAATAAATTATGTGTAAAGTTTTCTATAAATGATTCAAGTGATAATTAAAAAGAACTATCGCAATTACTGCTTGCGCTTTCTGGCCTCCAAATGCATTAATCCCCAATAAGATTTGTGTTCTGATGTTTTAACCTCTGAGAGGTATTTTTTAAAGCAACGATTTAAGTGACTAGGTCACAAAAGCTTCGTGAGTTGAGCGCTCAATGGAGGAAGGGGCTCCACTCGGCTTCGTGAGTTGAGCGCTCAATGGAGGAAGGGGCTCCACTCGGCAACTATTAGGAAACAGATGCAAACCTATGTCAATGTCCAGTAGACATGCTCTTGAACTTTCAGATTGTGCAGCTCTCCTGCATAAAGTGTGTAAAGCTTCTTCATTTGAAGACGTAGGCATTTCCAAGGCCACAACTTTTCTCTTTCTCACCGAGGACCAAACCAGGGATATGAAGTGAAAACTGCAACACAGGTACAATGGGGATTCGAACCACGAAACAATCAGGTGGTTTAACGAGCTGAGTCGATTCCTGTTCCGTTCAAAAATACGTGTGCTAAGTATCTAAAAAAGAATAAGAGGGGAGGGAGACAAGAATATCAGTTAAGCAGGAAAGAGGTAAATGGGTGGGCAAGAGTTGGATTTACATTACAGTATAACCTTTTCCCTTTGTTATAGTGGTCTTTAAACATTTTCCCTTTGTTTTAGTGGCCTTTAAATATTTCTTGAAAAATGTGTGAAATAAACATAAGTTTAATAAGACCCTCTGACCCCCTACATATGGCCTGATAAACACTGATTTAATAAAAATATATCTCAGTACTTTTCCACTACTTCTAGGTATTGCAGTTTGTTCTCGATGTGCTACTTTTTTTGCCAGGTTCAAAATGCTTGGTTTATGCTAAAGTCGATGGTATTTCGAAAGTACCTTTTGCACCCTTCTTTGAGAATATGTTTGCTCTTCTCTATGAGTAACGATAACTCAGGCTGGCATCTAAATATCGATATAGAGCTATTATACGATATCGGCTTCTGGCAACAAATATTCATAAATATCCTCTCAGATAAGAGTAGTTATTTCTTATAGATTTCAAAGTGCTGAACACGAATACGATAATGAAAACGCAAAATTGGCTACTATTTCTGAGAAATCAGCAATAGTTTGTTATAAAATAGAGTAATACGTACATATGACAGGTATCGATAAAACTCCGCTTCTACTTCCGACGTCACTTTGCCCGTCGCCTGTACAGCTGCTCAGAATCATCTCAGGTGAGCGTCCAGTAGTACTGAGACAACATTGAAGTGGACCAGTTTCCTAGGTATCGATTCTCCATTGTTGCAATGTCCTGACGAAAACGTTCACCGTGCTCATCACTAACCATGCCGCAGTTCTCAGGGAATAAATCTAAGTGGTAAAGGAGAAAATGGCTTTAAGGACATATTACAGCCAAGTTTGTGATAGAGAGACATGTTTTTAACCAGTTTCTTGTAGTTGTCTGCCCTGACATTCCCGAGAAATTTAGTTGACATCAGACGAAATGCGCCCCAAGCCTTTCTATCGTCACCCTGAAGCAAGTTGTCGAACATCTGGTCTCTGAACAGCTCGCGGATCTCAGTATCCACAAAAATTCCCTCTTTAATTTTCTCTTCACTGAGTCGAGGGAATTTGTCAGCCAAGTACTTGAAATCTAATGTAGTCCGGTCCATGGCTTTTATGAAGTTTTCTATCACACCGAATTTGATGTGTAGGGACGATAGCAGGATTTTGTGCGTTTCTGTCAGTGCTGGGTGTTCCACATTCTTCTCTCCTACCTTCAGAGATTTCCTCTGAGGCCAGTTTCTCTTCACGTAGTGCAACATCTTTGCTCTGCTGTCTCATTCACATAAGAAACAGCAGTACTTCGCATATCCCAGCTGCAGACCCATCAGCAGAGCCACAAGCTTCAGTTCAAAATAGAGATGCCAGCCATACTTGCTGTACTGAAGACAGTTCAACGGCTGTTTTAGGTTGTCATAAGTTTCCTTCATGCAGACAGCGTGTCCAACCAGAATGGATTTAAGTCAATTTCCATTATGCAGCAACACAGCCTTGAGACTCAATGTCGAGGAGTCTATGAATATTCGCCATTCTTGGTGCTCTACATGTATACTACAGCGGATATGCAGTTTCTTACTTTCCCTCCTTAATATTTTACGGTTCAATTGACTTTCTTGCCTCCCAAACCCTTTACCTTCTCCATATCCAGGTTTACAACCATTTTAATTCATCTCTGTGACTTAAGGAAAAATCAAATTGCTATCCGAATGCTAGTCTTGATTGTAACAGAAATGATTGTCTACTGCTGTATGCGCTCTTTTATATCAACTCTAATTTACATGCTCGTGGTCGTCTCAGTTAAACATGCACACATTTTCTACTTTCGAATTACCAAATTAAAATGTACACCACATTTTATACCATTCCCTCATGTGCTTTTCGGGTACGACATTTTCTTGTAAGTGAGAGCATTAGTATGTAAACTTTATAATACAGCATTTATTCAATCGATCCTGATGCACAGAGCAACAACTGGGCCAAAAATTACTGCTGCAGAACAAAACTCTTTGGTTTTGGATACCCGAACAGCCGCCATGTTCACTAGAATTTCTGTTGCCGAGCTCTCCCCGAGTGCGCAGCGAAAAGACTCCTAGACAATGACAATTTTTCAATCTCATACACAAAATCGTCTTTGTCTTCACTCATCATTCCCTGAGAGAGAGCAAGAGGAGCGACCGTCCTCTGGTCATCAGCATATAATTTATGTCCCCTTGTCTTGATCTGGAAGGCTTAGTGCCTTCTTCGAGGAAAGCAATATCGTCACTTGGAACTGGAAAAAACGCATAGGCATAAAATGATAATATTTTTTCTGCCATTTCATGGCAAAATCATTGCTCTATCTCGGTTCTGATTTGAAATGATAACTACCGAATCAAGGAAGGGATATCCATCTAGTCTTTGTTTTTCATCCTATGGAGGTTGCTGTTTTCATCCGTTTTTCACTCATCTTCGCTATTATTGTAGCTGACGATTTTCAATATAATTAGTTCACTGTTACGGTCACAAAGATATGATAATTTCACTGATAACTCACACTATATGGAAATTGCAACTCCCAGTATTCAGCAAGTGCTAGGCGCTAAGTGTAAATCTTGATTCAAAGTCCAGAGTTACTTTATAAAACTTTTAAATGCATTTCGAAAAGAAATGAAACAATGTTACGGGAGTGTTATGCATACTATGATATTTCATCACTTAGGGGAATCTACTTCTTTAAAGAGGTAAATTTGTGTAATGAAACTGTTGGCTCAAACTATATAATTTCACTAAAAAAAAAACGATTGTGTCGAATTATCGTGCAACAGAATCAAAACGCGCACGACTTTATTTATTCATTTTTAACCACAATCTACATTAAAAAAACTAATAACAAAAAACCTAAACTGCAAGAACAAAAAGTAGCTTAATTTACTCACTAAAAACCATTTCTTTTCCAATAATATATATATATATTTATTGTATAATTTCTTGATTTTTTTTAATGCACAAATTATTTTTCTATTCCTTATCTCGAAATCCAGGGAATTAAACAATATAGCAGCCAGAAACGGAAAATGTCGCTTCAAAATATTCTTATTTGCCTTGGGTAAAACAAGCAAAGGTCCCTGTATTTGAGAGTCAACTATTTTTTTATCTGGTTTACAAAGAAAACGAAATAATAGTTTCGCTTTGTCGTCTGTCTGTCTATAAACATGGAACTTTTTTTGTTTACAGAGCTATATTAAAGATTCATTTTGTGTTGGATAGGTATTGATGAAATATTACGATATAAACTTTCTGAATTTCTCTAAAACTATTATTACACCATCTAGCGGTGGAAAATTTGGAAAAATTCCAAAATTTCAAACGAATATTGCAACAATTTATTTATGCTAAAAATTTCAAATTTTGGTGGTGGAATGTGAAGGTCACGAAATTTCCACTGTCAGCATTAAATTGGCGCTTTAAGCCCGGGGGGGGGGGAACACAACTTTTTTGTTTTTACAAATAATTGTTTGTTTTTAGAGATAAATGAAAGAAAATTTTCCAGTTAGAAAGGAATCGATGAAATGTTATGATTCGTTGTTCCGGAATCTTCCTAAAACTATAATTGCGCCCTTTAACGGCAAAGAAATCAAAATTTTAAATTTTGTAAAATTTCAAACGAATATTGCAAACGATATATTTATTCTAGAGATTTGAAATTTTGGTTGTGGAATTTTCACTGTCAGCAATTAAATTGGTCTTTTAGACCCGGGGGGGGGGGGAGACACAGCTTTTTTGTTTTAGCATATAATTGTTTGTAATTAGAGATAAATGACCGAATGGTTAGCGCGCTTGGCTACTGATCTAAGGGACCTGGGTTCGAGCCCCGAGTAAGGCATGGATATATGTGTCGTTTTTCTGCTGAGGTCCTGCCATCCTCTCAGAACTTCTACTTTGGCATATAAACTGACAGACTCCTGTCAGACCTCTGTGGCAAGCAGCTCTTGAGGGGGTATTTATTTATTTTTATTTTATTAGATAGTAATTAATGAAATATTATGTACGCATTTCGGAATCTTTCGAACACTATAATTGCGTTCTCTAACGGTTAAAAAGTTTGAAAATTTCAAAATTTCAAAAGAATATTGCAGTAATGCATTTATGATAAAAAAATTAAAATTTGGGTCGTGGAATGTGAACGTCTTGAAGTTTCCATTATGCACAATGCATAGTGATGATTAGAAGGCTATTTTAGTTGCATTGGTACTAATGAAATATTATAATTCGTATTTTTGAAATTCTTAGGTAGTTTTAATATATACCCGTTTACAGATCACTAAACATGAAAACAGTAGAACTGTTACCAAGTTATTCAAGTAATATATATATAATAAGAATTTCAAATTTTAATGGTAGTTTTTTAAGGATATTCACTGAACAAAAATCTACTTATTTTTCTGAGAGAGTTGCGAAAATGCAATGTTTTAAATTAAGAATTAAAATAAGAAAACATTTATATTGTATAATCGCTAATAATATACTATTTGCATATCCCCCTTATTCATTAGCTCAGATTAAAACTGTTAAGGAGTGAAACAGAAGGCACACAAAAACTTCAATTTTCTTTTAAAATGAAATTGTCATATGGGCCAGAGACGATATGCGTTCTTCTAGTTATATTTTGCAACAACCCAAGTAGTATTTAAGAAAAGGTATAAGAGTATTCTATAGGAGTAGGTTTGTCTAATTAAAAAAAATGGTTCATTCGTTGAATTTGTTTTGCAAGATTTATTAAAAACTCTTTTAACCATCTTAGAATAGACAAAGTTCAGTTTCGCAAGGTTCATTTTGTAACCTATGCCCCAACTACTTAAACCGTAATGAACAGCTGTAAACCTATGCGAAATACAGGATGTGCATAAAATTAATTGAAACTGTTCTCTGAACTGCATATAATCTATACAATATATACCTTAAAACTTTTGTTAAGTACATAACATGACTCTTCCATTTTAGGTTGTTGTATACTTCTTTTTCACTTGTTGTCTTACTCATTTTAGATTGTTGTCGTGACCTAGTGGTAAATGTGATGGCCTCCGAGGACGATGAATTAGTCCATTGATTACCTTCACCCTTATTTAGGTGAAATCACACGTTCGCGGGTGTTAAACCCGTACCAACATATGCCTCAGATTTGTTGCGCCAAGTGATGTACAGAAATATGTCCAACAATTCACGCACGAGAGTTGTATAGGGATGACACAGTTTATTCACACTATATACAATCACGAGCTGGCGATGCGCTTGACTCCGTAGGCTGCTTTGCTGTTGCCAACAATTATGAAATGAGGTGGGGAACAGCATTTTGCAGATCCTAGCTTTACTGACCTCAAACTCGGGGAAAGGATATCTAACCTTTGCCAACACTGTGGTCCACACAGAACTGTATTTGTTCACTAATAATCTTGATTCTCACATAGAATCGAACCCTTTCCTTACGGGTTTTCCTTTGAGTAAGAGCGGCGTCCCTTGACACGTCTTAAAACGTCCTTCCCATTTGACAGCCAAGCTCAAGACTTTGATTCTCACATAGAATCGAACCCTCTCCTTAAGGGTTTTGTTGGAGCAAGAGCGGCATCCCTTGACACGTATCCAAACATCTTTCCTGTTTGACAGTTAGGCTCAAAACACTTCTTTCGTTATTGTGCGGCTCGTCTCCCACACTCAAACTCATACCCCAGGCTAGTTGTAAAGGTCATAAAAGGCTTCTCGGACATGTCAACCCATGCAAAAAGATGATCAGCTCAGACCCGAAAACAACATCTATGAGTCACATCCCCACAATAGCATTTCCAAGAACATATTTAATACATAAAAATATTTACAATAACAAAAATACAATAAAGTGCAACAATAAATAAAAATAAATAAATTATAGGAACATGGCACGTCCTTTCCTCAAAGAGTTTTATCAGTTTTTACCATATTTATCAAACTCATGCCTTTTGTCATTTTAATGTCCATGATACCCGGTTCGGCAATGTCCTCAACCGAAGATTGTCAGTTAATTTACTAGTGCATAAAACGTCTCTGTCACTGAGAGTAATTAACTTCAGTTCACTTCTTTCAGTGCTCACGGATCGGGTGACTTTCACATTCCGAACAGAACTTCTCACCACAAGTGAGTCGGGTGAATTACGTCCCTTCTTATTTTCACAACCCTTTGTGTTGCCAGCTCATCCCTTTCCATTGCAACCCCTGGCCTAATTACCAACACTCCCCCCCCCACCCAGAACTTCCTTAACGATAGAGTGCTGTTGGATAGGCTCAACTCCGACCATTTTGAGCTTTTGCAAGCTTTTGCAAGCTTCATTTGACCTTCACTCGATGCCCTGTATAGATGACGATGACGCATCAAAGATTCTCCCTTTCGATTTTCCTGGTAACTGTCAATCCCTTACTTCCTGCATAATTTAAAGGCTATTGCTCACAGTTTATCTTTCATTTTGCAATTCTTCTTCTTTATTAGCAATCCAATAGTACTATTATTTTCAAACTTCATTCACGTTTGTTTTCTTACGGATTTCTTTCCTTTACCTTCCAACCTTTTCCTCATAAATCTTCCATTTCTTCTATCATTACTTTTTATTGAACTTCCGTCTTTAAAAGAAACATTATTCTTGAAAGAGATACCATCCTTTACCTCAGAAACAAATCCTTTTGCCTCGTCCCTGTTAACACAAAATTTATGCCTACTATTAATACACTTTTTATCAATAATTACTGACCATTTAGGTCTACTTCGGTACTATCTTCTATATTTATCAAATTTTTGTCCAATGACTGTATGAACATCGGGACCTTTTTCTGAAAGATCTGCCCCTCGGCTAAATCTTCTTCTAACCTTAGTGTCACTACTTCAGTCATTTAGACAAAACTGCCTCTTTTTTCTTTTCATATCGTCGGCCGCAATTAACTGACATTTCAGCACTTCTTTTCTCTCATTAATTATAGAATCTACTTCCTTAAGATCATTTCCGTCTAAAAAATCTCTCACTTATCTCCTTTAACATTTTCTCTTTATCACTACTATTTAAATAATCCTCTATATTACCGCCGTCCTTATATTTAAAACCTAATTCCTGGATATTTACATTACTCACTTTTAATTAATTGTCTAATTTCCACTGATTTATTTTTATCCAATATTTCTATACTATCTGTTACCTCAGAATTATATATATGACCTATTTGGTTCTTATCTGGTCTTACGTGGCAAATTTCTTCCACCTTTTTAACACAGACATCAAACTTTATTCTAGAATTAGGTTCCTCGTCTGACTGATAATTATTTTTAACATCTAATTCAGCCACTTTATGCAACGGAAATTCACTCCTACTTTCCAAGTTACATTTTCTTTCTATCGGAAGATCACATTTTCTCAGGATTATTCATTCTAATTATTTGATCGTGCTTATTCAACATCACAGAATCGGTTACCTTATTAAATCGCATTCTATCCTTAACTTCCGACTGATACAATGCTTTTATATGAAAATCATTGAAAGATTCGGATTTAAATAAATTTTCTACTACTAGATAGTCAACCGCAGTTGCGAAACTATCTTTATTCTCTATGAACCTCATATCCTGATTTTTGGTTGTCATTTCGGCTTCATCGTGACTACTGTTTTATCCACAAATATCAATTTTATTACCTGTGACTCTGCCTGTTATTGCATCAATCGTGCTCTCTTCACAATTAACTCTTCACAATTATTCTTGTCAATTAAGGTACAATAATCAACTACTCTACCAAATTAATCCTTATTTAAATACATCTTAATCTCATCCTTCTGATATTTAATTTTCTCACTTTCTACATTGTTATTTACATTGTTTTCAATCAAATCACTAGGATCTAAACTTATCCTATCTTTCTCTGATATTAATATTTTTACTATCATCTATCTCCTCATCAGGTAACACTTATCAACTAGATAAATATTTTCTTCACTACAGTTAGCCACATCTGTGCTATATAAATCTTCCTATTTCTACTTCTACTTCCAGACTTCTATTTCTACTTCCCGACTCTTCAAATAATAATTCAAGTGACTCTTCATTCAAGATGAAAACTGAGTCCCCGTAGTGAACTTGAACATCGAATCGTATTTCCTTATATACTCCAACAGAGTCAATTGGCTGTCTTTTAACACAGCAGATTTAATTTTTCATAGCTTTGGATATCCTCATCACTCAGCAGAGTAAAAATGTTTTGTCCTCTCTCCCCTAGCAAAGGATGCACTATCATTCCTTGCAATTTATTTGTTATTTCATACTGTTTGAACAACTTCTCCATCATCTCGAAATAAGCTGGTAATTCTTCCACTTTTTTCGGTAAGGGATATTTATTCAGGTTTAGAATTTTCTGAAGCCTTTTTAAATTTAGATCTCCCGCATCCACTGAATTTTAACTTCCTCATCTGCTGTTATTTTCCCTCTCTGTATCTAATCGTCTAAGTTCTATTTCCCTATCTAATCTTCTTTTCTCCCTATCCCTTTCTTTCCTTTTTCCTTCCTTCTCCCTATCTCTTTCTTCTTTCTGTCTCCTGCATTTCATTTACAATCTTCTTTCCTCCCTATCTCTTTCTTCTTTCTCTCTTCTTTCTTGATGCTTTCCATCCTCCCTCCCTGTAAAGAGAAATTTAAAGTATTTTTAAGTATCTCACATTTATCTGTCCATCTGGTCTCTTGCGAGCCTAGAATATATAGCTTATAGCCTGTAAATGGCAGCTAGGCGTAAACTGGAAGGAGAGCTGTGTACCAATCGCTAGTGATGATGCACAGAACCGGCCAGGTCTGGCACCTAATGTTCGACCCCACCTTTTCGTAATGCAGGCCGTTAGTACCTTTCAAAAGAGATATTCTTTTTTGGAAGGGAACGGAAGTGGAGGGATGCTAGTTCAGTATGGCCTACTGATCTGGTCATCTATGGCCACTTTTTTCTTTTTTTTTTCAAACCTGCTGAGGAGAGGTCAGCTTCACAGGGTCCATTTATACCTACTAGACTGAACTTGTTTATGGATTTGAGCTGTATTTTTACCTTTTTCAAATTCACATTAATGAGAATAAAATCCTTTTTTTTTTCCCCAAGAAATCCAATAATTCTTTTCTTCATTACTTGTTCAATTATTTTGGAAAAACTAGATAAAACAGAAATAGGACTGTAATTGTGAAATATATCAAGGTCACCTGATTTAAATATAGGTGTAACCATTGCCCTTTTGATTTCCTCCAAAAGGAACCTTGATTCGAATGAGGTATTAATTATATGTGTAATGAGCTTTATGTTATATCTACTTATTATTTGAAGCATTTGTATGATAGTATTATCTGAACCAACTACCTTATTATCTTTAACGTTATGAATAATACCTTTTTACTCGTCTTGGTCTGTGTTAGGCACATACAGTCACTCAAAAAATATCCGAACACTATGGTTGATTACAGAATTAAGAAAAAATATCTGGCAACGATTTTTTTACAAATCAGTGATCTGGCAACCTTCGTATAGTACACAAAGGTTGCCAAATCATTAATTTCTAAAAAAATCGTTGCCAGATATTTTTTCTGAATCTATAATCAACCATAGTGTTTGGATATTTTTTGAGCGACTATACATGGAATTGCATACATACATACACGCATACAAAATTCTCATGTAGCTATGGGCAATGGAGGTCCAACCAGACTGTGCAATTTTCCTCTCCAGATGTTTCTCTTCTGAGCTACAGCTACTGCATTTGGACACTCTAGGCCAATTCTAGCAAGGTCCTCTTCGACATTGTCTGCCCATCGCATCCTACGTCTTCCGCTGTTTCTCAAACCCTTAGGCATACTGTTCATACTCCTGTTAGCCAATCTGCAGCTATGCATACAGGCAACATGGCCAAACCAACGCAGTTTCTCTCTGCACAATATGCTGCTCAAAAGAGGTTCATTTCTCCTTCTTCTAACCTCATCATTACTTACAAGGTCAAACCACCTAATGCCCAAGATACTGCGTAAGCATCTAGAATCAAAGATATCAAGTCCCCAGCGACAATCCATATTCTTCTATTTATCTCATACCGCACATCACCAGTATCTGTTACACAGCTCCCGAGATAATTAAACTGAGACACTTGATCAAGAGTTCAAAGCACTATCTGCCTGACCAGTTTTCATCACTTTAGTTTTTTCCCTGTTTATCATTCAACCTATTCTATTACCAGTCTCATCAAAATCCTAATGAATGAATTCATCTCTTCAACATCATTAGCAACAATCATCAGAATAATCTAAATCAGAAATTTTGAAATCTCTAGATCATTTAAGGCCAAAATCTTTCCCTTTCAAAGAATTTCGCATAACATAATCAGTAACGAAACTAAAGAGCAAAGGAAACAAAATGCACCATTGTCTAACTCCACCAGCTATGCTAAACCAACCACTGCAAGACGTACCAACTCTCGCACACGACTATGTGTTATTATTGAGAGCATTCATTATATTAACTAACTTATCAGGTATTCCATATGATCTAACAATCAACCACAAATAATATCGATCAACAGAGTCAAAAGCCTTTTTGGAATCTATAAAGTTAGCAACCACAGATTTCTGAAACTCTAAACATTTCTTAAGAATCTTCCTAAGTAAAATATTTGATCAATACTTCCCCTACCACTTCTAAATCCCACTGTTATGTAACTTTCCCCTATAATTATCACAAGAACTGCGATCACTTTTTTAAAAAATTGGAACAATGATAGTGTCGTGCTCACAGCGAATTCCTCCTGTGGACACGACTTTGGGAGCCGGAAAGTTCCAGAACACCGGCTGTGGAGCCAGCCGCCATGCGCAAATTCGGCAGAACAAACAAGCGGAGGTCAAGATGACACCCTGCCCCCCCCCCTTCCCCCGCAGCGGTGAGCGCGGACGACGCTCATCTTCGGACCTACGCCAAGGACCCCGGAGAGGGAGAGGAGGGGGGATCGCTTACCTTGGATCTTCTCCATCGGACCAATAGGAGAGAAACACATCGCGCTTGGGAACAAACGATTGGTGGCAAGACCAGAACAAAGGCCGAGAGAGTCTTCCTCAGGAAGAAACGACCAAGCTTCAGGCCATTCGTTCGACTGTTGCCCCTCTTGAGAGGCTAGTACTTTTTCGGCTGCGAGTTAGCGAGATGTTGCGACATGCCTCGTGCCTGCACTACGGACAATCCAAAAATAGAGACAAAGACGCTACGCTACTGGCGGAACACCAATACCTGGACAAGGAAGGTGGTAAGGGAATTCCTATCGACTAAGGGCTCCCATTCAATTATGCAGTGTTCTGCAGCCGTCACTAAGACTCCCATAGTGAACAGCTAGTTTTAACGCTTATAACGTTTTGCCTGAGTCTTTGGCAAGAAAAGTGACTCTAGAGACAGTTCCTAATCTAAATGAACTTTGAGGGTCTAGTAAGGACTTTTTCCATCAGAAGGAGATGATTGGCCTCTGTAACGGTCAGGAAGTGTATAGTTTTGTGTTTAATTAAGAGATCGAGGTAATAATAAAAAAATGTTTGCTTGTAACCCCTACGTTTTGTCGAGTTATATTCTAACAGGGGGGGGGGGAGATCGACCGCCTAATGAATGCATATTATTTAAATGAGCGAAGGAAAGAAAGACCTGGTTCTATCGACAGAGTAATTAGAAAAATAAAATACACAACGCAAATCATCGTCGTTTTTGGGGAATTGAAATTAAAGGCTAATTTCTCCCCTAGTTGTGTCCACCCTATCTCCCAGAGCAGGTGGGGTGCACAACAAATTGGTCTCCGTGACCAGGATTAGTCGAACCTGGAAAGTTATTGCAGATTATTAATTGAAAGTTATTATGGATTGTTAATAGAAAGTTATTGCGGATTATTAATGAAAAGTTATTGTAGATTATTAATAGAGAGTTATTGTGGATTATTAATGGAAAGATATTACGGATTGTTAATAGAAAGTTATTGCGGATTGTTAATGGAAAATCTGAAACGTTTAATGTGGAATTATGTATGACTATGTGGAGACAGGCGGCGCTAGAAACTACTAGTGTTAAAAGTGGAATATTGTACTGTGTTAAACCGTGTATATCTAGTAGACAATTTTTGAACTAGTTAGAGTGACATATATGTTCTTAGGCAGGATTTTCAGAGGCATCTGTAAAAAAAAAAAATGTATTATTGGTTTTTCATAAAATATTGTGCATAATGAATCATGTGTGGTAATAATTTTAAGAAAGTAGCTCAGTCCCAGGAGTAGTGCTGTATAGAAGGATTTTTAAGAGATTGCAACTAGGGACTGCTATATTATTTCTATTAGCTAGGAGTGACAATCTGTTTATGTTACTATTAGAATTGCATTTATGTACTACACCTCCCTGCACTTCCGGATGATACAATAAATTCGAGCATCATAACAACATTCAGTACACTCTTTACTCGATAGAAGGCCATGGATAGTAAGGACACGAGTGCGCCACCCATCCAGGAGCCGTCCCCAACGGCGGGACCCCTCCTGGCGGGGTTTGTAAATTTAGTGAACCCATACGAGGGGGATAGCAGCCGTTCTGCAGCAGCCTTTTTCGAGCAAGTAGAGGGAGTAGGAAAAATTGCACGATGGCGGCCGAACGAGATGGCCATTATTGCCCGCTCGAAGTTGCGAGGAGCCGCCACAGAGTTTGTTAATCAATCACCAGAGCTGAGGAACGAGGAAGATTTAAGTACTTTCAAGAGAGCAGTATTAGAAAGATTTGACAGTGAGACCCCGTTAGCCACCCGCTTGCACGAGTTTACGAGTTGTCAGCAAGCCGCGAACCCACAGAGCCGAACCCTCTACCCCAGCTCCAGGACCTGTGCCAGATCCAGAATGATATAGTAGGTTTGGGGGAGCGCATGCAGCAGATTGAAGGGCAGCAGGAACGAAATCGCATCAGTCGGCTCCAGCCACGGCAGCCCCTCTGGGCAGATCAACAGGGCGTCACATGTTTTGCATGCGGTGGAGTGGGACATTACGCCCGTCAGTGTACTTCACCCCTTACCCCACGTGGCCCGCGATACCAACCCCGGTGAGCTCAGCCCCAGAACCGTAACCAAGCAACTTCACGGAGAACCCGCTGGACCAGGAACAATGGATCCCCTGTCTCTCCCCCCCGACAAACCCGAGATCAGCACAGAGAGGAGAGGGCCAACCATCCTACGGCTCTTTTAAACTAGAACGGGAGGAAGCCCCAGATGCACTTCCCAGAGTCCCCTCGAAGCGTTAGCCGTCCGCATTACGCCGTGTGCCATCTTAAGCAGTGATGAAAATTCACCCATTGTGTCTGGCCGCATGGAGGACATGGAGGTGTCGGCCCTCATCGATACTGGCGCCACTGTGTCCGTCATGGATAGCCAGTGTTTCCAGCGCTTGAAGAGCCGGTTCCTCCACAAAATGGTCCCTCTTCAGCATCAATTGAAAACAGTAGATGGACACCCCCTTCCGGTGCTAGGCAGATTCGTGGTGACCCTCACATTCGACGAGATTAGTTTCGAGCACCCGATGATATTGACACTCCACGGTACGACATGATCATGGGACACGACATCCTCAAAAAGCACCGATTCGTCATTGATTGTCATTCGGGCACACTGCGAAGGAAAGAGGACAAGGAATCGAACCCTAGGAGCACCCCCCTCACATTGCCCGCCTACCCCACCCAGGAGCAACCTTCACCCCCCTCCCTTACACCCATGTACTTAGGGCTTCATGCAGAAGCTCTGCGTCCCTCCCCGAGACGAGCGCATGGCCCTCGTCGAGTGCTCTGCCCCCCAGCTCCGAGGCTGCACGATCTTGGCTCAGCCACATGAGCGGCTGAAAACTGGTTCCCTGCGCGTGGCTCGTTCGGTGAACTGTGTGGACGGTAGCGGCCAACTTAACGTACGGGTCGCCAATACCTCTTTGGCCCCCATCTGGCTGAACAAGAGCATGTGCATCGCCCGGCTGGAGGCACTTGACGCCGAACAGATAGAACCTCCTAGTGTCCCCCCGAAAAGGAGAAACATGCCCCTGTCCCTGGAGGATTTCCAGTTGGACCATCTTGGGCCCCAGGAAAAGAAGAAATTGGGGAAACTGTTGATGAGAAATAGAGATGTGTTTGCGAGAGATGTCAGCGAATTGACCGGCACAGACGCCGTGTACCACGAAATCCACCTAACCGACGACCGCCCCGTGAGACAGCGGGCATACAGGGTGCCATTCGCGCTGCAGGGCGAATTGGACCGACAAGTGGATGAGTTGTTAGAGCAAGGGATAATAAGAGAAAGCGCCTCTCCTTTTGTGTCACCCATTGTTTTAGTGAAGAAAAAAGACTCCACATACAGATTCTGCGTCGACTACAGGGCACTAAACGCAAAAACAGTCCCGGACTCGTACTCCCTCCCCCTCATAAACGAAATTATCGACCAACTAGCTCACGCCAAATATTTTAGCTCGCTGGATATGGTATCCGGTTATTGGCAGGTTCCCGTTCACCCACGTGACGTGGAGAAAACGGCATTCATTAGCATGAAAGGGTTGTTTGAGTTTAACTACCTACCATTTGGACTGAAGAACAGTCCGCTATTTTCCAGCATTTACTGGACCACGTGCTAATGGGAATGCACAAAGAGCAAGTTCTCGTCTACCTCGACGACATAATGGTGGCCTCCCAGACCTTTGAACAACATGCCGAACGGTTACAGAGGGTATTTGACCGCCTAAGGGCCTACAATTTAAAGTTGAAGCCAGCGAAGTGCCAATTCATGAAGGAATCCCTCACGTACATTTGATTTCTGCAGAAGGGGTCCACCCTGACCCGCGGAACGTCCAAGCCATCGAAGATTTTCCCCGCCCCCGTAGTGTCCGAAACGTTCGAGCCTTCCTAGGCCTAACAGGCTACTACCGACGTTTCATCGATCGATATGCCGACCTCACAGCCCCCTTAGTTCACCTGGTGAAGAAGGATACTAGTTTTGAATGGTCCCCGGAAGCTGAGGAAGCGTTTCAAGTGTTAAAGAGAAAGCTAATGACAGAACCCCTTCTCCTTTATCCCGACTTTGGACGGAAGTTTTTCCTGTCGACTGATGCGTCGGACATCGCGGTAGCTGGCGTACTCGAGCAGGAAACGGACGACGGACTCTGTCATCCGGTCGCCTACGCCAGTCGGAAGTTGAAGCCCCCGGAAACCCGTTACTCAACGATTGAAAAGGAATCCCTCGCCATACGTTTTGCCATCACGCATTTTAAACAGTATTTGTATGGTCGAAGTTTCACGGTCATATCTGACCATGCCCCCCTCACGTATTTGTTGAAGCTTAAGGACCCCTCCAGTAGACTGGCCAAGTGGAATTTGACGCTACAGGACTACGATTTTGATATCATTTATCGGCCTGGGAAACATAATGTCCCCGCCGATACTCTGTCCCATCACATACAGGCAGTAGAGAGAGAGACCCCCTCCCAGAACCCCTTTGACGATTTAGCCCATCTAAGGAACCTACAGCTGGAGGACCCCACTTTTAGGAACACTAACGAAACGTTAGAGAAAAGGACACCCGAATCACACACGAGTGCTGCCGGACCGTTTTACCTGAAAGAAGGTATCTTATACCATTTGGCCTCCCCGGCAAGCCATAGCCCCCGCAGGGAAACAACGACTGGCATGTATGATGATTTTCGAAATTACGTCCAGACATGCACCTCTTGTCTGCAACGAAGAGGCTACCAAGAGAGAAAGAAGGGAAATCTGGTTCGAGCCCCACTCACAAGTCGCCCCTTTCAGCGGATAGGCATGGACATCTTAGGTCCCGTCCCCCTCACTCAGCGTGGAAATAAGTATTCCCTAGTCAAAGAAGGTCTAAGGAGAAGAAGTCGAGCTCTCGCTAAGCGTAAGTGGCGCCGCCAGGCGGATCTTCTCGGAACCCGAATCTGGCAAATTGATGTATGTGCCAAAAACAAACTGTAAGGCACTGTTTGCCACGCTACGCACATGCGCAGTAATGCCAATCTCATTTTCATGTTCCTTGCTAGTTCATGCCATCGTCCATTGTATTCTTCTTCATCCGTATCATTTTTAAAAGTTTTCATCATTTTTAAAAGTTTTCTAGCAGCTGCAGTCAGTATGGATACTTCAAATATGGATTTCGACGTCGCTTCAGTTGCCAGGTGAGTGTACTTTATTACATTTTAAATATTTGGTTTCAGTACTATTACTGTATGTTTTAGGCTTAGAAACGTGTAATGAGTTAAACGTAGTGATTATGGCCACATAATTTTAATTTCATATTAAACCACAAGATGTTGATTATAGGTTAACCTATCTCCATTTTTAATAAACTCTTTTTAAGTTAAACCTCAATTAAGTTCCCCTAAAGTTTCTTTCAATAATATTTATCTCATAAGCCCCTAAGGGAGTAAATTCTGTCCAAACGTTAGCTAGTTATAAAAAAAATATCCCTTCAAGCACCTGCTTGTCATAGAGGACTAACAGTAAGTAGCCTGTCTGTTTATATGCTATAATAGAAGGTCTCTGAGGTTTAAGGTTATGGCTGAACCTAAGCAAAAAAAAAAAACAGAGACATCTATGCCTTCCCCGGATTTGAAACCAGGTCCCTTTTATCAGAAACCAAGCATGCTTTGTTGATAAGCAAGCCTATCATTGATAGCCTCCCCAAAAAATATTCAGTGGCTATCATGAAATTAAGGGTTATTAAATGTTTCGCTCCAAGTTTAAGTACTGTCTGTGTTGCTGATAATCTTCAACACCAATTCTTTCAAGTGCCATACTGGCACATGAACCAATCATTTCAAATTATTTAAACTGCTGTTGCTGTTTTTTTGGCAAATTTCGCTTTTTTTTAAATGGATGAGCAGTATTGAATATGAATTGCAAGTACTCTTTCATATTAATTATGTAGTGTCACAAACTATTTTGTTGTTAGAAATAGGACACAAGCAGTGATGTCTGTGCACATATTATTCAGTAGTAGCTTCTTACATGTAATTGCAGCGAATAAAATAGTGCCTAAGCAAATATTCATATTTTATGGCTTTTTCAAATAGTAGTTTGAACTTTAGCATAAACTAAATGTGACCATTGGAAAATCTGTTAGTAATATTTCAATAAACAAATATTTGGGATATCAAGTAATGTGTATATAATACTTTTAGTGTTTAATTTTATGATTACAAGGATTTGTTTTAATATTTGTGAACTGTTATTTGAAGATTAATGGTTTAATAATTTTTATTTTTCAGTGTGGGGAGCCATGAGACTTGAAATGAAATATGCAATGTGTGGAGCAACAAATCAGCAATAACCAGAAAGGATATTTTTCAGATTTCCCATGAATGCATGAAGGTATTACTTTTCAAGATGTTTTCTCACAAATTTTTAATACAAACTACTATTTACCCTTCAGAGTATGCTGGATGTTATTTGGACTGTTATTTCAACACAACTTAAATGTCTTAATATTTATTTCAGGTTTTATAGTGGCTTGTAATTTATATATATTTTACACTAATGATCCAGTTAGCATAAAATTGTTTGAATAAAACTATAAAATTGGGGAAGAGATGTTTTTGAAAATGTAAAATTGTTTTGTGTTGCTAAGTTGTTACCCATGGTGAGTCGCGGACACTGATCAGCGTGGAAAGCCACAGTCCATTGGATTCAACATTAAGGCCATGTCCCTGTGTTCAGGTGAGCCATATCCTCTGCACATTAATGAACACTGGATGGTCTTGACAGGAGGCTACCATTTGTCTCCTAACAGCTGTTACGGTTGGTTCCATATCCTAACCTTCTCCTTGTGACCTGGCCATTTAGCCCATTGGGTGCTAAAAAGTGCAACTCAGAGTTGAAATAACCCAACCTGATATCATCAGTTTGCTATATATTGCATGTTTGCTATTTATTGCCAAGTTGTTATTGCATATTTGCTATATATTGCTTAGTTGATATTACATGTTTGTTATACATTGATAAGTTGATATATTACATGTTTGCTTTTTTTTTTTGTTGAAGTAAACACATGCTATATATATTGTTCATTCTTTCTTTTAGGATTATGCAGTATAGAGCAACCAAGTAAAAGTGATATGTCTTCTGCTATCTCAAGGAAGCTCCATCAGGCTGAACAGTGTGATCTTCTCATAATGTAAAAGCAAATGTTGCTGCTTATGTAGCAGGATAACTGAGAAAGAGTTTGATGTAAAAGTAGGGTTAACATATCCTTTAGAAACATTAGCAAGGGCAAATTGCATCATGGGTGAGAAATTTCTTTCACTGTTTCTAACTAATGTTCACGTGAAGACCAAATAACTCAAGGAAACAGAACATGAAAATTTTCTTTTGGTTTGTGTGAACTTGAGGTATGGGCAAGGAGTGTCTAAGTATGGGATTACATAGTGTCACCTTATGTGCAGTTAATGCTCTATAACAAAACTAAAGAAATATCAGAAGGTGTAAAAAATCGAAAGAGAGAAAAACATATTTTTCTTATACACAAAAAACATATATTGTAAACTTTTATATCAGCTGAGGCAGAAGGAAATCCAAGGTCACATACACACACACAAATGTCATAATAAAAATTGCATGCTATACATATAAAAAAATAATTTACACTTTCTCACATTTCAAAAGTCCCCCCCATACACACACATGACATGATTGAAATTTCATGCAATAAAAACCAAATATTCTAAATTTTTATATCAGCTGAGGCAGAATGAAATCCAAGGTCATACATACACACACAAATGGCATAATTGAAATTGCATGCTATATATATAAAAAACAATAATTTACACTTTCTCTCATTTCAACTAAGTCAAAAGGAAAGGCAAGACTCCTCCTACAAACACACAAATGACATGATTGAAATTTCATGTAACAAAATACAAATATTGTAAACTTTTATATCAGCTAAGGTAGAAGGAAACTACACACACACACAAATGACAATTGAAATTTCATGCTATAAAAAATTTCAAACTATTTTCATTTCAGCTGAGTAAGTAGGAAATTCATATCACACACACATAATATAAGAAATGAAGTTACTGTAAAGTATGTTTTTGTCACTGTGTTTTGTGCAAATTTAGATGTTTGCTCTAATATGCCTTTTAATTTTTCTGTCATTTGTGTCTCTAAATGGTGAAGTCTAATTTTAGCATATTCTTTTGTAATGTTTCTTTTTCATATTATAAGCATGATTGTCAACTTCCACATCCAATTCCCTATTAGTGATCTGACTATCTAGTGATATGAGCACCAACATGCATTGAAGCCTATGTAGGACATTAACCTGAATTTTTTAATTAGGTATGAAATGGATGTTGTTGAGAATATAAAGTTTTCTCCTGGAAGACAGTGTTCAGTAATTTTTGCAATTGCACACACATACTGTGAGAAGGGCGATAAAACCTCGATTTTTAATATTAACCTTTAAAGTGACAGAAGCTGATAAATCAGTTTCCAAAAATCTCTACAAACGAACCTGCAACATGCTTTTTTATGCTTCCCTACTATTTTTTTCCAGAATTAAATGCTTTTTCTTTTGATATGTAATATGGAATATTTCATTAATTAGTTTTTCGTAATAAGGCTCAAAAATTGTTTCTTAAAGTAAAATAAAAATGTCTTTGTAAGGGTTAATAAGTGTAGACACAGAAGACTGCATTAGGTCAGATTCAATTAATGCTAATTTACATTCTATGCAAGAAATTTTTCGTAATTGTTTTGCTATAAAGACAGCTTATAATAACATTTTTCAATTTCAGAGAAAAGAAACACAATGACCTTCATTGCTTTACTGTGATTGCTTGATATTATCCACATGTGAGAAACACCTAAAATGTCACTGGACATTTCATTATTGCTGCCAATGATTTAATTTCATTGAAAGTTATACAATTGCCATTTTTCTTATTAATTATCAGCCGGTTAATTATTAACTGCATTTGTGCACTTTGGAACTGAAGATCATTAGGTTATAGTTTCCCTCTTTTGCTCTTATAGCTTAAAAAGAATTAAATATGGTTCTGGCTGAATTTGTAATTAAAAATATAGTTTGAGCCAGACAAACCAACTGTTAAAGAAATAGCCTATGGGGACTTTCTAGCTACGTAAGATTGAAACAAACATAAAAATTAGAGTTTCAGAAGCTATATCTGAATTTTTATCATTAGCATTATTACCATAATTTACATATCAACAATAGCATTTGCCATTGAACAGTATTTGTTTCCTAATTGATTTCTTCTCCAATAATAAAGTGAATATCATATGTTTCTGCTTACCATCAGTAAAATTTTCCATGAAGAAAACTTCAATAAATCCAGGAAGGCCATCTACAGATTTGCACCAAGTTAAAATTGTGGAGCTATTTGGAAAGATTTTCTCTTACAAATTCATAAGCCTTTTTAAAAATAAAAAAATAGAACCTCAATTTGTAATAAACCTTTGGAGAATGAAAATATCATGGTAAACCTATTTACCTCTTGGCAATAAAATATGTCATTGCTTCTTTCAGCATTTTTGCTGTGAATTTCTGAACAGGTTTAAAGTTATATCTAGAAACATAGGCTTTGGTGTCTCAATGTCATCTTGATGAGCTTTTGAGCCTTAAACAAATCTATCTTTTAAAATAGAAGTCTGATTGCTTGGCTTTTATCTGACAGTAATTTCACCATAGCATTTTCTTTAAGCTCTGAATTTCATTTTGCACTGACATCAACTTTCTCTTAAATTTTCTAGGACCTGTTACACAGCATGAGTGATCATTTTTATAGGCAATATCTGTTCTCATTGAAATTTCTATCATATTTTCTACAAGTGTCTCTCAATATAGGCATTTGTTACAAATGCTTGTATTGCACTCCCCCCCCCCCACACACAAATATAACATAATTGAAATTTCATGCTATAAAAATGTCAACTTTCATTTTTGCTGAGGCAGAATGGAATCTATGTCCTACATACAAATGACAATTGAAATTTCATGCTATTAAAAAAAAATGCAAATTGGTTTTATCTCAGTTGAGACAGAAGTTACTTGAGACAGAAGTTTACTCATGCTGTGTAACAAGTTCCTCCAGCCCACAAACATACACAAATAACATAATTGAAATTTCATGTTGTAAAAAAATATTGGAAGCTACTTTTTTCAGCTGAGGTAGAAAATCAAGTCCTCCCCACACACAAATGACTTAATTCAAATTTAATACTGTAAAAAAAAACAAATATTGGAAACTTTTCCATTTCAGTTGTGGTAGAAAGTAATCATGGCCCACACACACAAAAAATGGCATATTTAAAATTTCAAGCTGTACAAAAACCCAAATATTTTAAAAGTTTTATTTGAGCTGATGCAGAAGGGAATTGAAGCTCCACACACACACACACATTAATGACATTCTTAAAATGTCATGTTATAAAAAATGACATTGTGTCATTGAGTATTAAATATATTAGTTTTAATTACTGCACTGTGAAGCTTTACTGTAATTTTTTGTGATATAGAAAATTAATGAAAGTGCAAGTGTCATGTGATATATGAAATTACTGAAAGTGTATTGCAGTAATAGTGTTAGAAAGTGTAAATCAGTATGTGGATTAATTTGTTTTGCTTTTAAGATAGGTTGTTTGCTACACGTATGTGCTCTATTTTGATGTTGGCTCAATCATGCTCTCAAACAGAAAATAATTTGCCAAATTTGCAAAATATTCTGTAAGATACAGACATTGAGAGAGAGATTTTGTGGTTTGTATTTTGGTACAGAATTTAAATAAATATGTTTTTAAAAAAATGTTCTTGTTTGTTCTTGTTTATTATTTCAAAAAAGAAAAAAAAAATGAACAGAAAAGGAACTGAAATATGAAAAATTATTTATAAATTGAAACTAATTTAAAATTAAAGTAAATAATTATACCTGCTGTTAATGATTTTCAAAAGTAAAAGGCATTTTAATATGAACCTAAAACAGGATTTTTTTTAATGTTTTTCATATTGGATTATGCATTGCAGCAAAATAAAAAATATTGCAATAATTCTGGTAAAGCTAGTACGAAGAAAAAATAATATTGATTTCCATTAACTGTGCTAAATATAATATTTCATCTTTGAAATTGCTTAACGTTTATAATTGCTCCCAGTCCGATTTCATCTTGTTAGCTAAGCCGATTTTGCAATGGATGTAAAGAGGGAAAAAAAATACAATTCACCAAGATGAATGGTACAGGCACCATGCTCCTATCGGTTTCGGAGGAGGCTTCACTGCGATGCACCAATTTGCCATGTTTAGAGGGCGCTCCAGTCGCACAGTTTACATTACGCCTATGGAAGCTAGCTCTCTTCTCCCTAGACACTCCTTGCCCTAGTGGTTATGTTTTATTTTACCAAATGGCCAGAGGTCTACGCGCTGGCTGACCAATCGGCAGAGTCCATTGCCAGAGCATTTGTGGAAGACTTTATTCCTAAGCACGGAATTCCCAACAACGTTATCAGCGATTATTATTATTAAACTTTACCGGTCGCGTGATGACCTAGGTGTTTAACCGATTAGGCATTACTAAACAGAACACGAGTTTCTATCACCCGAGCTCCAACGGCCTCGTAGAAAAATTCAACCAGTCCATAGCCTCCATTTTGTCTCATCTGGTGGCCGACAAGAATGATGTGTGGGATGAGCATCTGCCATTTGTTTTGATGGCTTATCGGAGCGCCACCCACAGTTCCTCCCATGAGACCCCCTACTTTTTACTTTATGGCCGAGACGTTGCCCTGCCTTACCAGTTGTGGCAGACGAAAGAACCCCCGACCTACGCCGACACCGAGAGCTATGGCGAGCAACTGACCAACAAGCTGAGCGAAGCCTATGAGTTAGTAAAGACAAATCTGGAAGTGGCAGCTGCTAATCAAGAGAAACAGAGAAGGAAAATAGCTGTGGATAAGGGAATTCGGCCCGGTGACCTAGTGTTTTTGTATAGCCCACGGGTCCCTCGCCGAAATACCAAGAAGTTATCGAGAATGTCCACAGGACCATGGCGAGTATTGCAACGCCTCACCGAGGTAAACTATAGGATCGCCTTGGTCACCAACCCGCACAAAATTGAGACAGTGCACGTTGATCGACTTACAAAACTGCAGAAACGTCGCTCGTATCTACTAGGCGAGCCCTCTGTTCAGGAGGAACCCACACCGGAAACCCTGATGCCCCCATCACGACCCCTCCCTGAGCCTGAATCAGAAGAAGACGATTGGGAACCGAACCCCCGAGTTACACAGGATCACACCGCAGGCCGTCCGGTGCGAGCTGCCCAGACGCGCCCTGCCGAAGCAAGCCTACTGCCGCCACGCGCTGCAGCAGCCAGCCAATACGAACTACGACCACGTGGACAAGACGGGAGAGTCATACCCTCTCCAGCCCCCGCAGCAGGCCAGTCCTCACATAACTTGGCCTGTTATGATGTCCACCAACACACTGGACCCACGCCCCCGCCTCCTCTGCCGCAGCGGCCGCCCCGAGTTAGGAGGCGCTTGAGAACATTGAGTACAGAGACGTACGGCGACCTTGATGAGGCGAGTTCCACCTCATGTGCAAATGTTGTTGCGAAGGGACGCCTTCGCAGCGCGGTGCCCAACGGCGGGACGGGTAGCCCTGGTCGCGTCCGACAACCGAGATCTCCGACTTTACGAGAATGCACACGCCAGCCAGCCATCACATCCCCCCCCCCCCGGCTGTCAAACGCAAAGGAGCAGTGATTTCTGAGCAGGAAGTGAACGCTCGCGCGAGAAATCGCCAGATTCCTCCCGCGCGCGGTGGCAAATCCGGCTTACATGTGGACTGGTGACGGTTTGGGTGGATTCGTGGGTAGTGAACGAGGAACCCCCCCACGCATCGGTTAGGAGCGCTGGCCGGAGAAATGACGTCATGCGTGGTGCTCGTCTCATCGGCCTGGGCCTGGGCGATAGGCTGCGAGAGCCGCGGCATTGGACACTTCGGCATCGTCAATCTTTTTCTTTTTCTTTGCACACGTACACTGGAGTTTTTAAGAGTTACATTGAGTTTCATAGAATAGGACTTGGATTGTAAACTAATTAAGAAGTGTAGAGAATTAATCTATGAATAATTAGATTACTGAGATAGAATATCGATTGTAAATTAATTAAGAAATGTTGTAGAATTGATTATTAATGTATGAGAAATTAGATTTGAGTTTCATAGAATAGGACTTGGATTGTAAACTCATTAAGAAGTGTAGAGAATTAATCTATGAAGAGTTAGATTACTGAGATAGAATATCGATTGCAAATTAATTAAGAAATGTTGTAGAATTGATTATTAATGTATGAGAAATTAGATTTGAGTTTCATAGAATAGGACTTGGATTGTAAACTCATTAAGAAGTGTAGAGAATTAATCTATGAAGAGTTAGATTACTGAGATAGAATATCGATTGCAAATTAATTAAGAAATGTTGTAGAATTGATTATTAATGTATGAGGAATAAGATTTGAGTTTCATAGAATAGGATTTGGATTGTAAACTAATTAAGAAGTGTAGAGAATTGATGTATGAAGAATTGGATAACTGAGATAGAATACAGAATGGTTGATTAATTATGAAGTGTTGTAGGATAGATTAAATATACGTTAGTTTACTGAAATAGGACTCGAACAGTAGATTACTGTGAAGTTATTAGAAGAAGAGTGTAGACATTGAATTTTAAGCTTTCGGGAGTCACGTGACGGTAGGCACGGCAACAACCTGCGCGACCTATACATGTGTTTGAATGCAGAGACCCAATGTTGATTTTTCCCTCCTTTCCTTTTCATGGTACCGCTCTGGAGTCACCGGTGGAACGGTCATCCACAGAGACGGCCCCGGAGGGCCTCCCCAAGCCAAGCGATCCGGACTCTTGGCACGTGGGAGGTTGCGCTGGGCGACCACGCCTTGGACTGGAGGAGACGATCAGTGCCCACACCACCCGCGTGCCCTTCGACCAGTGCCGTACTCCATGTATGCCTAGTGAAGTGCACAATATTTCGCAAGAGGTGCGCGATTTCAAGTGGTGTGTACTGTGTTCGACAAATTTCGCAGAACAAACGAACGCAGTGTCCTGGCCAGCTCCCCAAGAGCCTTCCCGTGCCCCCCCACCGACTCCCCCCTCTCCCTAAAGGGGGATAGATGTGTCGTGCTCACAGCGAATTCCTCCTGTGGACACTACTTTGGGAGCCGGAAGGTTCCAGAACACCGGCCGTGGAGCCAGCCTCCATGCGCAAATTCGGCAGAACAAACAAGCGGAGGTCAAGATGACCCCCTGCCCCCCCTTCCCCGCAGCGGTGAGCGCGGACGACGCTCATCTTCGGACCTACGCCAAGGACCCCGGAGAGGGAGAGGAGGGGGGATCGCTTACCTTGGATCTTCTCCATCCGACCAATAGGAGAGAAACACATCGCGCTTGGGAACAAACGATTGGTGGCAAGACCAGAACAAAGGCCGAGAGAGTCTTCCTCGGGAAGAAACGACCAAGCTTCAGCCCATTCATTCGACTGTTGCTCCTCTTGAGAGGCTAGTACTTTTTCGGCTGCGAGTTAGCGAGATGTTGCGACATGCCTCGTGCCTGCACTACGGACGATCCAAAAGTAGAGACAAAGACGCTACGCTACTGGCGGAACACCAATAGCTGGACAAGGAATAAGGTAAGAGAATTCCTATCGACTAAGGGCTCCCATTCAATTATGCAGTGTTCTGCCGCCGTCACTAAGACTCCCATAGTGAACAGCTAGTTTTAACGCTTATAACGTTTTGCCTGAGTCTTTGGCAAGAAAAGTGACTCTAGAGACAGTTCCTAATCTAAATGAACTTTGAGGGTCTAGTAAGGACTTTTTCCATCAGAAGGAGATGATTGGCCTCTGTAACGGTCAGGAAGTGTATAGTTTTGTGTTTAATTAAGAGATCGAGGTACTAATAAAAAAATGTTTGCTTGTAACCCCTACGTTTTGTCGAGTTATATTCTAACAGGGGGGAAAGATCGACCGCCTAATGAATGCATATTATTTAAATGAGCGAAGGAAAGAAAGATCTGGTTCTATCGACAGAGTAATTAGAAAAATAAAATACACAACGCAAATCATCGTCGTTTTTGGGGAATTGAAATTAAAGGCTAATTTCTCCCCTAGTTGTGTCCACCCTATCTCCCAGAGCAGGTGGGGTGCACAACAATAGCTCTAGTAAAATCCTTAAGAACAATACCATTATCATAAAAATATTCAAAATTTCAATCAGCCATGTGACAACACAAATGTTCCCAAGTCTAAGCATTTCAATGGTGATTTCGTCCACCCCTGGAGATTTGTGCAGTTTTAATTTAGAGATAGCCAAAGCGACTTCGGAATGTGATATAGGGTCATCATTAAAGCCAGTAATGCATCTATACTTACTACAAGCAATGGGAGTAAAAATAATCACATTATTTAGAATTTCTCTGAAATGCTAAGCCCACCTAGCCATCACAGAATCCTCACCTTCAACCACCTTGCCATGTTTATCCCTCAATCCCTGTGTACCTATCTGTTTCTTCCCACATAAAATATTAACAATCTGGTACAACCCCCTGCTGTTGTGCTGTCTAACAGCTTCCTTTGCTTTGTTGGCCAAGCTATCAAGCCAACGATTCTTATCAGCTGTTAACTGATCCTTTACACGTTTATTAAGCTCGTTGTAATGCCTTCTGTTAGGCTAGTAGGGTGTTGATTTATATTAATCCTGCACTTCCTTCTTTCAGAAAAAATTCCATAGCTTTATAACTTAAATGATTCTGTTTCCTCTGATCTCTTTTACCCAAAAGAGTACTCTTAGTTTCAAGAAAGGGCGTGTTTAAACTGATCCCATTCTTTCTCAACTTCAGCAGTAAGAAAACCACGATTGTCATAATGACTAAGTACCCTACCATGGTAAATTTTGGCTATATCTGGGTCTTTCAGACCTTCAGTATTGAAGCTAATTTTCTTAACTTTATCACAGCATTTCTTAAGCTTCAGCCGCAAGACACTTTTGACCAGGTAATGGTCAGACCCAATTTCAGTTCCCCTGTAGGGTAAACAATACTGTAGGATCCTAACTGAACTGGCCCATTTGTTGTTAATTAAAATATAACATATCATATTCGACCTGTAAATGGTAGCTAGGCGTAAACTGGAAGGAGAGCTGTGTACCAATCCCTAGTGGTGATGCGCAGAACCGGCCAGGTCTAGCACCTAATGTCCGACCCCGCCTTCTCGTGGTGCAGACCGTTAGTACCTTTCAAAAGAGATATTCTCTTTTGGAAGAGAACGAAAGGGGAGGGCTGCCAGTTCAGTATGGCCTACTGATCTGGTCATCTATGGCCACTTTTTTCTTTTTTTTTCAAACCTGTTGAGGAGTGGTCAACTTCACTGGGTCCTGGTGCTGACCATTTATACCTACTAGACTGGACTTGTTTATGGATTTGAGTTTGATTATGGATCCTGGACTTGCTGCACTGGTGGGCCTCTGTTGAGGGAGAATCTGCTGCTGTGTTTTCTGTTTGCTTCTGGGTTGCCAGCCCTAAGTGAACAGAGGCATGGGATACCTTATATCAGCTGATGGATAATCCTAATCAGAGGCCATCGCAGGTACCTGAACCTTACTTAGCTAGTTGGGCATCGTCAAGCCTAAACTGGAGTAATGTGTCTCAGGCAGGCCATATGGCTCTTGAAAAAGTCCACTTGAAAAGGTGGTGCCTGAAGTTCCTGCCAGCATCGGTGACTTCAGCCTTTACCGGAGGAGGAAAATGTCTTTGCCCCATGCCTGCGATCAGGGGGCTGTTTGATATTGTTGGCCCTCAATAACCTAATTTCTTTAAAAATCCTACTAATCATTTTCTCTCTGCAGGAACGTGGAACGTGAGGACATTACATAGAGATTATTCTCTTGATGTCCTCACGCAGGAATTCCAGCGCTATAACCTAGATATTCTAGGCTTGCAAGAGACCAGATGGACAGGTAAAGGTGAGATACTTAAAAATAACTTTAAATTTCTCTTTACAGGGAGGGAGGATGGAAAGCATCACCAAGGCGTGGGTCTGCTGCTCAGCAGACATGCTAGTGATGCTCTTCTAAGATATGAGTGCATTAATGAAAGGTTTCTTACAGCAAAATTTCAGACAAGCATTAAAGACTTGAATGTTATCTGCTGTTATGCCCCCACTGAGGATTCTGATGAGGATGAGAAGGATAGGTTTTACGGACAACTTCAGGATATTTTGAATTCTGTCTAGAAAGGAGATATTACCCTTGTTCTTGGTGACTTCAATGCCAAAGTTGGTACCGACTCTGACCTTTGGGGAGGAGTAATAGGCCCTTTTGGTATTGGTAGCTGCAATGGCAATGGGCAACGTCTCCTACAGGTAAGTAAACTCAATGGTTTCAGAATAACTAACACATATTACAAACACCGCGACATACATAAATACACATGGGTTTCACCTGATGGGCTGCATAGGAATATGATTGATTATCTATTAATTAACAGCAAATGGGCTAGTTCTGTTAGAAATACCAGGGCATATAGGGGAGCTGAATTTGGATCTGACCATTACCTTGTTAAAAGTGTCTTGCAACTTAAACTTGAAAAGTGTTGTGCTAGGGTTAAAAAATTTACCTTTAATACTGAAGCTCTGAAAGACCCAGTTATAGCCAAAGCTTACCATGATAGGTTACTTAGTCATTATGATAGTCATAGTTTGCTTAATACTGAAGTTGAGGAAGAATGGGGCCATTTTAAACAGGCTTTTTTGGAAACTAACAGTACTCTTTTAGGGAAAAAGGAGCAGAGGAGACAGAATTATTTAAGTGATAAGGCACTTGAGCTTATTTCAGAAAAAAGGAACTGCAGGAATGTCCTTAATCAGTACCCTACTAGTCCTAATAGAAAGCATTACAATGAACTTAATAAACGTGTAAAGGATCAGTTAGCTACTGATAAGAATCATTGGCTTGATGGCCTGGCTGACAAAGCTGAGGAAGCAGTTAGACAGCACAACAGCAGAGAGCTGTACCAGATAGTTAATGTTTTGTGTGGTAGAAAACGAACAGGTATATAGGGATTGAAGGATAAACAAGGTAAGATTATAGAAGGTGAGGATTCTGTCATGGCTGGGTGGGCTGAGCATTTCAGTGATGTTCTAAACAATGTGGTTAATTCTACTCCCATTGTTTGCAATGATGATAGATGCATTGTTGGCTTTAATGTTGGCCCTATAACACAATCTGAAGTTAGTTTGGCTATTTCTAAACTTAAACTTCATAAATACCCAGGGGTGGATGAAATTACTACGGAAATGCTTAGAGCTGGGAATGTCTCAGTTACCATTTGGATGACTGAAATTTTGAATAACTTTTATGATAAAGGCATGGTTCCTAAAGATTTTACCAGAGCTATTATTATCCCTATTTTCAAAAAAGGTGATCGCAGTTCTTGTGATAACTATAGGGGTATCAGCCTACTCTCTGTTCCAGGTAAAGTTCTTTCCATGATTGTGCTTAATAGAATTAAGAATCTGGTTGACTGGTGCTTAATAGAAATTAAGAATCTGGTTTGCGTGATGCGCAATGTGGATTCAGAAGTGGTAGGGGATGTGTAGATCAGATATTTTCATTAGGCAGATTCTTGAGAAATGTTTAGAGTTTCAGAAACCTTTGGTTGCTAGCTTTGTTGATTTCAAAAAGGCTTTCGACTCTGTTGATCGTCATAATTTGTGGTTTATTGTGAGATCATATGGTATACCAGACAAGTTAGTTAACATGATGAAAGCTCTCTATAATAACACTGAGTCATGTGTGAGAGTTGGTAAGTCTTGTAGCAATTGGTTTAGCATTTCTTCTGGTGTTCGACAAGGGTGCATTTTGTCTCCTTTTCTCTTTAGTTTGGTTGTTGATTATGTTATGCGAAATTCACTTCAAGGGAAAGCTTTTGGCCTTAAATGGACTGCAGATACGAAAATTTCTGATTTAGATTATGCTGATGATTTAGCCCTTTTGGCAAATGATGTTGATGAGATGAACTCTTTCATTCGAGCTGTTGATGAGACTGGTAGTAGAGTAGGTTTGGTTATAAACAGAGAGAAAACTAAATTGATGAAAATTGGTCAGGCAGGTTGTGATTCAGTTCATCTGAATGGTTGCAGTCTTGAGCAGGTGTCACTGTTTAATTACCTTGGGAGCTATGTAACTGATACTGGTGATGTGCGGCATGAGATTAACAGACGAATAGGGATTGCTGCCGGGACATTTAAGAATCTATGGAGATTGTGGAGAAATAGGCGTATACACCTAAAGACTAAAATTAGACTGTATAATAGTTTGGTTCTTTCTATGGTTAGTTATGGTAGTGAAACCTGGACGCTGTGTAAACAAGATAACAGGAAACTAAATGCTTTTGATTCTAGATGCTTACGCAGTATCTTGGGTATTAGGTGGTTTAACTTTGTAACTAATGATGAGGTTAGGCAAAGGAGTCTGCAACCTCCTATAAGCAGCATATTGTGCAGAGAGAGACTCCGCTGGTTTGGCCATGTTGCCCGTATGGATAATTATAGATTGGCGAATAGGGTTATGAACAGTGTGCCTAGAGGCCTCAGAAGGAGGGGGAGACCTAGGATGCAGTGTGCAGACAATGTCAAACAGGACTTTGTTAGAATTGGTGTACACTGGCCAGATGCAGCAGATGTAGCTCAGGACAGATATGCTAGGAGAATTAAACTGCGCGGTCTGGTTGGACCTCCGTAGCCCATGGCTGCTTGAGGATGATGATGATGATATCATATTCCTGTGCAACCCATCTGGTGAAACCAATGTATATTTATAAATGTCCCGGTGTTTGAAGTATGTGTTAGTTATTGGTAAACCATTAAGTCTACTTACCTATAGGAGACGTTCCCCATTGCCATTGGAACTACCAATATCAAAGGGACCTAAAACTCCTGCCCAAAAGTCAAAGTCAGTACCAACTTTCGCATTGAAGTCACTTAGCACAAGAGAAATATCTCCTTTCTTCACAGAATTTAAAATATCCCGAAGCTGGCTGTAAAACCCATCGTTCTCGTTCTCATCAGAGGCCTCTGTGGGAGCATAACAACAGATGACATTCAAGTCTTTAATTTTTGTTTTAAAATTTGCTGTAGGAAATTTTTCATTAAGGCACTCATATCCTAGAAGAGCATCACTAGCATGTCTGTTGAGCAGCAGACCCACGCCTTGGTGATGCTTTCCATCCTCACTCCCTGTAAAAAGAAATTTAAAGTTATTTTTAAGTATCTCACCTTTACCTGTCCATCTGCTCTCTTGCAAGCCTAGAATATCTAGGTTATAGCGCTGGAATTCTTGCGTGAGGACATCAAGAGAATAATCTCTATGTAATGTCCTCATGTTCCACGTTCCTGCAGCGAGAAAACGATTAGTAGAATTTTCAAAGAAACTATGTTTATTGAGATAGGTAGGCCCAACAATATCAAACAGCCCCCTGATCGCAGGCATGTGGCAAAGACCTGTTCCACCTCCGCTAAATGCTGAAGTCACAATGCTGGTAGGAACTTCAGACACCACCTTTACAAGTGAACTTATTGAAGAGCCATATGGCCTGCCTGAGACACATTACTCCAGGTTAGGCTTGACGATGCCCAACTAGCTAAGTAAGGTTCAGGTACCTGCGATGGCCTCTGATCAGGATTATCAACCAGCTGATATAAAATATCTCATAACTTTGTTCAATTAGGGATGGCAACCCAGAAGCAAACAGAAAACACAGCAGCAGATTCTCCCTCAACAGGTGCTTACCAGGTCAAATCCAGTATCAATAATCCAGCTCAAGTTACCAGTCCAGTAGGTAAAAATGGTCAGCACCAGGACACTGTGAAGTTGACGACTTCTAAGCAGGGTTGAAAAAAAGAAAAAAAAAGTGGCCATAGATGACCAGATCAGTAGGCCATACTGAACTGTCAGCCCTCCACTTCCGTTCCCTTCCAAAAGAGAATATCTCCTTTGGAAAGGTACTAACGGCCTGCACCACAAGACGGCGGGGTGGAACATTAGGCGCTAGGCTTGGCCGGTTCTGTGCATCATCACTGGGGATTGGTACACAGCTCTCCTTCCAGTTTATGCCTAGTTACCATTTACAGACCAAATAAATACCTCCTCAAGCAGCTGCTTGCCACAGAGGTCTGACAGGAGCCTGTCAGCTTAATACGCCATAATAGAAGGATCTCTGAAGATAGAAAGAATAATTGTTTTATATGCTTCGTCAGATATTCATTAAGAAATAATCTAGTATCCTTATATTTACTGTTAATCATATTTGCTTTCAATATTTTCATGTTTTTAGCTTTTTTTATCCACTTGTCCCTGATTGAGCTCTCTGTGAACTTTACTATTATCGTTTAATCTTGTTCTTATTGACTGTGGGTAATTTGTAGTCACAATGATGTCATATGTATTTCCCATGTGTAGTATTTAAATACTTTAGTTATTACATGTGAAACAGTTTCTTTTGATTCTTCAGGTCAATTCAATATTATAATAATTTATCTTATTTGCAATTCATCCAACTCAGTTCTAGTATCTTTTATAACTCATTTAAAACATCGTTTCCCTGTACAAGAGATCTATGTTTTTCCTGCAAAATTAACAGCTGAGTCTTGAAAACTTCCATAGCTTTTTTACAATCTTGCAATGTGTCGTAGTTGTATTCAAGTGATTTTTAAGACTTTTATATCTTCTTTCAAACTATGGTTGTTATCGCTTATTTCTCTTCGAATATCTTCAATTGTTTGTCTACAATCTAATTTCATTATATTCACAGCTTCTTTCAAGCTAATTGCTTCCTAATCTTCCTAAACAAGAACCAAATTTTCTACCTTACCTGCTTCTCCAGCTCTCGAATCCATATGTCCTGCTTGTCACAGTTTGCTGTAAAGAACTTTGATTAGAACAGTTAATGCATTTCGAATGTTTCTCTTTTCTCCTTGATTAATTTACGGAGGCTTGATTTCCCCATTCCAATACATGAGGGTGGTAAAATTTGATACAACCCTTGGAACTCTCCAAAACTTCCTTTTCGCCAATTATGTGAAAAGAACAAATATTACAAATCATCTGAAATTTTTAGATTTTCCAAATTAAACAATGACGTTATTTATGCTATGCACATTGCAGCAGTTAAACGAGTATGTTCAAAACATCAACTGAAGAAACTAATTATGATTTCAAACTCTTACATTTTTCATTTCTTAAGCCCCTCGGGACTTCTCTTTTCGTATCTTTAGTTAAAAAACTGTTTGAAAAAAGCACTATTCCATTGAACCACACTGTTGTCAAATTCGAATATTATGCGTAATTATATAAATAAAAATTGCGTTAAAGAAAAATAAAATTAGATCGCATAAAAGTGTAATTAGATAATAAACAGTGTACGTTAATTTTCTCAACTAGTGTAATTAAATTCAATTTTAACGAGCTCTTCATAATGATGAATGAAATAAAAACAGCATGGATTCCAATGTTCGCAAAAAATGGGTTCCTTTCAACTTCCTTTAAATCGAGTTATTTATTGATTAATTTATTATAAATCATTCATGATATGAATGCACTTTAAAGCATATATTTTAATTTCTTTTACTTACAGTGCGAAAATATAAAGGTAAAATTTAATGTGCTGCGACCCTTTCCAAAGACTTGTTGATTCCCTCATATAACATAAACTGCAAGTTTGAGCATCTTAATTTCATTCGCGTGTTTATAAGAGCATCCTTTAGGAAAAATTCTGAAATTTTATAAAGTGTCACCGCATAAAAAAACTACTTTTTGCCATTCTATTTCTGACGAACTTCACGCATTAATTTCAATATTTGTTATCTGTAATATGGAAGCGTCTGCCAAAACAGTTAAAATATCTCCATACTTTTGCTTCGAGTAGGATTATGAATTCATTAGGTGATCGGCAAGCACACCTTCTAATATTGCTTTATAAATGATCCATTAAACTATTATTCTTCAATGTTGGGTCGTATATGTTTTAAAGTTCAATGAAATTCTTATTACAAATAATTTTACAACTCAAAAAGCTTAACGAAATTTTATTTGTCATAATGAGTCCTCTAGGCTCTCCTCAAGTAACGTTAGTTGCAACGCAATTTCTAAAATTCACATATGTAAGTTGCACTTTCATCATCTAAACTTTCATTTGATATATAATTTACGACCAACCCCGTGAAAGTTTCTTTTGGGGCAGAAATAAATGCATAATTTAATGTAGGTTATGGACTGGATTGTTTTATCTCTGAACGGCATTTTTTGCATGCAATGGGCTAAATGGCCAGGTCAGAAGGAACCCGATGGCTCAGAGAAGTTTGGGGGAGGAGATTCACTGGACAGCTATTGGGAGACAGATGGTAGCCTCCCGTCAAGACTATCCAGTGTGTTGTTTAAAGTGCACCAGGTATGGCCCTACCACCCAAGGTATCGCTATTTAAGATCCCATCCGATGGACGGTAGTCTTTACAAGCCCAACGGTGTCCCTTACTGACCGAGAGCAGGGAGTTTTGTAAAGATAAATCTCAATGCAGGTCGACGTTGGAATTGAACCTGGGAATTACATATCACAAGACTGGAATGCTGCGACTGAGCCATTTCCACCCCAATGTAGGATACGATTATACATTACAAGTAATACTGCACATTCTCTGTGAAGCAGGATGTCGTTAACTGTAAATTCCAATTTGTAATACATGGTGTATTATATTTCTTGAATACACACTGTTAAAATGGAAATCGCAACATCAAGAAGGAATGGAAGGGTAGATTTGTAAATCGCAGTAGGCAATCAGCCATCAGAGATATGCAAATAATCAAAGTTCTGCTGCGAATGGACGCGCAGGCCCTACGAGCTCGTATCATAGCACGACCGAGAGTGAGGTTGTAGTGCATGTTGCGAAAATGTTCGGAACATGCTTGGAGACACCGACAGGACCTCTATGAACAATTGACGCCTTCTGAGAGAGAGAGTGAATCGTCGATATGCGAGAGCTCGGACTGAGCCTTTGAGTCATGGCCTCATGCATGGGGCACAATATGAGCACGGTGCAATGGTGCGTCTCATGCAATATCATGGAGTTCCAAATGACACGAAGGAGAGTCATGGCACCAGAACGCCCCACGACAGGAAGTGATGATCACATTCTACATAGGAGTGCCATTTCCCGACCCTTGCACAACAGCGACTGTGCTTCAGAGTGATTTGTGGGCTGCTACAGGTACCATGGTCTCCAAGAAAACCATTAGACAACATTTGCATGATGTAGGAATAAAGGTGGTACGCCCAATTCGGCATCTGCCATTGAAGTGACATCACCGGTTTTGCCCTCTCCACTGATGTCGAGCAAGGCAACATTGGATTATGGAATGGAGGAGAGTGTTGTTCACAGACGAGTCCCAATTGTGTTTGAGCATGCCAGATGACTATTTGTCTGCATGGCGTTGGCTTCGTAAACGACATGAGGAAGTCTATTCCATTAGCTGGCATTCGGATCCCTACCATGCTATATTGGTATGGGATGGATTCACATTCAGCAGGCAGATACCTCTGCACCATGTTTCGTAACCTATTGATTGCTAAAGGCGAGATATTAAATCAATGACATCGTTAACCTTTTGGCACGACCCTTCCTTATTACTGAGCCTGGACTGATTCTGCAGCAGGACAACACCACTCCGCACACTGCACAAACGACGATGGACAGTCTCCAAGGAGTGGACATTCTCCCATGACTACTATACTCCACAGATTTGTCGCTCATTGAGCATGTGTGGGATTGACTCCCCACACTTGTCGCCCATTGAACATGTGTGTCACCCATTGAGCATGTGTGGGCCGCTGCCTTCGACAGCTCCCTCTGGCAGCGAACACTGTGTAGTTGCATGCTCAATTGGATGCTGTTTTGGGACGCCATACATTAGGACACTATTAACCAATCTATTGATGGAATGTCTATACGTCTACTACAGCTTGTATAACCGTCTGAGGTGGGTGGGCCTATTACATTGGTTTCCAAAAATGAAAGCAAATCCCTATGTTAAGTCAATGGGACGCTAAAGTCAAAGTTCTATAACTTCTAAAATAAGCTCTTTTGTTTCGAAAAATGTGATTGCAGATAAAGATCTCAATCAAATAATTATCTGTTTTCAACAATGTTCGTTCAGTATTTAATGAGTTATGGAAGTTTGAATATTTAGCGATAACAATGCAAGCCACAAAAATTGACTTCAGAAGTTAATTAAAAGTTAGTAATAAGTATTGTATTAAAGTGTTCAATAAAATAAGTTTGCATTTTAGAACTTTGTGTAAAGAATTATTTCACTATTCTTCAGTTTTGTATAAGTTTTTCAAGATTGGCATTGCTGTTGTTAAATATTCAAACTTCCATAACTCGTTAAATACTGAACGGATATTGTTGAAAATCGAGATATTGATTTATATGATTGTTTTATATGATGAGATCTTTATCTGCAATCACATTTTTCAAAGCAAACAACTTATTTAAGAAGTTATAGAGTTTTGACTTTAGCTTTCCATTGACTTAGCATAGGGATTGACCTTAATTTATAGAAACCAGTGTATGTACTGAAGAATCTGAAGTACCTTGAGTTCTCACTTTCCGCTTTTTGATCATTTGCACACTTAGCGCATGGAGCACTTTCTGTTCTGTCAGTTTCGGGCGTATGCATCACTTCCTTCGCGGTGTTGCGATTTCCACTTTGAGCAATGGCTTTATTCCGATTTTATATTTAAAATAAAGAATCCTTTCACTTATTGGGCAAAAGACAAATCAAACAACTTATTTAAGAAGTTATAGAGTTTTGACTTTAGCTTTCCATTGACTTAGCATAGGGATTGACCTTAATTTATAGAAACCAGTGTATGTACTGAAGAATCTGAAGTACCTTGAGTTCTCACTTTCCGCTTTTTGATCATTTGCACACTTAGCGCATGGTTTCTGTTCTGTCAGTTTCGGGCGTATGCATCACTTCCTTCGCGGTGTTGCGATTTCCACTTTGAGCAATGGCTTTATTCCGATTTTATATTTAAAATAAAGAATCCTTTCACTTATTGGGCAAAAGACAAATCGAGCACTTCCTAACTGAAGCTCCGTCTCCCTTCAGTGATTGCCTTAATCATATTATATACAAGAACTCATTCGCTGCCTTTGGCATCTCTTGATTTCTAACTTGTCACTTCGACTTTTATTTAACCTTGAATGTGATACTGGATTTAAAGGTTCCTCTTACTTCTGAGTTTTACTGCCTAAAATAGCCTTATTCACCAATTTTTAGCTCTCCAGCACTGGTATATAGAAATTTGACCTCTGACCTCGAAGAACACATCGCATCAAATATTTCATATAATCTCTGAGATTTACGGCTCAAGACATCCCAAAGCACCAATATTTTGCCCTCTACAACCGGTATATTTATATTTGGCCACGAACCACCCAGGAACCAATTTTCATCTCTTTACCACCGATAGATCTAAATTTGACTTTTGACCTCGAATACGAAATTGGATACGAAACTGGATACGAAATTTCGTAACGTTTCTGCCATCTACAGCTCGAAAAAAAACCTGACACCAGTTTTTGTGTTTCTAGTCCTCGCATATCAAAGTTTAACCTCTGCGTGACCTCTGTTTGACCCAGAAGATACATCAGAGGTAAATTTCGGATTTTTTCCCGAGATCTACGACACGGATTACCCTTAGGCGGAATTTTCAGACCTCTACCATATCTTCATCCTAGTTAGAATTAGCGTGATCCCCCCTGTCATCCATCAGGCAGCCATCAGTCAATCACTCACAAATCACTCACAACTTGACAAAATCTTGCGGAGTTGACAAAATTGGTACAACTTGAAAATCTTGGGATGTTGGTAAAATCGGGACATTTTGACAAAATCTTGGGCAGTTCGCAAAACTCGGAGTGACTTGGTAAAATTCTGGTGAGACATAAAATTTGGAATTTTTTTCTGTAAATTTATGGCAAGTTGGCAAAATCTAGGGAGGTTGGCAAAATCGAGGCAACTTGTCATAATATAGGGCAGTTAGCAAAATTCGAAGCCACTTAGTAAAATGCAGGTGGGGTATGAAAATTTCGAATTGTTAGCAAAATCGAAGCAACTTGGCAAAATCTAGACAACTGGGCAAAATATTACGGAGTTAAAATAATCGGGACAGTCGGCAAAATCTTGAGGAGTTGAAATTTTCGAAGTGGGTTGGTAAAATTCAGATTAGATGTAAAAATTGTAACATACAATGTTAGAGGTAAATTGCAAAATCTCGGTGACCTGAACGAAATTCTGGTAAGTAACCTGAAATTTACGGAAAGTGCTTATTTGAACAGTCGATAAAATTTTAAATCAGAGTTTGAAAATTTTTGTTTTCTTTCCCCCCAAATATAATCCTTTCGCTTTGCCCCTGAGTGCTGCAGCTGCAAAGCATCGGCAAGGTAAATGAGGTGCCTAAAGTGTTCCATATGAACTGGCTACTGAACAAGCAAACTGTGGTATCGAAGTCCGCAAGAAGTTCCTCGTTAATCCACCCGGCGTCCTTTTCATCAGTGAATTGTTACATGCGTCGAAAAAATAGATCTTTTTTTAACAACCCAAACACCCAAAGGTTTGACTCAGGCCAGAGAGCACTTTCTGTCCCAAAGAGACCATTCGAAAGGAAGGCAATGCGTTGTGTTTGTTGGAATTTTGACGACGTAGTGCACTTCGAACTGGTTCCCGATGAACCTGATATCCATGTGACCTCTACTCAGCACAACTGGAGGGCATGCACTCTCTGATGATTCAACAATTCCAGAGACTGGAAACAGACATTCCGGTATTCCTAACAAGAAAATGTAAAACGTACATCGAACTTCGGGCCAAAGAAAAACTTCAAGAACTGACATTTTAACTTTTTTCTCACCCAGGGTATATTCCGGATCTAGTTCCTTTCGATTGATCTGTTTCGCTTCATAGCTCATTTCCTTCGTGGTAAGCGGCTCGAAACGTTTGAGGACGCTGAAAATGGTGGTCAGAAATTTTTCACTTCTAGGAGCAAGCAGGGTATCGAAGGAGATTCGAACAGCTTGCCGACAGATGGCTACAAACTATTGAAAACGCTGCTGAGTAAGGTTCTTTATTTTTATTGCAATATCATTTCTAAAATAGACCATGATCGTACAGATTTATGAATCACCCTAGTATATATTACTTAAGTTTCGAATTTTAATGCGAATTGTCTTATTATAAATTATTTAATAATTTTTGTACAAACATCAGTGGTAAGTAATTCAAGAAAGAATTACTTGTATGAACAGTTTATGATTAAATAAGACAAACATCAACTAAATCAGCTGCGTAGATTTTAGAGAATGCTATGACTTACAATTTGTGCATTATTACGAAATTATATTATACATTTATGTTGAAAGCATAGAATTAATTTTGATTTTCAATTTGCTATAACAGCATCTCGATTCTCCCAATTTTATTATCTAAAAGACAGTGAGAGAAATTTTACTGTAAAAGGTTTGTAGGTGAGATATGTCTTAGCTCTTCTCTCACCTGGTATTCTAAATTTAAATTTCGAACCCTGTGCATATGACATTTCAGAGCCTGTTGCTTTGCTTTTAATTCAGTTTACATCTTATGCCAAAGTTGCAACAAGATAAGGTACTCTCTCATGCAGCACGCATCCCAGTAGTTTGTCTCGCACGCAATAGGATGTAACTGTTACTCTCTCGACAGATCAGATTGCACATGTGTAGGCCATAATCCTCTGTAAATATTTGTGCAAGAATACACCCTGAACCACTTATGAAAAGAGGTAGCTGCTGCGTGGAATAATAATAATAATAATAATAATAATAATAATAATAATAATAATAATAATAATAATAATAATAATAATAATAATAATAATAATGTTTCAGAGTAGAACATTGCCCAAAGCATTACACTTCCTCCACATATTCGTTTTCGTCCCACTATGCATCCTAGTGCGAACACTTCCCCAGGTAAATGACACACACGTTCCCGGCCGTCCTAATGATGCAACAGGACACGAGATTGAGCAGAGGAACTTCTTCTAATCATTGAAGGTTGAGTTTTGATGCTCACGTGCTTATTGTAGGCGCTTCAGACGATGAACCGAGGTTTGCATGGGCACTCAGTGGCCTGTGGCTACATAGCCCCATTTTCAGCAGGGATCGATGTACTGTGTGTTGTGACACATTACTCCCATCACTTCTGTTGGCTTGTACCATATGGGATAGTCTTCACTCACCTCTAGCATCAATGAGCCATGGTCGGCTCACACCTTGCTGGCGTTTCTTGTTTTTTTTTTATCTCGGACTATTCTTCGAAGGTACCAACCACGACTGACCGTGAGCACCCCACAAGCCTTGCCTTCTCGGAAATGCTGTGACCCAAACGTCTGGCCATTACAATTTGGCCTTTGTCAAACTCACTTAAGTCCGCTGCCTTTCCCCATCTGAAGAACAAGAATAACACTGATTAACTGAGCTCCGTATCAGGTGTTACTTATATCGTTTCATGACCTTCACTCGCGTCGTCGTTTACCTGCAGTTGCTTCGATTTGCATAAAGACGTGCTGGTCAAAATGTTTTGGCTCTTCGATGTATATCAAATGAAAGTTTTTGAATGTAGGTGTTTTAGTGACAAAAAATGTAAATGAATTAAAAATAATAAAAATTACCTATTTTTTTATATGACCGTAGCGTATCGATGGTGCAATCAGTCACTGAGTTCGTTTTCACTTCAAATGAAGATAGGGCACCGACTTACCTGCACAACAAGGGTGCCACACAAGCAAAGTTGCCGCAGTCCTATCTTCCTTTCAAGTGAATACGAATTCAGAAAAATTTCTTGGGTCACCCATGCTTTTTCGATTGGATTTCTGTATAACAGGTAGGGATGCCTTTGAAATATTGTTGAAGATTTTTGGTTTTCGCTATATTAAACTAAGAATGGATTTATATTACAGTCTCCAGCAACATTTCCACGAAATGGAAGTGTCAATCTGTCTTTTGAGATCTTAAATCCTGTCATAGTTTTTTCTTCTTCTTCTGAAACTTGATATATGTAAAGACGATCTGACATTTTTTATACGTTTGTTATGCGTAATTCTCGTTTTTGATTATTTCTGCCAAAGTCTTAGGGAACTCCGTAGTTTTTACTATGTCTGTACTAGCAGCCTCACCAGTCACTTTGATGTTATATACTAACAAGGGCGTTGTTAGGTTAATACGCTCTTTAAATATTTGAAATCAACCGTGGCTTGCAATGAATGTATCACCAGCGACATTCTCACCACGTTTACATTTTAGTTCTTCAAAAAGACTCAAGGCTTTCACTTCTATAAACATAAAACTTATTGCATTCGTTGTTGTTGCATGTCTTCAATCCAAATCACAAATAAGTTTTCCATTTCTTCTATTAATATGCCTCTTTTCTTGGTAACGATTGTGGATTACATTGTCACAGAACTTTTTACGTGCTGTATGATCAGAACTTTATCTTTCAAAATAGTTCTAAGAATCAAGTTATTTATTTCGCGAGCACGTACAATGTCTAAACTTATTACATTTTTCATGTTTTTAATAATTTCTACTTTAGTCTTCATATTTATAATGCGTATCTTCTTACCACTGTAAATACATGTATTCTACTCATTTTCAAAATTCGCAGACATATTTATTTTGTTTACAATAAGTACTAGGTAGTTTCACTAACAAGACACAAAAGTCACAAAACTGCGCTCAAGATAGAAACAAATAAAAACGGATGACACTATCAGCTATGCGTCTGTTTGCTAGTATTGCCATCTATTATGTTCAAAGTGGCGTTTGATAGATGGCGTTCTAGTCGTAAGTTGGATTCGTAGATTACGCGCATTTACGAATCCGTGTAAGTCGAGGACTTACTCTATATGAAACGTATATTTGAGTGTGTGTTTATCGCCACCTGGATGGAAACATCTTTACAAGATGTAATTGCTATACATATAGAACACAGTCGGCTAGAAAAATAACCTAGTACCAACAGATTAGTGGAAAGGCCTGTTTACACTGTCATCGTGATATATCTAACAAAACTTGACGTGTTTCGTTATATATCTATGCATTTGATTTGCATATACCTTTTATTAATGAGGCATACCATGGCCGAATGGTTAGCGAGCTTCGCTACCGATCTAAGTGACCTGGGTTCGAGCACCAGGTAAGGCATGGATAGATGGTTGTGTCGTTTTCCTGTTAAGTTACCACCATCCTCTCAGACTTTCTACTATGGCATATAAACTGATAGGCTCCTGTCAGACCTCTGGACAAGCAGCTGCTTGAGGGGTATTTTTTTATTAATAGTTATTAATAAATATATATATCCTCTGAAAGTTTTACACCTACTTTAATATTGTACCTTGTATTTAGACACCTGTGTGCTTCTGTTGGTGTTACCGACCTACAAGATAATTCATCGATCACACAGCAAATTGGACAGAAGAAAGTACATAGGAGAAATTTAAGATAATGTTTTTGCGAAGATATATTTACTTGCTATTTATTGGGTGAGAAACTGTCGTTAGAGTAAATAATTATTTGTCAAACATTGCTTATCTGCGCATAGTTAGCTGAAAAAACTAAGTTTCGCAGCGAGTGGGATCGAAACCATGGCTCCTGATAGCATGTCAGTGTTATCGAGAGAAATTTCGTTTATAAATGAGATACGATAAATATTAAAAACATTTTTTTTTATTTAGTAATAATTGTTCAGAAGCAATTTTTGTTTCCTTGAAATATAAATTTATATGCATGGAAAGGATATTTGGAACATTTTTGCTTTTTGCACTTTTTCTCTCAAATTTTTCTCTTTTCTCAGCTACTGAATTATTGACCAGTAACTCAACCGTACGACTTATCAAATGGAGCTACCAGGCGGTAGCTTGGATGGAATGAAAAACTGAAATGCAATCGGTAAATTATTGGTTCTAAAAACACTTCTGTTGAAATAATATTTTTCTCTCTTTTCAAATTTAGCGATTCATAAATATTTAACTTTTATTTGTTAATCTTTTTATACATTAGTCCGATAATTTTTAACAGAGATAGAACAATTTAATCGACAGCTCATGTACTTAGTTACCTCTTTAAGATGTCATATACATATCCTTAAAATCAGCATACATGCATTTTATCATATTCTTGATATCAAAATAATTACAGTATAATAATTAATCTACTAAAATGATTAGCAAGAATAAATAGATATCTCAGTTCCATTGCATAGTTGAATAAATACGTAGTTTGTTTGTGTTATCCCACCATGATAAGGAAAGTAGCATTTAAATCAGTGTATTCGAATGTATAAACACTAAGTGAGTGTCCATTACGAATTTGTGCCATTTTCTCGCACTGGCTATCTTGAAAGTAGCCTGAGTGATAGCAGTTGCTCTCTGTTCTGTCTTCACAGCTCTCTGTTTATTACGCTTCCTTCACTTCTGTCGGCTAAAATTATTCTTCAGGAAATAACTTCAGCCATTCCTTTCAGCTTTTGCTTCTTGCCGGCAGTGGCTGGCTGCACCTCAGCTGCGGATGTTTCACTAGTTCTCCAAACTCCGTGATTGCGAACGGCCCTTGGCGAGCGCAACTGCTTCGTTTTGCACACAATGTTCATTCCACTCCCCCACGAGAACATTTATCACGCAGACTCACCCAGGCGCTGAGGCAATCTATGGCCGAAATTGCTTTCATTTGCAACGTTCAAGCTCTCTACAAGTGAGGAGAAAAGCTAACTTTCAATTAAATATTGATATTGTTGTAAACTTTTAATAATTATTTAGATTCATAATTATATGTTATTCACGTCTACAGTGTAAGAATTTGTTTGCGAATTTGAGAGAAGTTAATGCGAAAAATAAAGTGCCAAGAGATTGCACGAAACCAGTAAAATTCATTACTAAATTGTTACTTCTTTTGAATGCATTAGAAGTACAGTAATTTCTCACAATAACAGTAATTTCTCAAAATGTACGCTTTATGCAAAATTTAACGATGGGACAATATTTCCATTCAAAAAATTGAAAATTGTCACTGTCGCCACGTTGTTTATCATGCGTATTAAATATAGATTACATGGTTTATCGTATGCATCAAAAATGAGTCACATGGTTTTTTCTCTATGCTCATTGCATTCTTGGCAGTAAACTTTAATTTTATTTTGTTGTTGCTATTTCAAAGTAAAGTATATGTATTGTAAACATATGTGTTAACAAACGTGTATATATGTTTTAGTATATTATTAGTGCTAATTTAGTTTATATTTGTTCATTTATGCATTTGCATTTGAATGTCTTTTGTTGAATATACATTGACAAGTTGGCGTAAAACGTTATGCTTGACAAACATGGCCTAACATAAATAAAATAATACATTATATAATATGAGCATAAATTCTATAAGCTTTACAATTTTAATATTCTCTTCTAATGTCATGGTTTTTCTTTGTCTATTATTTTTAGAATTGTTATAATTTTTTTTTTCGTTTTCTACTAGAAGGATAATACTATACCGATACAATTGAAGATGTATTCAGACGACATAAAATCGTGACCATCTGACTAGATGGTAAACAAAGCTCTGAGAGAGAGAAAGAGAAATAATGTATTGCTCCGTACAGGTGAATCCCCACAATTCATTCTGTAACAACTTAATGCTCAGCTGATTTAGTGCACTTAATGTGAAAATGTTCCTTGACAAAATATTGTTTTATGACCAAAACATTTGTGCAAACGGGTATTATGTGAGGAATTAAAGTACAGAATTTTTCTGCTCATGCTTTCAAATAATTAAAAAATTTAGATGAAATTTTTTCACCGATAATTTCATCTGTAGATAGGTGTTTTGTATAAGATCAGAGTGAAAGACGATCTAACTAGTTGGGAGAAATCGAGCTCAGAGCACTCTAAAACACATTTTTTTTCTCTCGGCGCATTTTCGTTCAACATTCAGCTGCAAACATTTTTCTCTTCAATGGCATTCATTAAAAACAAGAACCAGAACAGGTTGGCTGAGAATAGTTTGAAAGTAGTGATGCAATTCAAATGATCTAAATACACTGAAAATTTGGAGTAAATTAGTCGATAAATGTCACACTGATAAACAAACAATATTTTTAAACATTTGTTTTTTCAATAGTTTCATTGTACGCACTTGAATACATGTATATTAAAATTATACACTACCTTAAAGCTTTATTTTCTTAACAAAATAAAATGATTTTGCCTCTCAGAATTTATTTTTCTTTTTCTGCAGTTTTGTACCTTACCAAATTGACATTACCGACCTCTGACTTAAAGTATCAATGTATTCAAAATTATTTCAGTAAGTCAATGAACATTCATCCGGATGTCTTAAATTTGGCTGCTCCGGAATGTGAAAGAAAGCAATTTAAAAAAATCGATATCTAACTTATATGGCAGAGCTATACTGCCTTTCGTGATGGCCAACCCCACCCAACAGATCGAAAGTGTGGCTACTGATGATGAACATAACATCAAAAAGATTAGAGCTTTCATCCTGAAATAGATTCAAATTTCGGAAGAACTTTCATACTCAAATAGATTCAAATAATGCGTTCAGTTGGACGTACTTAAATGATCATCTCTGTTTGAAGGGTATTTGGTCAAAAGACCCCCTTTTCAATAACATAACAGACCCCCTTTCAGTAATGCAAGCCATAAGGATAATGTATTAAAACTTCAGCTGTGTGAAATATTATTGGAGAAAATTAAGGAACTTTCATTTTGTGTTTAATTCATGAAGACGATTACAAATATATTAACGTCTTACGTTTGGATCACATGGATTTTAGATAGTTAACTGAAAACTATCAGTCATTGCACTATATGGTGAAAATACTCGAATCTCGATGAAGGCCATGAGGAGCCTATGTCTAATTGATTTTCTTTTTAAAAAGGAATGGATATAACATAGAAACCTTTATTGGGTTTGTCCTGGTTTCTCATGCAAACACATGAACATGTCAGCTGATTAAGTAGGCAAGTACGCTAACCGCTAGGACAGTTATGAATAACAGGTGGCAAGAACTAAAATATATATTTTAAAACAAAAATTTGTGGGTGGGTTCGCTCAGCAGAAAATTTCAGGATTCAAATATAGTTTAGAGATTAACAAATATTGGGATATAACCATCCATGTTTAAGACCATTACAACCAATGAACCTTTTTTCATGAAGTATATTTTGCAAAGTATATAATTTCTGCAAATATTTTTATAAATATTATAAGAGAAAATAAAGGTCTAGAAGTAGAAAAATCGAAGGTTGTAGACAATTGTATAATGTGCATTCTTTTTAAATTCAGACGTATTATTTTAATTATGAACATTAAAAATACCCCAACTGTAACTATGGGATGGCAGGGTTTAGTTCACATTAGGGTAAGTTGACAAAACTAATAATTTCCATGTTTACACATAGATGGCACCGTCGTTTTTCTCTCACGAGAGGTCTATATAACATGGAGATCCATGTTGTTCCATGCTATATAGTAAGATAATTATAAGTGGAGTAGGCAGGTGCCATGTTTGTGCTCGTTGATAGTATAGTATGCTTAGAAAAATTATCTTGTTTCTCTAATGCTCATATGTAAAAAAATAACACTTAATAGTTTTTTTCTAAGTAATATTTTTCTTACTTTAAGAAATTTTAATTTAAATATATCCTTTACCAAGCACAAACGGGGCGATGATGGTCTCTGTTTGCCAACCTTTGACTATAGAGAACCTCTAAAAAGAGGCCTTGCTTGAAAAAGGTTGGCATCCTCGGTAACTCTTTGCTAATTGTTGATTGCGTCAACGCGGTTTATTGCTGTTATTTCATTCGTAACGTGATTACAGTTGCCGTGTGTGCCTAGCTAAAACTTTTCATATGTTGCAATTTTGCACATTTCTTCTTTTTTTTATTCCGTTTAAAGTTTACAAACTTTAGCAACTCATTTTGCTTCTTTTTTGATGTAGTAATTCATCAGAAAGAAACTAGATTATTGAAGAATATTCCAAGAAATCTCCTCCAAGATAATCAGTTGCAGAAGGGAAAAAGAACATTGCTGATCAATAAAACTCATGTTTTATGTGAAGAAAATCAAAAGAAAGCCTTAATTCTCACATATTAGTGCAGTATTCACTTATATCAAGGGAGTATACACTGAACAAGAAAACGCGGAAAAGATTCTTCCATTTATTAAGTGATTTATTAATTCATTTATTTGCTTGCATCATCTATTACGTTTTTGATTTTAAAGTGTTTCTGTCATAAACTAAAATTAGATATCTTCAAAGCAGTTGTATGTTGAAATATACTTTAATATTGTTGCGAAAGAGCGAAATGGTGTAATATCATAAAATAAGCATGTATTTCAAAATAATTTTCATAATAGAAAGCTAAATTGATTTTCGACAGAAATTATGCAGGAATTTCGTCGCAAATATTTTTTTTTCATAACAAAAATATTTGCGACGTCGTTTAGATACTAACGTTTTATACTGAGTATAACATGTGCAAAATTTTTAATTTTTCTCTCTTTTGTTAAAAAAATTAGAGATCCCATAACAACAAATACAATACATGCTGGAAATTCTGAAATAATCCTAAAAGATTTTCACATTACCAGCTTTAGTGAAATGCAAAATAAATCTTTTGAATACTTTGTTTTTGTAAAGAAAACTCGAAAACATTCAACAATAATAATTACTACGCTTTAAACAAAATTTTATATTTTTTTTTCGAGTCACATGATTGAGACTTCACATCATAAGATGCCAGAGAAAGATTTGGTCTCTCGGCCAACTTTTTTTGGTGTATATAATCTGTTTTTACAACTCTGTGTATATATTTTAAAAGTTTCAGCAGAAATCCCTATTATTCCATTTATCTCGTGACTCACATCATCAATATATGTTACACAAATCTACAGGAGACACTTGCTTAAGAGGTGCAACCGTTCAAAACAACTGAAGCACAATCCGCCTGGCCGATTTTCATCACATTGATTTTCTCTGTTTATCACCAAATACTACAAATCTCATGAACACCTCTAATGAAATAATTCATCTCATCATTTCCCAAAAAGGTCAAATCATAAGCATAATCAAAATCAGAAATTTTCAAAATCTAGACCATTTAAGGCCAAAATCTTCTCGCTGTAGCGAATTCCGCATAACGTTATCAACAGTCAAACTAAACGGAAAAGGAGAGGTCCTTTAGTTTGGCATCAATAGCCAAACTAAAGGGAAAATGCATCTTTGTCGAATTCCACTAACAATGTTAAGCCAATTACTTTTTGATGTTTACTAACCTCTCAGACATGTTATTATAGAAAACGCATTATTGTTAGGTATGCTAAACGATCTTCCGATCAATCTTTCCTTTTTATCTACTTACTAATATGTTACAATTTTTTGTTTAATTTTTAATTAACCCTTTTAATTTTTAGTACTATAGTTAATATTAACTAAAATTGCAATTGAAAATTTTACCTTATTAGTAATAGCGGTTGTGAAATATGAAACATCAATATTAATAAGGATGCTAAAATGTTATTATGAATATTAATAAGGAGATAAAGGGTAAAATTATGACTATTCAGAAAATCAAAAGTATTTTTGAAATTTACAAAGCAAATAACCTCAATTTTTTCAAAACTCTACACATTTCTCAATATTTTCTCTAAGTGAAAATATTTTAGTTATACATCCCCTATTTTGCAGAATTGAAAATATGGCAAAATGAGACAGGACCATTGAGATCAGTTGGCAGGCAAATCAAATTAATCTCTTACTCTTTCTCCGTTTTTTTTAACAAAATATTGTTTACCTACAGAAACATTTTTGTAGTACAATATTTCAAGGTAGTCAAAATTAAGTAATAATAAATTATCATCCCATTACAAGTCCTGACAATCGGATGATGCAGAACGGCGATTGTGTCGAAAATTAGTAACAATTCAGCATCATGCTGTCTCCAATTCTGTAAAAGCTTCTGAAGACATTACTAATGTTTATCCGATTTCAAGGGGATACTAAAAATTAAGAGAGCACTAAAATTAAACAAAAATTGCGTTAACTAACTGGTATGCATAAGCCGAATCGCTCTCTGCTGCTACAATAAGGCCTTACTAGGAGCTATGGAAAACTGATGACCGAGTCATTAACTGTACCAATTTCTTAAGACATTATTATTATAAATTTCAGCTTTATTCATCGTTTATAAAATATCATATTCTATATTCTGTCTTTCTTCATCGTTTATAGAATATCATATTCTATATTCTATCTTTATTCATCGTTTTAGAAACGTTTAAAATTATGAGGAGCTTAGAAAATTTTAGGGTACTTAACATTAGTGGTGGCACTAGCAAATTACTTCTTCGGTAATATTACTACTGACACTTTAGTAGGACGAAATAACATGGCGACTATGTTTATTAATCAGTTGTGAACAATTAGGAGAAGTTAGAAATTAAAGCGAACTTAAAACGAAATCAACAAATATTAACAAATTTTGAAAATTGAAACTGCAAGAACCAACAAGTATCCCTGTTTCATTTGACACCGAAAATATACTAGGATGCTCTTTGAACTGTTGTTTACTTTCTTCTTTGACGTAATTGTTGACACTGAATGTTTAGTCCGTACCTTGAAAATGACATATTAATCATAAACAGCAATGACATACCTTGTCAACAATATTCGGTAATATCTGGTATTAATTAGTTAAAAATTGTAACCTGTTAGTAAGTGATGGTGAAATATGAAACGTAAATATTGATAAGGGTAATAGAAAGGCATTCTTAATATTAATAAAGGGATCATCATCATCATCATCATCATGCAGCCATGGGCTATGGAGGTCCAACCAGACAGTGCAATTTAGTTCTCCAAGCATATCTGTCCTGAGCTATATCTGCTGCATCTCGCCACTGCATACCAATTCTAATAAGGTCCTGTCTGACATTGTCTGCCCGCCGCATCCTAGGTCTCCCCCTCCTTCTGAGGCCGTTAGGTACATTGTGCATAACCCTATTTGCTAATCTATAATTATCCATACGGGCAACATGACCAAACCAACGGAGTCTCTCTCTGCACAATATGCTGCTTAAACGAGGTTGCCGACTAATTTGCCTAACCTCATCATTAGTTACAAAGCTGAACCACCTAATGCCCAAGATACTGCGTAAGCATATAGAATTAAAAGCATCAAAAAATTTAAAAACCTTTTGCATTTTTTCTTTTTTATGCTCGATCGTGTTTCTTGACTCCCCGCCCCCTCGATTTTGTTCTTCATCCGGGCTTGATTACCACTAAAAATACCATCTACATTCTGAAGTGCATTACAGAAAAAGCCTATATGAAGCTAATGAAGGTTTGTGTTCGACAGAAGGCATAAACGGGCTGACGATATAATTTGACTGTTTGTAGTGACGTCATCATTTCTCCTTGAAGGAAGACTGAAATCTGATTATGCTAATAAGTAGGATTCCATTTTTTTAAAAGGGAAGATGGTATACTCTAAAAAAAGGACATAGATAACTTAAAAGCTCTATTGGGCTTGTCCTGGTTTCCTACATAACATACAACAACTAACCAGGGACATGTCCGCTAGTTTGCAGTCAGGTATGGGCTACTAGTCAGCTACGACAAGCCCATATCTGGTTCAATTCAACAATATATAAGTTCCAATATTATATACATAAATGCATAATCCTCATTATATTATTGTTCTGAGGTTTTAACGTATTAGAAAGCGCTTTCAGATATATTATGGTGAGCTTTCAAATAATCGAGCAGTTGAATCATTTAATAAATAGTTTTAACATTTTTCCTAGCGAATTGACGATGACGTTAATAGAACAAGTTTCCATTTCAAAATGACACTCTCGTTTCTTCTGTATTGCAATTATGTAAAATTATTTTGGAAATTCTAACTACGGTTTAAAAAATATAATAAACTGAAAATTTTCATTAAAGTATTTCAAATTTGATACTATATTCATTCCGAGCGTTAGGCCAAATGCGACAGAATACAGTTATCATACCTAATTTAATACAATTCAGTACTCGGTTATCCGGTACTCAAGCATACGGAATTCTCATGCAACCGGCATAAATTTCAAATTTAGCCTTTGAATTCGAAAGATTTTGCCCTTAAATGGGTTGGACATACGAAAATTTCTGACTTAGATTACGCTGATAGTTTAACCCTTTTGGCAAATGATGTTGATGAGATGAACTCTTTAATTAGGGCTGTTGATGAAACTGGTAGTAGAGTAGGTTTGGTTATAAACAGAGAAAAAACTAAAGTGTTGAAAATTGGCCAGGCAGCCTACGATTCAGTTAATCTGAATGGTTGCAGTCTTGAGCAGGTGTCACAGTTTAATTATCTTGGGAGCTATGTAACAGATATTGGTGATGTGCGGCATGAGATTAACAGACTAATAGGGATTGCTGCCGGGACATTTAAGAATCTATGGAGATTGTGGAGAAATAGGCGTATACACCTAAAGACTAAAATTAGACTGTATAATGGTTTGGTTGTTTCTAGGGTTAGTTATGGTAGTGAAACGTGGACACTTTTTAAACAAGATAAAAGGAAACTAGATGCTTTTGATTCTAGATGCTTAAGTATTATCTTGGGCATTAGGTGGTTCAACTTTGTAACTAATGATGAGGTTAGGCAAAAGAGTTTACAACCTCCTTTAAGCAGCATATTGTGCAGAGAGAGACTCCGTTGGTATGGCCATGTTGCCCGTATGGATAATTATAGATTGGCGAATAGGGTTATGAACAGTGTTTCTGAAGGCTTCAGAAAGAGGAGGAGGCCTAGGATGCGGTGAACAGACAATGTCAAACAGGACCTTGTTAGAATTGGTGTGCAGTTGCCGGATGCAGCAGATGTAGTTCAGGGCAGACATGCTTGGAGAACTAAATTGCACGGTCTGGTTGGACCTCCTGTAGCCCATGGTTGCTTGAGGATGATGCTGATGCTGATGGCATTTTTTTGAAAAAAAAAAAGAAAGGAAAGCTTGCAAGCAGAGAGACATAAGAAATTTATTCAAGAAATTTACTAGACGTAATTTTACGTCTTCTCAACTTTCGACGTCTACTTCTGTTCAAGAATCAAATGCTAATTCAATGGATGTTCCGGCTGAAATGTCATTCGAATTTTTGGAATTTAGCCGGTAAACTACATTGCACATACATGTGCATCGGTAATATACACTTAGAGGCTAAAAGTAACGGGATACGTGCCTAATTACGGGTTGGTACTCCTAGAGTCATCAGCAGTGCAGCCACACGTCAAGACATGGAACAATTGAATTGCAGTACTGTTCTGCAGGGATGGCAGCCCACACAATCTGCAGTGTAGATAATAATTGTGTTGCATTGGATGGTGCTGGATTAATGGATCGCAAGCTTCTTTCCATTGTGTCCCACAAATTCTCCAAGAGATTCATATCGGGAGACCATGGTGGCCAATTCACAAGTGGTAAAGTTCGTGGAATGTAACTCGATCCACCTCCTAGCAATCAAAGACTGGTGACACGTTGCATTATTTTGTTAGAATACCCCTTCACCATCAGGGTGCTCGAGAGTCATGAAGGGATGCAGATGATCTGCGAGAATATCCACGTATCTCATACCAGTCAGCGATTGCTCCAAACGGACGAAAGAGCCTAATGTAGACCACGTGAACACGCCCCACACCATCACAGCCTGATGAGTACCTTGCAGACAGGAAGGGTCTATGATTTTACGGGGCTTACGCCACACTCTAACGTGCTCGTCAGCGCGAACAAACTGGAACCTTGATTCATTGGACCACGCTACCGACGCCACTGTTCTACTGTCCAATTTTGATGTCTTCGGGCCCATTCCAGTCGTTGAGCTCTGTGACGACTTGTAAGCAATGGGACACGAGTTGGTCTTCGGCTACCAAATCCGATGGAGTGCAGGGGCAATAGACAGTCCTTCAGAAAAGTTCTGTTTTTGGCCAGCATTCAAATTGACAGTGATTGCATACACTGTAGCCCGTCTGTTGGTCGTTACCATTCGTGACAGACGACGCGAGTTCCGTTAGTCAATTACACGTTGACGTCCTGTTCCATTCGTTGGTTTACATGTGTGGAAATGCCATCAACAGAATACAGATAAGTCAGTAGACCTGAGAAAACGGAATTCCTGCACGATCTCCGATATTGCATGATCCAACTTTCTGGCACCGATGATCAAGCCACGTTCAAAGCCAGACAACTCACGACATGCAACTATGCTGAAATAACAACTACTGCGTAATGAATGTTGAGAGTGTAGACTACTGCAGCGGTTGACGTCCAAAGCATCAGTTACGAGTACAGCACGCTATTTCTACTTTATCTGCTATTCCAATGACTTTTGGCCTCTCAGTATATTTTATTTCTGAAATTAAAGTTTAGCTTAGCTTTACTGTTGTCATGTTTCGGACAGTATTTTTTTTTGTCTTGAATATGCTTTTCTACCAACTATAACTTTCAAAAATTCTCTGTCGCAGTACGTTATTAGGAAAATACGGTATTACCAGTAGTCAAAATTATAACTTTCCGTGGAGGCTTTCAGTAAAGCAATTCCTGAAGTTTTTGTTAAGAGCGCGGATTTAGGTTTTGATTAAGTGTGAAAATACCTATAAAACGATTTTATTTTAGATATTTATACTTGTATTAAAGTATTATACTTTATTTTTTATTATCATTGATTTCAACTGCATTTTCTTTTCAACTAAGGCTTCAATAAAAGATTGTATAATAGAGTATTTGATTTCCATTAAAATATTTATCATGTAATCGGCAGACTAATCTAATCGGTAATCCTCATTCCCCATAAATGTATAATCGGGTGTTTACTGTATATGTGTTCTGCAAAACTCGAAACAGGTTATGTATTTCATCAAACTTGGAATTCATGTTCGGCGAAAGAAATGGAATAGGTAAGACATCGAACTTCGGCATAACTCTAGATTTTTCATTACATAATTTAAACTATTTTATATGAAAAAAAGAAACGTATTAAATGGACAAAACCTATTGTATCATATTTTTGAATTTATTTTTTCTTAAATACATTACATTTCGATTTCCAACCACATTGCTCTCTTCATCCTTCTGAACATTGTTCTTCATCACTATCATCATCATAATCACCATCATTAGTGTGATTTAGTTGAATCAGAAATGGATATTAAACTGGAATTTCTAATTTTACTAGAAGAGAGAAGCTGATTTAGAAACTCATTCATATTCTCATGCCTATATGAGATGAATACTAAAACATGACCTTTATTATTGCTATGACAACGCTTGATAGAACATTAATTTGGCCATATCAAATATTTTAACACTTTATTTGCTAAGATGATATAAAATGATTAATGCGTAATAATTATACTAATATAAATCCTCATTTCTCTCGTCATCTCTAAACCTCTCTGTACATTAACATAAAAATCAAACTCATGTCATTAACTTTCCCCAGGATTCGATGTTAATACTTACGGATTTGTTTTCACTGAACTCATTAAACACAATTCTTCTTTTTTTTTTCATTTCTTTCTTGCAGTAAAACCAAGTGGGAGGATTGGAGTTTAATTCCTCTCTGGTTCAATTCTTACACTTTTATAATAATATTTTGAAAATTTCATTTGTTTAACAGTTTGTATTTGCATAAATATCAACAAAATGGCTCAATCGTTTCATCTACAAACATTCTGGTTATTCCTGGATATGATAATGCTCACTTGCAGGTCTGCATATAGGAAATGCCGAGACGATAAAAAGAGAGCGGTGGTGTGGGGGGGAAAGATACTTGATTTTAATGAAATATAGCATTTCTCCCCTCCATTTTACTGGTTTTAAAGAAATTTGTTGAAAAATGCATTAAGTATAAATAAGTTTAATAATTTTTGCATCTTTTACCGTTACTCGCATTCCAAGAATAGGGGGAGGCATGACCCAAAATAAATATATATATATATCTGAAAAAAAGAAGAAAAACTTCGTCATAACGTTTGCATACGATAATACAGGGCGTTTTGTTTCATGCAGATGTTTGAAATCGAAAACAGATACTGCACAGAAAAAACTGGCTGGGAAAAAACATATTTATAGAAAACAGATTATGATCATTATATTTGTTAAGATGATATAAAATGATTAATGCGTAATAATTATACTAATATAAATCCTCATTTTTCTCGTCATCAGTCAGTTTTAATAATAATAAATTGTTAGTGTAAAATAAAAAAAATGGAAATGATTTACAAAGACTCACCGTTTCAGGTTTACATGAATATCACTTGATAAAATACGAGATTCACATAAACTAGATACATAATTTTTGAATACTTGAAATTCATAATCAACGGAAAAATAAGCAAACATATGACTTTGTTTTTGTTTTTAGAACTGCCACACACACACACACAAAAAAAAAGCCTCCTGTCTCCACTTGTGCTATTCGAACGCTCGTCTATCGTTCATGCAATTTAATAATTTCTTACACTTTCTTTAGATGGCTTTATCACGCGATACAGAAAGAATGAAACTAAATAATTTTGCCTTTCAAACGCAACAGTTATTATTGCAAGTTTCATTTTCAACAATTGCTAATATTAAGTAGGTGGGAATTTCGAGAAATTCAAACCGGTGCGCACCGGTTTCGATTAAACCCAGCTGGTTAACTCATAGTCTATACTCTTCCCCTGGATCAATTGGGAAGTTTGCGATTCCAATATAGACAGAAGCTTCTCAACTATCGATTGCTACTACTACTACTCTTCCCCTGGGTGAAGGAAACGTTCATGCAAAGTTTGGTGCCTCTAGCTTTCTTGGGGGTAGTGCATAAGCTGATAGACACACACAAAAAACATTTTTTATATATATATTAGATTGTTATATTTTCATACATTATTTATTTAAGAGAAGGAACTACGATTGAGGAATTAACAGAACTGAGTTCGTAAATGCAAAGTCGATGAAAGTAAATAAGATATTGCATTCTTAGGTGTGTGAAATTAGGTAAAAACCAGCGACCGCTGATGACATAGGTTTTGGTGCCGTGAAGTTATAAACAATAAAGGCTTTTGTATAATATTCACTCCGTGATCATTTACGTATCTCATTTTATTTTTATCCAAAAAAAAACTTTTATTGACAAGTGATGAACACTATTGGGAAAAAGCAAGCAATTGTGTATTACTGTCTTTGCTTTTTTACCGTTCTCTATGAAGTTTGCACCTGAAATTTAAAAACGTTAATCTTTGTTGCACTAAAGAAATTCTACCTGCCAGAGAATCAAATAAACCAGCATTTGAATTGTTTTCTTTATCTTTTAAAGTTCATATTAAAAAAAATTATAATATTAAATTAAGCCCTTTTTTATTAATCTTTACTCTCATACTCAACGGAATAAATAAGTTAACTAATATTAAAAATAAAAAAAATGAATAAATACCCCCTCAAGCAGCTGCTTGCCATAGAGGTCTGGCAGGAGCCTGTCAGTTTATATGCCATGTATAAGAAAAAGGCCCCAGAAACTAAATAATACTATCAGAGACAACAAATCTAAAAAAAACACGGAATATATCGTAAACAATGCACTACCATCTGCATTATTAATAAAAAAACACTAGAAAAGGTTATGTCATCAGAGACAACCATTTTAAATAGACTATATCGCTAAAGAAGAAATCATCTTAGAAAAACAACAAGTTTTAATATTTCATCTTTGAGAATGATAGTATTTAGAATTATTTGTTTCAAACATTTAGTTTCGCAGATGGAACACAAAAATATTCGAGAATATCAACATAGCTGATACCAGAGAGCTGTGTGACAGTATCTTAAAAAGATCATTTTTGTTTAAGTTGTTTTTATCTTGTTTCTATCAAGTTCTTGATTTTTCAAATAACCCTCTATAAATTACATTTAACAAGTAAATTGCGTAGTGCAAACTTCTAAAAGTTCACCAGTAATAAATTTCAGAGGAAGTTATGAAGGTGGTCTATTAGTAGTCACAAAGAAACTAATTCAGCCAGCCAAAAGTGTTATTGTTTTTAGAACTATGGTGCAAGGGAAAATAAAACAGTTGATCGACTGATAAGTAAGGAATATTTTATTTTCGCTAAGTGTAGGACATTACAGAGAGATTTACATAGAAGCCATAAATAAAATATAGTCTGCCAGAAATTGAACAGAAAACCAAACTACTTTACTATCAGGAAAGTCATAGCTGTAAAAAAGGGTTTGTTTTCCATTTAGGAAAAAACAGGTTTTGTTTACCGATATCTACAAGAATTTGGAATCTAATATAAGTACTATACAAATGTAAAACGATGAATAATGCGACCTATAAAATTATTATATAACCTTTACAATATTATATATAAATAACAATAAAATAGGCTATAAATTATTGTAATTTCATAAAAAGCACAGGATATTCATAACGGGCCGAAAACTCGGAAATAATTTTTTAAAATTGTATTAGGTGGTTTTATTTTTAAGAAATAATTGCAGTTCTAATTTACACTTACGGTATTCAGCCTTTTGAATATGCATTTATTTTCTGGGCTAAATGCATCGAGAATGCAGCAAGTCATTATGAGCAGTAATGTCGAACTTATCAATTTAGAGATAAAATTAAATTTTTTAAAGAAAATATTTGACCATAGTGGGAGTCAAGTATCTTGATGAAAATAATAGGATGATAAATTCTTACTTGCTAAATCACTTGTAAATTAGAAGAGCAGTTTTTGCTTACTTTATGTTGGGACACTTTGGAATTTTAAGTTTTCAAGTGTCAACAGCTTGATGAACAATGAGGAAGGTCTAATGGGTATATTTTATGTAAACTGGTGCAGAAATTCTCAGGGCTTGGTGCAATGCATGATAGCTAATTACAAGGTATGCCTATGACTCTGGACAGAAATGAGTTTGAAATTAATGTGGTCTAACAATAACGGATGAAGCATATTCTGTTGAATGTTACTGTGTGCTCATTACAATAATCTCAACATCGGCTGTTGGGTTAATGTTTCGTGCGCCACATACTATTCTCCTATGGGCTGCATGATACACAGGATATGGAGCAAGAGGGCAACTATCTCATGATGTAATTTGCGTACATACCATACTCTCGAATGTGCCCAAGCTGATGGCAAGTGGTTGACAAATATTAAAGTAACAAATGGATCACATTTTGTCTTTATCTCAAGATACATGTGTAAATTTGTTTCAAATAATTCCAACTTCAGATTTCCTTAGTACAATTCGAAAGATTCATTACTTATAAATAATTTATATATAATTTCTGAATTCCACACATAATTTTGGCAGTTTGTTTCTCCGATAATTAACTTAATGGGACAAAACTGTTCAAACCCTTAGGTCAATGCCTCAAAAAGTTCAGATCCGGAGGACTCTATGCAGCAACAGGGCAACTATCTCATGATAAAAATTTAAAACATTCAATTTGTAAAATTTCAAACTTTCGGTAAAACCTTCCATTCTTATGGAATCGGAAAACACTTTCCTAATCTGTACCTTTCATAATAGTCATTTCTGGAAGCGACATCTACCAAGCATTCAAATTACGATCCTGGATGATAAATTTTATACGTTAGGTATTCAAATATCGTGATAAAAATACACGCTTATTTGAATTGGGAAATGGAAGATTTTAATTTTTTTTTCATCTTAAGCTTATGCCATGTTGAAATTAAAAGGCTGATGAACAATATTAGTCGAGGAACCGATGTTGCAAAAAAAAGAAATATTTGTCAGAAAAATTTAATCTAGTTAGAGTCAGTTGCAAAATATAAGTATAAAACCTGCAATGAATACTTCCTTAGAGCTCATAATGCGAATGAAAACACTGTTTGCATGTCCGAAGTAGGTGGATCCGTAATTTGGGGAAAATGACATTAATATTTTATGAATATATTTAAATATTATAGTGGAACCAAAGGAGAACTTTTTTTTTCGGTGTAAAATGATTTCAAAATGCAATATTAAAAAATAAATAAAATTCACCAAGAATTGGAATTTTTAATGTTACAGATAATTTCGTTCTTGATCACAGGCAGGATTGGGTCATTGATTTGTCGACGAGGCAAATTTGTTCCTAATTCAAGTTCAATACCCTCAATGTCACGATCTAGCAGCAACTTCAAAAGGGAAACTCTAATGGATAAGGTTAGAAATGCAAGTGTACGATCTTTAACTGCATACAAAAATAGAAAAAGGTTTTTAGTGGATTTAAAGAATTCATGATATAAATTAAAATTTAGGCGACTATGAACTGAAGTCTAATGCTAAATAAGTTGAGACATATCAAAAATAATTCGAGTTATAATATATTGACCTTTGTGAATCAAATAATTTCTTACATAGTAATTAATATCTATAGTTCAAAGTGCTCCTATTGCTAATGCCAATTTTTCCTACTCTTGTGCTTTAAATGTTTTTTCAGCCCTTGACAATCCACTTGCAAAATTAAGTGTTGTGATATTTAACTGTATAAATAAATATAAATCGTTTTTATTGGATGCTAAAGCAATCATGAAATAAATTAAATTTCTCCTAACTCTGAACTTAATCTATTTAAAGTTAAATAAACTAAGAAGCTTGCCAAAATATTTTTGTTTAGTATAAAATGATTTAAAAACTAATTTCAATTTAATGAATGCTAGAAAAATGATCTGAACATACTTCAGATTATTTTTCCAGTGTTTCTATCCTTGAAGTGTATATTATGTGTTGTGTTAACTCTAACTGAGGCAGTGGTCAGTAGTGACTTCGGTCTTAGTAGGGCATGTCCTTGTATGAGAAGGCCTGTAAAAGCTAGGAGTAGCTTCTAGGATTCTTCTCTGTCCTATATGTCGCAAATCAAAAAAAAAGTTGTAACATGGAAAATTATGCTTGTTTTATGTGCATGATACCATCATTACTAAGTTTACAGTTCCTGTCGTAAAGCACTACGAAATGATTTCATTGGACCTCGAATACATTTTGAGGTTTACATTATGGGAAAAAAAAAACATTCACAATATCATAATGGACAGTTTGGGACACAATGGGATCTCATGTAAGTCCCATTGTATTCAAAGTATCCAAAAATGTGAATTGTGTGTCTTTCGGTTCAATGTATTTCATTCAGGTTCTGCCGTGCTAAATGAAATAAATCTGTTGAGTGCTGTTAATCAAGTCGGATCTCAGAGGTTCGCGTCTTTAATATTCCCTGGAGTTAGTTGTTTCCTGTGTTAATGAAATAAAATATAGATGGAATGAAATACCTTGCATCAAACTTAGAGGGGCGGTTTCATTCATATTATCTTGCTACATACTAAAGTATCTCAATCATAAGTAACGTATTAACAATTATGCATTTTTGTGATTAGAAAATGGTAACTTGCATAAAGAGGCGTTCCTAAACTTAGAAGGATCTGAGAAAAGATGAAAGATTTATTTACTGAATGACAATGCACAGCAAAGATGATGGGAATGATAATGATGACGACGATAACTACTCATAGGTTTCTCCTACGATTCTCCTCTGAAAATTCTTCTTGAGTCTATGAATAAGTTACAGAATCCATATTCATATTACTTGAGGAATTAGCTCGATGACGGACGAACCATCGCAGGAATGACGTAAAAGCACTACTAAAATGACTAGAGTTCCTATATCTTTTCTACCGTAGCTGCTATTGTTTTCAAGAAACGTAAGTAATTGAAAGCTAATAACATCTGACATTTCGTTTCGGTGATTCAATGTTCAGAGAGTTTAATATTATAAATATTTTTTTCTTCTGAATTCGCTCTTTCTTAAATTTTTTTTAATATGATTTCGTCAAATGTCGTGCTTTAATTACACTTTTCCTTTTGAATATGGTAATGTTTCTACATTTCATTCACTTTCATTACTTAAGTCATATCTGTGAAACAGGAAAGCGCGAATGTAACATTGCCCCTAGTTAAAGTTCTAAGTTTTGCTGTTTCGTATTTCTTTTCCAGACAACGGAATAAAACTTTCAGTTTATCATGCTGTTTAATTATATAAGTTCCTTGTGAGCTGCACGATAAGAATGATTTGTGCGACTGAAAGATTTTAAAATATGCAGCATATTACAAAACTCGGAACAATAGAATATATCCTACTCTATAAGAAAAGTAAATAAAATGCAGAAGAACAGCTCTGTTTCTGTAGAATTATTTAGCACAGTCACCTTGTTTAATTCGAAGGCATTCTAGCGTTTAACCTCTTAAGAGAAATGTTAACTATAATTGAAAATGTTGAATAAGGTCCATATTTTTTTATGAGCCTTGAATGCTTTCATTCGCCCCATGAAATATGAGCTTTGTCATTTATTGACTTATGGGAATTAGTTCATTTTTTCTCGTAATTATTTTCGTGATTTTTATTTTGCCACATCATCTCAAGACTGAAAAAACGTCGAGATTCATGGGGGATCATTTAAATTGCAGGGTAACGAAAACTTTCCATACTACTTACAGTCAAAAATATTCAGACTACAACTACGGTGAGGATGAGTATACTGTTACTTTCTCTAAGACTACCTCTAATCAGGCTATGAGATGAGGAGCGGAGAGCATAGGAACGCAAGTTGATATGATAGTAAAGATAGTGAAACCGATTAGACAAATTCTGTCAACAACCATCGCAGCAAATTGCCAATCAGAAACGACTTCTCCATCTACGTCATCTTTGCGTAATTTGTTGGTCATGAATCTGATTTCTCTTAGAATAGCTCCCAGCTCAGCTTGTGAATGTAAGCATGTATGCACGAGAGAACCTGGATCTTCACTCGATCCCACCACGTTAACGTATCCTCCAGAAGAAGTGGTGTTAGTCGGGCGAAAATCGTCGTCTCCACCACCGCCTCCGTCCAGAACGTTAGCTAATAGGCTTCTGGAAGATCTTTCTTTCATTTCAAGCTCTTTGATCTTTGTGCTCTTGATAAGATCTTTCCGAGTTATCTCTTGCCCGGGACGCGTCATCCTCAAGATCCATGGCAACCACAGAAGAAAAATCTGTTTAATCTATGGAGAGAGGAAGAGAAAGAAACTTGGGTTTACATTTAGATAAATATATATAAGTAAATTTCCGTTTTAGATTTCAAAATTTAATTTTGTCTTTTATTTAGATATTTAAAATATAATCAGTCAGTTATTGGTTATTCAGATGCAAAATAATTTATTATATACCTTTAACTTAGAAACTTTATTTATTAATTATAATAGTACTTTAATATAGCTCTGTGAATTAATTTAGTTTAGATATTACAATACCACCTCACGACACATAAAGAGCACGAGACCTTTATAAGCGTATAACCGAATGAACATACTGAGCATATAATTAGATGAATTTGTTTAATATCTTATATGGCTTGATACTATTATCGATTTTCAAACAAATTATTTATTGAAAAAGAAAGCTGTAAAAATTAAATGTGAAAAAAATTAAATGCAGAAGACAAAAAGAGGTAAACACTTAAACTCTTCAGAAAAGTAATTGTTTCATGTTTGATTAGTGTTTACATTAAAAAAAGTTTTCATTTGTTATTGCTTAAAGATTTTAAATACCTATTCCACCGGGAAAATTGATTAGTTTTAATCTTAAATGAATAAATTATGTTACGAGTAAAACATCTGATCGAATAAAACAAATTACAATTGATTTTTATAGTATGTTTAACTTTACTGTGCTCCTCACAGTTCGATATTTAATAGAACTTTCATAGAAACTAATTTGCAAGCATGAATCAAATTATATGAAACGTCATTTATTTCGTTCCGCTTTGGAAGTTTCAATTTAGGTACTCTATCAAATCTAATTGACAGTTGCCTTTTATCTGATGTCATCAGTTAACCTCATTCGGTTTCAGCTGGTGTTCAGCATTTACCACAACAATCTCGACTATGTTTTGATCTCCATTGAAATATTCATCCGAAATAGATCGCTGCCAATGATAATTGTCTGTCGTGAAAATCAGTAGCAGAGACATTTCTGTGATTTGCTTACGCCGTTTAGTCGGTTGGTGAAAATCAAATGCTACGGATTCATAATTTTTTTCTGTATTAATACTTAAGACTAGTTCTAAAACTTTTATGTGAAATAATTAAATAATTCGTATAATTGCATAGTGGTGTAGTGGTTAGGGAGCTAATGACTGTTCTAGCAAGGCAAACTTTGTGTGTCAGCTCTAACTCAGACAATGGTCATCAGGGACTTCAGCTCTTGAATGACCATTGTCTGGTCTCAGGGACGTCTTTGTATGTGAAGGTCTATAAAAGCTAGGAGTAGCTTTTTGAATTTTTCTCTGTCCTAAATGTTGAAAATCGATTAAAAATCGATTAATAAATCTTATCGTTGCTTTAGAAAGTATTCAGAAAAGTGTTTAAGTTATCGCTTTTTATGGTGACAGTAACAGCTGTTCTGTAGATCCCCTTCCCCAACCTTCTCTGAGTCCTTGGGATCTTTGTGGCATGGTCATTTATTCCACTGTGTAGAAAAAAGCATTACTCATAAGTAAAGTAAAAATTAGTCTCTTAAAACTGAGATTTCTCAAGCTAGATTACTTCCAGCTAACGGACACAGTAAGCCAAATGGAAGTCGTACGTGGTACCTCTGTTGATCGAGAACTAATAGATTACCTGTCCACATTGAAGACAGGGATTTATATGTCTCAGAGATATATTTTCGTGTATGACTTTATAATCAAACATGCATAAACAGGTTATTAGTACAGTATTCAATACTAGAAAAACAGAAAATTTCCTATAATCATGGACACTTCAGAGTCAGGGATTGGCTTAGCCGATAGTGCGTCAGACATCTAATCTGTAATTTCCAGATCTCCGTTAACCACCAATATGCCCTCCTGTCCTCGATGAGAAACAGGACACCGAATGGTCTTGGAAAGGCCATTGGTGTCCGTTGGGTAGGACATTAATTCGTGGCGCCATATGTAAGAGTGCCACATTATGTGCACTTTAAAAATGCTGGATGACCAAGACGGTGTGCTCCCATCTGTCCCGTAACAGCTGTTCTGTAGATCCCATTCCCCAACCTTCTCTGAGTCCTTGGGATCTTTGTGGCATGGTCATTTATTCCACTGTGTAGAGAAAAGCATTACGCATAAGTAAAGCAATACAACAACATGGAACACTTGACTAGTTAACTGAAACGATTTCTGCAGTTGTAATCTCTGTTAACTATACTTAAGCATACTTGTGATAGCTCAGTAGTAAGAGTACCTCACACGCTATAGGAAGTTGCGATTTCTGATCCTAGCCGCAGTGAAATCTTTTCAGCTATTTTTTCAAGTATAGTAATAATTGTAAGAATTAACAGTAGAAAAAATTAAGATATATCCGAAGCGAATAATTTAGTAGAACCCTAGTTAGTAGCAGTGCTTTGAAATTGTGTAGAACGTGATATTGCATAGCTTCATTATTAAATGTGCTCAATAACTAGCTGAAGAAAAGTTGCTCATTCAAAATGGTAGGCAACAGATATCGCTTCAGGTCAGTGATCATGTACCAAATACAGTTTAGCAGCCTAGACGCGGTGCAGAGACACTGGGGACGACTCCGAAAAGCACCTAGAGCAGGAGCTCTTAACCTTTCGTAAGTTAATTAGCCCTAAGGGACAAACAAGGACGCTAATCATTCCACAAGAAAAATTTTATAAATGAGGTACCGGTACAATTTCAATATTTTGATTTCATATGCCAGCAAAATGAATAATGACATATTCGACATCGTACAACACAAAATTATTAGAAGTTAGATAAAAATGCTAACTGATGCCACTAAAATTGAAAAGAGGAAAAAAAACACATATTATAAACAGAAAAAATGAAAGTATCAAAAATAAAGTAAAAAGCTGTTGTATTTTATGTAATTTTTTTTTACTTTTAAACTAGGTATAGTTTACATGTATCGAGTTTAAATCATTTTTATATTAAAAACATTAATCTTCAACTAATCCCAATGCCTTTTCAATCACTTCCTGAACCCTTTTAATCACCCCTGGTTAAGAAACCATGATCTAGAGTGTGGACAAATTTGCCCTCTCTTTGCAAGAGATTTCATTGCACTCGAGGTACCTTAACCTTGATAGTCAACAACCAAAATATCACAGACAGTTTACACAGATAAAATAGGGAAAAATTGTTATATAATTGAGGAAAGATTAATTATCACGATTGTTGGAGAGGCATCTAAATAGAAACAATAGCAGTCAAAAAATAAAATTTTATTATATTTATTATTATTATTAAATTAGACACCGATCAAATGAAAATGTATTGATTGTTTTATTCCATCAACACATTTTCATCAGTACATAGTTTAATATTGTTAAATAATAATCAATATAATGCGAAGGCAGATATCACTATGAAGTTAACGTCGATAAATTTTAGATGAAAAATTCTATTGAGCAGGGTGGGATACGAACCCACGACCTCCTGATCTCCCCTAATTGATGCTATGAACTTTCTACCCACAGTACGCAATTCTGCGTGTCTCATAAAGGTATTTGTCCCAGCTGTTCTCAGTCTCAAGAAACAATGACAAGCATGTCATGAGATGGTAAGTACATTCTGAGCGTACAAAACATCTGAGTGATCGACATTAATTTCATGGTAATATCTGCCTTAATATTCATTAAATACGTCGAAAAAATATATTTTCAATATAATATGATTTCATTTTTTTTAAAAACAATTGTATATTTTGTTCTCTTCTTTACTCTCGGCGCATATGTGACTCTTGGAGAGGGTAACGCTGTCCCTAAAAAGTTAATCAATTGAGCATGTTTAGACAGAAGTTAAAAATAGTCATGACAAGTATTTGTAAAGGCTATTGTAGAGACTTCGTGTACTAAAACAAAATTTGGACGATTTTCTTATGGGATCAATGTTTTTGATGTCTGCTGGACATCGATTTACCGATTAAGAGTCCATTACAACGTATAATATAAATTGAATTGTGACAAGAATTCCTTTCGATACTGGTATGAGTTTCTCAATCATCAGACTTAAATCAAATCGAGCATGTGATGCATATCATACAGTAACAACTGACGAATCAGGAAACTTGACCCTTTATTAGAAATGAGTGATCCGCTGTTCTGCAAAAGATGTGGGCATTAGGATGAACGGAAAAGACTTGCAGTGTATGAAGGAGGCGAAAAAACTCACTTATCCAATCCTAGAGGATATAAGAAATTTTGATATTAATTTTAAGTTGCATGGCGTATTACTTTTTAATTCGTGGGTTTTCGTGTTTGAATAAATATGTGCTTTATCACCCCTGTTGACTTCCTCATATCACTAGAGAACGTTTTCTCATGTAAAACTGGAGATTCGAAGACTGGGTTACAAATACCGAAAATTAGTACATTTTAAGGAATTTCATTTACAATATAAAGGTGGACTGTCATTTTGTGTGAAAATGCGACCACTGTGTTTCTGTTTAAATCCTTAATAAAGAATATTCATCCCTTAAATATTTATTTTGAAATTTTTTCTTGCATTTTTATTCTTACTTTTGTCCCTTATTCACTTTGACACAATCGAATGTCAGAGTAGTCAGTTCCAACCTTCCAAAACTCGACTGTTCACAAATTTGGTATGCATCTTTATCTTACTTTTTTCTTATTTCACTTTTAGTTTAAAAACTAAAAATTTAAATGTTACTAAGTACATTTACTAATGTGCCTATAGCACATACACTAAGGAAAAGATGTTATTCTTATCTTATGCTACATCACTTTTCTAATCTCAAATTTATTCACAAATTCTGAAGTTTTCCAGTTTCCATTATTTTGAGTTGTTTCCTTGTCAATGATATTTCTGAACAAAATCTGCATTATTGATTATCGGTTTCAAAGTGTACATATAGTAAAAGAATCGCGTTTCCTACGATTTTGCGAACTTCAAAAATTTAGTTTTGGAGTCTAAAGAAGTGCGTGGAAATGAAATATATATATCTATATGCAGAACATTCTGAGATCTTTCCCGAGCAGCCACGTCCCAGATGTAGCAGCTCCAACAACTGTGCGAAATGCCACTCTTGAGTCTAGATCTTCACTCGCACCATTTTATGCAAAACTGATAAGACTTCGAGCTTAAGTTGTTTCCACGAAGACTTTCTCGCGGACCCTACCAACCGTTGTTACTATGGTAACAGTTCCCAAGATAGCTGGTTATAAGAAGCGAAATTCGAAAAAATTCTGCAGCTGATGTAGTGTTTGGGAGATTTCTCACTGTTATCATCACCTCTGAATTTCCACCATCTTTTCCCAGAATTCTTCTCACCAGAGATGGAAAAATATCTGTAGGTATCCGAACTCCCTACCATGGATAACTACGTATCACAGTTTAATGTAAGAAGCACCCATGAAAGTGAATATTATTGAATTAAAAACACTTTCCGTTCAGAATTTGGAATTTATGGATAAAACGATTTAACTTACTCATCCTTTTATTGTTAACTAATAGTAGTATAGTAAATGAGAGTTCTGGGCCAATGTTAAAGTATAGGGGATCCCATGTTAACCTATGGTACACTTTTGGGGAGATGAGCGTTGACGTGGTGTTAGGAATTTTTACACTATTTTTTGGAGAGACGTTCTGTGTGAAAAACAGGACACGATTAGTTTTTGTTGGGAAAAATGCAGCAGTTATCAATACTTCACTGAATTCTTGGGCTGTTGGGGTGTAAAAATTGGTAAAATAGGAGAAATCGAGAAAAAGCAAGACATTTTGAGAAATTAGTTTAAAAAATATGACAGTTCAAAATCAATAGGTAAAATGAGGTTTTCGAGGGCTGCGGGAGAAAAATATGACGGAAAAATAGACTTTTGGGTGCTATCTGTGAATGTATGGATTTTTTACGTTCCAGTAAGGATGAGGACTAATTACACTTTTTAAGTTAATTAGACATTAGTAGGAAAAAGCCCCTGTTTTCGGTCAAGAGGGTCCATCTCATTTTTCCCATCCACAGAGTCTATTGCAGCATCGGTGTAGGCTCTTGTTTTCAGTATACATTGCAGAGGGGGTCACCGACTTCAGGCATGAGGTCTGCAGAAAATATTATTAATAAGCTCTGCTGATAATCTCTTCGTGGGGAAGGCTACCAAGACAGATGATATATCTATTGCTCCAAATGTATTTGCGTTGCCGTGACACTGGGTGCTCATTGAAGCTCTGTTAGATACCTCTTTATATCAATTAATAAAGACAAAAAAATCTGTTAGCGTTAAGGGAAAAAAAGCTGAATTCATATGGGAGAGTTTTTAAACTCTTCATTTCTTTTTCTCCTTGCTTCTCTCCCATTTTATCTAGTCCCTTTATATACACTTATTTCGTGCGCAGAACTGTGAAATCGATGCTTTGCTTATGATAGCGATGCTTCCTGTTCAAATCTGCAATATGACGTAATGAATGTATTCTGAGAGACTTCGTGTTGACGCTAACGGAAATCTTGTTTGGCGCTGAGCAAAGGGCTGGCTCACTCGGTTCAAAAAGGAGATAAAGATATGAAAGTAATATTGGAATGTATCTCTTCGCAATGCAACTCCATTCGTGATTACTCAATTGTGGGTTATTGCCATCATAAGCGTGATGCTTGCTTAGTATTCGTCCGAATCATTTTCTGCAAAACTTGACTTATTTTACCAGTCGCCCCGAAATAACAGCACGACCCGACCTCTTCCGGTGTAGCGGTGTATATCTGTAACAAGGATCTCGGTTGGCTTAACATTCATAATTTCTAAAAAAATAATAAGTATTGTTGGATAAAATGTTGGGGAACTTTTGTTTTTGGTAAAAAGTCTATTATTAGTGGTACGTTTTCTTATTAATTTTGCTATTTCTATAATTGCAGATTTATTTTTTTTCAGCTGATTGTTTTGTAAATGGTATCACCTATCTTGTCATACATATCTGAAATTCGAAAATTCCCAAAGGCATACGTTTTAATGCCATCTGCATCAACTATTCTTTTGGTATATTCATGAGACAATCCAATCTTTGCAATTTCAAATATTTCCATATCGTGTTGTAGAGATCGAAATTCTATTTGTTTGGTACTTAAAATTCTTTTCTGACAGAGACAGTGACGATAATTTTCGTGAGTAAATTCATTTTTAACACCATTCGCTGATTTCTTTGAAATCGGGCCATCTACAGAATATAATTTTGAACGTAGTGCAACGACCTCCTTAATTGAAAAACCTTTTAATTCATCTTTAAATTTTGCTGGTACTATTTTATTTGAGGTATTGAATAATGGGTGGTCTTCGGGAAAATTTGAGAAATCAAAGCAATCAGAGGTGTAATTTTTCGTATAGGTTATTTGTCTTAATATCTACGCAAAACGAATCGGTGACTGTAAATATTAATTCTGCATTAAACTTTGGTTTCAGAAAATTATAGAAAAAGTTATACATGTGTAATTGGCTCAATTCTAAAATCGTCACAGCTGCATAATAAGGTTTGTCTAATGTAATATTCTTCTTTTCCATATGAATAAATACGACATTTTCTGATAATTTAATACAAGAAATGTATCTGGGGTTTGTCATTAATTCTTTTAACTTCTTTTCAATAGTAACAATGCGCCAATTTATTCTTTTTCTTTTGTTTTTTATCGTTTTACCATATATTGCATTATTCGTCATTTCAAAAAAGTCCTTCTCAAAATTATTGGTGGCGTTCATTCGTTTTGTTGTATTAAAATCTATATAAGGTTTCAGCCACGGTTTTTGATCAAATTCTAACATTTTGCGAACGTTTTTCACCCTTAGTCCCAGTTCTACATAAAGTTTAAGTAACCGGTAGTGAACTATATAATTTTACTTATCAAACAGATTTGGTATTAGGAATGAGATGTTACGATCACTGAGTTTTAATTTATCGGGGGCTAAGGGGAAATCATTGTGTAAATCGTGCAGACGTGTTGGAAATTCTAAATCAACTTCGCAAAAATAGCCTTTTTCATTGTCGTCTGGAACACTAAGGATGTCAATGTCGCTTACCCATTTGAAATTACCGATTGGGAGAGGTTGAGACATTGCCCACCCATATAAATTATTCGCATCGAAATACGTGATGTAGTTTGTGGTTTGCTACTGTCGTATTGTTCTAGTAAAGGATTATTGGCTCGTGCAAACCTTTTAGACACTAGAGATATTCCTCCTCGTAATGATCTTTCTATAAAGAAGAACATGTCGTTTTTTATACGTTCTAGCTCTACTTCAGTCATTTTCAAACTTGCAGAGTCGTAAATTGGCTCAAACTGGCTGGTCGAGTTTGTAATAATTCATGCACGAACTCCTGAAATTTTCAAAAATATCCCCGAGCAGTAATACGTCAGTGAGCATGTATAGATCGTGATATTCACCGAAAGATTTTATGGGAAATTGTTCCCACAGATTTTTTGCTCTTTCGTATTGTTCGTCATTTGGGAAATTTTTTCGATGGAAGAGCTGTTTCCAAAAACTGAGCGCTATTTTCCAACTAGTCATAGGCGAAACTACCTTTGTTCTTCAAAAGTTGCTTTTGGAATTCATTCAAATCATTTTCTTCACAATATTGATTTAATATGTGGAAACTATTCGAATTTTTTGCCAGAAAATCCAGTGAAGTGCTGAGAAACATGTACGAATCAATAAATTTAATATGCCGAATTTTATGCATATATATTTTTCAGTAGTCCGGGGTATGACCGAAATTTTCCTCGTTTTACCAAATTTCCACAATTCTTTTACTATGAAGTGGCCAGCGAATTCTTTGAGGTTATGAAACAATACAGGTATATCTTCTGCAAATTTGTATTGCAGATTACATTTTTTGTGAGCAGCACCTCTGAATTTTCCCGTTAAATAATCGTGGTCTCTCAACTTTCGGTTTCCAGTATTTTCCCACAAATATGGCAACACTTCGCATCATTAAAACTCTGCCAACCAAAATAAGTCATCTTAATATTGTTTTTCTTTAAAGTTTTTATCACGTTTTCGGCGTCGATCATTTCATTTAAAAAACGCTCTATTGCGTTTTCGCCTCTGTACTTCCTGATTGTTATTAGTTTTCCATCTGGGCCAACTATGATATATGCAAACCCCGATGGTACTAAATATTTAGTTCGTATCCTACATGGGTTAATTTCGCTTCTGGAATATTTTGAGAAACATTCAAAATCTGCATATATTAGGTACGGATGTCTCAAACTATTCTTGATTGCAAGGAATTGCATAGAACTTTGTGTGGAAAATTTAATATTTTGCAGTTTGTTCGATTTGCAATCATTGAAAAAAATATATAAAATATAAATCATAAATCTTTTCTGCAGAAATTGTGAAGACAGTATGGACAAGGGAAAGATTCACCATGGTGTTTGGACAGATATGCTGTAACTCTGCTGAAAATTTTTATCCAACAATAGTGGGACTCGATACCTTTCTTTAAAAGTAACAGTTGTATAGGTTTTTTAGCACGATTCTTTGAAATATATAATGTCTCTATGCCATTTTTCTCAGAAATCATTACGTTGATAGAGAGTTTGTTTAATTCCTCGAATTTTGGAATTTGATTGATGGTTACTGGATAAGTCAGCCATGATGTGTCCAAATCATTTTCTTAATGTCTATAGTTTTCGACATGGTGAGGATGATCATTAGCTGAATGTAAATCAGATATTATTGACCACAGAAAGCATTTATTGTCTGAGTTTTGAACATTGACTACTCCTTTGGTAAATTTTAAATGATTTGGCAAATCTATGAAAGATGCTCAAACTGCATTGTAACATTTGAATTTCGAGTGAAATAATATTGTCGAACACCCATCCGCTTCCCTGTTTTACAAAACTTTCTATCTTCATCTATTTTTTCATACAAATATTTCAGAAATAAACTTAAATTATCAGCCAAAGTGATTATTTTGTTACGTGTTGAAAAATATCCTGAAACTCTTTCTTCCTGCCTTTCGGGATTCGTGACATTTTTAAAATTTACGTGCAATATGATTCTAATTTTTAGAGGCTGGCTGAGTTTTTTACCGATAATACATTTCCACTTATCGTTTTTTTTTCACCAGAAAACTTTTTATATCTTGCCGCACGTCTATGTTATCTATTTTGTATATACGAAAAGTTTTTCTAAAAGCATTATCTGTTTTTATACGATAATCTTCCAGATGACTTCTGTAATTATCATTTCTATCAAAGCTGGAGTCGCAATATTCACATTTCTTAAATAGACGAGAAATACACGCAGTTTCCCTATGGCGTGAAAGGTTAGATTTAAGAACAAATTTGCCGCAGTTAACGCATTTTTCTCTAATGCTCATCCTCAGAGTTCACACTTTATTATGCTAGAATAACCACCGTATTTATAGGCAAAAAGGATTTAAAACAAATTTCGGAATCTCGTAACACTTGCTAAGTCAGTACTAAGATCTTTTGTCTATTGCTATCTGTACAGGAAATAGGAAATGCTGAAACAGGATATCCTGTCTTCGAGTCGTCTCCGTGAAGTCACGAATGGAGTTTTTTTTTTTTTATTTAATACAACGTTTTTATTATGCTTCTTACAACGTTCATTTAATGCTTCATAACTAAAATTTACCAAAGCAGAATTATTTGAGTACTACCTATCTTCTTTAAATCCAACACAAAATAAAATCCCTACGTAACGTCTATAAGATATCGAAGATGACCCATGCATATCTGCTGTTAATTTAGACATCTTATAGACGTTCTGTAGAGATTGTGTGAATTTTTTTTTTAAAGAAACCGTCAGCGACATTTTGCTAACAACGTTTTTATTATGCTTTCTTGCAACGTTTATTTAATGGTTCATAGCTAAAATTTACAAAAGCAGGATTATTTGAGACACCAAATATTTTGTGATATGTGGCAAAGTTTTGAGAAATCAAAGAAGTCCGAGTTTAATTTTCCCTTCATATCTGAATATCGACCGGAAAGGTATTGGCAAATATCTGTTATTCTGAACTTTGGCTTTAGAATTTTTAGTCGACGACTAACAGTTTTCCCTCTAATGGTTGCAGGGTTGCTTTTCGTTCTGAGACAATTACACAATATACGTGATATAATTCATTTGGCGCCCTATTTAATTTAAATCGTATTTCGATGTCAGCAGTTGCTGATAATTCATATAGACGTGATTCGTATTTGCTGACATCGAAGTGGAATATCGGATACAGTTTACAATCTTGGTAACTGATTTGTGTACCCAAGTCGATATCCATATTTTTTTGCCGCTAGTAAGCTGTTGGAAACTCGCACATAATCTAAACTGTTGGGTTCAAAGTTGCACTCGAATTCTTGTTCGGGAAACTGTTTGCTATTCACTCTGATCTGAATCCGTTCTAGTAACATGTGATCAAACACCATAGTGTTTCTGGTTTGATTATTTAATCGGTTAGACTTTTATAAGACGACATAAGATGGACGGGTTTATTTTGAGTTGTAGTAACCCGCCAACTGACATGAGAGTCAATTCGAGTATTAGATTTGTATAGTTTGCACTATTCCCAAAAGATTTCATGTGGATTGCCGCTTGCTAACTGAGATTCTAGTTTTGCAAGTACTTGTAGTGATGGTTCCGCTTTTGGAATAAACCAAGATACGTGAGATATTTCAAATTTATACAACATAACCCCAACTCTCTGAAAAATGTCTTTGTCGTCATTTTTTTCTATTTTATGGTACGTTTTACACCGCGAAACACTTTATCTACGTCTCGGCAGAATCCAAACAGCCGATTCAGTGGTAAGAATAAACTTACATTTTGACTATTTTTTGTAATTTCATATCTATCCGAGAATCCTTGATTGAATTCAGGATTTTTCTTCAACGCATATGCAAAATCCTTTATCTTATTATTCATGTCCAGTTTACTTCGCCTCCGTCGTACAAATACTTATTCATTTTCGAACTGTCTGCGGTATCTTTGAACCACATCATACTTGTGGCATCACTGTGTGAAAAGTCTTCGGTAAAATCAATTAAGTTGTGAACTGTAGTCGTCACTCCTGGCAATTCAACATCTTCCAATTCTCTGTGTTCAATAAAATATTGAGCTCTCTTGAAAATGTTGTACCCGTTATTGACCATCGCAACTACATCATTGCCGCCGATATCAGACCCATCTGATTTAAATATTTTGCATCTGACGTGTATATAACTGTTCTGTGGATGTAGAAAAACGTCCATATCTTTGGTAAATATTTCGTATTTTTCTAGATTTTTAACATTCACATTGGTTTCTCGATATTCCAAGTACTCGTATTTTGTCGTTGAATTATCGTCTATTGAGTCTTCGAACAAATTCCAGTAAGTAGCTTCAACATCCATCTTATACTTACTTTATGACTTTATGATTTTTAGGCCATTTCCATAAATTAACTGATTAAGAATATTTCTGCTTTTAGGGGATATTTTCTCGTTTTTTCGAATAATAGACGATGGAATTGTATAAAATATTTTAATTCGCTTTCTTCATATCTTCATCTTTATTTGGGTCTGATGTGTAGCAAGTAAGTCACGTTTTCCTTGTTCAAGTCAATTACTTTGTTATTTTGATCGGTTACTTTCATTCTGACGTTGTAAATGTGATCAGTTTTATTCAGCGGTAAATATATGGGGAAGAATGGATGTGTGTCGATTAAACTGCCAGGAGGTGTTTGAGGCACGAAACTGTACAACACGTCGCTATTCTGGTTATTGAGATAGGAAGATTCGACAATAGAACAGTTAATCAGAATTCGATCGACCCCTCTCGTTATGTTGGGTGGGAACTTTCCTTCGTTTTTTGCTGCATCGATAATTTTCGATTCGAACCACTAGAATTTCTCGCCACTTTCCTTCAGAAATATCTATTTCATATCCTCTTGCCAAACGAATAACAAAATGCTTTCTAGTATTATAGGGCTAGGATCCCCAAAGACATTTTTTTTAAAACATCATTAAATCCGTCTATATCGTAGATTCCATTCGGGAAAGTTTTTTTATTCCATTGTCTTCCATTGAAGTATTTCGGAGTGTTACTGTTATGTTTATCACTGATGTTGTACCAGGTATACCACATTTTGCTACCGATCAGTGCTATCTCGTATTCACCATTGAGTGTGATCGGCGTTTCATAATTAATTTCCAAATCTTCGAAGTTGTATGCCGTAATATTAGAGGAATTGATAGTTATAAGTATCATCTTTATTAATATAGTGTAGTACTTTGTAGTACTTATATGCTAGTTGTTACCAACAATTCATTCCGATCGTTAGGAGTTTGTTCAAACTGATACAATATATCATATGAGCTTATATTATTATTCCTTCGTTTAATGTAATAGATGCAATAGTAACCGCATTTTACAGAGTAATTTGTTTGAATTTGCGAAGAGTTATACACGATCGGCTTTGAAGATGACAGCAAATAGTGTTTTATTTCTTCAGGTGGCGATAAACCGAATGGATCAAAGTACTCGATGTAAGGTAACTTCGCATCATTGAAATAAGCTACCCAATGAGTTCCTGCACCACGGTAAACGTTAAAGTTCGCTATACCATTTTCGCTCTTGAATATTTTTGTTGGCAAAGAATCGATAGAATATACACCACGGAATCCTTTTTCGTTTTCCATATTTTTTCGATATCTAAGTTACTTAATGGCTCTTTTTTTTAAATCCCTGAGCAATTTATTTTTCTGGAATGTGCAAACCTTTTCCCTTTCTTTTATTTTAAGATAAGCCAGCTGTGTTTACTTTCCAGGAATGTATAACCCTTTTCCTAGAACTTTTTGTGCAAGCTTAGTACCAGCATATCCCGCAGCTCCAACTGCAGCTGCTTTTCCCAATGCTACGAGTGCAGGTATTAAGAACGGTAGAAATCCACCTAGCTGTGTTTTACTGAATCGAAGTCGAACTGGGGTTTTAGATTTTTTTCAGTTTAATGATTTGTCCCTTTGTCAGTTTCAAAGTATCGTTACCTTTCTTCTGTGGATCAATGCTTAAAGTTATAGGATTCTTATTTGCAAATGCACTCTTCAATTTTTGCTTTTGTCCAGGCGTTAAACTAGCTAGATAACTGTGATACATTATACTTTATTTAATAAGTATCACGTACTTATATTTTATATATAAAAATTAAGCATGTGTTGTGTAAAGTGTAAAACGAAAACGGGAACTTAAATTGTAAAAGGATAACGTTGAATATGTGACATCAAAGAATAAAAGAGTGATGATGAGAGGTAGATGCCGAACGTGTGGAAAAATGAAGTATAAATTTGTGAAACAGAGAGGCATATTTGTAAAAGGTGGATATATAGTATGCTGGATTCAAGAAAAGTTTAATCCACCCGAAATGCACATTCCAGGTTACCAGTACTGTGGACCTTTTACGATATTGGAGAAAAGGTTAATGCAAGGAGATCCTGGTATTAACCGTGTGGACAAAGCCTGCAGAAAGCACGACATTTCTTACAGCAAATCTACAGAGACACGAAGCCGACCAAGAATTATTAAATGATTTGGATGAAATTCAGAATCCAACTTTAGGAGAAAGAATTTCAAGAATGATAATCAAACCTATCATTAAAACAAAGAAACGGTTCGGCTTAGGGCACAAGAAATAAGATGCTTTCTTCCGTTTACTACGATCCATTAAAGGGATTTTCCGGTATAAAAATCTAATACGCAAAACTGGATTGAAGGAAACAGAGGTAAGTTTCTCGAACAACAAGATGTGTACACGTTACACAATCCAATCTACACGAAATTCAAAACGAAACGGGTTTACGTCTCTGATGTGGACGACCAGTGGCAGAGCGATTTAATCGATATGCAAAAATTTAAATTACGTAACAACAACACATTTAAATTACATAATAACAATATCAAATTATGTTTTAACAGTGATTGACATTTTCAGTAAATTCGCTTGGGCAATGCCTGTTAAAAAGAAAACTGGTAGTGAGATTACAAAGGCGTTCGTCAAACTATTTCAACAGCGCAAGCCATCCAAGTTGCAAACTGATAAGGGAACTGAGTTTATTAATAGAGAAACACAAGCACTGTTTAGCCAACGCGACGTGAAATGGTTCGCCACCGGAAATGTAACCAAAGCGCAGATAGTTGAACCTTTCAATAAGACTCTAAAGACAAAAATGTGGAAATATTTCGCTGCCAATAATACGAGGAAATGGATCGACGTTCTTCCGAAACTTGTTAAGAATTACAATAATTCTTATCACAGATCAATAAAAATGACTTCAGAAGAGGCAAGTTTAAAGAAAAACAAAAATATCGTGCATTTAAATCTGTTTGGTAAAAAAATTAAATCTCTTACGAAACCAAAATTTGAAATCGGCGACAGAGTGAGAATTGCCAAGTACAACACAACTTTCAGAAAGGAATATTTGCCTAATTTCACAGAATAAATTTTTGAAATTGCTCAAATACTAAACACAAATACCATAACCTATATGTTAAAAGATTTGAAAGGGGAGCCTATTATCGGTAGTTTTTATACCCAAGAAATGGTAAAATACGAAAAAACAGACGATATTTACAAAGTAGAAATCATTCTGAAAACTAGAGAGAGAAAGAATAAAAAAGAATATTACGTTAAATGGTTTGGTTATGATAACACTGTTAATTCCTGGATAAAAGAAGAAGATCTCTTTTTAAAATAAAGTAAATGGAAATTCAAAATTTCGATGTTGAAGAAGACAACAATTTCTTAAACAGAAACGTATTAGCACAACTCTGGCCATTTAGACTTTCAATCCGTGGTCCATCGGGTTCAGGGAAGACAAATATTTTGATGAACTTAATATTTAACCATCTCTACTATAATAAAATATTTTTATATGCCAAAGACTTGAGCCGAAATATCAGTTTATGCAAGAAATATTTAACGATTTGCACGAAATTCTAGTGAAAACGTTTGGCGAAAAAATCCTAGTTGCAACTTTCTCTTCCAGTAAAGATATCGTCAAGGTCAACAAACTGGATCCCGAAATGCAAAATGTAATTGTTTTCGACGATTTCGTAACTGAAAGAGATCAAAAACTCATCGAAGAATTATTCGTGAGGGGAAGGGAAAAGAACATATCATTGATTTATCTGACACAGAGTTATTTTTTGACTCCAAAAGACATTCGATTAGAGTGTAATTATTTTATATTCTTTAATATGTTGAATAAGAGAGAATGTTGCAGATACAAATGGATCATGCAACAGAAATCAGGAAAGATATTTTTATGCAGTTTTATGCATATATTGTTTCAAAACCACACGATTTCTTATCAATCGATAAAAAAACGAAGCACATACCTCTCACATACAAAAACAATTTTGGAAAATAAAGATGAATTACTTGACAAAGTTTGGCGTCATCAACTCAGAGACCGGTTCCGAAACAGGACCAGCGGGAATTCCAGTGTGTCGCTTTTAAATTGACACACGATGATGACTACGACATGAGTAATAAAAATTGAGAAATGTAGCCAATCCCGAAGAGTGTCTGTGACAAAACAGTATCTACAACAAGAATCTATAACACTGAATCGCACAGGAAATTATGATGCAAATACTAAAAGAATATCAAATATAGGCAGACCTATAGAAAATGGAGATGCCGCTACCATTCAATACATTAATCATACTCCTTTAATTGTTTGGAACAATAGCTACGAAGCCCTGGAAAACCTCATTTTATCTATTGATTTTGAACTGTCATATTTTTCAAACTAATTTCCCAAAATGTCTTGCTTTTTCTCGATTTCTCCTATTTTACCAATTTTTACACCCCAACAGCCCAATAATTCAGTGAAGTGTTGATTACTGCAACATTTTCCCAAATCCAAAACCCACTCGTGTCCTGTTTTTCACACAGAATGTCTCCCCAAAAATTAGTTTAAAAATTCCGAACAACGCTAATCTCCCCAAAAGTGTTCCATAGGTTAACATGGGATCCCCTACACTTTAACATTGGCCCAGAACTCTCATTTACTATACTACTCCTAATCGAAATGATGATGTTTTACAAGAAATATTATTTGAAAATCTTGTTTTAAACGCTCGTCTGTTACTCTTTTATTTAGATATTTTTTTAATCCACTTGCAATAATTTATGTTCTACCATTTATTTGCTTGATCGTAGAAACTGCTGATTTGAATTCACTAGTTCACTAATCATCAACTGTTTCAAATATACACTGTCTTACCAAAACGTTAAGGAATTTTCATGTTAATGGGATCTAACTTCCAAGTTCTAAAATTTCTAAAATATGCATTTAATGGAAAAATATAATTGGCTTTAAATAAAAGATCATAAACAAATCTCTTTAAATCTCGACGTTCAACAATATTTGTTAAATATTTGAAGAGCTAGAATATTTCACAACAGCAATAGGTCATAAGAAATTACCTCTGAAATTAATCCGTAGTAACTTAACAGATTACCTCTAGATAAAGAATTCAATAAATGCTTATGCAAGAAAAAATATTTTTGCCGACGGCGATGGACTGGAATCCAAGATTCTCTAGATACATGCCAGAGAGATCTAATCACTAAACCAACCATCACTTCCGTAATTTATTTCCGCAAAGTGAATTTTATTTCTTTCACTGAACGTAACCTTTGTGTTTACTATGGATTCATTTTTCCATTAATAACGCTTAAGCGTGAGTGACTTCTTCAATTTTCATCTTATGCATTAGTAATAATTGAAGAAATAAGTTGCCTTTCCTGATTATAGATGGCGCCAGGTCAGCCACGCTCAGTGACCCGATGGTTGATTTAGTGGTTAGAACACTGTGGCATGTATGTGGAGAGTCGCGTTCGAGTCCCTCACCGTCGGAAAAAATAAATTTTTCCACTTAAGGGCCTCATAAGAAATTCTCTGTTTTGGTAGGACTGTGCATATTTGATAGGGAATTTTTTTACTTATTTCATATTTTCCTTAACAGAAAATTTATTTGAAGCCTTTCACTTTTATTTTGTATGTTTTCACTTTTCGTGAAGGACACGAAAGAGTTCACTGAGGCTTACTAATTGTTCCCAGTCATCCCCTTCCTTTTTTCTGTACATTCACTAAATTTTATAACTCCAACTCCAATCCTGATACATCTGCATCAGTGGACATCCCTATCTCAGGTTCATCGAAATAGCCATTGAGGACAAATAAAAGAAAGTATATTTTTTGTTCCAGTTCAAAGAGATAACTCAAGCAGAACATTATGCTACTGTTTATGATTTAAAAAAAAAACATTGAATCAAATTAATGATATTTATTTGTCATGATGACGATTTTGCATAGTAAAGCTTCAAAAAATTAATAGGTTCTAAGTTATTTTTTTTCTTTATTATAAGATGTTTCAGCATATATGAACTAATATTTAAAAGATATACGAGTTGAAATATAAGTGAGTAACTAGGATAATAAAATATCACCTCTGGCAGATATGAGAAAGTCTTTTTGCAAAGAGAATAAAATTTTGCAACTTTTAACAGTAGTAATTTGTACGATTGGGTGATTGGAAAATGCAAATTGCAATACACCTATAACCAGAGTTACGCGGTACTCAGTTTACACTATCAAAAAATGTAACCAATATGGAGCAACCTTCAAGAATGAGTATTAGACTGGCATCCCAGAGTGAAAATAAACTGGAATATTTTCATTTATATCATCTATTTATCAAGAATAAAGAGATAATAGTAAACTTCAATATTAATAAAATGGTCATCTGCAACAAGTTATATTTGCATTCTTTATTTAAAATTATATTCTTGCCATAGTAATGCCATCTGTTTAGCGACATCTTAATGAAATGAAGTTTGTCTGGACCCGACAGCGAGTTCTGACTTTTTCTATACTGAATAAATAATTTTTCAGACTAGTAAAAATAGTGGTTTATCTCATTTATAGCAGCAAGTTTAACTTTGTAGACTATTATATAAACTAAATAAGCTGATTCGTATGTATAGTGTTTCATAAAATATCATATAAATAATAATTTTACAAACTAAAGCACTAAATATTACTACAAATGCTTATTTTTTAATTTATATTCCCTTCATATATCCTTCTTCCAAATTTGGTCTTCATATTCAATAGTCTGCGTTACATTAATGATGAGTAATTTTTGTGATCAAAATGAAATGTATGAGAAATTATATTCCGCGAGTTCTTATATATAATTCCCCGCTGGACTCTTTCTGTGCATCGCATTGGGTTTTTTTTTATTTATATTTGTAATTTCAATTATGCAATCAGCTTAACAATAAAATAATATTGAAGTCGTGGTCCACAAACACTTTCACATTATTTCACAATCAAGATGACTTCGCTTACATTAAACAATCGGTGGAGTAAAGGCAAATATTTGATGACATTTCATCTGAGACTACTGTAGCATTCTAGGATGCTAGAACACTTTAGGACTCTCTCTAGCACAATCTTCCCCCTTGCACATTCTGAGACCTTTCTGCTCTCGCAGTCTAACACTTTCTCTTTCGAATACTTTCTTTCTCTCGCAGTCTAATACTTTCTGTCTCACCATCATCTCTGCCTGTTTAAAGCTTTCTGTTCCGATCCCGATCCTCACAAAGGTATCATATGTCCCTTCATTAATCAGCATCAACCAATCAGAAAGAGCAAATATTAGTGGGGATGGACACTTTCTTTGATCTTGCTCTCTCTACCACACGAGTCATTTCCTTTCCCAGGGTTGCTGCGATGCCATAGTCCTGATTGCCTCCCTGGGATTCATCAGGTGGTAAGAGGGCCTCTGCAAATGGAAACACAGGGGAAGTTGCCATCACTTTTAGGCTCTGGGAGAAGGTTTATTATCACCGCCTTACATGAATGCAGGACTGCAGACGTGAATGAAAATTTTGGCGCTGGCCAGCCAGGACTCGCTGGAAATGGCTCGCAAGTCTTTTGTTCCTGTGCCGACAATGGCGAAAAAAGAATTCTGAAGTACTTTTGATATCGTTCTGAGTATATGTCGAAATCTACGTGGAATAATTAATCTAGGCTTAGAGTGCAACTAGAGTGCAAAATAAAGTTTGTTATAGCCGTCCCGGTATCCGAGTTGTTAGCACGCTTGGTTACTCATCAAAGGGACCTGGGTTCGAGCCTTTTGATTAGACATGGGGGTTTGTATTGTCTTTCTGCTGGGGTCTCGCCTTCCTCACAAATTCTTCCCTATGACGTATTAAACTGATAGGCTCCTATCAGTCTTCTATGGCAAGCAGATGTTTGAGGGAATATTTGTTTATTTTTACTGCTGAGCTGCAATTTGAGAGAAATGTATAAATTAAACTTTCAATGTGCATTTTATTCGAAACAAGATTTTTTTTTCAGAACCTATCCCTCTCTTTTCCTTAAGCTGATGGTTTCGGTTTACACGGTGATTTCCCGAAACCTCGTAAATCGAGGGATGTGTCTATATTATTAGCCCTTATACAACGCAAAAACAATTTCTTATTTATTCCTTAAATTGAAAATAATTACGTTTTCTTATCTCCTAGAATTAAATGGCAAATCAGTTAGTGAATATGAAATAGAATAATAAATTATTATTATTATTATACACATATAATCGAAATATTCTAAACACAGTCAGTGACACAAAAAAGAAACAAAAAATCATTGTTTGGCGGTTTTAGTTGATACAAGTTTCAGCCTGAGACCTAAGTATCAACTAGGTATCGTCGTAAGATGTATGAAGTTCCAAGTAGGGATGTCTTTTGCAGTTCTGAGGAAGTTATATCAGAAATCTGCAGCTTCTTGAGATGATTTGTAAAACTTTTTTGAGATGGTGCCAAGGGCCCCGATGACAACGGGGACAACAGAAGTTTGTTTAGCCCACAGTCTAATAACTTCATTGCTAAATCTCCATATTTAGTCATATTATTATTATACCAAAACAGTCGTCCCATGGCCGAGTGGTCAGCGCGCTTGACTAGTGATCTAAGGGACCTGGATTCGATCCCCGGGTAAAGCATGGATGTTCGTATCGTTTTTCTGCTGAGGTCCTGCCATCATCACAGACCTACTACTATGGCATATAAACTGACAGGCTCCTGTCAGACCTCTGTGGCAAGCAGCTGCTTGAGGGGGTATTTATTTTTTTTATTTATTTATAACAAAACATGATTGAAAATTTTAAAAATAAACACTGACTAAGGAGCAACAGGTCGAATTTAATTAATAATAATCTTATTAATATAGATATTAGCTTGGAACAATGATAGACTGCAGGCCTGCCCCAAATGCTCGAAAAAGGTTATTTTATGCATAGTCTCCTATAACATATAATCTCTTTAGATGGTGTGTAAACACAAACAAACCCTTCTCATCGGTCCATTTTATGTTAAAGTAACAGGGAAAAACTTCAATTTACATGAATGTAAAGAACCCTAGTGTCATGTCCGTCTAATTTATTTATTATTTTTTGTTGTTGTTGTTGTAAATATATATCTGTATTAAGTGTATTTTTGGAAGTGCTGATACGGGGAATGTTACTCTTGAGTTTTTATTCGGGTCTGAGCTGGATGGCTGCAGATGCTCAGAGTGGCGAAAGTGCTTTTACGACTAGCCTGAGGATCTGCGTGATTGAGGGAGGGAAGCGCGTAAACAATGAAGGGCAGTCTAAGCGTCACTGTCAAACTGGAAGGACGTTTGATGCTCGTCAAGGGGACGCCGCTCTTTCTGAAAAACAAAATCCTTAAGGTTCCGTTCTGTGTGAGCCGAAGTACAGTTCTTTGTGAACCAGGTAATATGCAAGGATTAAATATCCTCTCTTTTGAGGGCGATAAAACGATTTCTGTTGTACCTCATTGTATGAATGCTTGCAATACCAAAGCAACGTTCAGAGTAAATTTCGGCTGATTGGAGTAAGTCCAAAGAACATCTAGGGAGTAGAATCATTCTGATCTTCAGCGCAGCGAAGGAGCACAGAATCGAGCGCATCCCCACAGCACGTGATTCTATGTGAATGTAAATAAGCTGCATCGTCCATCCACTACTTTTGTACTTCAGTTGTATCTTTCTACACGTCTGGGGCAGCAAGTCTGGGGCATATGCCAGGTGTAACAATCCGCAAACCTGTGATTTCATCTAGGAAATGGTGAATGTAAGCCATCCCGTGGCCGAGTGGTTAGCACGTTTGACTACTGATCTAAGGGACCTGGGTTCGAGCCCCAGGTAAGGCATGGATGCTTGTGTCGTTTTTCTGCTGAGGTCCTGCCATCCTCTCAGACCTTCTACTTTGGCATATAAACTGACAGGCTCCTGTCAGACCTCTGTGGCAAGCAGCTGCTTGAGGGGATATTTATTTTATTTAAATTTTGGTATTGAAAGAAATGTAGAAGGAAAGAATAGACAAATATAGAAGAAAGAAAAAAGAGATAGAAAAGAAAGAAGGGACAAAGTAGTAAGAAATAGAACAGAAAGAGGGGAGAAAGAAGAAAGAGGGAATATAAAATAGAAAAATAAGAAAGAGACAGGGAAATAAACTTACACAATTAGCTCTAGAATAAAGGAAACAGGCATGGATTGTAGAGAAGAGGAGGCGGGAAAAGGAAAGGAAAGCTAGGAAATTAGCTTGGCAAGAGAAAGAATATATGAGTAGTGTTGAAGGTGAGGTAAAAGTGAAAAATAATGGTGAAAATTCTACTAAAATTTTAAAGGTCAATAAAGATCGCTTCCATCAAAAATTAAAATTTAGCTGTAAGTGATTGCCGTGATAAACTGAAAAGACTGAATAAGTTGCAAGGGTTTAATGCAGATAATGCAGGAGGTAAAAATAACTATGGTAGTAAGAGTAATTTTAATGAGGTAAATAATAAGAGTAATAAAAGCAAAGTGTTCAGTAAAAGTGGTAAATTTTATCATGATGAAAATAGTTATATTCCTGAGAAAGGCAGATAGTTTGACAACTCTAAAGGTACCAGGAGAAAAGTATTAGATAATCTGTAAATATTATTAAGATTCATGCTGTCAGTGGCATGGAGAGTAAAGAATATGGCAATGTACAAACTAGCAAAAGATTTTAAGTTTAATAATGGTGATAAGCCAGTATGTGAGAATGTTTCTGGGGTAATCGAGTTTATGCCTAATGCAGCTGATAAAGTACTCAGTAAACCTAAAGCTAACTGGAAAGATGGGAGTGATTTCCCAACCAGGAATATTTCGGTCGACACCAGAGTTCTTGAGGATAATGTAAATTATACAAATCAGATGTTCAGAAATAAAGTTAAGGATAAGGTTAAATTTGAGTACATAACGAGAAAAGATGTAGTAGTAATGCGCGTAGTGCAATTAAATTTAAGGTGGAGAAGAATGTGGCTAGATTTAGTGAAGAAAGCATTTCTCTTGATGATAAATGTGATATATTGTGCAATGTACCTAATAGGGAGAAAGATGGTAGCGAGAGAAACAGAGAAACGGAAATAGAGTATACCAATTTACATGAGAGCAAAGTAAATGATAGTGTAGATAGTGATATAATTAAATGTGAGGAGGATGAGGATAATATATATTACACAATGAGTTACCTAGTAGAGTTGTTGATTATTGTACCGTAATTAATAAGTATGATAAAATTAATTGTGAAGATAGTGCAATTAATGTAGTAGCAAGTAGAGACATATTTGATCAAGATGATATATGTGGAGAAAACAGTAATCATAATAAAGTAGAAATGATAACTAAAAATCAGAATGCGATGTTTGTAAAGAATAAGGATAATTTTTCAACTGCGGTTGACTATCTAGTAGGAGATTTGAGCAAATCTGAGGACCGCGATAATTATCAGATAGAATCTTCGTGTCAATCTGAAGTTAAAGATAGAATGTAATTTAATAGGGTGACGCATTTTCTGATAAAGAATCATTGTAGATTAGTTAGAATAAACGATCGTGATGTAGAGTGTGATCTTCCGATTGAAAAGAAATGTAATTTTAAAAGTGGGAATAAATTTCGGTTGGATAAAGTATCTGAAGGTGATGTTCAAAATAACTATCAGGCAGACAAGGACCCTAATATTAATAAAAAAGATTAATGTCTGTATTGAAAAGGCGAGAGAAGTTAGTCAGGTAATGCCAGGTAAGAACCAAATAGGTGATAGATATAATTCTGAGGTAACGGATAGTGTACGTAAATTAGATAAAGATAAATCAGGGGAAGTTAGACAGTTAGTGAAAAGTGAGAATCTATCTCAGTAGGTCGGAAATGTAAATATCAAGGAATTAGGTTGTAAATATAAAGACAACATTAATATTGAGAATTATGTAAATAGTAATGATAAAGAGAAAATGCTAAAGCAGAAGGTAGATGAAAGATTTTTAGGCAGACATGATCTTAAGGAAGTAGATTCTATGATTAATGATAGAGAGAAAGTGTTAAAAGCTCAGTTAAGTGCTGTCGAAGGTTTAAAAATGAAAAGGGATAGACTCCATCCGACCCACCAGTGGAGAGACGCTCTATTCGAAAAATAAGGTTCACAGAGTCTGTAGACACTCAAAGAACTGCACTGCAGTCAAATTACAAATTACTGTGTGACAGTGACGTTTGGTGCACTACAAGTAATTTAACTGTACACTCTTTGGGTGACGACAGTGTTCACCAGACAAGCTGGGTGTCACTGACATTAGAGTGACAAAAGACATGAGACAGCAGTGACTTCGGTCTTAGTAGGGCAAGTCCTTGTATGAGAAGGCCTGTATTAAGCTAGGAGTAGCTTCCAGGATTCTTCTCTGTCCTATATGTCGCAAATCAAAAAAAAATAATAATCTATTTAAAAAATAATAATCTAATAAAACTCTTAGGAGGAAACGTGTCATATTCCTCCAATTTATTTATTATTTTATTTTTCTTCTGTTGTTATTGTTGTAAATATATATCTGTATTTAGTGTATTTTTAGAAATGCTGAGATGAGGAACGTGACTCACGAGTTGTTATTCGGATCTGAGCAGGCTGACTGCAGATGCTCATAGCAGCAAAAACACTTTCACGACTAGACTGAGGCTGTGCGTTATTGAGGGACCGAAGTGCATAAACAATGAGGGGCAGTCTGAGCGTCGCAGTCACTCTGGAAAGACGTTTCATGTGCATCAAGGGGATGCTACTCTTTATCAAAAACAAAACCCTTGACGAGAAGATTCGATTCTGTGTAAACCAAGGTACAGTTCCTTGTGAACCAGGTAATTGGCAAGGATTAAATATCCTCTCGCCGAGTTTTGAGGTCGATAAAGCGATTTCTATAAAGCGCAGATTTCTACCTCATTGTAGCAATGCTTGCAGAAAAGTGCAGTTTTCAGATTAAATTTGAACTAATTGGAAGAAGTCCAATCAACACCTAGGGAGCCGAATCATTCTGATCTTCAGGGCAGCGAAGGTCCACACAATCAATCGCATCCCCAGCATGTGATTCAATGTGAATGTAAATAAACTGTGTCGTCCATCCACTACTTTCATGCTTGAATTGTCTTTCATGCTTGAATGCTTGAATTGATTGGTCATCATTCTACACATCACTTAGAGCAAGTCTCAGGCAAACACCGAAGAGCCAAAACATTACGACCAGCGTGTCTTTATGCAAATCGGAACCACTGCAGGTAAATGACGGTACATGTGAAGATCATGAAAATGTATAAATAAAGCCTGATACTGAGCTCTGTTAAAATAGTATTTTTCGTGTTCTTCAGATGGGGAAAGGCAGAGGACTTAAGTGAGTTTGACAAATGCCAAATTGTAATGGACAGATGACTGGGTCAAAATATTTCTGAGACAGCAAGGCTTGTGGGGTGCTCATGGTCAGACATGGTTCAAAAAGTGGTCTGAGGAGGTAAAAACTACGAACCGCTGGGAAGGTGTCGCCGACCACGGCTCATTGATGCTAGAGATGAGTGAAGACACCCATATGGTACGAGTCAATAGAAGGGTTACTGTGGCGCAACTCGTCCGTAATTTGAATGCTAGTGACGGAAGTAATATGTCACAACACACAGTACATCGAACCTCCCAAAAATGGGGTTGCATAGCTGCTGGCCACTCCGAGTGCCCATGCTAACCTTGGTTCACCATCAAAAGCGCCTATAATGGACACCCAAGAAATAAAACTGGACCTTGAATGATTGGAAGAAGGTCGTCTGCTCCGATGAATCTCGTTTACTGTTGCACCATGTGGATGGGAGTGTACGTGTGTGTCGTTTACCAAGGGAGGTGTTGGCACCAGGATTCACCATGGGAGTAAAACAAGCCGATGCAGGAAGTGTAATGCTTTGGGCAATGTCCTACTGGGAAACCCTGGGTCCAGTCATTCAAGTTCAGGAAATTATGACGTCTATCACCTACCTAAACATCATTACAGACAAGGTACATTCTTTCATTACACCGATATAACCCTGTAGTAGTGCCTTCATTCCGCAGGATAATGTGCCATGCAACACTGTCCAGATTGTTCGAGAACGATTCGTGGAACATGAGGAAGACTTCCAGGTATTGCCCTAGCTTTCCAATTTCCACAGATATCAATCCAATCGAGCATCTGTGGTCCACCCACGAAACGTGATGCATTCTTCTAAGGGAGTTTTTTGCAACAGGCAAACGAAGTTACATAAAATACATTATTTTCACTGAATTAATGGAAATGACATATTTTCCTATTTTTGAGCTTTGACGTGAACCTTGTTTCATAACACTATTTCAGATATATTTGCGACTAGAAATCAATCGGTGCCTTCAGCATCTCGTGATTTCTAGACCGTCACTCCGAATCCTATTTGACATTTTGACACTGGAACTGAAAATTCTTCTCATTTCTGAGTTTTAGCGCCCGAAACAGAACCATTAACCAGTTTTTAGCTTTCCAGCACTATAAAGCATTTCCAGTATATCAAAATTTGACTTCTGACCTCGAAGACCCATCGCATCCAAATTTTGGCAAAATTACGGAGTCCTGTGACTCAAAATGCCCCCATGCACCAATTGTTAAACCCTCCAGCACAAGAAGATTTATATTTAACCTTTGACCTCGAAGCAACCAAAATGCCGCATATTGCAAAAACGCATTGCAACCAAAATTCCATAACGTTTCATAGATCTACGACCCAAAATACCCACAAGAACCAATTTTTAGTCTCAAGCATCGATATATCTAAATTTGACGTTTGAAATTTGAAATTTCGTAATATTTATACAGTACAGCCCGAAACACCCTTGGATACCAATTATCAGGTTTCTAGCGCTGGTAGATCAATGTTTGGACCTTTATTGAACTTGAAGGACGCGTAGGATGTCAAATTTCGGATTTTTCCAGAGCTCGAGGACCCGGATTACCCCTAGGTGCAAATTTCAGAGCTCTACAATTTTTGCATCATAGTTAAAATTAGCGTAATCCCCTATCAACTGTTAGTAATCAGTCAGTCACTTACAATCATCTTTTTGTATTATTTACTATAAGTTACTTGAATGCAGTTCCCTAAAAATTTTACCCCTTCTTGGAAATGCTACTACTGGTACCCATGCATGTGGTCTCACCTTGTGACTCAGGTGTCGTTGACATATTCACTTTAATAAGAATATTGACACGAAAACCAACATTAACTTAAGAAAATCAGAGTTGCAGATGTGGAAATATAACATTATCTTTCAACCTGATTGTGTACTGGCGAAACATAATTGTTAAACATTTTAAATATAAAGAAAATATAATTTACCGTTTCGTGCGAAAAGCTTCTGTCCATATTGATAGAAGTGCTTCGTTAGACACGAACTGATGAAACTTGTTTTTTAAATATTACTTATACCTATTCTGGAGCGAAACATCGCTATGCAACATGTTAACATGTTTAAAATTGACAAAATTTCAAAATTTATGTTTTAAAAATCATAAACATTGAAAAGATGCTGTTTGAAATTCAAAAGCGGGAAGCACCCAATGAAACCTTATGCAGATAACATGGTTCATTCTAGTGGTCCTAGTTAGGGAGAGGTTGCCAAACGGCTATGTTCACCGTGCTCATCGCTTACCATGTCATTGTGGAGGAAGAAATCCAAGTGGGAATGAAGAAAGTGGATCTTTAAGGACATATTGCAGCCAAGTTTGCAATACAGAGAGAACATGTTCTTAACAAATTTCTTGTAGTTGTCTGCCCTGACATTGTAGTTGACTGGAATTTAGTTGACAACAGACGAAACGCGTCCCAAGCCTTTTTCTCGTCACCCCTTAAGCAGGTTGTTGAACATCTGGTCTCTGAACAGCTCGCGGATCTGAGAACCCACAAAAATTCTCTCTTTAATTTTTGCTTCGCTGAGTCAAGGGAATTTTCCTACCAAGTACTTGAAAGCTGATGCAGTCCAGTCCATGGCTTTTAAGAATTTTTTCATCACATGGAGTATGGTAGCATGATTTTGTGCATTTCTGCCGTTGCTGGGTATTCCACATTCTTCTCCCCGACCATCAGAGTTTTCCTCGGAGGCCAGTTTCTCTTCACGTAGTGCAAAATCTTTGCTCGGCTGTCCCATTCACATAAGAACCAGCAGTACTCCGTATATCCCAGCTGCAGACCCATCAACGGAACCACTTCAAGTCACAACAGGATGCCAGCCATACTTGCTGTATTGAAGACAGTTCAACAGCTGTTTTAGGTTATCATAGGTTTCTTTCATGCAGACAGTGTGTCCGACAGGAATGGATGGAAGTCGATTTCCATTATGCAGCAACACCGACTTGAGACTCAATTTCGAGGAGTCTATGAATAGTCGCCATTCTTGAGGGTCATGTTTGATTTCGAGATCATTCATCAGGTCATCTACATCTGAGCAGAACACAAGGTCATCTTCCTTTCTAAAGTAGGATTCAAACTGCTCATTACGAGTTCGAAACTAAGTCACTTGGACGTTTTCCTTGAGAAGATTCTATTGTTTAAATCTTGATACAAGTAACTCTGTTTTTGCCTTGGAAAGCTCTAGATCGCGAAGAAGATCGTTAATTTCTTCTTTGGTGAGAATGTGTGACGCCGATGACTCACCGTGGCAGATGTATGGATCATCATTAGACACCGAAGAATGCGAAAAACCCGACGCCGATTCTTCTCCCTCCTCATCGTCTGAATCGATGGAAAATTCTTTTGGAGGTTCGAGAACGGTAAAGCCTTCACCATGCGGAACTGGTCGGAGAGCAGATTGTATATTCGGGTACGCTATTGTCCACTTCTTTTTCATTGTGATGCCCCCAGAAACAAGTGGAACTGTGCAAAAGTAGCAGTCATTTGCGTGATTGCTTGGCTGTCTCCAAACCATAGGAACAACAAATGGCATCGCCACTTTTTCGCCTTTCAGCTTCTTCGGAAGATTTCTTGCACACATACTGCAGCTTATGTGTGGGGCCCAGGCCTTGTCCTGGTCCCCGATCTTGCATTCAAAATAAAACTCATACACCGTTTTCACTATTGGAATGATGGCTCTTTTCTGGCTTGCAAACGTCACTTCCCCGCAAATGTAACAAAATGCATCTGCACTATTAACACAGTTATGAGGCATCACTACTGCTGGATTAAAGCTAAAAGGATCACTTGTATTGTACTTATGCCTTAGGGGTAAATGGCAGCCACTCAAAAGACTTGCTCACCCTACGAGAGACGTCGCTTACAACTAACGACTATATCATCGTTTGTCCGCGATATAAAGCCGCGATGTCATGACTCAACTACATTGCATCAGACAATGATGCAAAACCTCCTGGGGTTGTGTGTATGGTGGGCTGATGCAATACAATGCAATATGTTGTAATCTGGAGTTTAAAGTACAGAGTTGTGAAATGATTATCTATGTACTCAATGTGGACTGGGTCGTTTATAATGACCATCTCTGTCTCTTCTAAACAAGAACAAATCGACAAATTGTATTGTCATTTTCGTGTTCAACACCTCGAAATTAGTCAAGATTGGTTATTTTAATTTCTAAGCAGTCTGCAACTTAAAATAAGATGGTGGAAAGTATGAATTACGATCCCATTTTTATTGCGTGCGTAAAAAAGAAGTTAACTTCAGAAAAATGAACATTGAAAATAAGAATAAATGGAAATGCAATAAAAGCAAAACTGATGTGGAAGTAAAAGGGAGAAAATGTGAGATTAAAATACATGGTAATGAATCTCGTTTAAATATATTACTAAACTCTGAGGAAAAACTGTTGACTACGGAAGTAATTATTCATGTCACTGAAAAGTTTAGTGAACAGATGAATACACTTAGGAAAGACATGAGAGAGATGAATGAGAAGTCTAAAAATTAATTATTAGGAGATTTAACTGAGTATAAAAAATGTACTTTATATTGTTCAGACAAACTTGATGACATTTGAAACGTATCTGAAATGACTAAACTGTTGAAGGAAATGCAACTTCAGAATGAAAAACTCTCATCTGAAAATACAATGATGCAAATTGAAATAAAAGGACTTAAATGGAAAGTAAATTATTTAGAACAGTATAGTACAAATACTAACATAGAAATAGCAGGAATGTCAGATACATCTGACGAAAATGCATCAGAAATAATAACCTCTGTTGTTCAGACACTACAAGTTGAAAAAAGGACTTTGATATACAAACTATACACCGAGTGCCCACTAGGAATAAGGTAACGATTAAACCAATTATTGTACAATTGAGTTCCCGAAAAATGAAAGACAATAGGATTAAATGTTGGAAGACAAAGAAGGTTTTTAATGCTAAAGAAATACATCATTCTGACTATTAGAGACAGCAGACTATTTATAAATGAATTTAACGGAATATAACAAGAAGTTGCTTTATGAACTAAAGAAAATACAGAGTGAAAAAGAATACAATTATGTATGGGTTAAAGATTCTAAATTTTATATATTCTCCAAAATGAATGGACAAGAATATTGAGAATTAGAAATTTTGATAATTTAATTAATAAAATGCTTAATACTGGAGATTATTATATTTAAGTCAACTTTAATGTTTAACAATGCTACTATTCAAAATTTTAGTTTAGATACGGAGACGCATTTCGATATCAATACTAATATTTAAAATTATAGGTATAAAATTCATAAAAGAGAGAATGTTTATGGCAAAGAATTATATTATTGGGTTGGGAGATTACAATTAATAATGGGCAATATAAGAATGAGAAAAGATTTTTACCATATTTTACTCTATTTAAACCTAGTACATTTTAACCCTAAAATAACAGTGCTAACAGAAATTTGGATAACTGATCATGAATTGCAGTTATATACGATAGCTGGTTATAAAATATATCATAAATGTTAAAATCAAATGAGATCTGGTGGGCTAATTATTTCTCTGAAAGACTGTATTGCAGTATATGAAATTAAAACAAATTTTGTTAGTGCTGATATGCAGGAAATAAAATTTAAACTCAATAATTTGGTGTTTATTTTAATGGCATTTTATAGATATCATTTATACACTAAGCAATATTTTATTAATGAACTAGAAAATAAATTAGAAACTTAAATAATAATAATGTTATATTATTAGGAGATATTAATATTGATTTAAGAGGTAATGATAATATTAGACATGAATATTTTAGAGTAGTTCTGTCTAATGGTTTTAAGGAGTGTCATGAAGAGATTACTAGGGAGGAATCAAAGACATGTCTTGATCACATATTTATATATATATTATATGAAAAGTATCACTTTAAATAACGTAAATGTTTACATCATTAAGCTGCATATTACCGATCATTATTTCATAGGTTTAAGCATTCAATTTAAAATGAACAAAAGTATAGAAATTTTAAAATAAGTATGTAAGATAAATATTACAAAACTGAGAGTATTGTTGGAAGACAAAGATTGGAATGAGACTGAAATGGCAAAGATGTAAATAAATATTTTAATATTGTAAATAAATCTTTCGAAACGTTTTTATTACAATTACAAAAATTATTGAAAAATTAAAATACTCTATATAATGAAAGCGAAAACAAAATAAATTGAAACTTAGACAACGGATGAACTTATAAAATCTATTAAAAACGAAATAATTTATACAAATTATGGAAAATTTAGCCTTTTAATACTCATTTAAATAATTATTTTAAAAAGTATCGAAATTTACTGTTAAAATCAAAGCAAATTATTACATCAAAAGGTTATTAGACAAATATGGCAGTGTAAAGCAACACTGGAATATAATAAATGGATTATCTGGTAGGACGCAACATATAGAAATGATTCCAATAGAAATAGAAGTAAACAATGCTATGAATTCTTCTAATGATAATCCGATTCTATTAGCCGAAAAGTTAATAATTATTTTATAGATATAATTTAAAAATTTGTAACCGAAATTCCAGAATACATTGAGCAGAGAAAGGATAAGATATCTGTATCAATTAATTCGATTTTCAAAGATTAATTAACAGAATATGAAATTAATGAAGTAATTTCTTCTTTGCAAATAAGAAAAGCGATGGGAGTAGATTGTATATCTGTGGAGATAATTATAGAAATCAAAAATAATATTTCAAATATTTTATGTTATCTCTATAATTTATCTTTTAATTCTGGATGTTATTAAATAATTCTTAAAAAATCAACTATAGTACAGTCGCTCAAAAAAGTATCCGAACACTATGGTTGATTACAAAATTCAGAAAAAAATATTTGGCAACGATTTTTTTTAGAAATTAGTGATCTGGCAACCTTCATGTCACGTGACACGAAGGTTGCCAGATCACTAATTTCTAAAAAAATCGTTGCCAAATATTTTTTCTGAATTCTGTAATCAACCATAGTGTTCGGATACTATTTTGAGCGACTGTACCTATGTACAAAGGTGGTAAACATCTAAATATTAATATTTACGTGCCAATAGCTTTATTATTAGTGTTTTCAAAAATATTTGAAAAGCTAATTTGGATTATTAGACTTTTTAAATTTTTTAGGCAAAAATACACTCTCAACATTGAAAATATTCTACCCAGAAGGACATGTCGTACAAACATGCAAATAGAAAGGTGGGTGTGCGCAGTTGAGATATGCAAATGATGATAATCTGGAGCCAATGACGTGTGTCGCTCAAGAGCTAAAAGGTGGAAGAAGAACAGGGATGGTATTGTGTTAATGCAGGTGGAAGTCGTGCGAATGGTTGAGTGTAGGTGGTCCTGCTTGGAAATTTTTCAATGGAGGCCAAAAATGCCTGGTACACGCCGTTGGCAGGTTTATCGCCATTTGGATGCTTTTGAGAGAGGAAGAATTATAGGCCTATGTGAAATTGGATAGACTATAAGACGTGTTGCTGTCCATGTTCATCGGGATGAACGAACAGTTGGACGCTGTTGGCAACAGTGGTGATATGAAGGTTCTAGCATGTGTCGCAGAGGGAGTGGTGCTGTCCAACAGACATCAGCACAACTTGATAGGCACATTGTTCAACATGCTCTTTCGTCAACACAGAGCACTGCAGCCGGTATTCGATGGTCTGTGTCAGCAGTCATGGACATTCCCATAACGACCCGAACGGTAAAATGACGGTTGCATGAGGCAAACCTGCGCTCTAGGCAACTGTTATGCCGAAGCCATTGATTGTAAGCCATGGCAGCACTCGTCTGGATTAGTGCCGAAGTCGTTTGCTGGGGTCACGAATCATGTAACTGATGGAATTTTCAGATATTTTGTTTATAATTGTAAAAGAAAATAGTTTAATAAGCAAAGGAAAATGAACATTTTTTAGCAATTTCAACTTTTAAATTAGCTTTTAGCAACTAAAATTAATAAGTGGTAATTAGCTTATGATTAGTTTTTCATGGATTCTCTCTTATTAATGAATCGATTTTAACTTTATAATTATGTTATGATAAATTTTGAGTTTTTATGAAATTTTTCTATTACTTTAATTGCAAAAGCAATGTAATAAATTTTGCTACGCCGCCGAGTGGTTAGCACGCTTGACTAATGATCTAAGAACGTGGATTCGAGACCATGGTAAGGTTCGGAAGTTTATGTTGTTTTTCTGCTGAGATCCCGCCATCCTCACAGAACTTCTACTATGACATATAAACTGTCAGACGTCTGTGGCAAGCAGCTGCTTGAAGAAATATTTATTTATTTTTATTATTAAGATTTAAATGCACATTTTATGCCTATAACGATCATGTAAGCATAAAAAGAGTTTGGTTGTTGTTATTCAGTTCGGTGAAGTGAAAAGAAGCAAAGAGTTCATTTGGTATTGTGAGCGATTAGTCGACTTGAATGTCGTTTTTTAATTACTATTGTGTGTTTTCTTGACGGAGATGTTTCTAGTCAGTGTCAAATAGTTAACTGAGTGTATTCAAGAATAGAAGATATAGGTTGTGTTCTTTCTTACAAAGTTGTGCTATTACATAATAGAAGGCACAGGTGGTATGAATAAGACATAAGGTCGTAATATAATTTAAAAGAAATACTTGGTATTCTTGTAAACAAAGTAAAGTAGTTTTTATTAATAATTGATTTATGTCTTTATTTGATAATGTGCCAGCTACTTAATTATGATAGTTCGACTCTTAAGACTTGTTAATTGTTCTATTATAACATTTGTCAATAGAAAATAGTGAATAATTAGTCATAAGCATATTTAGTTCAGTATTTAAGTTCTCATACTTCTTGTATAAATAATAATATATACCACTATATTTTTTTTGAACTCACGTTCAGTACTCATCCTTTTAATTTTTAACGTTATTATTATTTCGAAAAAAAATGCATCATATTTCTTTCGTTATTATAAGCTGCATTATTTTGTTGAATACTTAGATGAATGACCCAGATCATGCCGTTATATTCAGAAGAGAATACTGAAGAAGCATTTCTTCCAAGGCCAAACGTCACTTTCTGTTAATACAAATTCTGTAGCACTTTCAGGTAAAAGAATCTTAAAATAACTGCCAGACACTCTATGCATATTCAGTTTCATCTACCACAGAGTTCTCTAATGAAATTACACCATCTAATGTCTTTTACGGAACCAAACAAATAATTCACGAATGAAGTGATGATTAAAGTTCTTCTCTATTTGAAGACTCTCATTTTTTGAGTCCTGAACTCACTTCTTTGTATAGCAATTAGTTACTGTTCTAAGCACCACCTTAAAATCTCGTATCTCTGCTCTTTCACTGATTTTCGCCAGTATATATTTTTCTTTCATCGTGTCGCTATTCTGCTTCTGTAACGCTGAAAGTGGATGAAAAATTCTCTTTCTAACCTTAAACGTTACACTTTTCTTTGTTTGGCTATATATATATATTCAAGAATTTTCGAGGAAAGCTATATTAGACAAGAAATATCGATTTATTAGATTGATATTACAAATACCAAATATTACTGAAATCTCTAGTGTGTTCAGTATTACATTTTTACAAAAATAATTTTAAATCTTCTTTTACGTGTTGTTACAAAGATTTAAAATAACAGGATTAATGTATTGAACTTCCGAACGACACTGGAATATTGTAAAATATTATGTGAAAATTTGCTGTTCTTAATCATTTCTCCAATGAGCACTGAGAAGCATTTATTTTATTTTTCTACAGCTGCATTTTGCTGAAATGATATTTATGAGATACGTATAAATGATAAACATATATAAGGCATAATCATATTCGTAATCTTAATGAGGAAATTTAATAATGTTCCAATATGAAACTTTGCCGACCTGTTTGATCTTGGAAATTTTGGCCCATTTATATGTATATATAGAATGGAAGAAGGCACCGAAAATGAAAATGATCCATTCAGTCTTTAGAGAATTACTGCGGAACATGCAAGCTGACAAACATACCTACAAAAATGAAATGCGAGCAGAATCACAGGTTTCCCTGCTCTAGGTAAATTACTATTATCGATATGCAGGGCACCCTTTCCAATCGTGGATTTGCCTTTACGCGCTTAAATAATGTGATATTTACCAAACGTGAAAAGAAGTTATTATAACGCTGATCCAATACCCAATACGAGAGGCACAATATAGTAGTTTACATTCAAGCATTAAAAACATGTTCTAAAGAGAGCACCAGTTATGTGATGACTCCTTTAGTCTCATATGACCCAAAAGTGTATGTCACGTGTTTTATAGGCGTAATGAGAACGACGGATGGCGGACTCACGTAACACTGCATTAAGCATGTGATGTCACATGCGAGAGTAAATTTCTTGTTGCATGCGATGTTCAAATCCTTCTGCCTGCTCTTGCTATCAGTTTTGTTATTGCCTATTTCTTTGAAGTTGTTGTCACTATGAAATTTTACCTTATTTGTTTTACTGAACTTTAAAACTTAGTTTAATATAGCTATGGCTTTTAAACATGCAGCCTCTTCAGATTGTAGTTCAGTACAGAAATCGTGGAAAGTTATGACTTTGAATGAAACGATAGTCAGCTACTAAATCATTTGCTACTTTCCTTACAAATTAGCAGCATTACGGGTGCAACGTCGCTTGTTCGAGAATAACAAATTAATGTATTCATCCAAGTAAGGAACAAATTCATGCTAGCATACAGACATGTGTGCCTATAAGCGCAAAAATATTAAGGTAGCCATTGGTGAATAAAGTGTATAATGAAACATAGCAGCATTATTTTTTTCTCTTTTGCTGAAACATTTAGTGCAAAGCGAATTAATTTTATGTCGAAAATTTCTATTTTCTTGATATGTTATCTCGTATACAGAATGACCTGGAAAGATATGTTATAAATCAGGGAACAGTATCATGGCAGGAAACTGAGCCAAATAGGTCTAGTGAACATGGTGATAAAAATGCGTCGAAACGGAGATCCAGCTCTTTCAAACTATACATCCTGTGAGTAGGGCTTCCCACAGTGGCATGCACAATGACACAGAACCTAATGCAAATCCCGTAGGAATTGAGGGAGGAGAGGAGGCTCGACTTGATGTCACATGCAAATGCAAACTGTATTCAACAGACAGTTACACACGAAATCATCAAATGGAACATGATAAAATACATTTCCTGGAGAAAATTCGGTATTTGATGGTGTGTCTGTAAATGGTAGTCACTGGAAGAAGAGCTATGCACCAATCCCCTGTGATGATGCATAGAAGCAGCCAGGCCTAGTACCTAATGTCCAACCCCGCTTTCTCATGGTGCAGCCCGTTACTACCTTTCAAAAGATATACTCTCTTGTGGAAGAAGAACGGAAGAGTAGGGCTGCCAGATTAGTGTAGCCTACTGATCTGAACAACTATGGCTACTTTTCTTTTTTTTCTATCCTGCTAAGTAGTGGTCACCCACACCGGGTCATGGTGCTGACCTTATAAACTTACTGGACTGGATTAAAGCTCTGAGCTTGATTATAGATCCTGATTTTGTTGCACTGGTGGGTTTCTGTGGAGGGAGAATCTTCCGCTGTATTTTCTGTTTGTTTATGGGTTGATAGCCCCAGTGTATAGATTCACAGGATATGTTTTATGAGCTGGTGGATAATCCTGAGCAGATGTCATTGTAGGCACATGAACTCTTGCTTCTACTGGCATCATCAAACTTTACATTGGAGGAAGTCTTCCAGTGCAGATGTCTTCGGCCTTTAGTGGTGGGATAACAGGTCTTTGTCCCCATGCCTGCGATTAGCGGGGCTGCTTGATATTGTCGGCATTCCCTCTCTCAATAAACATGATTTCTTTAAACATCGCACTAACCATTTTCTCTCCATAGGTAGTTGAAATGAGAGGACCCTGCACAGAGCTTATTCTCTTGATGTCCTTACGCAAGAATTCCACCGTTATAATTTAGATATTCTCGGCTTGCAAGAGACCAGATGGAATTCAGATTCTTAAAAATAATCTCAAAGGTCAGATTCTTAAAAATAATCTTAAATTTCTCTTTTCAGGAAGGGACGATAATAAGCCTCACCATGGCGTAGGTCTGCTTCTCAGCAGACACACTAGTGATGCTCTTCTAGGATATGAGTGCATTAATTAAAGATTTCTTACAGCAAAATTTCAGATAAGCGTTAAAGATTTGAATGTTAGCTGCTGTTATGCCCCCACTGAGGATGCCAATGAAGATGAGAATGGTACGTTTTACGGACAACTTCAGGATATTTTTGATTCTGTCACGAAAGGAGATATTACCCTTGTTCTAGGTGACTTTAATGCCAAAGTTGGTACTGACTCTGACCTTTGGGGAGGAGTGATAGGCCCTTTTGGTATTGGTAGCTGCAATGGCAATAGGCAACGTCTCCTACAGGTAAGTAAACTCAATGGTTTCAGGAAACTAATACTTATTACAAACACCGTGACATACATAATTACACATGGGTTTCACCCTATGGGCTGCATAAGAATATGATAGATTATATATTAATTAACAGCAAATGGGCTAGTTCTGTTAAGAATACCAGGTCATATAAGGGATCTGAAATTGGATCTGATCATTACCTTGTTAAAAGTGTCTCGCAACTTAAACTTAAAAAGTGTTATGCTAGGGTTAATAATTTTACCTTTAATTCTGAAGCTCTGAAAGAATCAGTTATAGCTAAAGTTTACCATGATCGGTTACTAGTCATTATGACAGTCATGATTTGCTTACTACTGAAGTTTACGAAGAATGGGACAATTTTAAACAGTCTTTTCATGAAAACTAACAGTACTCTTTTAGGAAAAAAGGAGCAGAGGAGACAGAATTATTTGAGTGACAAGTCACTTGATCTTATTTCAGAAAGAAAGAACTGCAGGAATGTCCTTAATCAATAGCCTACTAGCCTTAATAGAAGGTGTTATAGAGAGCTTAATAAACGTATAAATGATCAATTAGCTGCTAATAAAAATCTTTAGCTTGATGGCTTGACTAACAATTACTAGGAAGCAGTTAGACAGCACAACAGCAGAGAACTCTACCAAACAGTTGATGTTTTGTGTGGTAGAAAACAGACAGGTGTACAGGAATTGAAGGATAAGCAAGGTAAGGTTATAGAAGGTGAGGATTCTGTCATGGCCAGGTGGGCTGAGCATTTCAGTGATGTTCTAAACAATTCGGTTAGTTCTACTGCCATTGTTTGTAAAGATTATAGATGCATTACTGGATTTAATATTGGCCCTATAACACAGTCTGAAGTTATTTTGGTTATTTCTAAACTTAAGCTACACAAAACCCCAGGGGTAAATGAAATTACTACGGAAATGCTTAGAGGTGCGAATGTTTCGTTTATCACGTGGATGACTGAAAGTTTGAATATCTTTTATGATAAAGGAATGGTTCTTAAGTATTTTACCATATTATCCATATTTTTTTTTAAAAAGGTGATAACAGTTCTTTCGATAACTATAGGGGTAACAGTCTACTTTCTGTTCCAAGTAAAGTTCTTTGCATGATTGTGCTTAATAGAATTAAGTATCTGGTTGATGGACAATTGCTTGACAAACAGTGTGGATTCAGAAGTGATAGGGAATGTGTAGATCAGATATTTTCACATAGGCAGATTTTTGTGAAATGCTTAAGGTTTGAGAAACCTTTGGTTGGTTGCTTTGCTGGTTTCGAAAAGGCTTTCGACTCTGATGATCGTCATAATTTGTGGTTGATTATGAGATCGTATGTCATACCAGACAAGTTAGTTAAACACATGAAAGCTCTCTATAATAACACTGAGTCATGTGTGACAGTCGGTAAGGCTTGTAGCAATTGGTTTAGCATTGCTTCTGGTGTTCGAGAAGGGTGCATTTTGTCTCCTTTTCTCTTCAGCTTGATTATTGATTATGTTATGCGAAATTCACTTCAAGGGAAATATTTTGGCGTTAAATGGACTGGAGATATGAAAATTTCTGATTTAGATTATGCAGATGATTTTGCCTTGTTGTCTAATGATGTTGATGAGAGAAATTCTTTCATTAAGACTGTTGATGAGACTGCTAATAGATTTGGTTTGGTGATAAACATAGATAAAAGTAAGGTGATGAAAATTGGTCAGGCAGTTGTTGCATCAGTCGCTCTGAATGGTTGCGTCCTTGAGCAAGTGTCTCAGTTCAATTATCGTGGGAATTATGTAACAGATACTGGTGATATGCGACATTAGCTTAACAGACTCTGTTTCTTTTAGGAACTTACGGAGAGTATGGAGAAATAGGCATATGCACCTAAAGACTAAAATTAAATTGTATAATAATTTGGTTCTTTCTAGGGTTAGTTATGGTAGTGAAACTTTGCTGCTTTATGAACAAGATAACAGGAAACTTGATGCTTTTGATTCTAGATGCTTATGCGGTATCTTCGATATTAGGTGGTTCAACTTTGCAAATAATGAAGATGTAGGCAAAGGGGTCAGTAACCTCCTCTGAGTAGTATATTGTTGCAAGAGAGACTCCGTTGGTTTAACCATTTTGCCCATATGGATAATTATATATTAACGAATAGGGTTATGAATAGTGTGCCCAAAGGCATCAGAAAAAGCGGAAGACCTAGGATGCGGTGGACAGACAATGTCAAACAGGACTTGTTAGAATTGGTGTGCAGTGGCCAGATGCAGCAGATGTAGCTCAGGACAGATATGCTTGGAGAACTAAATTGCGCTGTCTGATTGGACCTCCACATCCCATGGCTTCTTGATGATGATGATGATGATGATGATGATGATGATGATGATGATGATGATGATGATGATGATGATGATGATGATGATGATGATGATGATGTATCATAATAGTTGCTTGACGTTTCCGACGTTGGCGTGAATACAGTCATGGGTATGGAAACATAACGACGTTCAAATGCCTTTAATCATTCCAGTGGTATTTTGGACACGCTCTATTGCATCTTGAACGGGATGCCACAACTTTTCTACACTGTTCACAGATAAGTCATAAACGCTTGTTTTGACGAATTCTACAGATAAAAAAGTCAAATGGGCTGTAGTCCTGCAATCAAGCAGGTCAGTTTACAGGAGTTCTAGAACTCTGCCCCAGAGTGGCTCCAGCAACCCGTGTAAAATGGTATCGATGAAGTACAGGTATTCCGGACATCTGAGGCGTGTGGTTAACCAATATGTGTCAATGAATGTGTCTCCCATGATACCGGCTCACATGTTGATAGTAAAACGACGTTTGTGCTCCATACAGCAGGTTGCATGTGTCTTGGCCTCCCTCCAGATATACTGGTTGTGGTAATTAATGATTCCATTCCTTTAGAAAGCCACCTCATCGGTTATCAGTATGTTTTGTGGGAACATGGGATCATGGACACATCTACGTAAGAACCACTCATAGAAAGCATATTGTGGAGGCCTATCTGCTGCTGACAACGTCTGCACCCTCTGATATGATATGGGTGCAGTTGGTTCTCATGCAGCGTTTCCCAAACTAGTTTTTGCGATGTTCTCAACAATAGTGCTACTCTTCTGGTACTCGTTGTCGGATCATTGTGCACGGTGTTCAGGAGCACATCTTCCATTTGTGCTGTACGATAGTGGACAGAGTCGGAGGTCATTGATCCAAAGCATCCATGTTCCTCTAACCAACGATCAACCTGAAGGATTGTTCAGCGATCAGGTGCACATCGACGTGGAAAGCGGTCTCTGTATGCCCGGAGCTGTCATGGCATTACCTGCACATTCTCCCAACACCAGATGCATATCAGAGTACTCATCATGTGTGTACTCCATTGTAACACAAATGACTAAACTTGCGATGGTAGGTAACCATGTTTAGATCCCTGCGCAGATGAGGATATCCGCATTAAAAAGAATCTCGGAAAAAATTAATGTTAACGGGGATAGCAGATAAAACCGCTGGCAAACGTTTGGTGTTAAGGCGGATAGCGGGTATAAGAAGCCACTAAAAGTGGTTTTCACTAAACAGAAATTCAGCACGTGAGGTATTGTTTCGTTATAATAAATCGTCACACGATAAACTGATAACAGTCCTTCGATATCTTGGAGAAAATTTTAAATATCCTCGACGATCAAAGTAGCAAGTGTCCCTCCACATTGCCATTATTTGCGGGAAATGTTCACCACAGTATTATATGGTCTGACTACTAACTACTTGCTACTATATAAGTCATCTATCTTATGTATTATAGCAATGCTCTGTGTAATTCCTTATGTGGAAGATTTCTCCGATTAAGTTTAGAAAGTCTATGAAAATATTTGATGCATAAAATGTTTGCAAATGTTTAATATTTTAGTTATGTAGTTCTCATGCACTTTTTCGCTGAAGCTAAAAATTGTAAAATATCTTTACATTCTACCTTTACTTATTTGTTACATAATACTTTTTATTTATAAGTTTTTAATTCACGTAATATACATATATAAATGAAAAAAAAAAGCTTTGTCCGAAATTTGTAACTGTATTTGAGCAACTTAGAATTTGACAGTATCTTTGTTGATGGAAAAGGACGCTTACGAAGTTACTGATCCAGAGGGCCGATAACGTAGCTAGAACAGCTCTGTTTCATATTAATTGTGCCAGTAGCACATCCATTAATGAAAATACTATAGCTGACCGAGCAGAATCTAAACAATTTTTTTATTCGCGTACCACTGTCCTAAGCATGTTGTGATTACAATCATGGCACCTGCGAACTTACCATCCTAAATAGCACTAATTCCTCTTTTAAGTTCGGCACCACTAAAAAATCCTTCTGTCAATTTGGGCAACTCTGTGGTGTAAAATATTTACTTCTTTGAAGCGGACATACTTTTGTGAAGGAATTTTTTCCAATTTTAGCTTTAAAAAACAAAACGAAAATGGACTAAGGCTTCTTAGTGTTGTCAGCAAGATTACTAAGTTAAATGGACCAAATTGGTCTTTGGTTTGAGAAATTTGGGCCATGATTTTATCAAAATTGTACAAGATTAAATCCTGAGGATAAAAAAACACAGACTTTCCTTGGAGATATTAAAGCATGCCAATGCAAGGTGAATTACCTGAAGCTATTTGAAACTTTAACAGTGATAATAGATTTAAATTATTGGGATGACTTACACCATACTCTGTGATGTTTTCCTTTTCTACTGAATAAAATTATTTTCTGAATTTTAATCGTAGTCAAATAAACCAATTTATTTTTAAAAAACCATCATTAAACCTCCATGGAGATAACGACAAGAGCCTCTCAGTTCATTATGCCGTAGGAAATCTATTAGAAATGCTAGCCTCAGCAGAATGATCAACAAACACAGCCATGACTTCCTACCGGGATTCGCACCAGGTTCCTTTCTTCCACATGCTCGAACCACTCGGCCATAGAATGCATAATAATGTATGTATAAATTCGAATTTTAAACATTTTACATCGTATAAGCTGCAGACAATACAATAAATGTTGTAATAATGTTATGCAACTACCTGGGAAATTTTCCCAGATTATAAACTTATATATGTATAAACATAATTAAAATTGACAGCAAAAATAAATGCGAAGGTTTGTATTCCTGCAGTAAAATAAATGTAACTACGTAACTTAGTGAAGACTAATTTTAATCTAGATTTAAAAGCTTAATTAAAATTAAAATTATCTACTATTATGTGTTAATTATTTCAGTTACAAAATCTGACACACTCGAAACATTTATATGAAATACAGAAATTGTTATGAAACTGTAAGGAACACGTACCTTTTGATTATGATAAACAGTTTCTTTTATGTGCCAATTAAATGGCACTGGAATGACCCAGTTCTGATAGAAAGCTCCTTTTATCTGGTGTCACTTTTCTTGATTGACACAACGATTTTCTTTCGAAGGTTTCGTTCTTTGAACAAATGCCTAAGTTGCAAATTTATGCATTTGATGAATGCTACATTTCGTACATATGTGTATGAGCGTCGGCAGGAGGAAGCTGTTACATTCAAAGAGATACATTATAGGGAAGCTTTTATAGAAGCCATCACTTAAATCGAAATAAATAATCCGCTCTTTCTTCTTCCAGTGGACGGTCTTTTTGATGTGGTAAATATGTTTCAATGGGCAGCTAATCAAAAACCATGCGAATTAACTTTATACTTTCAATAATAATGCGGCATATTCTGACGATAACTGATAACATTTTTTACGGATTTCATTTAGTCAGATAATAATTTTTATTTTTTCGGTCGTACCATAGTTTGCAAACCGTTGCAGTCCAAATTATAAACCTCTTTTCATATATTCGTTACTAAAGTGCATTTTGATGTTTTTTTAAAAGTAAATAGTATGAATATCAATAGTTCTATAAGATTTTAATGTAAAATTAATAATGGAACGTACGGGTTCCTTACAGTTTCCTAAAACTTTCTGCATTTCATATACTGCTTGGGGTGTGTCAGTTTTTGTAACTGAAATAGCTAACACATAGAGTAGATAATTTTAGTCGTCGTTAAAAGTATCAAACTGAAAAAGGTTATGTGTTGATGCGCGAAACTGAAGACAATAATATGGCAAACATTTGGCTACATTCTTAACGGCGATGATAAAGTGAAAAATGTGGTTGGTTGTTTCAAGGGTAAAAAACGTGTACACTTATACTGGACATAACTCTGGAACATTGAACCTTATTAAGCACAAATGTGACGGGGGGGGGGGGCGCAGAATAGTATAACCAGTTTATACAACCGGAATCAAAAAAGTCCACTTGTCTGAGATATTGTAACCATTCGCTACAAAACAGTTTTTGAATTTTGTGTCCAAGAGCATTATACGCTTCGAGATTGTATATGGGGATGGTTTGGTGTAGACTGCACAGTTTCTTATCGACGTAGGAGTTAACCGTAGTGCAGTAAATGCCAAAGCACTTTTATTACATAAACTACAATTTCAGCATCATTAACAGACGCCATTATATGTCTCCAACAAAGTGTTTCGTGTGAAAGGAAAAAGGTTTTCAGTGTTGTGGGTGGAGCCTTAACATTGGGCATATGGGGTGATTCGGACAGAAAGAAACAATTATTTGAGAGTAACCGTGCACTACATTGCAAACGGAAAACATCATGACCGTGATTTAAACACAAGGGGATTTGAAAATGAGATTAATAAAACAGGAAACAATATTAGGTCTGAATTAATTCGAATTTTGAGGTCATTCGACCTGTGTGAAGAAATGAGTAAAATTTTGCTTGTACCTGACAAAGGAACAAAATGCTTTGGCTGCATTTCTTCAGTTTTCAAAAGTTAGTTGTTACGCTCACATTTGAATACGGCGAATCATACGACACGAAATACAGTGATCAAAATAATAATATAGATGATATGATCAATTCTTGTCACGCTTTCACTACATTCTTCAAGAGGTTTGGGTTGCAGAGTCACTTACGTCAATCGCTGATGGGCGATGTAAATATCAGATGGAACAGCAAACTTCACATGTTCACCTCAATTCATTCACGAAGGAAGAACACCCTCGAGGTTCTTACGGAGAAGAACAAAGAAACATTAATAAACACTATCAAGAGAAACATGTTGGTTGAGCTCATTTCCTTTCTGTAATGAAAGAGAAATATGCTTCTGATGACCTGGAAGCCCACTTTTCTTAGAGTGTTATGAAAGCTGAAGCTCCTAGCTATGTTGAAGGCTAAATCTAAAGACACGGAATTTCTTCGAAATTTAAAGAAGAAAGTTATGTGAATTTTGATAGATGAATGGGCCATAATGTTAATCCATAAACTTGCAACTTTCTTATGCCGAAAATGCAAATGCTTGAATTTTTTTACAGAACTAAAAAAAAATGTAGAGGCAGAAGCGAGAAAGTTAAAAAAAATTAACTCCGAAGAGCATGAAAATGAAAGGGAAATTCCATAAAAAAGAAGAAACTGAGAACAGAAGATTCCGAAGAGTTTCAGAACTCATCCAATGAGGAAACTTCCGCAGAGAGAGTCATGCGGACTTCGCCTTCACATAGAGATGAATTGTTCAAATATGGATGCGTAAAGGTCCAGGCTACAACTCTAGTAAGTTGTTGTTGAGTTGCTTGCTGAGTGGAATCAGAACGAGAACGAATTTTCACATCTCAGCAAAGTTTCCAATTTTATTCGCTCCATCCCAGCAACTAGTACACCGTAAGAAAGAAGTTTTTATACAGCAAATATTTGATAATTTAGTATCTTAAAGATTAATAGTTTGCATTGGTTAAAGGTTAGAAAACCGTTTTTTATATGAACCGGACAAATTAAGAGCAATATGTTTTCTTACAGGGCTTGGTCCGAGTTCACCAGGTTATTGCGTACACGAAATCACCTTCAATAACCTTAATAACCTTCAATTTAATTCTTAATTTCTTTACCTTCACGTAAGGTAAAATAATACCAAAACCGAAAATAGTAAGATTAGAAAAAATTACAAATTGAAGTATTTTGTGTAATGTAAGGAATTTATACTTGCAAAAAAAAAGCGTGAAAGTTGAAAACTGGAAAGAAAAAAAAAGCATACTGAATTCGAGCTATTTCTAAAATCGCCATGCCATGTTCTAAAATCAAAATAAAAATCATTATTCTTTATTCAAATAATGATAAAATGTATTTGAAAAAATGCAATGCAACTTACAAATATTTCTTAGGGGGCGGGGGTGGTGTCTCAGTCAGTAGAGCGCAAGGCCCGTAATCTGCAGTTCCCAGGTTCGAGTCCCACTTGGGCTAGCGTTGAGATTTATCTCTGCAAAAGCTCCCCGCTCTTTCCTCGGTCAATAGAAAACATCGATGGGCTTGGAAAGGTCGTCGTCAGTCAGTTAAGAAGTAAATCCGTGGCGTCTACTGCACGAGAGCCATATCTTGTGCAATTTAAAAACACGCTGAATAGCCCTGAAAAAGATTCCCATCTATTTACTGAAAGCTGCTCAGTGGGTCCCTTCCCCCAATCTTCTTCTCTGAGCTCTTGGAGTTCTTTATACCTGGACATTTAGCCCATTGTATGCAACAAAGTATCTCTCTGAGTTAAAAAAAAACAATCCGAGGGGGGGGGGCGTGAAATGTAAAGGGAAATTACTGAGCAATGAAAAGGAATGTCTTCCCATAATCTTGGATAACTGCATTTAAAAGAGCAAAATTAACTCAGAGATATTTGCAAAATTACAATGGGATAAATATTTTATATCTAATATTTAGAAAGGCATATTTTTATGAAATACGATCTTATGGCTTTCTATCGTGGTATATTTTTAGTTAATTATTAGTGATTAATAAATCACTAAACTCAGAACGGATCTAGAAAAAAGTGATAGGGGACAGGAGGAGAGGTCAATCGAATTGGAATGCCTTTCCGGTATAATTTTTCTTTTCGTTTCAATTTTATTTAAAATTCTTCTTGAAAAACATATGTAGTATATATGTATATAATATTTTATTTTTTCGCCACCGTTTCGTTAGTTTCTCAAGAGGGGGCATGGTCCCTTGTCACCCTCCCACTAGATCCAGCGTTGATTAGACTGATTTCTTTTACTTGCAAATATATGTTTGACAATCAAACCTCGACGGTTATTACGTAACAAATATATGGTGATAAAAGTTTGCGAATGTCGCTGCCGATACAGTTAGAACTTTTGTTTCCCGCGCAGGGCTCTAAGCATTCTATTTTATCAGGCCATTACGGCGAGTTCCTCGCAAGAGGTAAATTTTGTCATGCGCAGACAACGGGATGACTGACTGCGGATGAACATGGTTGAGTTTCACATGGCTTTTGCATGTGACATCACATCGGGCCTCATTTTCTATTGTATTTGCATTAGGATGCGTGCCTCATGTGCATGCCATTTGTGGGAAGTACTCCTCATAGGACTGGTAGTTTGAAAGAGTTGTACCTCCGTATCGACGCATTTTAGTCACCATGTATACTAAACCTTTTCACTCAATTTGGTGCCCTGATACCGCTCCTTGATTTATGACTTACCTTTTCAGAGCACCCTGTATGTGTATGTACAAAGATTTACTCTCAGGATTTATTGAAAATTATCTATTTACCTTTCCGTATTTTATAATCTGTTATGTACACCTAATTAAACTGTTTCCCTAAAGTATGAAAATTTGTCTATCATGACCTTTTTACAGGACATAGTCCTGCGATCTGCAATAGTTTCCAGTAACTATCACCAGCTTATTTCAGTTATTGCTCCCATTTAAAGAATAAAAGTCAGGTTCCTAGTTATACTAGAACGTTTGAATTTTCATTGTTGGGTTGCATTTGCTTTTCTATTTGTTTTCATTACTCGAAAGATAACTATGGAAAGATTAAATGAACCACTTTTCTGTTTAATAATTGACATCTTTATATTAATTTTTTTTCGTACTAAAAGGTTGACTTGATCTGCTTCTCTGTAACTAAATTACGCAGGAATAGGCAGAGCAAAGCACGTAAAACAGTCAAAAATAATTCAAGTAATTTCATAAAAACAATCTATGTCAGGTTATTAAGTTGTATCTCACAAGCAAAATTATTAAGTCGTCAAATTCACTTAATACTGCCGGAAAACTGGTTGGTAACTTCAAGTGAATTATAGGAAGGGCTCACAATCATAGTACTTATATAAATAAATCTCATTGACGAGATCTGTTCGTTTGAGTGGATTGCTAACTAATAAATCTCACTTAATTCGTTTTATGTATGTGAATCAAGGACGAATTAAAAGACACATGGTCCCCCACCCATGGAAACCCAATGTATTTAAGATATATACAGGGTGTCTCAAAAATATAGGTACAGACTTTAGATAACATCTAAAGGAATGAGAATTGCATAGGAACCCATAACCGGAAATGTCACCGTAAGTCATCAGTGCGCTAGAGGGGAAATTTCGGATTTCCTCATTCGAGCGGTAGTCGGCTGACGAAGAGCATGCAAAGGTATTCGAACAGGGAGCTGGCAGACATGCACTTAGTGTATGGAATAGCTAAGGGCAACGGACAAGCCGCTCAACGAATGTATCAAGAACACTTCCCACACAGACATGTACCGGGCCACGGTTTGTTTGCGCGTGCGTATCAAAATTTGTGCGATTATGGGTCATTAAGAGGAGGCAGAAGTGAGGGCAGACCACGATCGATGCGTATTAGCGCCATGAAAGAAAGTGTGTTGGATGCCGTGGAGACTAATCCTAGTACCAGCACACGTGCCATTGCCTCTGCCTTAGGAGTGTCTCGTTGCAGTGTAGAGCGTGTTTTGCACGGCGAGTCTTTACACCCTTTCATCTCCAAAGGGTTCAGTTACTTCACCCCACAGATCATCCTGCACATGTGCGTTTTGTGCAGTAATATCTCCAAGAAAGTGCCCAAGATGTGAATTTCCCAGCTTATGTTTTGTTTACTGATGAGGCCAGTTTCACTCGGGATGGCGTATTCAATCAGCACAATGCGTATTTGTGGGCTCACGAGAACCCCCACGGTGTGCGCACCCATGCGGAACAACATCATTTCGCAGTAAATGTATGGGCAGGTTCGGTCGGCGACTGCTTAGTCGGGCCATACCTTTTACCATCCCGCATGACCTCCGCGAAGTATCTGATCTTTCTGGAACAGGTTCTACCAGGCTTACTTGCCCATGTTCCAGCAAATGTGAGACGCAACATGTGGTTTCATCATGATGGGGCGCCTCCCCATTATGGAAGGTGTGTTCGTGCGCATTTGAACATGTCTTTTGGGCAACGATGGATTGGGCATTCTGGACCAGTTGCCTGGCCCCCCACGCTCACCTGATTTAACGAGCGTTGATTTCTTTCTGTGGGGGGCCCTCAAAGCTACCGTGTATGAATCGCCTGTGCATTCTGACATGAATCTCGTGGCAAGGCTCGTCTGTGCTGCTGCTACTATCAAAAAAATTGCAGGTGTGTTCGACCGTGTCCGGCAATCAATGCTCCGTCAGTGTCACGCATGCATCACGTCTCATGGTGGAAACTTTGAACATCTGCGATGTTCATTATGAAATGTAACATTATGAAATGTATCATCGTTCACGATGTAACGTTATGAAATGTATCATCTAGTACGTCATTTGTAATAATTATGTCCAGTAAATATTTTCAGCCGTCCCGTGGCCGAGTGGTTAGCACGCTTGGCTACTGATCTAAGGGACCTGGGTTCGAGCCCCGGATTTAGGCATGGATGTGTGTGTCGTTTTTCTGCTGAGGTCCTGCCATCCTCACAGACCTTCTACTATGGCATATAAACTGACAGGCTCCTGTCAGACCTCTGTGGCAAGCAGCTGCTTGAGGGGGTATTAAATATTTTCCCATTAATCACTGTCTTGTGTCCTTTCAGATCTTGAACCTTGCTACCACTTTCCCACGACGTTTCCGGTTATGGGTTCCTATGCAATTCTCATTCCATTAGATGTTATCTACCTCCCCTAAAAGTTTGTACCTATATTTTTGAGACACCCTGTATATAGGCCACGCGTTTAGCACGTTGAAATTTCAACCATAGGCATGAAATATAAGCAGAAAAGAGGTAATAAAATAACCTCAGGCAGCTGATTGTCACAGAGGTCTAATAGTAGCCTGTCAGTTTATATACCATAGTAGAAGATCCCTGAGGATGGCAGGAACTACACAGAAAAACAACACAAACATCCATGCCATTCCAGGTTCCTCTGATCAGTAGCCAAGCACGCTACCCCCTCAGTCAAAGGACGGCACAATAATCAATGTATAAGCATTTAAATACCATTACATTTTTATTTAATACACGATACAATTCATGAAACATATTCAATAATAAAACAATATTTGCTGGGTGCACTTCAACGTCTAAAAGTATTTACTGTCTGTATTGAAGTACATTCAGAACTATATATTCTCTTATGCTCCAATGTTCTAGGAAATTTATATCCGACGGAAACTGGATTATTGTGCTTCCACTCATTTTGCTATTAATAAAACTAATTCTTACAGTTTAGCAAAAGTTCAAAATGTAACTATCAGAATCATCAGCAAAATCTCTTTTAACAAACAAGAATATGCAACCTTCGCTATATATTTGTCCCAACTATCAAGTTCTAACTTCAGAATCTAGGAGAAAAATAAAGATCTGATTAAGACATGATAAAGATATGATTTTTTTACCCTAATTCACGTCACTATTTATAACAGATCTCATATCCTTCATTCGATTCATCTCAACATACTTTGCTCTAATAATAAAATATTTTCTATTGCCAAGACTTTAAAGCCAATGATGATGAATTGTTTGGCTTTTAAGACAATCAGTCTTTTATCAATAATCAGTAAATCTTACTGTTGAATGATGTATACATCAAATTTAAGTATGGTTGATAAATTTCATTTCCTAATTATTAACTGGCTATTATATGTTATTCAACGGATCACAACACCATTTTAACTTCGAGTAGTGGATATTTTTCATCCCTGAATATAAGCACACTTTTGCAATAAGATTTCACATTTCATGAATCAAAATAATCCCCTTAACAATTCGAGAATTTTCGTAGAACAAACACAACGATCTTACAAACGGAAAATATGAAATATCCATTTGAATCAAGGGCTTCACTATACTCTGTCAAATAAGTAATTTAAAACCAAAAAATATATTAATAATTATCTTAAATCTGAATTAATTATGCACTGAATAAACAGTGCTTTTCTTGAATATGAATTTGAACTACTGTGAGAAATGAGATAGCTATGCTGACGGACCGTTAAACTGACCTAATCATCTCGTAATAATATTTCAATTAGAATATTTCGATATTATGCTGGTGAAAAATTGACATTTAATATTTCTATGTGAAATAATTTATACCTGCCATCATGTGATTGGCATCAAATGTCAATACATATATTAAATAATTGTAATAAGCAATGATTTACATGTTGTTTAGAAAATGGAAAAAAGGTAAAATACGTAATATTGCTTGTGCTATTTTTCTTTTTGCATATAAAAGCATTTTCATCATTATGAGTATACCAATAAATGAACTAAATTATGCTAATGTAGAGTTTTGAGGCAGCATGAAAATTACTGTAGATAAAAGGAAACAGACAACGGAATGGTAAATGAAAACAGTTTATTTCATAATTTAATAACATAACTGTTCTTTCCTTGTAACAGAATTTTTCATTATTTTTATTTATTCTTTCAACTCATTCATCTCAGAAAACTGTACATTTTTCAGACATGTAGCATTTCTATTCACTTTATAAAGTTTCCATAATCAGTTTCAAAGATGCCAAAGTATGTATACGTGACAATGAACGTAAACCCATAATACTTATATATAAATATAAAAAATTTTAAAAATGCTCTTATCACCCGTTCGACAGAGAAAGAACACATTACATAACTCTGATAAATGCATAACATATTTCTAGTATATTATCTCATAAATTTATTAATTCTTTTCTAGATCAGACGTATAGAGATTATTCGAAATTTTCTGTAGGAATGAAAGGGCTGATGGTAACTACCTAAATACATATTTGCTCATTTGTATACACTATCCTACCAAAAATCATGGAAACTACAAAGATCTGTGACTTGTATGCATTTCTGTTTCCATAAAAATCTACATAATATCATCTACGATTCCTTTAATATTATGCCCTAAGAAGAAACTAAAATTCATAGAACTTCTAAATATTAGACTGCCTATTTCATTCAACAGTTTGTTCAAAGAGTCATTAGAATTTTTAAATAATTTTCTCGAGATTAAAATCGTCTTTTTGTTATCAGGATAACTGTTTTCTTGTTCATCTGAAATTACCATTCGCTTTTGATTTCTTACCTTTAGTTGCGACCATATATATACATATCTTGTTGTAGACACCGTTCTTTCTCAGCAACATTGCGCATTCAAATTTTGTTTACTTTCCTAATATTCCGCACGTTTGGGATAGGGTAATAATTACTTTCTATGCAAAATTCTTATTCTAATGACGATGATAAGGCGTGATGCTATTCTAGACACATATCAGACGTATTAAGATATAAATTACCTTAACCTACATTAACATACGTTGAAAGAGTCAATACAATTTTATTGCCTGTTTATAGATATATGTTTATTATTCCCAATGATATCTCATGACTTTGGTAGGGTAATGTGAATCATAAATATATATGTATGTAATTTTACAAACCACTCTAATTGTTTTCCTATGTAAAGAAAAGCAAAATTTATCAGCACCCCTAAAGTTCTTATTTTTTTCGGGGTGATTTAGGAAAAAAATTGCGAATTTCTAAATTTAACAGTCATCATAGGATTGAGTTTCGACAACTACATGAGCGTAAAAAGGGTTACTTATTTTTGTCTTATTTTTTCCGCTAGAAAATAAATATCTCTCTCATAATAGATTGCAATCATAATTTGATTAGTTTAAGTTTGAAATGCTTACAATCTATCAAATAAGCATCTACTTAACTAAGTCTATCCTACAATCGATTATATTTAAACACAATTTTTTGTTCTACAAAATATAGAAGTTTTAGTCTCGTTTCGATTTCATTTTTATGTGAAATGTATATATATGCACCACCTTTGTAAAATTGCTAATGTGTAAAATTGTTGCTTTTATTGAAATTTTGCTTCATTCAAAATGAGAACAGTTAATTATTTTACAGTGTTAAGATTTTAAAATAAATATATTATAGATTTCATTTTCATATTCAAAAGGAAATGTTGAAGTTGATGAATTAAATATGAAATCATCTTCAGCGAGTAACCCTTTTCGGATAAAAGTCTCTGCTCACTAGTTATCTTGATTCAACAGAATTTAACTTCTTCACAAATGAATTCTGAGAACATTTCGGGGATTCAAGAAATCTATTTACCTCCAGTCACTTTACGTATGTTGTGGGAGCAATGGAAACTTCAACTATATATATGGGCAAATCAGTCTCAACATTCATTAATTGAAAAACAATATTAGTTGGAAAACTGTCTGTGACATTGTTCAACTGCAATATTCCCCGATGAATTTTAACGATATTTACAGAAATTAAATATTTTTATTACTAAAAAGCTAAAGAAGAACCGTCCAATATCCCTTTTCTTAATTAACACTGATTATGTGATCCATTAATAGAGTTCTAAAAGTTCTAGCGAATCTTTACTTATCAAAAGGGGTAAAAAGAGTAGGCGAAATGTAACATTTAAAAATAAAACGAAAATATATCATTTGCTGAAACTTTGTCTGAATTTCGCGAAGACAGCTTTTTGTCATTTCATGTAAGTTTAATATAAGGACATGTTCGGCTACGGTTGTAGCGTTCCACGCTCTAACCAGAAGTAGGATCGAGTCCTGCTGTGACTGCGTTGAGGTTTTCTCCGGAAATCCCCGTTCTCTTCCTGGTGAAAAAGCAAACATCAACAAGCTTGGAAAGGCTATCGCTTTCAAATCGGTCATTAAGCCATTACCCTTTATACAGGAGAGTCATATCGTTGCATTTTAAAGAACACGTTACATGGCTTTTAAGCTAGGCTCCCATCTATCTCCTAACAGCCATTCAGAATCGAACCACTAATAGAAAAGATTATTTCAAACCTATTTCAGCAACTATTCGCTAAAGACAATCTTACTCTATTATTTAAGATGGTTTATCGATCTTCCATTTTTTTTTTGGAAATATCCGGTTTTCGATTTAAACTACACTCATACTTCCTTCTCATCGATTTTGAAAAATGATTCAAGAAGAAATATATTTATCTGTTTATCTATCATAGAGAGATTTGACTATATATATATTACTCTTAATAAAAAAACTTCTCTTTTATTGCAGTCGTATAAAACCAGTTTTTAGAACAGAAGGAAATGAAGTTTTCAAACACATCGCTGAGAAGGTCATTTTATGAAATTGCTTGTCAGGATATAATTTTCTGAGAACTTTAATTGTTTTGGTGATAAGCGAACAGACACGGGTTCGATAGGAATAACCTTTCTGCCGAATAAAATCTGCATAAATTTCAAAATGAACATTTCTATACGTTTTCCATCCACAAAACATCCAAAATATATCTAAGACGGAAAAAGGAATCCTTTTTTTATCTATATTTCTCTCTGTATACTTTGTGTTTATCAGTGGATATGTGGGTGATTGTCGACAATTAGTTATAAACAAAATTCCTCAAAGGGTGCTCGAAATAATCGGTCAATATTGAGACGACTCTTTCAGAAGAGACAATTACAGCGAACTGTTGCTTATTTAAGGACGAAAACTTTCGTATATTTAACATGTTTTACTTCTCCCTTCGTTACCGAACTGCAAACTGTAGAAATGTGCATTTTATTACCAGAATCGAGATGGTATTTGTAAGTGGAATATGTCACAGGGACGCCGGTGTGCCCTTAAGTAGTAGGTATGGAACTAGCCATGTCAGATGTGCTGAATATATTACACTGTTAGGACAGTATTTTTGTTCTGATCTTTAGTACGTTAGTCCTAGGTGCGTGTGGCAGCAGTGATTCAATTGTTCGATCGGCAACTGTCGGTGTAGATATCCAAGAGGATCGTTTGAACACATCCTGTAAGATCATAAACGTACCAAATAATTCTGAACTAAATACTTGCAATATATTTACTTGAATGTTTCGTCCACTTATCAAATTGTTATGAAAGGAGATTCACAGAACATCATTTGATACGAAAGGACTTTTGGCCTCCGCATATTTTTGCTTGAATTTAACTTGTCCAAGCAGTTTGTTAATATTTGGAGTTTATTTATGACAATTCTGCATGTAGGAAAAGTTAAAATCAAATACGTAACCTTGCATAGGGTCGATCAAAGTTTAAGATATCTCAAAGCAGGAACAAGTTTTTCAGCTCTCTTGTTATTATCAATACAAAATGGTGAAAACGTGCAATTCGTTTAAAATAAAAATAAGGTATTTATCAACATGAGTTAATAAACGTCTCTAGACACATTTTAATTTCTCTGATACTTATGAGATGAAATTTATTGGGGAAAAATTAAAAAATATTTTACTTCAATTTTTTTATCAATGGAAAAATTTAAAAGTATAGAATAATTATTAATAACATGAATTTTTAATGAAACATTTTTAAATTATTTATATCCATGAAAGCACTGAAATGTAAACAATCTGTGAAGAGTTTATCAATTTTAACATGGTTAAGGTAGTATTTTACTCGAAAACTGTACGAAAGTATTCAAAATCTGGGATTGTCCATCATTATATTTCTTTGCAGTTGAGCAATGAGTTCCAACAGCCCAGTTGATCTAGACCAGTAGACTCCAAAGTGTGGTGGACGAAGAAAATTGAATGAATCCAATTTATCATTTTTTACAGAAATATCAAGTTTATATATATTTGCTAATATATTTAAATTCACTGTCACTTTATGTACTCAGCACTCTGTTTAGTTTTCTAAAGATGGCAGGGCACAGAATGTGGAGCGCAGAGAGAGCATGGTTGTCAGGCTTAGCCTTTTGATAGATTGACAGGTATGTTTATTTTCTTCCTGCCTAATCTCAATTGTATCTTATAAATATATATATATAATTAATATACACAATGATGCCCCAACATCCGATGGTAATTTGTTCCACAAAACCCGTTGCATGTTGAAAATATCGTAAGCTAAAACTAATAATATATTGATTCCCGGTAATTCGTTCCAAATCTTTGATAGACGACCCCCAGCAATATATCAAATATGTATTTATTATATGTTATACTTGATTTTTACATTAAAAAATACTTTTTAATAAAATTTATTTAATAAATATTTATAAAATATCTCAAAATAAAAACGAAACAAAACAATAAATTAGCATTTATCCTAGAGTTCAAGTGCAGGACTGATGAAATCCATGGTGGCCTAGTGGTGGTGGGTAGTGGTACTTCAAAAATAACCGCAGTTAATTACACTGGGCAACACACAAAAAGGTTTTGAAATGAAAATAGATCAATCTTTACTAATTTCGAGTCGCTGAACACGAAAATGACAATAAAATTTGTCGATTGGCTCTTATTTACGAGAGACAGAGATGATCATGTATAAACGATTCAGCCGCATTGAGTGCATATCTAGCTATTTCGCAACGCTGTATTTTAAACTACAGATTGCAACATATTGCGTTGTATTGCATCAGTCCGCCATACACACAAACCCCAAAGTATTGCATCATTATCTGATGCAATGTAGTTGAGTCATGACATCGCGGTTTTACGATCGCGAACAAAAGGTGATGCAGTCGTTAGTTGTAAGCGACGTCTCGTAGGGTGAGGAAGTCTTTTGAGTGACTCACATTTACCCCTGAGTCATAAGTACAACACAAGTGATCCTTGCAGTTTTAATTCAGCAGTAGTGATGCCTCGTAACTGTGCTAATAGTGCAGATACATTTTGTTACATTTGCAGAGAAGTGACGTAGGCAAGCCAAAAAGGGCCATCACTCCAATAGTGAAAACGGCGTAAGAGTTTTATTTTGGATGCTAGATCGGGATCAGGACAAGGCCTGGGCCTCACACATATGCTGCAGTACGTGTGCAAGAAATTTTCCGAAGTGGCTGAAAGGCGAAAAAGTAGCGATGTCGTTTGCTCTTCCTGTTGTTTGGAGAGAACCAAGCAATCAGGCAAATGACTGCTACTTCTTCATGATTCTACCTGTTTCTGTAGGCATCACAAGGAAAAAGAAGTGGACAATAGCGTACCCTAATATACAATCTGCTCTCTGACCAGTTCTGTACGGCGAAGGCCTTCCTGTTCCCGAACCTCCAAAAGAATTTTCCACCGATTCAGACGATGAGGAGGGAGGCGAACCGGCGTTAGGTTCTCTGCAGCCTTTAGTGTCTGATGATGATCCATACGTCTGCCACGGTGCGTCATCTGCGCCACACATTCTCACCGAAGAAGAAATGAACAATCTTGTTCGCGATCTGGAGCTGTCCAAGGCCAAAGCAGAGTTACTTGGATCAAGACTTAAACAATGGAATCTTCTCAAGGAAAATGTCCAAGTGACTTCGTTTCAAACTCGTCATGAGCAGTTTGAGCCTTACTTCAGAAAGGAAGATGACCTTGTGTTCTGCTTCGCCACAGTTGGCCTGATGAATGTCCTCGGAATCAAACATGACCCTCAAGAATGTTGACTGTTCATAGACTCCTCGAAATTGAGTCTCGTGGCGGTGTTGCTGCATAATGGAAATCGACTTCCATCCATTCCGGTTGGACACGTTGTCTACATGAAAGCAACCTACGACAACCTAAAACAGCTTTTGAAATGTCTTCAATACAGCAAGTATAGCTGGCCTCTCTGTTGTGACTTGAAGGTAAGTGGCTCTGTTGATGGGTCTGCAGCTGGGATATACGGAGTAATGGAGTTTGTTAGGTGAATGGGGCAGCCGAGAAAAGATTTTGTACCACGTGAAAAGAAACTGGCCTCCGAGGAAATCTCTGATGTTCGGAGAGAAGAATGTGGAACACCCAGCACTGGCAGAAACGCACAAAATCCTGCTACCGTCCTTCGTGTGATGAAAAACTTCTTAAAAGACATGGATTGGACTGCATCAGCTTTCAAGTACTTGGCTGACAAATTCCATCGACTCCGCGAAGCGAAAAAATTGAAAGGGAATTTTTGTGGGTACTCTGATCCGCGAGCTGTTCAGAGATCAGATATTCGACAACCTGCTTCAGGGTGTCAAGAAAAAAGCTTGGGACGTGTTTCGTCTGGTGTCAACTAAATTCCTCAGGAATGTCAGGGCAGACAACTAAAAGAAACTGGTTATGAACATGTTGTCTCTGCATCACAAACTTGACCGAAATATGTCCTTAAAGGTCCACTTTCTCCATTACCACTTAGAGTTCTTCCTCGATAACGGCATGGTTAGTGATGAGCACGGTGAAATTTTTCATCAGGATATTGTAACGAAGAAGAAAAGATACTAGGGAAACTGGTCCACTTCAATGTTGGCTGACTACTGTTGGGCGCTTTGCAGAGATGATCCTGAGCAGCTGTACAAACAACGGGCAAAGCGACGTCGGAAGTAAAAGCGGAGTTTTACCGATACATGTCATATGTAGGTATTACTCTATTATATTTCTCAGAAATCGTACCAATTTTGCATTTTCATTGTCATATTCATGTTCACCAACTTGGAATATTTAAGAAATGGCTACTTTTATTTCAGAGGCATGACCTTTATAAAAATTTGTTGCCCAGTATTATAATTCACAAAAATGCACTCTGTTCACACTGAACAACCGCATGAAACAGAAGATAAGCAAAGAATAATAATATTCCTTATGTATTTCAGAAGAAAGCCGGGGTGTTGTGTTGAACAATAAGAAAGACGCTGATTGTTTGAGAATAATCGTACGAGAACGTATGTGCTGATTAGCCAAAGCTCCACATGCACCTGGAAATTTCCACCCGTTCTTCGTCCACCCGTTCTCCATTGGTTCCTGCAAATATGTCATCGGTCCCTGAAATGGAAGCTCTTACAGAAGGTAAATCTGTTCCTGAGAATATCGGATGTCGATGTTAACGGAAGTCGAGGCCAAACTGTATATCTTCATACATTGTGGGGAGGAAGCTTATTTTGCTAACATACTGATGCATGTTGTTGTTTTTATGCTGATGTCAAAAAAGTTTGAAGACCATTGTTCTAGGCAACTAGAAATGTGATTTTGCAATCGGTAACGATACAGAATTATTTAATATTAATTTTCAACTGATTTTCGATCTTGGGTTCAAAAATAAAATTTCCATTTGCTGCTTTCAGGGCTCATATCGAATTCGTTAAGGGTGGATACTTTAAACTAATATGGTCAGCTATTTCTTTATTACTTTCATGTTAATTAGAAGAGTGCATATGTAAACATGACATTTATATATCAAACACATAGAAGTAGACTTAATACTTCCCCTCGAAACTGCATACTTATTTTATAGATAGAAGTTCAGCGGTCAGCACAAGTATTTATTAATGTTATTGTAAAGGCATGTTGCGTAGATTTGATGGCGGGGTACCTTTGTCTACTGTGCATCTTTGCTTCACTATTTCTTAGGTCTCGAAGCCATTTTGAAAAGGATATTTCGTCTCTCTGTAAATAAAAGCTCTCTCCTTTGGTTGAAACATCCAACATTAATATTAGCAGTAAGAAAAATTTATTTCGTTTTTCAAGATCTCGTTGGAACATTTGAAATTATGCAACAGACTATTACAATATTTTGAATATAAAATTAAAATTTAGACGAACTGGCTGAATACGATGGCATGCTTACCTTTAAAGTTCTTTGTTTTAGTAAGGTGCACACCAAAGAAACTTTCGTAAATAACATCAAAATTGATTAAATATTCAGTAACAACGACTGGGATAGAAAACTACATACTAAAATGCGCATTTGATTCATTTTAAAGTTCAGTCATTTTTCCTACTTTTTCAAATGCATGTTTTTCTCAGAAATTGCTTTTCTGATTCTCTAAATTGCGCTTTCTCCTCACTTTATTGAATATATTATGCCTACGAAAGACCATTTCGAAATAACCTTAAACAACTATCTCTCATAATTTATTTAACTAGAAAGTGATTCGTGTTTTACAGTGATTCCTATTTTTAATTGCGCGAGATGGATGTTTTCAGTGGGATCAGGAAACAGGACAACATTTCAATTCTTTATTTGATCTCACCTTTAGTAAATAGATTTATTTCAACGAAAAGTTTTAGAGCAAAATTTACTGCTGGGTCTGAGGATGCTTTATTTAAAAAAAAGTTTGAAACATTATCGGGTGACAGCATCAAGCGTTTATATTACCACAATATAATTATTTTTTGCCAGAAATAAATAATAATAAAAAATAAAAAAGGAAATAACGCCCAGCGTTCATCATTGATATTTGAACTATCATTTGAATTGTAACATTTTCGACCAGATCAATCTATTGAATAATAATAAATTAATGTGCAACGCTTTCTCTTTCTTTTACTTTCGTTAAAGAGCATTTTGGATAAATGTTTCTTCAACTATCACTACGAACACAGAATATTTCCTTTTAATTAGAACACAGAATCTATAAAAATCATTAGAATGAATGGAATAATTGAACAATTTAGAACTGATTCTAAAGTGTTTAGAGTTGCATGCTGCTTGCGCAACTGAACGGAAAACTTGCAATTTTTTTTTCGTTCTTCACATCAAAGCATTGTTGAAATTTGGAGAAAAGAGCGAAATACAAAGAGTCTTGTAATAATTAAATAAAAAAATCTCACATATGATGAACAAACACCGAAATAATTACGAAAAATTTGTAAAATTTATATAGTATAAGAAAGCTAATATAGCAACTTTTCAGTTCTGAAATTAAATTTCTTCTAGGCCATTTAAGGTTGAAGGTGATTTTTCGTTTTTGTATAATCAAATACGAGAAAAGGATTCATCAGAGACTTTTATTTCATTAATCATGAATAGATTGGATTTTAATGAATAATAATTGAATCAATAATTGATAATCAGTAATAGCAATCTGTAATAGAACATTTTGAATTATTTGAGGTAGAGATTTTTTACTGCACTATATATACGTGCAAATCATTATATGCTGTTATCATCAAACATCCTTTTCTGCAATCTCAGTCTGCATCATTATAATCTATCCACTGCACAGGTAAGGTAAAACCGAACTTCTCTAAATAATAATTTGCATGAATTTGTGAAGTGAATATAATTTGCAATGGTTAATGGCTCAGACTCAGGGAACTATAAGCCTAAGCTACTAAAAAGGAATGCAAAAGAAAGTTTAATCAAGGAATTCATTTTACAATAAAATATCAAATTCCAAAGTTAAAAAAAATTGACAAAGATAACACATTATATCTGTATTATTTCGCTAAAATTCTAACCTTACCACTGTGATATTATTTATCTGACAACATTTTAATCAAATAGTAATAGTTATGGACCTAACAGGGAAAATGAAATATTGTATTTTAAGCTCAAAATATTGTATTTTAAGCTCAAAATATTGTGCTCGTTCGTCAAGTCAATCGTTTTCACTCAGCAACCCACTCAGCCTCACGCTTCACATTTACTAAATGGGATCTTTCATTGTGAGAGGCAAAGGGACTGAGTGCGCCTGTTGCCAATCGAAAAAAGTGAATCGAAAATGTTGATGATTTGTTTGGAACTGTGAGTCATTTGAATCTAATGAAATTTGAAAAAATAGTATGTTTTACAGAGTTTTATTTTCATATGAATGTAAATCTAAAACTATTACCACTAAAAAAATAAATGCTTTCAAAACAATTCTATCCAATTTTTATAAAATTATAGAATATTTTTTTAATTGTCTCATGTCTTAAACCAACGGGATGACTTTAAATGAGGAAAATACGACAAAACATGCAAATATAATTGCAGGTTCATTTTGTTTTCACATCTGTCTGTGAAAAAACACGAACATTTAACCAGTGAAAAACGAAAGGTGCGTGACTCGTTTGAAAATACAATTCTCAGGTCCTGTTCGCATGGAATGAGAGCTGGCTTAGCCAATTGTATGCCAGACTCATAATGTGATGTTCGTAGGTTCTAATCTTCATTGTGCCTGCGGCGATGTTACCGCGCGACTCATTTAACACCTCCCTCTTGGTAAGGAAGGAAACACCGTTCGACTAGGAAATACCTACGTCCGTCGGCTGGGGCGTTAATTTGTGGCTCCGTGTGCAAGAGAACCTTACCTTGTGCACTCCAAAAGTATTCGCTGGATGCCCTTGACGGAGCCATCTGTCTGTTAAAATCTGTCCACTGGATTCCATTCTCCAGCCTTCACTGAACCCTTGGGAGTTCTTGGGCCCTGGTCATTTAACCATTTGGGTGCAAAAGCAACGCTTCTCAGAGGTAAAACAAACCATATCAGCAACCAGCTTGCAAAACAATATTTTATAAATGTGAGTCATTGTTTCCTTAGTTTGTGTTTGAATTCAGTTTTATGAAATAAACATTTGCAACAAATGCAAATGTAAATTTTGGACTGAACTATTTTTTTTTCAAACTTGTAACCGTGGAAAACATTAGGTCATAGTCGGCCACAGAGTTGTTTTCTACAATATTATTTCCGCCAATACCAGTAAGAATGATCTTGAAAATACGATTTTACATTTCCTGAACATGAAATGAAATCCATGACCGATGATGAAGAAATCTTCATCAATCATTTCAACGTCTCGAAAGCTGCAAGCATTACATTTGTTGCCACTGACCTAAATACAACTCAAATTAAAAACAGAATATATTCAGTGAGGTCATTTGAAAGCTGGTTAAAGTCTGAGGGCGCCAAAAGCAAGGGCGATAAAAGTTCAACAGAATTCAACAACCTTGACTTCTTATCTTACCATAAGCAGAGCACAATGTGTTCTATAGGGGAATCTGTGACTAAATTAGTTTTACTATCATTTAGTACATATTACTGTTCCTGCGATTTTGCATTTGTAATTATCCCCTTTCATCATGGAGTGAACGAAAACGCTTTCGTTTTATTTTTCTTACTCTATTCCTATCAGAGTAGCAGATGTAATTCATGATTTACTAACTTTCCGCACCGTTTAACAATTCTTTTTGTGATTACAAAAGTGTTAGCAATGTTGGAAAAATCCTTATTTACAGTTTCAAACAAATATTTTTTTTTGCAATTACTTCCTTCGGATTTTTTCTTTTGGAGTTTATTATTTTTTGCTGTTTTCATTTAAAATATCAAGTTCCTTCTGCCATAAATTTTGACGAAACATTGTATTATAACACATTGTAACAGTATACATATATAGTTAAATTAATAGCCATTATTACTTTCTATTTTTTTAGCTTAAAGAAACTGACGCTTATCTCGGAATTAATGTTATATACATAAATGCATGTATCATGCAAGGAAAAGTACAATGCCTTCGCTTGAATATCAGAAAATAATATTTACCCGGATTCTTTCATCTGATAACATCTATTTTAATTTGTTTTTAAATTCCAACTTTGGTTTCACCGCGAAGAAATAAATTCGTTCTTACCGTTTTTCTTTTTTTTTTATAATTTTATAGTTATTTCTTTTGATTTGCATCTATTCATTCTGAAAGCTTTTTACATTCTGTGTTCAATTAGAGACTAACTAGAGATATTACTTACGGAAACTGCAACCAATAATCTCAATTTCATAAACAATCTACTTAATTTACGGAAATATTTTCATAGGAAAATTTTCAGTACCGAAACTGCCTACCGGCGAACAGTAATCTGTTTAAAATGGTTGTTTGTTCAGAGGTTTTTAAACTAGTCGGCTGCAGAATTTAATTCAAATCAGGAAATACGACTGACTTGCAGTTTTAATCAGTAAACATGACCGAACTCCAAACACATCGATATTGTTCAGATTTAGATAACCTAAATGATACGTGTTTCGATGTTGCTAAAATTGTAAGGGAGAAAAAAACCTGAAGTGTAAATACTGCAGGAAAATATTTCGGCAATCTGAAAACATTCATTGGCATTCAGGAATCCACGAGCCATAGTTTAAGAACCGCTGGTATAATTATCCTTTAAATTCTGGTGCTCTATTTGCTCTAATATCTAAAGGCTCCTAATTATCGATCCAGAAATACTGCAGCCATGTATTTTATAATTGACAACATGGAAAATATTCAGTTGCATTTAATAATGCTATTTACGGTTTTAAATATGAGCAATATTAAATCAGAGTTTCAATTGGATATATTTATTATTATTCGCATTTGAATTGAAACTGAATTTTGGAAATCGCGTTTGATTACCAATTGAAATTGATCAAATGAAATTTTGAAATTACAATCCACATTTCATTCTCATTTAATATCATATTTGACACATGGCATATGAGTTTACTTATGAATATTAGTTGTAATATTACTGTAATTAAATATTGTGACAAAATTCCAGTTTTCTAAAGTAGAATTATTAAGCGTGATAATCGTAATCTTATGGATTTAAATGGAAAATATATATCCCTTGCAAACAAAATCGTATACAACATTGAAAAATCTTGAAGTCACACATTGGTATTAAATTTGCAGCTACAATTGTTAGAATCGGAAGGGAGAAGAAACCATGACCTCTCTGTGACATATGATCTGCTCGTTGTTTTTATCCCCCTCCCGTCAAGAAAAATTTTTCCTGTAAACTTGATACTGATGCTTAAGAGAAATTTCATATTTTTACAATTGAATTACATTCCAGAAATCTAATTGTGACTCATATAGATATCCAAAATCATTGCTTTTCCTTATGAGTACGAGCATTTTCCAATATTTCGAGTAGAATATAATGCTAGCAATCATAATTTATATTGCGATAATCAGAACTATGCTAAGATAAAGAAGTGTAAGAAATTATTATTTTTTTGCATTGTATAGCCTTGATTTGCAAAACACTTCATTTTTCGAAGATTCCTTATTAATATTTCTATATTGTTTGCTTTGACATTTTGTTAAGAAATTATTACTCTGAAGTCATAATGTGAATGCTTTGAAATCAAAATGTTCATTAAATCGGTTTATTTTATGCTTATGGAAAGAGATACATAGAAAGAAAACTACATGTAATGCCAACGTCATTTAAATGCTCTTGATGAAGCGTTTTGGGAAATCAAAATATTTTTATCTTTATTTGTTGACTTTTTGGACATAATTAACGATTTTTCCACATTTTTTGTTGTTGAATAGAAGAGGCAGATCTAAGGTGAACAAAAACATCTTAATTGATCAATTAGGTATTTACCCAGGGATTGATTCAATTATCTAAATAAGCAATGACAGAAACAGAATATAACTGGAGCAAACCAAACCTATTTATATTATACTAATGTTGGATAGTGTACTAACAGAATTATGTTTTTAATAAATAGTTGTTTTAATCAAATTTCTTCTCTCAAAAACTAATTAGTAACTTCTTATTTTTTTAAATAAGTAATTAATTTTCAAATATTAAATCTTCATAAATACTTGAATAAATAATTTTAAATACTATTTAAATTTTTTAACTTTTAGTTAAAATAATTTCAAATGCTTTTAAATGAACTTTTATTTAAATTTTAGAAAAATTAAATCGTTACGAATATATATTTTCCCTTCTCTTTCTTCCCCACCCCCCTCCTTTTTTTTCCATTGGCGGTCCTGGTGCCATATATCTGGGCGATCTTGGACGAATTCTGCAATTGTTGTTTTAATTCTACGAAGAAAGCAAAGTGGGGTTAGGCTGTAATTGAGAACTTCATTTGCTTTAAATTGTATTTTCTTTTTTGTGATTTACATGTATTCTAAGTTGTTCATAAGTGGCTTGATGACATGTAAACGATGCAATTTTATTTAACATAATAATAAATTGAGCAATTTCACGAAGAGATTTTCAGTTTGAAAATATTCTAAAGGTTAAGAATAAACATAATTCAACTACTGTACATCTTAAAACAACTTTCATTTGACTTTTTCCACTTGCGTTTAGTTTTTTTTTCATATCAACACTATTCCTATATTAATATGGATTAATAACACTTTTTGCATCCATATTTTTTTTGCTGGAGAAAACGAAAATTTGGCACAAGTTATTAAGTTATAAGAGTAAAAATGAATCCATACTAGTGGATCTCATTACGTTCTTTGCGTCAGTTTGATCGGAGGAGTGAGCGAGGGACTCGAATGAGTGGTCCCATGTTGCTAAGGATTATAAATTTGACACACGTAGTTTGCGACAGCATACAGACATATGCATCTGACACATTAAAGACCAAAAATATATATAAATAAGAAGCAGAAAAAACAATTCAAGGCTGTTTGTTTCGTTTCTAACTAATTATCAACAGTTGAGAAACGAAAGCCAAAGTATTTCCGAACTACAAAATGAATTTATTTAATATTCCATTATTAATAGAGTATAAAGAACCTAAACCTAATAATTTTTTGAAATGACCGATATCTAGTGCAGATGATCTACGAAGAGTTACGCTAGAATTAATCTATTGAAACGGTAACTACAGCAGAAATATTCATCTAAATTCAATCACTACATCTCGACTTCACAGATTAGGGATTCAGTGTTTTGCATTTGCGCAGGTCTTCGTGCTTTGAAGTCCTCTTCCCCTCTTGAAAATTGAACTACCACTATATTTATTACTTTGAGTTGATTTCTCAGAATACGAACTTCAGTAACGCAACCCGCAAAGTTAGCAGAACCATTCATTAGAATCAGTACACAATTAACGTAACAAAATATGTATGATCGATCCGTTTTCCTTTAGAGAGGGAGCACACCTCCGCAATTTGCAATAGCAATGCGACTACAATTCGAAAGCAATCATGATGCAATTGCCGCATTATGAGTGTTGCAAACCAAGTGGTTACAGACCCCCCCCCCCCGCGCAACGAAACAATTAAACGTTTATGCATTTCTTTTTGTCTTCGACGTCGCTGGCTGTGGTGGTGGCTGCGGAGGTGAAATAATAGGACAAAAATAAGGAAAGAATGGTCGAGCACATTTCTGAAACAAAATTTATCTTTTGAAACGTACGCAGTTTCTCAAGAGGAACAGACTCGTGGTTTAGAGGAGGGCAGGATATGGGGAGCGGGGACAAGGGACCTTTCTCTCTCTCTCCCCCTTCAGAATGCTGATAAAGATTCAGAGGCAAAAAAAGTTATTTAACTTTAAATATTCTGGACTTCACATATTAGGAGGCTGAGGGGGATATTTGATCTGGGTTGGATACGAACCCACGACCTAATGCTCTGGATCACTGAACTACCGACCGCCGGTCAGGTCTCCTCTAATTGGAGGAAAATGATATGAACATTTCTACCTACAGTACAAAATCCACTCTTACGTCGATCCAATTTGAAACTCCAAATTCGATAAAAATAAAATAGATTGTCATAAGAGTAGTAATTCCCTAATCTGTGAACCAGAGAAGTCCAGAGTATTCAAATTGAATCAATTGTGTACTCGTGAATGTACTTTACATTTTCAAGGCATTCTTTTTGTCTGCCGCTTGAGGCTTGATTGATGGAACAGCGCTTTCATGTGACACAGTGAACTGTGTACTGCAGGTAGAAATGTTCATATCATCAATTTCTCTAATTGATGATATGAACCCACGACCTCTTGATAACTTGTCAGGTGCTCTGGACCACTGAGCTACCGGCCGCCAACCAAGATCCTCTGAGGTCGTAGGTTCGTGTCACACACGGCTCAAGATAATTTTTCCTCCAAAAAAATATTGGATCGACGTAAGAGTGGTAATTCCCTTATTATTGAACATATTTATATTTCATGCATTTTTCAAGGATCTTTTTAAAGACCTCCAAAACGGAGGGAGAAATGCTAAAATTCACTGGAAATACAGTCCCTTACATTTTTCCTGCTCAATTATGTTTCTTTGCCCCTCCCCCATTATTTGTTTCATGTTGATCCATCAGATCCGGGCCTCCTTCAGAATCACAAGGATTTTTTTATCTCAACTTTTGAAAACGAGGTAAAAACGGTTCGCATTAAAACAAACATTCAAAATTGGTTAAAATTGGAAACGTCATACTTTACTTAAAATACACCTAAACTGTCCATTGGAGTATAACATTATTTACACTATTTATGTTTTAATATGTTTGCATCAATTTTAAGATTACTTCAACTGACATCACCGATAGAAAATATTCTAGTTTTATGTGTATAAACAGCGAATGGATATTGTTGATATTCAAGACAGACAATATTGAGATATTTAATTTCCTTCAGCCTCATTTTTCGTTAAAAAATCTGATTTACGAAAAGCCTCTGATTTTTAATTGAAATGAAGAATTTCTATTAAAATAAGGTGAGTCTGTTCCAAATAAAATGACCACATAAAATGACCACATTTTTACGAAGCAATAAGGTAACCATATTTTGTGGAAAGAGAAGGTTAAATCTTAATATGTAATGTAATTTACGAAACGATTATTGCATCCAAATCATTAAATTAGACGTTTGGGGGAGGGACATGCTTGAGATGTATGCATCTTTGATTTTAAGAGCCTTCCTTAAAAAATGCGTAATTCAAACCCTCAAGTTAGGGAGTATAACTCAAGCGCCCTCTCCCTTTGGATATGCCAATGAAAGGAAATTTATTAACGAATAAAACTTTCCCCATGGTCAGGGTTCAAGGTTCACTTCCTCCCGATACCATTGCCGAAAAGCATATTGACGATAAAAGAACAGCTTGCTTTCTGAGACTCACTCTCCATTGGGATAAAAATCAAAGCGAGAGAGTCAAAATATATCAGAGGAAGGGTGAGGAGGAGAAATTTATCCAACTTCAATCGAATTAGAAACCACATTATTTTTATGAATATTAATCGTAAGATTATTTAAATTTTGAACTATGAAATCGTGCTTCTGCACCCTTCCCATAGATAAAATCATTTTTCTACAATATTTTGCTGAAAAAGCAAAACAGAACCAGTTTTTCTCTTTTTTACGAGAAATTTTTTAAGAAATTCAGAAACACTTTTCGATTATAAGCAAAGCTTGCTAAAAACGTAAAGTTAACTGTACGCAAACAGTTAGAAAATAATCTAGCAGTGGAAAATTTAATATAAAAAATGATCTCTTTTTAATAAGGCTATAGAAGCTTAAACATTTTATCTGCATTGGAATAACTCGCCTACTCGTTAAGGAAAAAATATTTATTTGAATCCTTCTGAACGAATGGCCTGCCTGAAAAGAGAAATTTAAAGTTATTTTGAAGTATCTCACCTTTACCTGTAGAAAATAAGTTCTAGAAAAAAAAAAGACCAATTTAAAACAAAAATAATATTTAGTAAACTCTTCGAAAGTTTCATGAATTACTAAAATACAAAAATACGAAGGAATTTTGCCTATAGGTAAGTGTGAAGGAGAAATAAAGTGTATTATGAATGTTTGCGAGATTGTAATGAAAATTCGAATGTAAAATTTGATCACGAAATGCTCATTTTTTCGTTAACATTTAATATTGAAAAATTTTATACTAATCTAGTAGTCAGCGTTTATTATATTAGCAAAATTACTTTAAAAATTCATATCACAATCGTATGAATTCCAATAAGTTGTATACCCTATTGGAAGTAAACTTTGCGGTCTAAACGAAAGTGATATTAGCGCCATAGTCTTCTCACTCCACAAAATAACAGCTGATATGCAGTTTTATTAGTAACTGTTACCCGAAATATTGAATTTAATCTCTCGAACATTAAAATCTCGGGATTCATGTCAACTAAACATAGCACTGCTTAATAATCCCAACAGTTCTATTAATATTGTAAGAGACACGTGTAGTACTTATATTAATGAACTAGACTAGTTTATGGATTTGTGCTTGATTATGGATTATGGACTTCCTGCACTGGTGGACCTCTGTTGAGGGAGAATCTGCGACTATGTTTTCTGTTTGCTTATGGGTTGCCAGCCATAAGTGAACAGAGGCAGGGGAGACCTTATATCATCTGGTGGATATTCCTGATCAGAGGCCATTGCAGGTACCTGAACCCTCACTTAGCTACTTGGGCAAGTCACTTAGCTACTTGGGCATTGTTAATCCTAAACTTGAGTATTGTATCTCAATCAGACCATATGGCTCTTGAAAAGGTGATGCCTGAAGTTTCTACCAACATCGGTGATTTCAGCCTTTAGCGGAGGAAGAACAGGTCTTTGTCCATGCCTGCGATCAGCGGGCTGTTTGATATAGTTGTCCCTACCGCTCTCAATAAACCTAGTTTCTTTAAAGATCCTACTAATCATTTTCTCTCTGCAGGTACGTGGAATATGAGGACGTTACATAGAGATTATTCTTTTGATGCCTTCACGCAGGAATTCCAACGTTATAATCTAGATATTCTAGGCTTGCAAGAGACGAGATAAACATGTAAAGGTGAGATACTTAAGAGTAATTTTAATTTCTCTCTTTCAGGCAGGGAGAATGGAAAGCATCTCCAAGGCATAGGTTTTCTTCTCAGCTTACACGCTAGTGACGCTCTTCAAGGATATGACTGCATTAATAAAAGATTTCTTACAGCAAAATTTAAAAAAAATTAAAGACTTGAATGTCATCTGTTGTTATGATCTCACAGAAGACTCTGATTAGAACGAGAAGGATATGTTTTACAGCCAGCTTCAGAATATTTCGAATTCTGTGAAGAAAGGAGATATTTCTCTTGTGCTAGGTGACTTCAATGTTAAAGTTGGTACTGACCCTAATCTTTGGGTGGGAGTTTTAGGTCCCTTTGGCATTGGTTGTTCAATGCCAATGGGGAACGTCTCCTACAGGTAAGTAAACTTAGCGGTCTGCGAATAACTAACATATACTGAAATTACTATGGAAATGTTTCGGTTACCACTGACTGAAAGTTTGAAAATCTTTTATGATGAAGGAATGGTTTTTAAGTATTTTACCATATTATGCTTATTTTTTTTTTAAAAAAAAGGTGATAACAGTTCTTGTGATAACTATAGGGGTATCAGCCTACTTTCTGTTCCAAGTAAAGTTCTTTGCATGATTGTGCTTAATAGAATTAAGAATCTGGTTGACAGGCAATTGCGTGATGAGCAATGTGGATTAGAAACGTAAGGGAATTGTAGATTAAATATTTTCACTCAGGTAGATTCTTGAGAAATGTTTAGGGTTTCAGAAACCTTTGGTTACTAGTTTTGCTGATTTCGTAAAGGCTTTCGATTCTATTGATCATCATGATTTGTGGTTGATTTTGAGATCGTATGTCATACCAGACAAGTTAGTCAACGTAATGAAAGCTCTCTATAATAACACTGAGTCGTGTGTGACAATTGGTAAGGCTTATAGTAATTGGTTTAGCATTGCTTCTGGTGTTCGACAAGGTGCATTTTGTCTGTTTTTCTCTTTAGTCTGGTTATTGATTATGTTTTACGAAAATGTTTGCAAGGGAAAGATTTTAGCCTTAGATGGTCTAGAGATTTCAGAATTTCTGATTTAGATTATGCAGATGATTTGGCTTTGTTCGCTAATGATGTTGATGAGATCAATTCTTTCATTAGGGCTGTTGATGAGACTGGTAATAGATTTGGTTTGGAGATAAATAAAGATAAAACTAAGTGATGAAAATTGGTCAGGCAGTTGGTGCTCAGTCGCTCTGAATGGTTGCGTCCTTGAGCAAGTGTCTTAGTTTAATTATCTCGGGAGTTATGTAACAGATACTGGTGATGTGCTGTATGAGATTAACAGGCGAATAGGGATTGCCTTACTTTAATTTTAATTTTTAATTGATCTTCATAATTCCTAAAAGGAATATATGGAGAGTGTGGGGAAATAGGTGTTTACACCTAAAGACTAAAATTAGACTATATAATAGTTTGGTACTTTCTAGGTTATGGTAGTGAAACATGGTTGCTTTGTAAACAAGGTAACAGGAAACTTGATGCTTTTGATTCTAGATGGCACGCAGTATCTTGGGTATTAGGCGGTTCAACTTCGTTAGCAATGAAGAGGTTAGGCAAAGAAATCATCAACCTCCTCTGAGGTGTACATTGTGCAGAGAGAGATTCCGTTGATTTGTCCATGTTGCCCATAAGGATAAATATAGATTGGCGAATAGGGTATGAAGAGTGTGCCAAAAGGCCTCAGAAAGTGGGAGAGACCTAGGATGCGATAGGCTGATAATGTCAAACAGGACCTTGTTAGAATTGGTGTGCAGTGGCGAGATGCAGTAGATATAGCTCAGGACAGATATGCTTGGAGAACTAAATGGCGCTGTCAGGTTGGACCTCGCAATTAGAGCACGCCACGGCTGCTTGAGGATGATGATGATGAACACATACTACAGACAACGAAACATTTATACAGTAAATATACATGAGTTTAACCTGATGGGTTGCACGGGATTATGATAGATTATATTTTACTTAACCGCAAATGGACTAGTTCAGTAGAAATACCATAGAATACTAGTTCAGTAGGAATACCAGGGGAGCCGAAATTGGGTCTGACCATTACCTGTCAAAAGTGTTTTGCAGCTGAAGCTTAAAATGTTGTGCTAAGGTTAAAAATATTAGCTATAACACTGAATGCCTGAAAGATCCAGATATAGCCAAAACATACCATGATAAATAATGGCGACTTAGTCATTTTGACATAATAATGGCATGATAATAATGGTACTTAGTCATTTTGACAATCGTCGTGTGGTTACTGCTGAAGTTGAGAAAGAATGGGATTAGTTTAAACAGGCTTTTCATGAAACCAACAGTACTCTTTTGGGTTAAATGGAACAGTGGGAACAAAATTATTTGAGTGATAAAGCTATTGAATTTATTTCTTAAAGAAGGAAGTGCAGGATTAATATGAATGAATACTCTACTGGTCGTAACAGAAGGCATTACAACGAGCTTAATAAACGTGTGAATGATCAGTTAACAGCTGATAAGAACCTTTGGCTTGATAGCTTGGCTGACAAAGCAGAGGAAGCAGTTAGACAGCAGATCCGCACTGGGTTGTACCAGATTATTAATGTTTTATGCGGGAAGAAACATACAGATACACAGGGATTAAGGGATAAACATGGCAAGGTGGTTGAAGGTGAGAATTCTGTGTTGGCTAGGTGGACTGAGCATTTGTATGTATGTATGTATATATGTATGTATGTATGTATGTATGTATGCATGCATGCATGTATGTATACTATACATAGCCGTCCAGTGGCCGAGTGGTTTGTGCGCTTGGCTACTGATCTAAGAGACCTGGGTTCGAGCCCCCGGTAAGGCATGGCTGTCTGTGTCCTTTTTCTGCTGAGGGCCTGCCATCCTCTCAGACCTTCTACTATGGCATATAAGCTGACAGGCTCCTGTCAGACCTCTGTGGCAAGCAGCTGCTTGAGGGGTATTATTTTTGTTATACTATACATAATATATACCGTATTAGACAACTGTATACTAGCCACATTGGTATTATTAAACTGTTACGCTATGGTTTGCCGCCATTATTTCAAACTTCAAATTATTTTACTGCGTAGTAGTAATAGCTTATATAAATTGAGCAAAAATTTGCACCATAGTGTATTATCCGTTAGTATTCTAATGTAAGTTTGTCACATATTAATTACTGCATAATAAATTATTACTTATCAAACTCCACAGTTTTAATACGAATGAAATGCATACTGGACGTTCACCAAATCTAGCTTGATATCACGGTCAAGATTCGATGCTTTAAAATAAGCAAAATTTTTATTCCTTGAAAATCAATCCCAGAAGATTCCCACAATTATCTTGTTTGCGATGAGCAATGGGATAATAAACGATGAAATAAAACTTTCAGAATAATCCAAGACTACAAACAAAATATGAGTATGACACAGGACCTTTTCGTTCCACAACATATGACTCAAATCATTTGTAACAACACTCCGAAGAATTTACCAGTGCAAATCGCAGGTAAATTGCAATTTTCGTGTCATAAGCCTGTTGCATTGTAAATGCATTTTTAAGAAGCAACTGGAATCGCCACCGCATTGCTGTTGCAAATTGCGGCGGTCTTCGACCTCCCTTAAGGTGTTTCGATAAATATAAAAATTTACTTTTATGTATCGCTTTCATTTCTACCGGAAATATTTCTTTTACTGGGAAGATATCAATCACCCAGTTGAAGACATATTTTTCTCTCCAAGGTGTATGAGTGACGTTTTAATATTTCAATAGAAAGAACATTCAAATATTTACTATTCACTGACTGTTCCTATCTTTCGTCTTTTAAAGAGGAGCGATAAAAAAATCAAATTAAAGATTATGCGAAGATTCCAAGGTTTTTTTTTATGACCCAGGACCTATATCACCCAGATAGCTCCAATCAGCATATCATCAATGCAAATTACGGAAAGATTTCTAACGTAATACCATTGTCTAAAACATAATGCTGTGGTCAAGTAACAACGATTTCCATGATGCAAATAAAATATTTCAGATGTGCCTGAGAAAAAGGAAGTAGTTTCAAAACTTTATCTCAGATAGTTTTGTAATTCTTGGAAACTTTTCGTTAGGTGGTAGTTAGGTTTATCCTATATTAATCTAACTTTTCAGGGATGCTTAGAATATATTTCACCTTTCAAATGGACTACTGTGTAAAAGAAATAAAACTAAAATTTGTCCGCATATATTATTATTATTTAATTTTGGTTTTCTGCTAACTTTTTCCATAATAAAACGTTAATTTTAGATAGCTATTTGAAAGAAAAATAAATTCGCTCTCCCATATGCTAATGAAGCATTTTTGCAAAGCCAATATTCCTACTCCCTCAAAATGATATATTCCTACTCTCTCTCATTGTCACCTTAAACCGGTAACATTAATTCAGTGTCACAGGAAAAAGGAATATAAGGTATAAATTAGTATTAAATATCGCCAAAGAATCAGTTGAACTCCAGCTCATCAGAGCAGTCAGCAGTGCTATTTTATCGGTGGAGATTTCTGCTTCTTATCTGCGGTCACTTTCCGACCTTTTATTACACAATTTCTTGCACTTGGGCAAAACGGTTACTTAAAATATCCTACTCCTTTACGTTATATGAACATCGTTCTTTTGTCAGTGATTTATTTATAAGGTTGAAAGTTTTGTAATTACATAATTATTGTCACATGAAAACATATGAATACGATATTTCTTTTGACAAAATCACGGATTTGAATTAAATAAACTCACAAATAAATGTGTAACTAGATTTCTCTATCAAATTTACAAACTAATATCTCTATGAATACTATATTTTATCCTGGAAAGTGTAAAAACATTTAACAACAGAAACGCAACCAAAATGCATTTTCTACTAATGCAGTGCGTTAAAAGATAATTGCGTTGAAACACACATTGAAATTACAAAAGAAAAACTAAAGGAAATAAAAATTGTCAAATAAAGTAGGAATGAAAAGGGTGTCAAAAGGAAAAAACATATTTCAACTCTAGAATAAGCTAATTTTACTGATTTAAAAATAAAATGACAATTCTGTGTAAATATTTTAAACAGCCAATATCGTTATAATGCTTTGCCTGCACTTACTATATTTAAAATACTCACACGATTTAGCATGGAAATAACGGAGCTGTATTCAGAAGACTTTTTTGCAGGATATCAACTAATATCAGCCTCACACACGTCCTGCAAGATCAAATATCAAGAAAACACAAACTGGTTGTTTTCAGCTCTTTTATTTTTCTAGGACACTGGGACAATATACTAATGACTATCGTTTGTGAAGCTAAACAGTAGATTTTCTTTCTTGCATTTTTGATTTTAAAGGAAAACAGCTCATTTAACATTTTACACTAACGTTATTCTGACCATGCTAAATAGTTTTAAAAGTAAACTCTTATTAAAGATATGCAATCTAGGTGATAAATACTGCGTACAATAAATGTGGAGGTACAAGTGTTAGAATATTTAGTTAATTACAGATGAATTTCGTACTGAAAAATTCTATGGAAAGTAGATGGTTAAGAAATATAAGCCGAAACAGGTATCAGAATTCAAAGTTAATATCTGATGTTAAAAATCAGTATTGCATAAGTTTTTTTTCTCTTGTTATCGAATGACTATCTCTATCCTAGTTGGATGATGATTATAACATAACAGCATTTTCTAGAATATTGTGAGCAAATAAATTTTTTTCTAGAATGAAATACATTTTAGATACTCCTTAGCTATATACATATATATCTTAATTTTTCCTATAACAATAATCTTGTCGCATTCGAAACAATTTAGACATATGGGTTGAGTATTAGACAAAGGAAAAGACTCAGCATAACAAACAACGGGACAGTTCATGTTTGCTGTTTTGGTATTTGTATATTATGAGTGTTAAAATTCCGAAACGTTCAATATGCTTTCGTTCCCCTAAAATGTTAAATGTCAGAAAATATGGATGTGAGTGTTAGTTTTTGTACTAACGCTATCGCATGATGAACTTATGCAAATAAATCAACAGTTCATATCCATATTAAATATAAATTGTCTACTCAGTATTTGTCGTCGTGACTGTAAATTTTCCTGTCAATAATATTATTTAAATATTTGTTTCAATAATTTTTTCTACTGCATGTAGATTCAAAAATGTACACTTGAGAACTTATTTGCATCATTAAATTTGAACTTGTTTCGCGACATTTTGAAGTTTCAAATATATGAAAATGAAAATAATATGCTAGCTTTAGTTCTTTTATTTCTCTATACATGGACCATGAAAAGCTATGAAAGAGTCAAACTCCTTTGAAATATCACTGGTAGCATAAAATAAATGAAGATATTAAAAATATGAAAACCAAAATCACAACGAAATGCAAATTAAAATTTTTATTTGCTCAAAATCAGACAAGTCTTTTCAGTCTCCATAAAGAATATCATAGAAATTCTTTAACAACCGGCACGTTATTTTTCCTAAAACTCATTTTTCATTTGATCCATGGGCGAAAAAAGATGTTTATTCGTAATCATTTATTTCATTTCTGCCCTTTTAATGAGGGAATTCATTCTTCATCATTTAAAACATCTCTCTATTCTTGACATGTACGGACTACTAGAATTTATCTTAGCAATTTAAGCGAATATAGGTTTAATATAGTTTACGTGTTACTAAACATTTAATATTTAGCCTAGACTAGACTCTGTGAATATTCTTTAAGACAACTGTTATCAATAATACACTAAATTACCGCTCTAACTCTTCATTTTCGAAAGAAGAATTCACATAAAAATGCTAAAGTTTGCCTCAACTGAAAATTGTAATAAACTATCTTAATATACCTAATGACTATTATTATTATAAAAGGCTGGCTAGCACCTGTTTTATTAGAAAGCATAGCTTTCCTATATAAAAGCCCAGAGAAATTGCTCATATCGACTGCAATCCAATGCTTCTCACGGGCATCCTGCTAGTTGATTCGAATCAAGGTGAATCATATTTTTTGTGCCTTTATATCACAAATTTACGGTAAGTTTTTTTTTCTTTCTTCCTGATTCGAAAGCTAAACTACTTCAGTTTATATTATTCGTGTGCTAAATGCCAAACTACCTTTTATTTAGCCATCTTAATAAACAAATTAACGTCTATATTCATAATTAAGGCAAATGATAAGAAAAATTAAGTGATGAATTAATTTACTCATGTAGTTTCGGTAATGAATGTTCGTCGGCGGTATTTTGGACATCATTCTCGTTGACATTATTTTTCGTAATGATTGATTTAATTCGTTGCGAATATTTTTATTATGGTTTTGCCATTGTTATTCCAAATAAAGGTTTAAACATTGACTTATCGTTTGAAGATAAGAGTGACATTTGTTGAAAAATTCAAGTATTTGATTTAAATTAAATATTTTGAAGCTATTTGATAAAATTCGACAGAGGAGAAAAGAAAAGTTAAAATATTAATAAAACGTATAGTTATTGCAAGTGTGTATTATACGGGTTAATCTTTTTATTCTTAACTTTTCATTTTGAAAAATAATGCACTGAATTTAAAACATCGAAAGCAATATTTGTATAATCAGAAATGTGCAGAAATAAATAACTGTAAGACTGAAACTGTCAAGGATTGAACACCGGATTTTTAATGCGCTACGTTCTTTAATAATTTGAATAATAAGCCAATTCCGTATTAAGGGTTAAATCGTCTGCAAACACGCGAATCATGGTTGAATCGACTGTGGTTGCTCACACGTTTAATTCGGAGAAAGATTTAGGTAACTATGTGACAATATCGCTCTTAGCTTATAAGTATAATGACGGCTTTTACGATGTATACATATCTGTACATTTATTGAATATGCATTAACGTTGCTTAACGTTGCATACACTATAATAAATAACACAAATCATTGTTATCTGAAAGACAAGTCCAAAAAATATGATGAATACACAATCAACTAGTAATAAGTGGCTTGTTTCTAATTATATGCACACACCTACACACTGAACCAGATTTTCACTTTAACGAAGGACTGGAAAGTAGATCCTTTCCATACACAATCCACCTTTTTTACACGCAATGAATAAATAAACTAATTACTTAATTTATAAATGAATAAAAACATATAAATAAACGAATATATAGATAAAAATAAGGAAAACTAATTTGAATTAAAGTGTGGATTTCCACAGGGAAAAACATAATATTTTTCACTTACGAATTTGAACTGTCTAACATCTGAAAAACTTCATGACTTATGCTAAAAATCAGATTTTCAAATATTAAATACTTAAGATAAAATATAAACATCAAAATATTTTCCAGGTGGATATGTTCCCTTTATTTTGTTAAAACATGCATAAAAATCATGGACAAAAGCACCACTATATTGAAATAATCAGAATAATATATTTTAATAATGTACTAATATCGAACGCAGAATAAACTGAAATTAGTTACAGTTTCGTTTATCACCTTCTAAAGATACCAAACTATCCTAACACAAATGACTGGTTTTTGGGCAATAGTGTTTAAAACACCTTACACTGTGATACACGTGCAAATAGAAACAATTGGACAAATCCTTATTTGTTGCAATTCTTTTAATAATTTTCGCAAATAAAAAATGAGAATTATTTTATGAATGAAAATGAAGCCAATTAAAGCTGAAATGAGCATTTGTCTTCCGCTAATATAAATTTAAGCTATTATATGCAGCGAAATATAAATATTAGCGATTTAAACGATTTGAATGGCTTAAAGAAAAATCCCTGGTCAGATTCATATCTGACCAGGGACATATGGATGGATAAATGAGTAAAAATAAATGCAAATGTAATGTGGTTCTGTAAGCATTTTCAATAAAAGTAAAATTATATTACAGTAATACTGACAGCCATTTAACATTTTGGCCTGTGTATTTTTATAGCAAAAAACTACATTGTTTATATTTTATGTAATCCCAAGTTAATCATCATAGAATATAGAATTAATAATGTCCCGTTAAAGTGAAATGTTCTGTCAAGCAGTCACATCTCTGAACAGAGTTCCTCGCTGTAAGTGCAAAAAATCTATTTTTACAGAATATCGATCAAATGTATATTTCTTTAGTGTGAGCGACCACAGTCGACGTGCACGAACTCTTTTGCATACGATTTAAGTCTTCATATGGCAATCACGGCTTAAAATATTAAAGTTCGTTGCGCATAATTAGAAGATCCGGCGTTCAAAGACTATAAAAAAACCTATTTTATTAGAAACTCTGCCCTACTGGTGACTGCTTACCAGATCATTTTCTATTTGTGAGTAAACGTGCTCTCTGTTAATGTTAACGTTTGTGTTCACGTGATTAGTTCTGAAATTATCAGTTTAATGTTGATTACTAAGAAGAAGAATAACAATTCAATGTTGACATTAAGAAGCAAGGAAGTCTCACATTAAATGCCCTAAACAGCGTTTAGAAAAAATGTCTCTGTAATACCTTCTAGCAAGTTAGGAAATTTTAAAAAAATTTAAAATTATCATAATTTATTGTTTATGTAAGTTGCTTATTATTACAGATAAATGTCCATTAGTAGCAACGATATTGTAAATGAGACGATAAAAAATATACTAGAAAGTCATTGCTCTATGTGGATAGATAATATAATAAAAAACATTTGGAGGAAAGTATGGGGGCATAATGTTTTATATGGACATCATTCGGAAACAACGAATATGGAAAGGTTTTCAAAACAACGTATTGCTCTACATTATAAGATGAAGCGATGAGAAAAATATTTATATTCTTTTTACCCTAGCATCATTGCATATGCAAGAATATACAGACTTAAGCATGCTCTTCCTATAGAAAATGAATCATTTTTTTCAAATGATGCGAAAAATTAGCGAAAAATTAGTAGAATGTGACAGAATAATCACATAGACTTTTTCGCTGTGTGTGTATACGTAAGTACGTATTATGCTTCGGCATTTCCTCTCTAATACCTATTACTGCTTATTAATCTCTAACGCCTATTTTGATATTATATATATATTAATCCACATGATTGATTAATTCTACCTCGCTTGTTGTCACCATTTAACAAATGACGACTAAAAAAAACTTATGCAATAAAGTACAATAACTGATTCATCCTGTGGAAGGAATCGCGCACCAGATTCTACTCTAATCATTCTATTCAAAGAAATTAATGATTTCAAAGAAAATATGTTTGCCATAAGCAAATAACTATGAAATACCTCATCGTCTTGTGTATTGGTACACGTAAAAAGACCTGGAGGAAGAGAATTAGCCATTCATTTTTCCCTGTTTCAAGTTAAACTATGTCTAAAAACTACTCGCTCGATTTGTTTCTTCACCTCACGTTTAGCGCGATGAATGACTTCTGATTGCCATGACAACATATCTTCGCAATGATTGGCTAAAGTGTGAAACAACTAACGATTACGCCACCAAGTGAGGCGCCGAGAACAAAGTGATGCACGTCGATACGATAGTAAATAACGTGAATCCAATTAGGCAGATCCGGTCCACAACCATTCCAGCGAATTTCCAGTCTGAAATGACTTCTTGCATATCGTCATCATCACGCATCCTCTTCGTTAAAAATCGTAGTTCTTTTAGGATGCTCTGCAGTTCCCTTTGTGTGCTCAGGCACGTGTGGATCAGAGGTGTGTCCTCGCCTCCAACGACGTGGACGTAACCTCCACTGGCAGAAGTGCTGTTCTGTTGCCGGAAGTCGTCGTCGATGTCAAGCACGTTGGCCAGAAGGCTCCTGGAAGAGCGTTCTTTCAGCTCAAGCTCCTTCATTTTGGCGCTCATGAAGAGATGCTTCCGGGTGATCTTCTTGCCCGGACGGTGCATCCGCAACATCCACGGCAGCCAGATGAGGAAGATTGTCTTTATCTAGAAAGAGAGAAACCGAAACTGTATCATTTTTATTAGCAGCCAGTGTTACTGTGTCTTCTAAACAGAAAATTAATCTGGGAAAAGTAATTAAATTGAACAGAAGCATTACCAAAATATATTGAAACACGATGCTGCATGTAAAAGAATTAAAGAGAAGGAATTTTTCGAAATTGTTGCACGTGACCTTTCAATGGAAATTAGAACTGAAATTTTTAACACATTTTAAAGCATTCAAATTATAATTGTTAGAGAGGAAGCATAATAATAATAAATAAATAATAATAATAAGAGAACTGTTTTGTGTATTCCTATGTCGCTTCTTTAATTACAATATATTTATTTTTAATTCATATGTCAATGATTCTCGATGAGTTATAAGTTTTCTTCCCTCGTTTTCGAAGTATTTTATTGAAATGAAAAACACGCTGTGAACGTTAGGCACACATAGCAGAGAAACCAAAATTAATTGCAGCAATAACAAATAATAAATATTAATGCCACAAAAGCTATAAGGAATTAATAATTTCGATATTGTCTTTTCAGAAATGTGTCAGAGAATGTTCTATTTGAAATTTTGTAAGAAATGTCTAACTACGGCCTAATCTTGTACCTAATTATCAATTAACATCGTGCCTAATTGGTGCCTAACCTTGTGTCTGCCAAATGCAAAAATAATTCTTGTCAAGAAGTCTTCGTTTCTAATGATATGTATGTCCTGTTGCACTGAAGAATCCGTCGAATTAAATGATGCAGAGGAATAGTTTTGAAATATTTGCCCCATTAATATAAAATGCTGCATTACCTCTGACTTATCATTTATTTAAAATTCACTGCAGAATACACTGAATATAAAGATTTACTTCCTTGTGAACTATCAAAAGATGCAGTCTTATTGGAGCGTTGTTCTTTCTGTATTAGTGCAGTAATACAGAAATCACAATGCTTCAATACGATTGGATCCTTTGATAACAATATCTTGTAAGAGATCGAAATATGAATATTTCTTCACAAGAAAACTGACCTTTGTCTTAAATTTATTCTACAGTAAAATTTAAATAATATCCATTATAAGACAGCCATGAATTCAACTATTATCATTTACTATCAAACTTTTACTGATAAAACATACTCTCTACAATGTCAAATACAAGTGTAATTCAAATCAATAGGTAAACAGTACATTAATTTGATGAAAACCAAAATAGAATGTATTTATTGCCTAAAAATCTTACCTATAATCATAACGATAAAACGCAGTATGACAATGTGTTTCAAGAAGGAGGGGTAATCGTATAGTTTAGCGCAAAAAGCATTCTCTTAACATAAATTTGTAGCATGCGCCATTAGAAGACCATTTAAACTCTCGTTAGCAATTAAATTTTTGAGACAATAACTTTCGCCTTCAAAGTATTGTTTTATGTTTTAACTATTAGTTTAAAAATCAGTCTGTGCCAGAATCAATTTGGAAATTTGAGATAATTTTTCCTCAAATGGGTATTCCTTTTTGAACACACCTAACGTTTTAAAACTCATAATTTATATTTAATTCTTACCATTGACCAAATTCATGAATAATTCGTGTTTTAATGTGTGTGTTATTAGGATAATTTTATCAGGATCACTATTTTTGCCTTTGGTTTCTCATTGTTTTTTGAATTTTGAAAACAACTCTATGAATGTTTTGAAATTTTCTGATCCTGATTGACCACTAATGTCACATCCGCCAATGTGTACTTAATCTATGATGCATATTAAATTAACATTTTTAAGAGCAGTATAGCGATATTAAAATATCGAAATCGGTGGCAAGCAGATTCCACTCCAATTCACAGGCCGAACATACAGTTGAATATTATGACGTACGTGCTGTAGAAATCGTAAGATAACAATAGCTTAGTATAGTAGTAGAATTCAACTAGAAGAACGCATATCGCCTTAGCGCGTAAGAGAGTCTCGTTTTCAAAGAGAATGAAGTTTTTCTTTGCCTACTCTTTCACTCCTTAATTGTTTTAATTGAGCTAGCGGATGATGGGAAAATATAAATAGTATATTATTAGTAAATTACACAACATAAAGATATTCGTCTTTTAATTTTTCAATTTAAAAAGTTGCACCTCTCTCAAACGAATCGTCAGCTATCTCTCTCTCAATCGAATCAGTGGAATATCTTTTGAAAATCTACCACTAAAATTTTAATTTCTATTATAGATATACATATATATATATTTATTTAAAACTTGATAACAGCTCTATCTTTTCATATGTAGTGATCTGCAAAGTTATATATATATTAAAACTACCTAAGCATTTGAAAAATGCGAATTATATTATTTCATTAGTACCAATCCAACAAAAATAGTGTTTTCTAATTATTACTTTGCATTGTTTCCAATGGAAACTTCATGACGTTCACATTCCACCAACAAATTTTCAAATTTCTATCACTAATACATCGTTGCAATATTCTGAAATTTTGGAATTTCAAATTTTTTCAACGTTAGAGGGCGCAATGAATCCGAAAGTGCGAATCATAGTATTTTATCAAATCCTATCTAATAAAAAAAAATTTTTTCATTTATTTGTAAATACAAGCAATTATCAGCTAAAACGGAAAATAATATGTCCCCTCTCCTCTCTTGGTCTAAGGCGCCAACTCATTTTCGCAATGAAAATTCCGTAACTTTCATATTTCACCATCAAAATACCAAATTTCTAGCACAAATATATTATTTGCAATATTCGTTTGGAATTTTCAAATTTTTCCACTGCAGGAGAGCGCAATTATAGTTTTCGGAAGATTTCGAAAGAGCGAATCATAATTTTCATCAATTTCTGGGTCTAAACCACCAACTCAATGTTTACAGTGAAAATTGTGTGACCTTCGCATTTCACCACCAAAATTTTAAATTTCTAGCATAAATACATCGTTTTCAAAATTCTTTTGAAACTTCGGAATTTTTAAATTTTCCACCGATAGAGGGCGTAATTATAGCTTTAGAGAGATTAAGAAAGTGCATATCGTAATATTTCATCAATAAATATTTAATACAAAAATATTTTTTCTATTTATCTTTATAAAAAAAAGTTCGATGTCTACAGTCGGACAGACAGATGACGAAGCGAAATTATTATCTCGTTTTCATTGAAACCGAGATAACAAAAACATCTAAAAGTGAATAGTTCGAACTGCCCGAAATAGAAATTAAAATTTTAGTGGTAGATTTTCAAAAGATATTCCACTGATTCGATTGAGAGAGAGATAGCTGACGATTCGTTTGAGAGAGGTGCAACTTTTTAAATTGAAAAATTAATTAAATGTGAAGTAGAAAACTGTGATGTGAAAAATTATATGTGAGGCAGGAAAAGATTTTTAGTGAGCTTTGGTGTGAGTATGTGCTAATATTATGATGAATTAATTTTATCAACGATTAGTAATAAGAATAGCAATAGTTGGGAAAGGGTTTCAGCTGCACTAGTGAAAGCATGGGCAAACGGTTTAGCTGAAGCGCTGCATAGGAAAGTGAAATGGAAGGGAGGACCTAGAAAGAACTGTATTTTCAATAACGTATGCATAAGAAACGCAAAAAATTCGATTAAAACAAATAATATAATTTTATTAAAATTAATTATTTTAATGAGAATTCGCTTCTCCGAAGTTGGATTTCTTAACTACTATACGTTCTTTTGCAAATTTAATTTATTTGTCATTAGTAGTTTGGGTGTCGCTAAAAAGGAGGTGACAGGCCACATTAATATAATATGATGTAAGTTTGATCATGCTAATATTTTAACTATAATTTTGAATCTCTTATGTACCTAGATAAATCAGTCAATTAAGGTGGTTGCATGTGGTTTATGTATAAAAAGTTGATTCATAAACCACATGCAACCACATGCAACCACATGTACGAAATCATCTAAAAATAAAAATTGTTTATTCTGTTGTGACATATTGTGAATATCTGCAACAAGTAATTTCATCACTTGAGGTGTATTGTATGAAGCAAATTTGTACATCTATATTTTCTTGTTCGCGTTTTTATATAATTTGTTACAATATCATTTCACATATATATAGGCAAAAGCGATTTCGATATTTTTATGTTACCTTTCACCTTGCCTCAGAAATTATCCTGTTAGTAAGTAACGCACTTCCATACCTATAGAATATATTACCAAACTGAGATAATTCCATGCTAGATAAATGATAAGGCATCATCAGAATTCTCTAACATCGAAAACATGTTTTTGCTGAAAATACCAATGCAGATATATTGATTTCATCGAACATTATCCGCCTCTTGATTTTCGAAAATATCCATTTAATGTTTAACTGATATGAAGTTGGAATATCCAACAGTTCTACAAAACTGACGCAACCTGAAATAATGATTATATAAATTTCTAATATTACATTTATTTTCCCGAACCTTTTGTTGTAACAACTATTACACTATAGGGAAAAAAACTACAACACCTGGATGGATTAATGCCATTTTATTGAAACGCAGGCAGATGTTTGCATACACTGAGATGTGCGATTTAGTACATTATCAAAAATAAAAAGAAATATGGAAAATTACCATTTTACCTGAGGTGTAATGTGGTATAATTAATATGATGTTGAACCGCCCCGCGTAACAATGCATTCATGAACACGGCGTGGAAGGCTATAGTACAGCTCTATAATGTCCTCCTGAGGGATAGAACGCCAAATAGCGCAAAGTAGCTGTTCCATTTCAGCGACAGTGGTTGGCGAACCTCTTGGGTGTTGTTGGAGCCGTCGGCCCATCATGTCCAGACGTGTTCAATAGGTGAAAGATCCGGCGAGCGTGCTGGCCATGGTAGTACCTGAACGTAGCTCGTGCAGATACTGCAGACTAATGCGATCTACTATGACATATAAACTGACAGGCTCCTGTCAGACCTCTGTGGCAAGCAGCTGCTTGAGGGGGTATAGAGACGGCGTTATCTTACCGGTAAAAGGTTCCGTGCTGCTAAACAAATGGGACAGCCACCGGCTGTAAAATGTTGGCAACATATCATTGGGCAGTTAGAGATTCTCTTATGATGACCAGTTCTGACCGAGATGTCCGACTAATAACACCTCACACCAAGACACCAGGTGTTGGAGCTATGTGACGATGTCGCACGCACTAGATGACGTTCCTTTCCCCTGGATGACGGCGAACACGTTGTCTACCGTCGTGATGACCAAGATAAAAACGAGATTCGTCTCTAAACATCACGGTTCTCCACTCTTTTTCGTTCCAGTTTTATCTGGGGCGATACCACTGGAGACGTGCTTGCACGTGGGCGTGAGAGGCAAACTCAATGCCGAACGATAGGTTCACAAAGAAAACTGTAAAAGCCTGTTGCTTACCGTCCGCCTGATAGGTATTCGATGCAAAGCGACTGGCAATAGGTAACAACCTGTTGTCAGTCCCTTTGCAGTTGAGTTGTAGTCGCGAATCTGTCACGCAATGCCATGCGTCGTAAATGGTGGTTCTGTCGCTCCGTGGTCATACATCGTCTTCTTTATCCTTGTCGGTGTGTGCTGGATCTTTCTTAAACCCATTGGTGCCATATATGTACGATGGATCTGGGATCCATATATGTACGATGGATGTACGAGCGACCTACAAGGTTTCTGTACGAAAAACCATCTTCTCTAAGGTCGATGATTATAACACTCTCGAAGTCTGTTAACTGTCGAAACGGCTGTCGAGGGCAGCTGTAGTGATTTAAAACAAATTCCACAACATTTTATCAGCCAGGGAGCTTTGGTTGCCTTTATCTGTGTTTGACTCCTTTGCACGTGATGTCAGCTCGCGCCTGTCCAATCGTTTCGATAGTCCTGCAAACCTAATCATTTGCATACATTTTCATATAGTACCTTTTTCTTTCTTTCTCTCGACGTGATCTCGGATTTATCTCGAGCCACTAGGCATGGCTGACAAACCAATAAATGTAACAGTTATGTGTCCACACAGAGCGATATGAGGATGGTTGACGGCTTGATCGAAAGGCATGAGAAATACGAGAAGTTGAAGAAGGAGGGAATTAAACAATTGTGGCCGAATTGGAGCAAGGATATCTGCTTCCATGAGAGATTGGAAAAGACTCAGCTGTCGGTGTCTTCCTAAATCCTATATTTTTAAATTGATTATGCTTAGGTTATGTTTCGTACGTGATGAAATTCTGTGGGATCCAGGATGAAGCAAACGTGACCTGGAAAAGTAGATCATGAACAAAAGTTATCGAGACACCTTGCGAATATGAATGAGTTGCAGATATAATTTTTTTAAATGCCTCATGTACAAAGTAAATCAAGAGTTCTTGAAAATAGTATGTCCACCAGAATAAGATTAAAATTTCTTAGATCCTATGAACAAGTTGACTGTCGTTTAAAAATTAAAAACTTTTTTGAATATTTTAATTCTTTTCTGCTTATCTGGATTGGCCAATATATTCTGGAGGGTCATCTCTGAGATCTGTAAATTATTTAGATGTGAGAATGGCAAGTTTCTTTCTTCTTGGTATCTTAGGCAATTTAATAAAACATGGGCTATATTCTATCTGCTGCTACATCACTACAGTTAGGAGAATTTATTATTTTCAACTTGTATAATGTATCATTGAGGAGGCAATGTCCAAATCTAAGTCTTGTTATTACTATTTGCTGTTTTCTGTTAAAATAGTTGGCTTAATATTTATTATTTTATTCTCAAGATTTCTTCTGTAACCGTATTCATTGTTTAAAGTGGAAGCGAAGTTATCTTCTTTGATTTTGTTGGTAATCATTATCTGATGGGTGGGAATGTTAATAATTTTGCTGGTGTTGACATCTTCGGCCATTTGGTCAGCAATTTCATTTTTAAGGACGCCTGAATGGCTGGATATCCATTGTAACAAGTATGTCGTTTTATTTTTGATGTTCAGTAGATGAATATCTGTATAAATTTCATTTATTTCCTGTGGGTTGGTATACTCAGCATGAGTGGTTAATGATTCCAGGGTTGATTTACTGTCAAAAAGAAGGATGAAATTTGTTCGTTTTGATATTTTTCGCCATTTGATTGCTTCATGGATGGCTCAGTCAGCTATGATGATTGTAGAGTCATTCTTCAGTATGAAAGTTTTCTTGAAACTAAATATAGTGTATGAAAGTTTTTTTATGAAATTCTTTTGGAATATAATATTCTCCACTAGCTGGTTTTGTCTCTGTATTGTATGAACCATCTGTATGTATCTGTTTGTCTCGAGGATATTTTTCTTTGATTTCCATATGTGTTCGACTTTGAATCTCTTCTATGGAGTGATCACCTTTTTTTATTGATGCCTTCTATGCAGAGTTTTGTTTTGGGTCTATCATACTTCCAGGGAGATGATTGAGGTATGGAGGATGCTGTGGTTGCCTTTTTTTTATTGTACATGGGTTGGTTTTTGATCTCTGTTGCAATAGTGCTATTTATTTCGATATCTATTTTCTTTTTCATGTGGTGAAAATTATGCTTCATTGTTATTTTGGTATAATATTTGATTAATTGTGTTTGTCGCCTCATGGTGAATTTAGCAGCATCTGTTTTAGCCGAGATAGATAATACAGGGTTACTTGTGAACATGCCTGTGCATGCTTTCAAGCAGTTGTTTTGAAGAATGTCCAATTTTTTTATGTTACATTGGACAATACTAATATGCCACAGTCCATTTTTGATTTCATGATGGCATTATACAATTTGAGAAGATTAGCTGGATAGTTAATTAATCAGGTAAGTTTGGAGTCAATAATCATACTAAGGAAATTTTTCCTTGACTTGGTATAACTTGATTGTTGATTTTCGCTTGATATGTTGACATTTTTTAGCGTAAAGTCTATGAAAAGGAAGAAGAGCTGATTTTTCAGGTGCAATTTTTATTTTCCATTTGGTCACAATGTTTTTCCATTTGTCTGAAGATCTTTTGAATTTTAATTTCGTTGCTGCAATGCAATATGTCATTCTCCACAAGGTAATATCATCAGCTAATAAGGAAAATGAGGCGTCAGGTATATTGAGACTGTCAATAAGTGCTGGGAGATCATAAAGGTATAAATTGAATAATGTCGGATTCAAAATACTCCCTGAATGATGCCATGTTGTAAATAGCAGAATTAGATAAGGCTTTTCCTAGTTTAATTTGGATTGTTTTATGTTTAGTGATGAAGTGAATGAATTTCATGATATTTCCAGGATAGTCTTACCTTATAGAGATTGTAAAGAAGTCCATCGTACCAAACCCTATCAAAAGCCTCTGCAGGTTTAGGAAGATAGCTGCAAGGGGTCTCTTGGAGGTCAGACATTTTTGAGCCTCAAGGGTCAGAGCTATGAGGTTAATCTCCGTGCTACTGTTATTGAAGAATCCAGATGACCCCTTATCAAGAAGATGATTATTTTCTGCAAACCAGTTTAATCGCTGTTTGACCATATTCTCTACTACTTTGAGTATACAAGACGAGAGGGAAATAGGTCTGTAAGAACTCAGATTACTGGGTTTTTTTGGGAGTTTTTTAATGATGACTGTGTGTACTAATTTCCAATCATCAGGATATTTGTGAGTTGTCCAACTATCGTTGATTATTTTTAGGAACATGTTAATGTTTCTTCTGTCAATTTTTTATCATTTGGTTAGTGATATTTTCTGGTCCTGGCGCTATTTTAGTTTTTAAAGAATTAAAGAAAGATAGAATACTGATTTTTTTTAATCTTCTTCAGTATACCGCTAGGTTTTTGAAGTGAATATGTGCTCAGGGAATTTGTTTGCTAGTATACGCGATTCCTCATTTAGTTGTAGGGCAATCTTTCGCCGTTCCTGGGTAGGATTTATTGATTTTTGTAGACTATTAAATAACTTCCAGATTTTGGTTGTTGGGGCTGAATGCATTTAGTGTGGCTGTGAAATTTACACATTTTTGTTGCTGCTGTTTTTCAATTGTTTTTGCATATTGGCTGTTATCCTGTTTGCTCAATGGGAAGTGATCACTTCTCATTGTGTCCGGGAAAGTGATACAATGGAATTCACAGGAAATATTATCCGAGACCATAAAGATGTCTATTGCTGATTCTTGTCTTCTTGGTTGGTAAAACGTAGGGGAGCTCTCATTCAGTAGATTTAAAGTATAGTTAAGGTTCAATGATGCTTCCTCTATGGTTGTTCATGTGAGACCCCCACATTCCACTGTGAGCATTAAAATCTCCACAAAGCAAATATGGGAGTGGACACTATTTTAAAATGTTGAGAAAATGTTCCCCACATGAACAGTTGCCAGGGTTGTAGCAATTTATAAGAGTTATATTTTCTTTTGAATTTGAATCTGTACAACTATGACCTCCACCTCACTATGATCAAGATAATAATTTCTCTCTCTGGAATAGTATTGTTGCGAATCACAAAAATGGATAGCCACTGAGCGTGAGTATTAAAAGCTATATTTCAAAACCAAATTCAATACAAGGTAAATTGTTACAAAGGAAATATGGATGAAGTATCTTATTAACAAATCAACTATTAACATGCACAAGTCATCAATCTTCCTGCGTAGAGCACACAACATCAGCTCCGTGTATTTTACTAAATACTACCTTTTACTTGATTTACCAGGTCACCCGACGATCTTCACTCGTAAACCAATTCTCGTCCTGTGCTAATAACTTTTCACACACTAGCCGAACAAAAAGACAGTCCGTGTAGACATTCGAAGTTAGCCATAAAAGTTCCCACTTTTATACTTCCGCGTATACACAACACATCAAGTTACTTCTTGATACTTAACGATAAAAGATCCCACTTTTATCCTTCCTCGTATACACAACACATCAAGTTACTTCTTGATACTTACGCGCACTTCTCAGAACAGCCCACCGGCCATTTTCGAACTCTTCGACCGTTACAACACAACGACCGTTACAACTCCACTGTTCTCAAATTCTCCCAACGTTCTTATTCGTTGGCTGAAACTTTGCTTTCGGTTGCCAGATTCCTTCTGTCGTAACACTGCCCCCTTCCTAGGTCTTGTTCGTCCCGAACAATTCTGGATTCCAAAGTTTCTTCAGTTCTTCGATGAAACGGGGCCAAACGATCCACGTGAACCACCTTGCACTTTGTAGCTGGACATCGACGAATGCGATATACCACGTCTGTGTCAAAATGAAAGCGAATCTCATTATGACGTAGATTTCTTTTCTGACTGAAGCCTCGTCCACAAACATAATACGTGTAAGGCCTATAGCCCTTGTGAACACGTTTATGTCTCTGCAGGGAGAAGAATCGACTAAGAGTTTTCGTGCAAAACCTGTAAAAAGTTTTTTTCTTTGTCGAAAGTTTTCTTCTTTGGATTTTTACTTCTATCAACAGTAACAAGGAATGAAAATCATTAGTGACATAAAATCTAGGGAGAATTTTCATCCTGCAATCTGACCCTTTTGTCAGTTGACTTTCACTTAATTCAGAACTGTCGTGATGAACCTTCAGCCATATTTCACCTGATTCAATTTGATCCCCAAGGTGCTTCACAAATATAACATCAGCTCCATAATTCTTTTTAGCGCTTCGGTCCATCTCCTCCTTCCATACTCTTGCTAGAACTGCAGCTTCTAATCCGACAACCTTACCTGTTTCTCCTGTATAAATGAAATCAGTGATGTGTCTGGCTGCTAGCAATATTTTTTCTGTTTTACCTTCACATAGCCAGCTTGCAACATCTTCAGATACTCCTTGTTCTATTAACATGTTACGAAACTTGTTCAAAGCATTGCCGTTATGCAGAACCTTGCAGACACGTGATGCTTCATCTACCCTATTATCCACAATGTTCACCAAACGCATAAGTTCTCCTCCTAACTCTTCGACGAGCTCTTGCAGTTCCAAGGATCCGTTACCAAGGAAACACTGAACAGCTTCCATCACTTCCAGAGAGTTGTCAACAGAGTTTTCAAGAGGTGAATCCATGTTGCTGATAACAGCTGAACAACTCAAACTCTTCATTCCACGAGCCTGTGATGCTGCAACCATTTTCTTAACTAAATCAACAGCAACATCTTCTGTACTGATGAGATCAATAGCTCCTTTTCCGTATTCATCATCATAAGCCAAAGCGCACACTCCTTCAGCCAGCTTTTTGGGCACAATTGAGCATCTCATTAGAGGAACGCTATCTACGGTAGCCGTCAGATCCTTGCAGCGGTAAATCTCCTTATCTGTTGGCACCAGCTCCACTGTCTGTCCTACGATGCAGCATCCGACGTCTTCCATCATCTGCTCGATTTTATCTTTAGTGCAGTCGACTGTGAAGCCAGGGATGGATTCCAATTTGTCCAGAGTATATCCCTTCAATTGGAGAGCACGACCGGAGATCATAGGGACCTTGAGACCTAAAGCAGCAAGTGCAGGAGCCAAGACAAGACTCACTTTGTCGCTGACACCTCTTGTGCTGTGTTTATCCACCATCCGATGGCGCCACTCGGGTCTCCAGCAAAACACATGACCCGAGGAGGTCATAGTTGCTGTTTCTTCGGAATTCACTTTCTTGGAGCTCTCATTGTAATTAGCCAGGGAAACATCAGTCATGATTGCCAAATTGTTCATTCTGGAGATCAGCGACGAGTTTTGTAACATGATATTGTCCACTTTAGAGCTCTTGTAGTCGTGATAAAACTTTTCTATATCCTTATAATCTAAATGGTTATAATGTCCAAATCTGCACATTGACTGTTCAGAAAAGAAATTCAGCGTGGCTACGTTGGGATTATCTGAGGGCTTCACTTCTCTCTGATCGTAACTCTGAGGCTTAGTTTCATCCAGAAAGTTAGTCTTTGAAGTACTGTCTCTGCCTGAAGCTCCTTTACTAGCATCACCTGTTACGCTTCTAAGCCATTCTTCGGAATTCTTCTTTCTTAAATCCCCACTTTCTATAAACGATTCGAGTGTGGCTATATGCTTCGGAAAAATCTCTCCGACTTCCGCGGTCAAGTCGAATGGCACTTTGTATCTATGATGAATGGACGCCTCTTCTTTACTCGGACCACTCTGCGAAACGTAAACTCTGTTTCGTTCCCCTTCATTACCACTCGTTACTCTGCCTTTGCGATAATTGTCCATGACGTATTTTGTTGACAGCGAGGAATAGAATACCTTTCGTGTGGATCTCTCTTCAGATCGTGCCAGACTTGTATACCTAGGTATTTTGAAGTGCAAAGCATACTGTATAGTCTCACAGCTCTCTGATCTGTGTGATTGTTCTTCACAGTTCCTAGACATGTCACCAGCGACATAGACACTCTGCCATGCATCACCAGTAGTTGCGTGGTCAAAGGCATTATCTGCGCTATCTCTACGATTCTTGATTTCCAGTAGCAGATCCACATTTTTATATGCGTTGCCTTTCTCTTTTTCTTTTCCATGTTTACAATCTAACTTAACACTATCAAGATCATCTTTTTCACTGACAAATTCAACATTTAAACTATTGCATTGTCTATTGAGTTCGGTTTTATGATCCTTGAAGTGATCAATAATCTTACTAACTCGAGAAGCCACTTCAGCTCTCAACTCAGTATTTTGTGCGGCTATTTCGGCTTTCAAATCATCTTTTTGAGAAACTATCTCCGTTCTCAACTCATTATTTTGTGCGGCCATTTCGGCTTTCAAATCATCTTTTTGAGAAACTATCTCAGTCCTCAACTCATTATTTCGTGCGGCCATTTTGGCTTTCAAATCATCTTTTTGAGAAACTATCTCAGTCCTCAACTCATTATTTCGTGCGGCCATTGCGGCTATCATTTCATCTAATGTACTATTTTGTGTCGCTATTTCGGCTTTCATATCAGTCATCTGAGTAGTCATATCGGCTTTGAAGCATTTTATCAACTTTACTAATTCATCCATACTTCTAGTTAACGGCATTCAATTAATTAATCCCACTCCTGACACCAAATGTTGCGAATCACAAAAATGGATAGCCACTGAGCGTGAGTATTAAAAGCTATATTTCAAAACCAAATTCAATACAAGGTAAATTGTTACAAAGGAAATATGGATGAAGTATCTTATTAACAAATCAACTATTAACATGCACAAGTCATCAATCTTCCTGCGTAGAGAACACAACATCAGCTCCGTGTATTTTACTAAATACTACCTTTTACTTGATTTACCAGGTCACCCGACGATCTTCACTCGTAAACCAATTCTCGTCCTGTGCTAATAACTTTTCACACACTAGCCGAACAAAAAGACAGTCCGTGTAGACATTCGAAGTTAGCCATAAAAGTTCCCACTTTTATACTTCCGCGTATACACAACACATCAAGTTACTTCTTGATACTTAACGATAAAAGATCCCACTTTTATCCTTCCTCGTATACACAACACATCAAGTTACTTCTTGATACTTACGCGCACTGTCTCAGAACAGCCCACCGGCCATTTTCGAACTCTTCGACCGTTACAACACAACGACCGTTACAACTCCACTGTTCTCAAATTCTCCCAACGTTCTTATTCGTTGGCTGAAACTTTGCTTTCGGTTGCCAGATTCCTTCTGTCGTAACAGTATTATGGATCATCCATGCCACGCCCCCTCCAATGTGTCTGGCCTTTTGCTGGTATGAGACATGACCATTGATTCTGAAAATGTCCTTCGCCCTGGTTTCTTGTAAGGCTATTGCAGCAGTATGATAATTTCCCCATTATTGGAAGAAAATTATCTGCAATTCCACTAAATGATGTGTTGAAGATCAGCAAAATTAATTGCGGCAGTCATAATTTTCTTGGATTTCCAGGAGAGACTTGAGAATACTATCAGTTTGTACGGGTTTATTTTTTGAAAGTCTAATATGATGGTAATAAGAGTAATAAGAGTATTTATGATTCTGCGATGACTGATGTTTATACTGGTTTTAGTCTGTTCTACTTTATTTATCATTTCTGTATTATGTTGATTATTCTCCACTATTTTTTCCTTGCTGATATTCTCACTGATATTTGATAAAACTTTGTATTTGTTAGGTGTGATAGGGTAGTCATGTGGATACTAAGGTAAGTCGCTAGTTGTATTATTATTAGGATGTATATCCTGGTTGCTGCATTCTGTTTGCTTCTCTATCCTGTGTGTTGGGGTAGGTAGAAGAGGAGATTTATTATATGGGGAGTATGAGATTTTAGCTTTATCTAAAGCTGATTTCCAGTTGATCCTTTCTTCTTGCATAATTCTGGCAGCTTTGCATGCTATGAGGTTTTCAGGGCATTTAACGTATGTGACTGGATTGCCCGTTTGCAGTTAGGAGAAAATAAATATGAATTGCCGCATTTATTGGAAGAGTGGTTTTCTCCACATTTTTGTATCTGATTTTGTGATGACAGGTAAGCGGCATATGTCCAACGTCTTCAGCATTTAGTACATAGAGGAAGTGGGTTATAGTATCTCTTCACATAAAATTTCTGCATCCCTATATATAAAAAGTTAGGTAGATATGCAGTACTAAAATCAAGAACTACTTTAGTAAAAGCTGAGGTTATGATTTTGAGATTATCCTGGGGATCAGGGTGATATATTATCATTCTTCTGATACAGGTGATATAAGGGTTTTTGATATTTTAATATACTTGTTGTTCTGTGAGATTGATAGGTACATTTATTATAGTTCCCTGCGAGAGGTTGAGTTTGTTTGGTATTCTCCATGTTACAGGGTGATTGAGAATGGAATTAGTTTTTGGAGCTCCCTGAATGTGTGATAGTTGTAGCAATTTATCAGAAGATTTCCTGTCATAATATATCTTCCATCATATTCTGATCCTAAAGTGAGATCAAGGAATTTCGTCACTTCAGTGAGATTGAGAGTGTTGATGAAAATATTGCATCCTTTATTAATTGTAACCCAAGTGTAGTTATCAGGAAATGTTTCTTAGGCTTTTTCCTTTGAATGGGACTGTTCTATCGGAACTTCTATTATATTTTTATCTTGGGATGATAGGTCAGGGATGTTATCAGAATCAGATGTCTTGATTGATGTGGTTGTCTATTCTATATGTTTCTAGATCCAATTTTTTGTCTTGAATTGTCCTAGCAATAGAGTTGGGGCGAGGAAATACTCTATATATTTCTTTTGGATACTACCTAAGATATTTATAAATAATGAATCTTTCTCTTTAGCATAGGTAGCAGAATGTCTGAGGGTTGACTCTGATTGAGGTATACATTCATCAGAAGTAAGAATTTATCAAAGGTAATATTATAATGGCTTGTATGGAATTCAGTGCAGTTCTGCTCTTATGCTCCATCTTAGATGAGGAATGCATGTCTTTTCTATATATTGGTCGCAAATATGTTTCGGATGGCGGAGTAACCTTACGGTTCATTATAAAGATGACTTCAATTTCTCCAGAAGAGACATTGAAATCTCAAAAGGGTCATTTTCCGTTACATTATTCTGGGATCTATCAGAATCAATGATAAAGGGAACATCTGAGACTTCCTGTGTCTCTGGGACAGATAATTCAGGACATGTAGCATGATTGTAGGAGAGGAAATGTGGGTCCATTGTAGTTTCTTTTTGCGAATCGGGTACTAATATTTGATATCTGTGGCTTAGTGGAGTTTCTATAAATTGTGTTTTCTTTTTGGCTCCCTGAGAATCATTATTTACATCTTTTCGGTTTTTTTCCCTTTGCACGGTAAGTTTTTTATTTACGATCGTAATATTTCCTTTATATTTCTCAATACTATTCGTAGTATCTATTGATGTATGCAAAATATCATACGGAGAAGAGAACTAAAAATAACTTACGAATAAAATACTGTAGGATATGATTGTATTCTGCAGTTTCACTCGTTTTGAGGTAGGTAGTTATGCTTTTAATAATAGTCAAGAGTTAGTAGCTAGCTTAGCAAGTTCTGAATGGACTGTAGAATGGCTGCATCCAAGCTAAGATACGAAAATAGGAATGGAGAACGAAGGCCGATTTACTGTCCGCTGCCTTTCTGCCAAGGCCCAAAGTTCAAGCCACAGGTCGACTTACTCTGTTAATGATGGCTTGGGTCTCGAAACAAAGACTTCATCGCACGGTAATAAAAGCAACGCAAATCCAAAAAAATACACTTGCAGTCCTCTTTCTTAAGTGCAGACGTGGAAACGTTTCTTCAAGCGCCTTGATGGTGAATTAGATGTAAAAAAAAACCTGTTAAGATTAGATTATATATGCTTATTACTCAGAGCTCCCACATTTTTAAAGGTATTATGTTAAGGCATCCATTGCAGCTAGGGACCGTTTTTTTAAACCCAACACGGAACAGGTAGAGAAAAGCGCCTACGAAATTTGAGACCTTTCCGTCAAGTACATCGGGAATAACAGAATACCAAAATATGTCGAAATGAAAATCTTGATAGTTTCCAACGAAACCACGGACTCTGAGAATGCGTGCTGAGTCAGCAATGGCCATTTCAACACGAGGAATTCTTCATGTTTAATCTCTGATAAAATGTGTACAAAACAAATCTTTAGTTCAGTAAAAGATACTATGCATGTTAAAGGTAAGACTCGAGTAGTGTTAATTTGTGTAGAAATGAAGCCACGAGCCAAGTAGGAACCTGATTTTTAAATCAACCACATGGGGCACACGAGGGAAGCCTTGCAGGAAATTTCAGCCATGCGGTCAAGTTTCACAGAAGTACTAAATTGCATGTCTGGTTGGACCTCCGTAGCCCATGGCTGCTTGAGGATGATGATGATGATGATGATGATGATGATGATGATGATGATGATGATGATGATGATGATGATGATGATGAAAATCTGTCGTAACGGAAATTAAAATCTCGATAATATAGGTAGAAATTAAGCCGTGGACTATGAGAGAGAGCGCTGACCCAAGGAAACACCAGGGAATTTTCTTCAAATTTCTTCTTTTTGAATCTATGCTAAAGTGTGTGTATGGGGGAGGAGGATTTGTACTTACAAAACTTACCTTTAGTATAGTAAAATAAAAATAAAATGACACCCGAGAAGCGCAGGGTGCCGCCCAGCTAGAATTGAAATAATCTTTATTCAAATTTTTAAAATGCATATTTTATTGAATGGTTTGAAAACTATTATTTAAAACTGTTATTTAAGCTTTAATTTCTGACAGAAATTTTTATGGCATATGTTTTTCCTCTCAAATTCAAAATTAAATAATTGTCTCTAGATAGTTCATTTGAGTACAGACAGGGTCGGATCTAGAAAAAAAAAATGTTGAGAGGGAGGGGAGCCAAGAAACTCATTTAGTCGGAAAAATGTAAAGGGGACCCAAACGACTGGATTTCCATTGTAGTATAACATTCCCGCCTCTCCGTTTTACAGGTCTTAAAATATTTCTTGAAAAATTTATGATGTGTGTATATATAACAAATTTTAATAATTTCTTGCCTCTATTACCCTTACTAGCATTTTGGAGAGCAATGGATTCCTGCCCCCCCTACACACACAGAGAGAGAGAGATCCGGTGCTGAGCACAGATATAGAGTCCATAAGGTCCTTTCTCTATCACTGCGATGAACTGATGCTGCGGTAAATTGATATTGTGATGAATTTACGGTGCGATGAATTTACGCTGCAATGAATTTACCTTGCTCTGAATCGAAATGCGATGAATTGCCCTAGAACTCGGGATGCCATAGCTTGTGCACCTTAAAAGCATAGTGAATAACTTTAACGAAAGGTTTCCATATGTCTTCTGACAGTTATGCAGTGGATCCTCTTTCCCTTCGCTATACTTGTGCTCTTGATGATCATGTGACTTGGCCAACGCTTTTCCGCAAACACCAATAATTTACTACCTTCTGTCGATCTCTCTTTGTGTGGCATGTACATAGGTGCGTTTTCAGAACACGGGATGGTATTCTTTTCGGTTACTTCTCAGAGAATATATTAGTTATTCTGTCGTTTATGTACTGAACTTAATAAACAAAATTAGCTTCATTTTTTTATTTCTTTTCCTTTTTCTTCTTTTTTTTCAAACAATATTTATTTTAGGAAGGGTTTATTTTCTTGTTACGTATCGGTGTATTGGAGCAGCAAATCAAAACTCACAAAGTCACATACGTTATCTGTTTAAATATTACATTCCATACTTTACCTCTTTTACAACATTAATTGAAAGTTACATTTTAATCAATATATATCAGTACACTTGTGAGTTAATATTGTCTCTTGAAATCTTATGTCAAAATGAAACATAACTGGATTTGGTGAAATTGATTTATATTAATAACACAGTTTAATTATTTAGGCGTTCATATGGATCAAAAATCTTGAGCTTCGGTTATCTATAACAACATGTGACTATGGCAAGTTTCTAGAGTGATTCATAAGTTTGTGCATTGTTCGCCATATTTTTTTGCAATGACATGTCACCTGATGAATTTGCATACTTCTGAAAGTAGTTGTAAGCGGACGTATAAAGGCCACTGCGTCAGTACATAACCATTACAAGTATCGGTGTCTTGGTTTCCATCTTTAGAAACGTTATACAATGAGTGATTTAAGTATTGAAATTCGTGCAATTTTTGTCATTGCCAAGAAAATATAAAAGTATATCGAAGGGGCCAGAGAATTATGCGAAATAGAAGGTGAGGGGCAGTCTCCATTGGTGCTGCTCAAATTTTGTTCCAGAAGCTCGAAAGTGGAGCGTCGATAGGGAGAGTCAATATAGGTAGATCCGCAACATTTTGTGTATGCTATTGAAGTCGATACATCGACAAGCACTCTTAGGCTCACGTCCGAAATTGGTTGTTCACAATGGAACTAGAGTGAGACAAATGCAACGAATCGTTGAGGTAACCTGCAGTTGCCAAAATGTGTCGCAGGACTGACTACAGAGCAAGAAAATTGTCGTATCGAAGTGTGCATTAAATTCCTCTCAAATCCACGCGAATACCGATTCATCAAACGAATTTGCTACATGCGATGAAAAATAGATCTTTTTCAAAGATTTGAATACCCAAAAGCAGTGGCTTGACCCAGGTGAACCCCCATTCCTGTGCCAAAGAGGGGACGATTCAAAGCAAAGGCAGTGTTGTGGAACGCACACACACATATATATATATAATTTTTCCTTTAAATTTGATATCGATGTTAAGAGTGATTTCATACCTTTCTACTTTAAAAGAGAGCTGTTTCATTTATTACACGGAAAAAATGAAGCAACTCTTATCCCAACTACAATGCATTTACAGGTGCTTTAATAATGGGACAAATTGATTAAATTGTTCATAACTGTAGAATGTGATGTTTTAATGCTTATTCACAAGTGATGCGTATGTAAATACTATTATGTTCAAACGACTTAGCTGTCTTGTTTCAGCAAAAACCATTTACTAGAGGCATTTTTAATAAAATAAATGAAAGTTGCAGTTCCATTACTAAAGGTCTCCAAAATTTCTAGTCAACACTTCATATTATTTCTTTCATTGTAAAGCATTTGGAATTATGGAGGGTCACTATATCGATTACATAATACAGGTTTTTCAGTCAAATGAAGGATACTTTCTCAAGGAATTTTTAAGCATATGATACATTCCTTTGTTGAACATTACACACATGCTGAAGAATATTTATATGATAAAAAATGAAGCTGGTAATCCTAATATAGGACATCTTCACTGTTCACTACTGCAAATCTCACTATTTGAGCAAGATATAATTAGAGTAACATAATTTAAATGGTAACTCCTAAAACTCCTAAAAGCTGATCGGTTAAATTTATTTCTAAATTCCTAATAGTTAAATAAACCGAACGGTGTTAATTTGCACAATTGTCAATGAAATAAAAAGAATTTTACCAGAGCTATTGTTATGCCTATTTTCAAAAGAAATGATCGCAGTTCTTGTGAAAACTATAGGGGTATCAGCCTACTCTCTGTCCCAGGTAAAGTTATTTGCATGATTTTGCTTAATAGAATTAAGAATCTGGTTGACAGAGGTAATTAAGTGATGAGCAATGTGTATTCAGAAGTGATAGGGATGTGTGGATCAGATATTTTCACTTAGGCAGATTCTTGAGAAATGTTTAGAGTGTCAGAAACCTTTGGTTGCTAGCTTTGTTGATTTCAAAAAGGCTTTCGACTCTGTTGATCGTCATAATTTGTGGTTGATTGTGAGATCATATAGTAAACCAGACAAGTTAGTTAACATAATGAAAGCTCTCTATAATAACACTGAGTCGTGTGTGAGAGTTGGTAAGGCTTGTAGCAATTGGTTTAGCATTACTTCTGGTGTTCGACAAGGGTGCATTTTGTCTCCTTTTCTCTTTAGCTTGATTATTGATTATGTTATGCGAAATTCACTTCAAGGGAAAGATTTTGGCGTTAAATGGACTGGCGATATGAAATTCCTGATTTAGATTATGCTGATGATTTAGCCCTTTTGGCAAATTATGTTGATGAGATCAATTCTTTCATTCGAGCTGTTGATGAGACTAGTAGTAGAGTAGGTTTGGTTATAAACAGAGAGAAAACTAAAGTGATGAAAATTGGTCAGGCAGGCTGTGATTCAGTTAATCTGAATGGTTGCAGTCTTGAGCAGGTGTCACAGTTTAATTATCTTGGGAGCTATGTAACAGATAATGGTGATGTGAGGCATGAGATTAACAGACGAATAGGGATTGCTGCCGGGACTTTTAAGAATCTGTGGAGAGTGTGGAGAAATAGGCGTATACACCTAAAGACTAAAATTAGACTGTATAATAGTTTGGTTCTTTCTACGGTTAGTTATGGTAATGAGACCTGGTTCTTTGTAAGCAAGATAACAGTAAACTAGATGCTTTTGATTCTAGATGCTTATGCAGTATCTTGGACATTAGGTGGTTCAACTTTGTAACTTATGATGAGGTTAGGAAGTAGAGTCGGCAACCTCAGAGATAACATGTTGTATAATAGCAGCATATTGTGCAGAGAGAGACTCCGTTGGTTTGGCCATGTTGCCCGTATGGATAATTATGGTTTGGCGAATAGGGTTATGAAAACTGTGCCTAAAGGCCTCAGAAAGAGGGGGAGACCTAGGATGCTTGGGTAGACAGTGGCAAACAGGACCTTATTAGAATTGGTATGCAATGGCCAGATGCAGCAGATGTAGCTCAGGACAGATATGCTTGGAGAACTAAATTGCACGGTCTGGTTTGACCTCCGTTAGTCCATGGCTGCTTGACGACGACGACGACGACGACGACGACGACGACGACGATGATGATGATGATGATGATGATGATGATGATGATGATGATGATGATGATGATGATGATGATGATGCAATATGGAAGAAACGTCGCTGTCTATTATCCTACAGTATATCAATACCCACCCTGCTATGTTATACGGTAGACATATGAAGAGATGAAATTTCAGGTTTAACCTTACCCTCCATAGTCACCAGACTTAGCGCAGAGTAATTATCATGTTTTTGGCAACTGAAAGACAGACCAAGAATACATCACTTCTAGTCAGATGAGGCCAAAAAGCGATGCATAAATGGCTCTACCAACCACAAAACTTCTGTTTTCGAGGAATAGTCATTAGTTCATCTTTGGAGAAAATGTATTGAATATAGTGGATACTAAATTGAAGACTGAGAATCATATTTTGCTTTTTGTTTGAATAAAAAGCATTTATCTTAGTTTTACAGTTTTCATTTTTATGACTTTTGTACGTAGCTATTCAATACTTTCCATTGAAAGAAAATATGAGAAAAGTCGGCTAGGAAATTTAAAGATCTTTAGTACCTAGAACTCAGACTTTTTTGGCGATACTGAAATACATGGTACATTACAGAATATATAATATCAAAATGAATCACACAAGAAAATATCATCGTTCTTAAACCTCTTTATTGCTTTTACCTGAACAATAATGTTTTATCGTACATTCATAAAAAACAGATTCAAAGAGACACCAAAATTTTCGAAAAATCACAATAGCTTTCAATCAGATTGTAGGTTTCACATTATTTGAAAGCCCTTGATTGCAGTACCTCTCGATTTTAATTTTGGCTATTTTTACCTGTGAACCATTTAGATTTTTCAATTCAAGCAAATTACTAAAGGAACTCTAAATGACTTAAAATGTGATTCAACATGTATCGTTGCTGGTTTACTCAAAGATATTGTCGTGTGGAAATAATTAGTGAATACAAATTATTGCAATTGTGATTTCATAAAACTATTGTGAAGTTTGGCACATATATAATTCAGCAACTACGATTAAAGAAAAAATTATTCTTCTAAAGCAGATATGAATTCCCAACACTTCAAATATTGCATTGTTAAATGATAAAGTTCTGTAGTATTCGTTCATAACTGTTGAATCTGTGCGCAAGATGGAAGAGTGTATATTGATGGTTGTTTCATCTGAAGCAGCTGAAAACATTTTAAAGCACTTTTGTTGAAGATTTAGCCGAGGATTAAGGTTCTGTTAGTATTTCAACAAATAGTTAGAACCTGTATAGAAATTAGAGCGTTGTTCGTTGTTTCCAGTCAGAATAAAAAGCATTATATTTTAGAATTAATGCCTAAAATGTACAGTTGCTTTAGCTAATATCTTTTATGCAATCCATTTATATATTTAAACAATGAATTTTTATGCAAATGAAATGTTAAGAATGATCTTTTATTTGGGTAAAATAAATAGTTGTAATTATATCGTAATCAATATAAATGAGGTTTTCGTAAAAATATTATTTGTTTCGATAGCATGCATCAAATCTCATCGGCTTTCCTCTTGATTTCATGGCATAATACATTATATAACATTAAGAAAAATATTTCACTCCTAAGCTGTTTCTCATATTCATTTACCAGTGAAGCACGCAAATTTTTATTTTTAAATAATATAATTTCCTATAACACTTTAGATTTCTATTAACTTCTAATTACGCTCGATTTGAAAATTTTCGTTAGTTTATCAGTATATTTATATACATATTTTTAGTTTTCAAAACTTTATGCTATATATTATATATATTCAAAAATACTCTTATTTTTAGTTAATATATGTCTGTTTTAAACTTTGCAAATATGGGAAATATTAAAAGTGTACTTTTTGAAAGTGGAAATGTTTTGCTAATTATTTAAAGGTAGAGTGTAATAATAAAGTTTGGCATTAAAATGCTGCTTTCTTCATAGCTTATCGATTTCATATATATTACGAAAATATATATAGATGTTTTATCAGAAATATTTTTGTCACGTTTGATAATGTTTCCATAAGAATATTTTAGTAATCACCTCCATAACTTAGTATTGAGTAAATGAAACATATTTTTGTCACTTATAGCTTAAATTACGGTAAGCAACATGTAGTTTTTAATGGGGTTATCTCAGTCTCCACTAAGTGTCCCATTAAATTATAACGGGCTTGGTTTGAAAAACTATTTCTTGCTTTTTCGAGAGAAAATTAAAAAATTATGTTTCGTATAAGGATAATATATGTTTTGCTATCAAATACATGTTAATAATTTAGCCTAAGGTTTGATATATTATATATAATACGGTAATTAGTTTTATATGCTGAGCATTTTTAAGCACTTGCCTAGCCGTTCTTTTTAATGATTAATGCAAAAAGGTTAAATTTTGCATTTTAAATATAGTCACTCTATCTCAAGGCAATTAATGAGTTATTTTCCAACTGCCGCTTTATCCGCGTACCATGTAGCAGTAAATCTTTTCAGAAATCGTTTAACTGCATTCCTCTCATTAAGAAATATTTATTAAAACATATATATCCTAATTGAATATATATATATATCTGCGTCAGAATTTATTATCTAATCTACTTGGCACGTTTATTTATCATTTTATTCTACAGTATAACTCGACTTCTCTTAGAGGGACAATCACTTTTGATACGACAAGCCTCGGTTATCTCACAAGATCGCTATTAACTCTCCAGTAACACTCATCTGAAATTCTCATATATTCATCTCATCTTAGAGTTTGCAATTGGACTGCAATTAATTTCAATTCATTAATATCAGTTTTATATTTCTGCTTTCAATGTTGCATTGTCTCAATATTTTCGTTTTATTAAATTTTAGTCAGTATCTACCTGACAGCATAGATGTAATTCTTCTCAACATCGGAGTTTTACCTGAGATAGTAATAACCATAATTGGGTTTTGTTTCAATAAATATATACATGTGAGAATAGCAATCATTTGATAAAAAAAAAGGTGAATAGAGTAGGAAAGCGAGCAAAGTAAACCAAAATTTTCAAAATATGTTTTTCTCTCTCTTATGTAAACATATAACAAAAATAATAATCACATATTAGATAGAAATGATTGATAAATAAAATGATTCATTGCAAAAACAATTAATGATATGGGTTTAATACCATTGGAATAAAGGTTTAACCAAACCTTTACGAGTGAAATTCTCAGTTGTTCTTTGATTTTGTATTATGATTATTTAATTGTATATTTTTAATACTCTGAAATGATAGTAAATCATCTATGTTGCTTGTGCTTCATATCTTAAATACAAATTCTCCTACAGTTAATTCAAAACTTCGGTGGACCTTAACACTACACAAACATGTAAAACGAATTTTTAACCTGTCACATAAACGTCGCCCCCTTCCCAAAACTACCAGATTATTATCTTTATAATTGAATATATTGTCGCCTGTACTAAAAAACCAGTGACCTTAACCCATTTAGTGAGAGTGTGTTAAACATTATTACCAAATCGGAGCGAGGATCGCAGCAGTCTTGTTTATGAAAGTTAAAATAAATGTCATCAGTTTAATTTCCCCCATTTATGAAATGGTAGCATATTATTTCATCATTATCGTCATGCATTAATACAAATTTTCTTGAACGTTTCTACAAATACGTTTCACGTTCAGATATCATTGAGTCTCTGTATCATATCTCTACATTTTTCACTCGAAATCCTAGAATTACATACTCAATTTAAATCATAAATACATAATTTAAAAGAACAAATACTTTACTTCATTACAAAGTATTTTCCTATAAATTCATAAACTTCACAATTCTTATGGAATAATATTTAAATGAACGTTTTCATCTTGCTGATGTTCGATAAGAGACCAGACAACATCCGTATGTGGTGACGAATCGGTGTACGTATATGCCCGAAAAAAATAAAACAAAGGTGGATAATAAAAATAAATGTATTTCCCATTTAAGAAAACTGAAATTACGATGAATCACAATGTTTCACAAAAGCCAAAGAATGCTGAAAATATTCCTATTAAACCAAGATAAAATATGAATTTTAAGTAAAAATATTAAAAATTATTTCTTTTAATTTTTAATTAATAATTTTAAATTTATTTTAATTTCAGAAAATATTAAAAATGTTACAAGGAGATTTAAGGGCGGGGGGGGGGGGAAATGACGAATACTAAGTAAGAAATTATGCCTTTCTTTAAGTTTTAAGAAAGAAATGTTGTTTTCGGTACACTTTCATATGATTTGAAATGTGCACTAAATGTCATTGAACGTGTGATAAAACACCGAACAAGATTTTGGAAACAACAATTTTCCAATCTTCCTTAATTGATGGAAAACTTTACTGACTTAATATTCTTATCATTATTCATACTAATATATCTAAGGTTATAAAATCTATGTAATTAAGTTAATAATTAAAACTAATATTTCGCTCGCACTGAAAAATATAATTTCATTTTGTATGCAATATTAATTGAAATATTTTTATTGGAAGTCCCTAAATTTATAAAGTACATTGTTTGTTTTAATAACTTCGCAAAAACAAGCATAAATTCGTTAGCTTTTTTACCTTAACAAAAACTGTAACTCGAATATGTATCAAATGCAAATTCTTTTGTTTAACATTCAGTAATTTCATTTGTTTTCCCCTTCGAGAGGGAAGTGAAAAGATGCCGAACAAATATGTCCATAACTCTTTTATCAAATTAGCATGCGACATAAGGTTGTTACAACGAATTTTTCAGCAAACTGAAGAGTGTTTGCTTAGCAAATTACAAGTTCTTTGGAAGAAGAAATTAATTCCCTCTAATAATGATTACTCTAGATTTTCAATAAAAATATTCGTTTACATTTCATCTCTTATAATGATATATTTTGCAGTTGAACCTGTCCAACATTTATTGCTGTTGAATATTTAAATAAAATAATTTGAATTACCTACATATTTTTTTCATAGCAACTTTATATACTTTCAAAGCAATTTCTTTTATAAAAGACGTTAAATAATAAAAATTAATAAATACCCCCTCAAGCAGATGCTTGCCAAAGAGATCTGACAGGAGCCTTGTCAGTTTATATGCCATAGTAGAAGGTCTGTGAGGATGGCAGGAACTCAGCAGAAAATCAACACACACATCCATCCCTTACCCGGGGCTCGAACCCAGGTTCCTAAGATCAGTAGCCAAGCGTGCTAACCACTCGGCCATGGGAACTAACAGCATTATTCAGAATTTTTTTAAATATTGAACTCCTAAAAACTACTACTTTAGTGAACTACTAAAATTCACCACTTATTTCGGTTTCATAAATATGATTCGATAGGAGAAGAATACAATAAAAGACATAGCGGTAGCAGAAGTTCATTACAAAAGTGAATGAATAGAACTAAATAGTACAATTTGGCTGGACCTCTGTAGCCCATGGGTAGGTGATGAATATGTATGTATGTATGTATGTATGTATGTATGTATGTAAGTAGGATGGGAAGTATAGATTTTCTGAATGGGAAGTAGCGGAATGGATAGTAGAGTGACTTTACTTAATCATGTAATACTATTAGTTTGCTTAAAGAAAAGCACAGAAGGATTAGAACGATTAGAAGAACGATTAAATAAGTTCCCGGGGAAGAATTTGTGATCCCGGACATTGAGTGAACCATTTTGGTCTTTAACAAAATATTACAGATTAATGTACGAAAACATGGAGGGCAAAGTTATTCAAAGTGAAAATAGTTATTACTATAAAAGAATGGAAATATCAATTCAAATGCGCTGAACGGCATATTATTGCATTGAACTTAATATTTTAAAGGTTGTTGAATTCCTTGGAGGCAAATATAATTATTTGATAATTAGCGTAATATTTAATGTTTTCCTTTATTATTTCATTGAAAGTATGACTGTTTGTTGTTTAAAATAAAAGACTCCATTCATCAATTTAAACATAATATCAAAATTTGATATGTATAAATTTACCTTTCAAGATTTTACTAGTAAATGTGGTAATAAAGTAAGAACTTTAAATTTTCAAAGAGTACAGTTCTTGCTAATTCCTAAATGATTTTATAGCTTGGCTGTTTTAAAACACTAGCACAGTCCATTTATAAAATTTACCTGAAAAGCTGTGGTGTCTGCTATATCAGAAAGTAAATTAGAGAGAGAGAAATGGCTTCGATAATTCAGAAATTTTGTGTATTCCAACTCTTAATGATAACATTTTGATGTAGAAATATACGGAAATAATAATACCACAAGCATATGAATAGGGATGGTGAGAGATAAACTGAATAGCTGTTAAAGATAAACTAGAGATTGTAGTCAACCAATAGTTTACTTTTAACATGTGAAGTATATCTTATATTGCCCATGGGATCGTGCTTTGAATGAAAAATGCTCTCTTCATGCACATACAGGCAAAGGTCTAGAGCAACAGTGTCCAATATGATCCCGAATAGGTCATTGCGTTGTGGCGATTGCATGTTTAAGATATGACGTTAGTTATACCTACCTAATTACTAATTATAATGTGACGAATATGGTAACAGGACAACCACAAATGTGACGAACGTTGTTGCGAGCTTCGTATTTCTATTCTACACCTCTTGTCTAGAATTTAATTTATGATTATGGAGCAGTCATGCTGGGGCGGTCAAGTGAGTGTAATTATCAAGATCGAATCAAAACGTGCCGTTCCTCCACATATCCATCCCCCTCTGTTAATCTTTTATAGAAAAAAGGCCGAAATATATTGTTTATGTTGTTTCCCCCCAGTTCCGGCCATTAACGCTTTCAAGTTGTGGGGAGTGGCAATTGTCCCACTTCTGGGTCTAGCCTTACAGGTTGTAGGTAAATTTGCGTTCATCTTCAAACAGGGAAATCACTGAGAAAAGGCTATTTTTTCTGAGGAAAGGAAGTTTTCAACGAGTTCGGCTTCATGCATGCTTTCAGCCCACACTCCATAGTCATTTAAAAGATCAATTAAATAGGTCATTAGTGAATAATGAAGGTGTATTTATATCTCAAATTAATAATTTTTTATGATGGTGCTTCTATTTGCAATAGTATTATTTCGTTCTATGTAATGCGAAACTGACCAAGATCAGTGATGTGTGTTCTGAAAAAATTTAGCTTCTATAACAGCTAGTGCACACCATTCAATCCCAATAAACCAAATGTTTATATAAAATGACATGTCTTCATTTGTTTTAATGAAATTTTTTTCTTTTGTCAAATTGATATATGTGAAAAGCATTTTTTTTCCGTGTGTGAAATGTTGCTTAGGATACTAAGAACCAAACCAACAAATATTGGGTGTCAGGGAATGGGAACATTGCATTCGCATCCGACTTTGTGGATTATGCTATTTTCAAATGAATTATGAATTTCCTATTGACGCTTCCTGCGGAGATTCCTATATTACATATCGCAGATAGCTTCTGAATAGTAGAACAATAGAACAAGAACGACAAACAACGAAGAAGACAAATTTACAGCTAGCTGCCTGTGAAGGGGCAAACATATGTTCTTTAAATCATTACATCCTCCCTAGTATCGATATACCTATGTTGGGAATAATACATATACACTAGAAATTGTTGATAAGTTCTATCATAGATTAATATTTGTTTTCGAAATTGTTTCTCATCGAGTTCAAACTAATTGCATAACTTTTTCCAGCTGGAAAAAAAATGCTGTTTCCGGAATATACTTCACTATCATCTATAAATTTTTTTATGAATATATGTTAACTCTAAATATTAAATTTCCTTTGAACTTGGGATTATGTAGAATTAATCATGACTACAGATGCATGTAGATTTCCTAAATATGCACTTTCGATTCCAACTGAGAGAGTTATAATTTTTGTTTACTTAATGAAATTAGTTCTAAACTGCAAGTATATGTAGCTGAGCATAGTTTACGTGTATGTGTTTCAGAAAACGTTTATACCAAATAATTATTAACTAAGTATTAGAAGAAAAAATATGAGAAATATGGCTATTATGTCGTTAATGTAGTTTTCAATGTTCAAACAATGTGGGATGCATTTATATCGAAATAAAATTGTTAAGGCTCTTTACAACATGGAAGACTAAAAAGCATAAAATAAGTACTGAAAGAAGGTCTGGAAAAATCACTATTATAGGTAAAAGTCCCACAAAGGGGAAAATATAAGGAAAATATATTTAATCATTCAATAGGCGAGATCAGTAAAAACTGAGAATGAGCTAAGGTGCAAGGATTGACTTAAAAATATTTACAATAAAATAGAGTTTATTAGTGGAAATAGATGAGCCAAAATTATCCATATGACGTAAATGTTATATTCAAACATGACTAATACTGTGTATGATCACTATGAACCATAACACAGGCCTATTCATATTAATAATAATTGCCAAACCAATTAAAGCGAGATAGTCAAACCACGTTAGAGGGAGTGGGAGGAAATTTATCCAGCGTCACTGGAATTTGGAACCAAATTATTTTTATGAATACTGGTCGCAAAATTATTTAAATTTTTAACTATGAAATCGTGCTTTTGCCCCTTACTTCCCATAGATAAAATCGTTCTTCTGTTTAGCCGAAAAAGCAAATCGGAACCTGTTTTTCTCTTTTATATCTCACAAAAATCATGCGGACAAATATACGAAATCTGGTGAGTAGCAATTATATTTCTATGCAGTGAAAAATATTCAGACAGAATTACATACTCTGAAAAAGAAATCTTTCAAGCAGCTGCTTGCCAAGAGGCCTGACAGGAGCCTGTCAGTTTATACCCCACAGCGAAATCTGTTATTCAAAACCATTTATATATTTCTATTGCTGTTATTCAAAAATAACAGGAGGTCTGTGAGGATGGAGGGATCTCAGCATAAAAACATCCCAAACACCCATGCCTAACCCCGGGGGATCGAACCCAGGGCCCTTGGATCAGTAGCCAAAATCACTAACCAGTTGACTATAGCACGGCTATAGGTGACGATATCGGAAATCTTTAAAAAGGAGCTCTGCTTGCAAACTGATACACAATTGGGAAATGATATAAAGTAATTAAACTATATTCACAAAAGCTTTTTGATTATAAGCAAAACATGCCAAAAACATAATATTACGCAAGCAGTAGAAAATAATCTAACAGTGAAATAATTTTATATCTGTTTTTAATAAGGTTATTTAAGCTGAAATATTTTATTTAAATGAATAACATTTTATCTGCATGGAAATTACTCGCCTATTCGTTAATGAAATAAATATTTATTTGAATCCTTCTGAACGAATGGGAGACAAAATAATTTCTGCAGCAAAATAAAGCCCAATCTAAATCAAAAATAACATTTGATAAACTCTTCGAAAGTTCCATGCATTATCAAACTATATGAATATGATGGAATTTTGCTTATCGGCAAATTTGAAGTAAAAAAAATATCTATCATGAACATTTCCAAGATCTTAACGAACAAAACAAATGTCAACACGTGAGAAGTTTGACGAAGGGTTCATCTTATTACTAATATTTAATATTGAAATCTTCTACATTCATATAGTAGTCGGCGTTTATTTCATTAGCAAAATTACTTTAAAAATATCTATCACAATCGTATGAATTCTAATAAGTTGCTGTATGCCCTACTGAAAGTAAACTTTGCGATCTAAACGAGAGTGATACTAGCGCCATATTCCTCTCACGCTACAAAACAACAGCTAAAACAAAAGTTTTAATAGTAACTGTTATCTGAAATTATAAAACTTAATCTCTCGAACATTAAGATATCATGGTTCATTTCAACTAAATATAGTACTGTGTAATAATCACAACAGTTCTATTAATATTTTACGAGTGTATAACATACCGACAACTTGTATACTAGCCATATTAGTATTATTAAAGTCCTATGTTATGGCTTGCCGCTTTTATTTCAAACTTCAAATTATTTTACAGCGTAGTAGTAATAGCTTATTTGTATAAACTTAGAAGAAATATACGCCGTAGTATATATTATCCGTTAGTATTCTAATGTAACTCTATCACATATTAATCACTGCATAATAATAAATTATTACCAGATTGCACAATTTTAATATAAATGGAATCCACATTGGACTTTCGCCAAGATTGATATAACAGTCAAGATTCGATGCTTTAAAATAAGCAAAATTTATATCCCTAGATAATAAATCCCAGAAGATTCACACAATTATCTTGTTAACGATAAGCAATGGGATAATAAACGATGAAATAAAACTTGCATAATAATCCAAGACCACAAACAAAATATGAGTATGACACATGACCGCTTCGTTCCACAGCATATCGGTCAAATCGTTTGTAACAACACTCTGAAGAAGTCGCCAGTGCAAACCGCTGGAAATTACAATTTTCTGTCGCATCTCAGCCGAGCTGTAATTGTTGCTGTGTGCAGTACCCCAGCTTTGTACATGTATTTTTAAGATTGCGGCGGTTTGCGCCTTCCCTATATGTTATAAATTATCACTTGATGTAAAATATTTAGGATTGACCCCGTTTAAAATTCTCCCTCTTCCTTTGGGGAGGAGAATGAGGGATACGGAGTATTCTATGATAGCCTATGATACTCTCGCGTCACTAATGTTTCCTTGGTATAAATTCGTTACAATCTAGGCTAGCAGTTCTCACAGGATGTGCAGAGCAATTTTTGATGATATTGCAGATAAAAAGAAATTTATAAACCATTTTCGTGCTACTTTCCTGCACTGATTCTTCATTTAACTTTTTCCGTTTAAACAAATGTTATCCATATTAAATCTTAACCTTAAAACCAAAATTAACACAAAACATTCCTATGACTCGTATGGCTTGCGCATCATCATCAATACACATCAAACTTTGAATATTCTTGCAAAGAATTAAAACAATGCAGATTCATTCAGGCATACTTTTTGTGGATCCTTTCGGATATATTATTATATATATAATAGTTTTTTAATTATTATTCATTTTATATTCATTAATTTTTTGATTTTTTTATTATTATTCATTTTATATTCATTCATTTTTTTATTTTTTTATTATTATTCATTTATTTTTTATAGTTTATCTAAGAGATTAATGTTTTTGAGATAATTAATAATTTATAAAAAGTTAGTTTTAATTTTCTGATGTTGGTTAATATGTTTTTAAAATTAAATGTGTTTACATTATGTTTTTGCAATTTATTAAAATAAATTTTTCTCTCCTCTTCATATTTGTTACAACTGAATATTATATGCTCTAGTGTTTGTATGTTATTGCAGAAAAACAATTTGGTGAGTTATTTTTCTAAATTTAAATAGTGTGGAATTTATAAGAGTTAGATTAGATTTTATTCAACCTTCACCGTCAACCGTCAAAACTTGAACAGAAGAGTTCTACGTTTACAAATGACTCTACAGAAATGTCGATTATGGAAGACAAACTGGTGTGCTCAAGTCTCCCGTAGTGTTTCCAACTTTAATTTTTAGGATGCCGCGACTATTCATGGCGAAAAATACTGCTCAATGAACAAAAAAGTGTTTGAGAATCATTGAACTTAGATTCTCAAATTTATCTTCCCTCTCAAATATATAATTCGGCCTTCCTGTCCTGAAAATAGAGTGGAAACAATAGTTTGTTACTTTTCATTTTACTATATTAGAAAGAAAAGCTTTTTTTGCATTATATGACACTCTCATCTTCATAAGTTTTTATTCGTATATACTTCATTACCACCAGTCAAAGATGCGGTCAAGAATTTTAGCTGTAAAGAAGACAAGGATAGAGAAGACTTAGCTAACACCACCAAAGACCGCGTGCGGTGGGGTACTGGAAGAAAGCTAACCCCCAAAGTGCACCGCGCGAGAACTGTCAAAGTTCTTTGATTTGCTCTGTTTTTCGTTGCACCTAGTCAAAGCCTTCATCGTGAGGTAGATTCGTTATCCTAAGAGAGTAATGTATGTTTTTTATGGATTTTTGAGTATCTCTATTTCATGCATACATGAGGTATGACTGAAAACTCATTTAAACGTTTAGGCGAAATGAGGTAAAATAAAGCGCTTAATTTAAACAAATTCTAACTTCTTCAAAGCGTCGGTAACAAATCTTTCTAAATTAAGACAAATTAACAAACCAACAAACCGATAAACACACCTATAAATGTGAAAAAAATGAACTAATGAAATAAGTAAAATATTTAGACCATAATTTATTTTATCTTAAAATATCGCTGCATCTCGTGTGTTAAATTCTGAAATAAAGTTTCAATAGGTTATTTAAAATGTCATTATAATCCTTTTATTTGAAGTGGGGGGGAGCAATCGAAAATATTTATGTTTTCGTTCACTAGGTTCGTCTGGGCGCATTAAATAGATTGATTTTCAGGATTTAAAGAGCCTACATCACATTTTTATTATTCGAACCATATAATACCGGAACATTTATTTTGGGATATTAAGGCATTATTACTTATCGGATTATAGAATCGGAATGACACAAAATGTATTTTGCAATGAATCATTATATTTCAGCATTGCACTGGATGAGCTCTGAAACAGTCAAATTATGCAAAATAACTATAATTTGCTTAAATATTACTAAAGAATGAATACCAATATGACATCATCAAAGATAATTTAACAAAGAAATGAAGTAATATAATTTTCTTGTAGATTATTCTTATTATTCGATGAAAACATTATCATTTTACACTGGTGGATATTTTACGCAGTTTAATATAAAAGCACTTTATACATTCCAAAAATGAATAAGAAACGAGACAGAAATGAAAATGAGATTTAAAATCTGCTGTTAAATGGTATTCTAGGAAATGGATTTTGTGTGAATGATGGATGGTTTTATTATGGTGTGTGATATTATTGCTTCTAAAATATAAAGCTTATGATCTTATCGCTTCGCAAAGGTTAAACATATGTGACAATAAACGGTACTGTCCCATAAGTGGCAGTCAATTGGATAAAATGACGCTTTAATGAATAATTTTAATTTATCCAAGTTACTAACAGCTATCTTTTCAGAGAGGCATTTTATTCTTTTGTGTTTACACATTACTTCTTCAGTGGATGGTTTTCGTTTTTTTTTACCGATTTAATGATAAATTCTACCAGAATATCGACAGGGTTTAGAGTATACAAACCTACTTCTGACATATCTAACTATGCCAGCAGCATTAAGTGTTGCAACTGACTGGGAATGGAAGCTAATGCTAATTTAGAGAAATAGTAAAGAATGAGATGATTTACGGCAATACTGTGGCATACAGATCAAGACTGGAGTTTAAAAACTTCTATATACATAATAAGGACTGAGTTTATTTGCTACTACTGACAATTCAGACTGATTTTGTTAGGATCATGGTAAGTACTGTGATTAATAAGACATACAGATTGCTGAACACTAAACCTTTAACCTAATACAAGTATAGAATTGGAGTGGGAGCTAAATATTCATAGGTAGTAAACCTGAAATTCTAGTTTTTCTATTGTATTATCTACAAACAGGGAAAATATATCTGATGCTTATATAAGCATAGATGTGAACAGTCGGTTTGAAGTACGGAGACAAAAATAGTCAACATAACTCAAATTGTACCGTTTTAAAATATAGCCATAACTTATGCTCATGACTCTGTAAATAAATGCACTATTTCAAATACAACAGATAATGATAAGAGGGTTTGCTCTGCTAACAACATCTTTCTGTGTAGGAGATAAAATTGAAATATCAAATAAAATTCAGAATTCTTCTTCAGTTTCAAATGACTATCATTCAATGATTCACTATACAGAAGACAAGTTTTTCGATAATTGATAATTTAAATATGCAGTGAAACAGATTTTAAAAAGATTCGAAGTGTTTCGGTGCATTTTTGCTTTCAGTAGATGCATAATTAATTTCACATATTAAAAAAACCTCATAGCTGAGCAATGGTAAAGATTAATTTTCAACTACAAATGTAAATATTTGCTCCTTAGTTAATATTTATTAAAACATTAATAATGACAATATGGTTGGAGAGATAGCATTATAATAAAACAGAAAATATTTACTTTAATGGTTAAACGCAAAAGTTTTCGCCTATGTTTTTTTCGGTAAGTTTCATCCATATATTGCAATTTTCTTTTCTATTTCAATCCTCAAAAAAAGATTATTCTAATACACAGAAATAACATGATGCAACGTGAAGTTTTAAAATAATACTTGTCTTTGGAACAAATGAAATACATGGTTGACTTAAACAAATTCTCTATATTTTATATTACAATAGAAATTCATATCTAAAATCAATATCATACACGTTCAAAAAGGTTTCTAAAATGATTGTCTATTTAAAAGTAACTTTAATTTTAAATATGCAAACAGTCGTAGCGATAAAGTACTACTTTAATGTAGCAATTTGTACATGTTGTAATTTACAGAAGAGTTAAACAATACATAAACTAATCATGTCTTACGGTGAATAGTAACATTTCAGACGCATTCTGTTAATTATTTTTTTTTCATAAAATTTGGAAAAAAATATTTTAAGTGATAAAGAAATCGATTATATCAATCTTTTCCAAATTTGATCAAATTTTACTAAGCTGCTCTAATGCAAAGTGCTCGTTTGTAAAACAGATAAAAAACACTAGATACTAGCAATTGTTTTTTGTGTTGCAAGGATTCCTAAATATATGCTAATTCACATTATTATTAACTTCGTTTCCAGTTGAAAATATGCATATTTTGCCAAGAGTATTCAACATAAATTATTTAAAGTTGCATAATTGTTAATTTAGTAACATAGAAGAAAGTCGTTGAAATTTAAATACGTGCAAAAATTTTTTATAATTATTAAAAAAATATTCGGCAAATTTTATAAACCTGTTTACTTGAGAAAAACAACACCATGTACTGTATAGCTTAGTAAATACTAATGATCAGCGTTTGAATCAATTCCGTAGCTTGGTTAGAAACTGCATTATTGAACTTTAACTGCAGATGCTTTGTCGTCATTTTTAAACGAACTAAATGCTCGAGATCCTTTGTAATCACATTAAGTAGAGACAAATCAACAAGTGCAACGTTGTGATTAAAGAAAATCATACAATCCTTTCAGTCCTGAATTAATTTGAGTGTTCTAGTAATTTTGGAGCAAGATAGTTTTGTTATTTGGACTCAAATGACACCTTTTGAAAACATTATACTATGAAAATGAATTCTAATGCAATACACCTTCCTTAATTTAATCAACTTTCTTATATCGAAAGTAGTTTCCAAAAGTTATTTTATTTAACACTTTTATATCAATTAAGGATTGCTTGACAGTTAATGTTCAAACGGACATATGGGGATTGAAGGGGTTAATATGCCAATACTTTAGGTAGGAAAGACTACACTCAAATTTAAAATCAGCTTCATTCCATTGAATTGATCGAGGAGCAAATGCTGTATGAACTTAATGTTCAGCTTAGCACATGATAACCGTCCATAAGCAATTTAAATAAGTAGTTTACTTAGAATGAAGAAGTATCGAATCCTTAACATGAAAAGCAATATGTTTCTATTAAATTCAAACTGTAGAATTCGTTAAACACGATATGAAAATATTCAGATCAGTTCCGCAGTTTAATTGAAATATGAAATATTGATTTGCAAATTTCAGAGATTTTGACCCAGATGATAATCGAACTAAAAGTCAGAGATCCTTTGCAGTAAATTAACTGGCATAATCTAACCGGCAAAGGAAAAAGAAAACATCTCACAATCCCCGAAACTGCCAACTTTAGTACATTGCGGTTTACTCTCTCTGAATATTTTTGCGTTTTGTGGAATATTTTTTTTTTCATTTTCAACACTAACGAGAAAGATGAATCCTATATAGAAGCTATCCCTAGCTTAACAATCCTCTTAGGCCTACTAAGAGAGAAGTCAAGTTTAACTACTATTGCCTCAGATCTAACAAAATGCACAAAGTATGCCTGCTGGAACAATAGCTAGCTCCCTAGCATTTTATACATTTATATACACGCATCTTTATTGTGCTTATAAATTATGTACATATAATATGTATAGACGATTGTGAGTGCTTGAATGACAAGGGATACCGCAAATTCTAACTAGGAAGCAAAAATGGTAAAGCTCTGAAAATTTGCACCTAGGAATAATTCAGGTCGTAGATCTCGCGAAATATCTGAAATTTGACCTCCGACATGTCCTTCAAGGTCAAATAGAAGTCATGCGGAGATCACACCATTATCTAATTATCTACAAGTGCTACAAACGTGAAAATTAATGGCGGGGTTTTTCGGATTATATACATATATATCCGAAATGCAAAATTTTGGATGCGCTGGGTCCTCCGAAGTAAAGATCAAATGTAGATCTACTGGTATTAGAGGGCTGAAATCAGTGCCTGGTGGTATTTTGAGTTGTAGATTTCAGAAATTATCTTAAAATTTGAATGCGATCAGTCCTTCGAGGTCAAAGGTCAGATTTCGTTATACCAGTGTTGGAGAGCTAAATATTGGTGAACAGGGCTATTCAGGAAGTAGAACTCTGACGTAACAGGAATTCTGATATCGTGTGTCAGGTTCAAGGTCAAATATGGGTCGGAGTGACGGGCTAGAAATCAAGAGATACCTAAGGCACCAATTGATTCCCAGTATTACATATGTGCTAGAAAACGTTATGCCTTATAGTCCAGAATAACGTAAAATATTACATGAAAATGTAAGCTATAGTAGTAGTATTTACTTAGAATGTAAGCAAGTAAACATCACGAAATCTTCAGATTCCAGGCAGCTCATTCGTTGACGTCTGTGTAACATTCATTGCATTCTTCTCTTGTCTCGTGATGTCAACTGCCCTTTACGGATTTATTAAGTGGGGAATCAATTTCCATGTTCATTGGTGTGCGTTGTTTCAGAGATATCATTCATAGGTCAATTTAGTGTTGAAATTTAAACGAAGATCTAAGGTTCTGAATTTGCCAATAAGCGTTGTCCAACAAGGCTTACACTGGAAGCAAAAGGAGCAACTTTTCTATACACATAAATATGTTCCTAATGCTTCTAAAGAAGTAACATATCATATACCTTTTGATGACATTAGATCCATGCAGAAAGAAAATTACATTGTTGATTATGTTTTATATTTCAAAGATGTATGTTGGATTTTAAAACACTTCTGTTATTTTGGATGGTCTCTGGTTGCGCAAAAAAACTGGATTTTTGAGAATAATACATTGCACATTTTTTTTTACTCAAGAATCGTAAATTCATAAATTAATTATTATTTTTAATCTTTGAGAAGTTAATTGATTGTAGTATGTGCTCTCTTTGTACGGCAAATAAATATTTTAAATTAACTTTTTACGTTGGAAGGTGCAAATACTTTCTTTAAATAATTAAAAAAAAATATTATTTATAATATTGGAAGCAACAAAAGAAACCGTAAAATAATATAATAAATAAAATTAAAAGAGAAGCTTTTAGTGGAATTAACCAAAGAAATTTAAAATTCAGAAAGAAATCTTATTTATTCTGAGGAATAAAAAGACTATTTATGGAATTTATTTTTGAAAATATGGAGCATATATTTTAAGAATATTTTTACGAATATTTAAGAAAACATTATTTTCTTGGAAAATTCTCGATTTTCCACTGTATTTTGATAACATAGACAGAAAGCATAACAGTATAATCCTGGATTAGATTTGGAAGTCTTTCAACTCAATTCTGTTATATGCAACACTAACTTGTCCTCCAAATTCAGTGAAATATGAAAAGGAGATCTGTGGTTCTGTTATATCGACAATTACGCTGGTTTATAAGGTTTCTATAATATGAACAATTGTAGTTGCCTTTAACTATTTTTCAGGTGCTGATTTCAGATCTAACCTTAAAAATGGCTAGCACGTCACTTTTTTATGTTATTTGCAACTGGGAGGATGCTAGATATTTTACTTTTTGTGACTGGCAAACACTAATTGCCAAGTGGGAGAAAACAAGTAACAGTAACCTAACCTCAGGCCATTCTTGCATTGAGGTAGTAAGACTAGAGACCGGACTCCGATTCCCGTACCATCAGAATAAGGATCTATGCGTACCATTGGCCGCCATGATCACACAGACTGCTTAAGGAGGCAAGAATACCCATGATGCCTTGCGAAAACCCGGTAAACGCCTATTAAATAATGCGTACTAAATGATTGAAATGAAGCAGAACTTTGCTGTTTTTTATTTCATTGAGGTTATTCCAATGTAGTAATTGAAACAACAAAGTAGAAATAATTAATGCATACTTATCGATTTATATCGAATGAAATGAGAAGACGCTAGAAACTGCTTCTCTTTCAAATTAAGGTTTTGCGTCGAAAATTTAGAAAAAATTCGATATTCTCTTAATTATGTTGGTAATGCTGAATTAATTGACTGTAAGCGTAGCAGACTTTACTTTGAATCCGTTTAAAATAGGGAGAATGGTAAACATATATTAAAATCTGATACATTATCATCTTTTAGCTTAAGCAAAAGTTCGCTAGATTTATAGATCTTAATTGTGCAAATCTGCGCATTAAAAAAAACGTGAAATTTCAAATTTATTTCCTACTTTTATTAAAAGTATTACTTTTTATTAATATTATCATAATATAAATTTATATACTATTTATATTATAATTACTATCTTATCTGAAGGAAATGTTTGAAAAAGGTATAAAAATGGGATTAAAAACAAACTGTTTAATAATTTATTAGTAAAAATTACAACACAACTCTATAAGTGAACTTTTACGCTGCGAAAAAAAAATAACCAAATAGTGCAAACTTTTTTTTTAATTCCTGAGGCAGGTAATCAATCCCTACAATGACATAACTTAATTTCATGCTATTAAAAGTCCAAATATTGTAAGCTTGTTGTATTAGCTGAGGGAGAAGAAAAATCAAAGTCCTCCCCAATACCCCCATAAGCACATATAATTGAAATATCACGCAACGAAAAAAAAATGTAAATTTATTATTTATTTCATCTGAGGCAGAAGGAAATCCAGCTCCCCCACACACACAAATAATGACATGATTGAAATTTCATATTATGAGAAAATAAATATTTAGAACTTTTATTTTAGCTGAGGCAGTAGGATATCCAAGTGAGACACACACACACCATGATTGAAATTTCATGTTATATGTAACTGAAAAATTTACACTTTCTCTCATTTCATCTGAGGCAGAAGGAGATCCAACCCACTCACACAAATGACATGACTGAAATTTCATGCTACGAGGAAACAAATATTGTAAACTTTTATTTCAGCTAAGGCAGGAGGAAATCTAAGTCGCACACACACACACACAAATGACATAATTTTAATTTCATGCTTAAAAAAAATGTTAACTATTTTCATTTCATCTGAGAGAGTAGGAAATCCATATCTCACACACAATAGAAGAAACACAGTTGCTGAAAAATATATTTTTATCACTGCTTTGTTCAAATTTATATCAGTTTGCTCTGACATTGATGCCTTTTAAATTTTCTGTCATTTGTTTCCAAAAATGGTGAATCTAATTTTAGCATATTCTTTGGTAAAGTTTCTTTTTTATATTATAAACATGATTTTAAACTTCCACATCCAATTCCCTATCAGTGATATGACTATCTAGTGATTTGAGCATTAACATGCATTGAAGCCTATGTAGAACATCACACGGAATTTTTCAATTAGTTATGAAATGGTTGTTGTTGAGAATATGAACTTTTCACCTGAAAGGCAATGTTCAGTATTTTCTGTAATTGCACACACATAGTGTAAGAAGAGTGAGTGAGCCTCAATTTTTAATATTATCTTTAAAGGATAAGCTCATTAATCAGTTTTCAAAAATCACTACAAATGAGCCTGTTACATGCTGTTTTATGCTTCCCTGCCATTTTTATTATGTTTTTTAGAATTAAATTCTCTTTCTTTTGATATGTAATGTGGAATATTTCATTAATTCGTTGTTTCATAATAAGGCTAAGAAGTTGAGTTGTTTCTTAAAGAAAAAAAAAATATTCCTCTGAAGGTTAATAAGTGCAGACTGTATTAGGTCAGAGTCAATTAATGCTATTTAAATTCTATGCAAGGAATCTTTCCATATTTTTTTTTAGTTTTTGGTATAAAGACAGCTTATAAAGTACGATATTTTCCATATTCAGAGAAATTTTTACAGACACAATGGCATTAATTTCTTTAGAGGACTGTTTAACACATCATTTCTTAACATTCACCACATGCGAAAACACTTAAAATGACACTGGGCATTTCATGATTGCTGCCAATGAATTTAATTTCATTGAAATTTAAAAAATTGCCGTATTTCTTATTAATTATCAGCCGGTTAATTATTAGAAGCATGTGTGCACTCTGGAATCATTAGGTTATTATTGTTTCCCTCTTTTGTTCTTATAGCTGCAAAATAGTTTAATATGGTCCTGGCTGAATTTGTAAGTCAAAAGATATTTTGAGCCACACAAACCAAATGGTAAAAAAATAACCTATGGAGAATTTTCAGCTATATATCACAGAAACAATCATAAAAAGTAGAATTTAATACGCTATATCTGAATTTTCATCATTGGCATTCCTGATATAATCCACATACCTACAGTAGCAAGTGTTTCCTAACTGACTACTCATCAAATAATAAAATGAATATCACACGCCTCTGCTTACAACCAGTATAATTTCCCATGCAGAAAAGCTTCAGTAAATCCAGGAAAGCCATCTGTAGATCTGCACCAAGTTAAAATTGTGGAGCTATTGGGAAAGAAAAGTTTTTCTCTTAGAAATTCATAAGCCTTTGGAGAGTGAAAATATAAGATGATGGCAAAAATATAAAAAAAAAATCTTGACAAATAACATTGCTTCTTTTAGCATTTTGCTCTGAATTTCTGAACAAGTTTACAGTTATATCTGCAAACACGGGTTTTGATATTTCAAGTCATTTTGATGAGCTTTTGGGCCTAAAAAACAAACCTTTATTTATTTTAAAGAAGAAGAGTCTGATTCTTTGTCTCTTAGTTGGCGATAACATGGCCATATCATTTTCTTTAAGCTTTGGATTTCATTTTGTGCTGACATCAACTTTGTCTTAAATTTTCTAGCACTCTTCTCTCTTACACAGAGTGATTTTTCTATAGACTATATCTGTTCTCACTGAAGTTTCTAATCTTCTACAAGTGTCTCTCTCTCTCAATACAGGTTTCCAATTTGACAGTTTGTCATTTCTTATAAATGTGAATAAAGTTGGCACTGCATCATTAATTAATCTTATTGTGCCATTTTCTGAAGCATTATTTTTAAAATAGTGAAATGCTGGTAACAGAATAGTACTAGCTACTTTTAAAGAGAGAGTGGAGCATCTGCACGATGTGGAAAATGAAAAAATGTATTCATACCCTATTTAGCTCTTATGCTGATTATACAGGTATGTTCAACTCACCTAAATATATATTATAAGCAATATATGTACAATACATACATTCGATACTTAATTTGTAACATTGTGTCTTTCTTAATTTTGTATTAGAAAACTATTGTAGAATTGCAAAATTTCTCTACGCTGCTTTTTTATATCTCTTCTTTCTTCAGAAAAATTATTTTTGCTGATGATCTAAGTAACAAAATAACAGAAAATTGAGAAGCCAACCAAAGACTAATGATGTCCCTTTGATAATCAGTCATGCATATGTATGTATATTCATAACATCTGCTAACACAGCCTTAAACTTGTGACTTAACATTTTCACTCATAAACGTTTTATGAAATATTAAAAGCAAACTTTTGGACTTCATTTATCTTATGCAAATTTATAACATCCCTATTTCAGGTGTTTCCTTTGAAGGAAAAGAAAGAGCAATTTTGCTTTTATTTTGGGAGAAATGCAAAGCAGAAGTCTCATAAAATTAATCTCATAAGTTTAATGACATTTTCCTTTTTACAACAAAAATTCCCGAAAATACTATGTAAATTTCATACTGATTCAATCTATAAATCACCTTTTCATATATAAATATTATTAATCTCATATAAAAAAATTGTGAATTACATTTGATATTATAGCTAAGACAGAACGATATTTTGAAATGCTTTATTTATTTTTAGGCCTCTCTGCTTTAACAACTTCAAAGCATTTCACAATTTTCGTAAATTACTAACTTATGAAATGTCAAACTGCTGCTTTTATAATACTATTCAATAGTTAGTACACAATTCAAGTACTTCCAAGATCGTGGTAAAAGATCTGTTTACATTATCCAAACACGCCTCTCTCTCTCTCTGCCTCTCTAAGGAGTAAGGTTAAGATTTTACACATATTCATGGCGTCCGTTGCCTCCTATCTCTAGTAATATTACCTCGATACATTCTTGTTGTTTTCATTGTAGTAGGAAAACGTTCTGTGTGTTGAATAGTGAATTTCGGAGTTTAAATGTCACAAAGGCAGCGTCGCGGATGTGTTAATGTGCCAAATAAGTTTTATTATGTGTGTGGAAATTATGTTTTAAAATCTCCGGTTCGTTCTTTGACAAAGATGGTGAATAAAGCATATAACTTATATTTTGGATGTCATGTTGGAAATCAGGACAAAACACGGGCACCACATGTGTGCTGCATTTCGTGCTTTGTTGGCCTGAGTGAATGGTTGAAATGTAGGATAAAATTCATGTTCTTTGCAGTTCCAATGGTTTGGCGGCAGCCAACCAGTCACTTGCATGATTGCTATTTTTGTTTAACTAAAGTGTCGAGCTTTTCAAAAAAGAACAAAAACAGAATACAATATTCAAATGTGCTTTCAGCCATAACGCCAGTTCCTTGTGGAGAAGTTCTTCCTATACCAACATTTCCAACCAACTGGGAGGTGATGGATTCACATACATCAGAGGAAGACTTTGAGGCACATACAGATCCTGATCCTACATACACCTCTAAAAAGTTAGATGGGCCTTATCTGATTCAGCAAAATGAACTAAATGATCTTGTTCGAGACCTAGGACTCTCCAAACAACAAATTGAGGTTTTAGGTTTCAGACTTCAACAACGGAATCTTCTGGCCAAGGGTACCAGAGTTTTTCTGTTCAGAAAGAGAAATTTGGCTTTATCTGCTTATTGCAAGATGCAGGGTGGTTTGTGTTTCTGCACAGATATGTCTGGGCTGATGGAAGAAATTGGAACAACTCACGACCCTAAGGAATGGTGTCTATTTATAGGTTCGTCAAAATTCAGCTTAAAAGCGGTCATTTTGCATAAAGGAAACCAAAAACCTACCATTCCAGTGACACAAGCTGTGGGAATGAAGAAAACTTATGAAAGCATGGAAAAATACTCACGGCTATAAAATATGACCAGTTTAAGTGGACAATATGTGGTGACATAAAAGTCATACCTCTCTTGCCCGGGCTTCAAGGAGGCTTCACAACATTTTGCTGTTTTCTGTGTTTGTGGGACAGTAGGGCCAGAAAGGAACACTGCAAAACAAAAGACAGGCCCTAAAGAGATGTTTTTATTCCTGGAAAGAGTAATGTGAGGTATAAGCCTCTAGTTGACCCCTCTGATGTTTTGCTCCCACCACTACACATCAAAATGGGGCTTATGAAAAACTTTGTAAAGTCTACGGACAAAGCTGGTAAAGGGTTTTTGCACTTGAAGAAAAAATTTCCGAGACTAAATGATGCCAAACTCAAAGAATGCATCTTTTTGGTCCTCAGATCAGGAAGCTACTGAATGATACTGTCTTCAAAGAAAAACTGAATATTAAGGAGCGCGCTGGATGGAAATCCGTCACGTCTGTGGTCCAGGGTTTTCTCGGGAATCAAAAAGAGGAAAACTATCATCAGCTTATTTAGCTTATTATCATTTAGCATCAGCTTATTATCATCTTCTCAAAATCTATGAAAATCTTGGCTGCCAAATATCTTTGAAGATCCATTTCTTGCACTCGCATCTCGACTTTGTCAATCTTTGTCAATCCCACGAATTTAGAAGTTGTCAATGATGAGCAAGGGGAAAGATTTCACCAGGATATCCGAACTATGGAGGAAAGTTAGGGACCCAGCAATGATGGGTATCTATTGCTGGTTCTTCCAGAAGGAAGATATCTCAGCACATAAAAGACAAAAATGAACGTAAGTATAAAAGATGTTTTTCTTATTTTCTTATTTATTATTAAAACCCATGTTTTCTTATTTTGCATTTCAATATTATTTCATATGTTACTTTATATTCAATGGTCTATAACTATGATGTTCCTAATTTTTTTCACTGTAATCGTGAAATTAAGTAATGAGTTTTAAGTTGCAATTTAATAAAATAGTCACATTTATTTTCATTTCCCATATATGCGTATTCATTAAAATTTGAAACACATCAATTCGTAATTAAAAAAAAACTACGGCAGCAAATATTTCACAGCCATATTTGAATTCAGCACCCCAAAAGTAGTTAAAAACATCCTATTTGACCTATGTTATACAGAAACGTTTCAATTTGTTGTCTAGTGTTATTATACTCCCAGTTTTAAAAATTCGATCCATTTTTCTAAGCGAAGTTAATGAACTGAAAAAGCTTCATACGCGATTCAAATTTAAAACCCTCTAAGGGATATTAATAATATAATAGTCACTTCTGTAGCTAAATTAGAAGTCATTAATAAAGTGCAAATTTAAGATATGTCGACCTGGATTCCGAAAATATTTTAATCAAAATTTCATAAGATATTTATATTCTTTAGTGCAGGAACACCAAATCCTTTAATGAATCAGAGTCACACTGGGATTAGAATTATTTCAAATGGGTAATAAGAATTTCGATATTTTTCCTATTCATGAAATATAAAAATAATTCAGCCTATTTGTCTATCACAAAGTCTGAATTTGACAAAAAAAGAGTGTATATTATTGAAGATATATTAATTATCTTAAAATATTTCTAACTTTATATTTCAACAATTTTGACATCAGTTCTACTTGAGATTTCACACTTTCGTAATCTACTTCCCGAATTTGTCACTCGAATGTAACTGAAAAACCTATTAATTTTTCCTGTACTTACAAATGTTCGTTTTCAAATCTTGTGAATATGCTGATTCCATTTCCCTAATGATGACAAATGAGAGTACGGTAATAAGAGCTCTTGGGAGTCTGAATTCTTTCTATTAAGTATAATATATTACTTACAAAGGTAAGTACTGCCAAACATAGCACACATTTTGCTTGAAAATGTAGTCGTCTTTATAAATCGATCTACAGATATAAACAGGAATTTGAAATAAGCACAACATATTAGGAAATAAATACATGTTGAATTCTCCCTGTGTCTACCACCAGGTAACTTTTTTTTATACAATATCTTAAAAGTTAAAAAGTTGGGAATTTCTTAGTAGAAAATCGACGAACCTTGGCCTCAGTTATTGCTCATAGATAGAAATATAAAAGATTTCGCTCTTTAATATTATTTTAGACAAGTTACTGATATCTAAAATTAGTTCCCTACATGTGGCTAGAATGTTGATTTCTGCAAACAAGCGAAATCATACTAATATCTGAAAGAAAAGTTAGAATTTTGGAACAAAATAAGATTTGTTTTCGGCAATGTTATGAACAGTTTGTTGCATGTGGGTACAATACGACGATTTTTAAACTACACAATAGTAATTATAATGGAAGCACAAGTGGTTTTGTCACCCGAAACCATTCACTTTCAGCGAATGACTGGAAGAAATACAATGATCAGTTTTTGAGAAAACGATCGTTTACTATTCTTTAGAATTCATGTCCAACAAGTTCATTTTAGATAAACCTACTCAGCAAATATGAAGTCGTGAAAAAATTATGAAATGCAAAATTTGCAAGAAATTGACTAATTGTACATCTGCTTTCATGATCATGCTACGTTCCCCAAATCTTGCAAACTTCAAACTGTTTGAATGCAAACTACACAATCGTATACAGAATAATATGACCACCCACGGAATCACAGTGTACCAACCTTGGCGCGTCACAGAGAGCACATGACAAGGTCGACAACACAGAGATATAAGTGGCAGGCCAGAACAGATGAGCCATAATGCATAACGTGAGCGCAATGGGCAGAGGTATTGATTTGATGGACGTTCAAAAAGGAATGATCATCGGCTACCGCACCAAGAGTGGAAGCATCTCAGAAACAGCACACTTCGTAGACTGTTCGCGAGATACTGTGGTAAAGGTGTACCAAGAATGGACTGCTGGAACACTGAGTACCTCCAGACGTCATAACTGTGGAACCCCAAAGGCCATCGACCCCAGAGGAGAACGTCGCCTCCGTTGACTGGTAAAGGGCAACCGACGCGCAACAGTGCATCAATAGACCACTCAAATGAACGCTGGGGCACCCTGGTACGTGTCCCCGATAACAGTAGATGAACCCTGTTAATCATGGAGCGACGTCGACGCTGCGTAAAGGCACTCATGTTAACCAAGATCCATCGGCAACGACGCCTGCAGTTCGCACGGGACTACCGTCATTGGACAGTGGAAGAGTGGAAAAAGTTTGTCTTCTCCGACGAATCGAGGTTTCTACTCCACAGAAGAGACGGGCAGTGGCGGATAAGGCGTCAGACACACGAGAACCAACACCCAGACACGCTTGTCAGTCAAGTACAGGCCGGCGGGGGCAGTGTGCATGTCTGGGGGATGTTTTGCTGGTATGACCTGGGATCGCTGGTACCACTGGAAGGGTGCTACCTGTTCATCCTCGCTGACCATATGCATCCCTTCATGTTGGACGTTTACCCTGGTGGTGATGGTGTCTACCAACAGGACAATGCGACCTGCTATGTCTGACTGGTTCCAGGAACATGACAGTGATGTCTGCGCTCTCCCTTTTCCAGCGAAATCGCCCAACCTCAATTCCATAGAGCACTTGTGGGACAATTTGGATCGACGGGTTCGGCGTGCGGACCCACAACCACGTCATCTCCGGAACCTCTATGCTCTGATGGAGTCCGAATGTGCACGTGTGGATCTGGCAACCTTCCAGGGTCTCATTGCGTCTATGCCATGCTGTTTCGCCGCTGTCATCCGGGCCAAGGGTGATTATTCCCATTATTACGTAGGTGGTCATATTATTCTGATACGACTGTATATATGAATATATATAGTAAGTCCTTGATTTACGGGGGCGGGAGTGGCTCAGTCGGTAGCGCGCCAGGCTCGTAATCTGTAGTTCCCAGGTTTGAGTCCCAGCTGGGTCAGCGTTGAGATTTATCTCCGCAAAATTCCGCGCCCTGCCCACGGTCAGTAGGGGACACCGATGGGCTTGGAAAGGCCACCGTCCGTCGGATGGGACGTTAAGCCGTGGCTCCGTGTGCGGGAGAGCCATACCCTGTGCACGTTAAAGAACACGCTGGATGGCCTTGACGGGAGGCTACCATCTGTCTCCCAACAGCTGTTCCAGTGGGTCCCCTCCCCCAACCTTCTCTGAGCCTTCGGGGTCCTTGTGGCCTGACCATTTAGCCCATGGTGTGCAAAAAAGTGCCGCTCAGAGGTAAAACAACCCAACCCAACCTTGATTTACGATGGTTTGATTTACGCCGATTTGAATATACGCCGGTTTGCGAATTTTCTAATAATTTCCTGTTTCCCTCAAAAAATCAGAAAAAATTCATTTCCTCGCTGCCGCCACCAAAAGAAGTCACTGTGCAGCGCTACTGGGAGCATAGACTCGATCGTCTTCGAAAGCAGCAGCAAAAGGCTGCTGTTTAAATATTGTCGAACATAGCATTGTGTCTCTGCGTCTCAGATTAAAGACAGGTATTATGTTGCGTTCAGAAGTGTCTCTTTAGTTAACGGTGAGTTATTTTAAAATTCTATTTGTGCATATAATTACTTGTGCTACACTATCGAGGTTTATTCTGCATTTCAACATTGTGCCTTATAATTTTTTAGTAAATTTGTTCTTAAAATAAAAAAAAAACTGGAACCATGTCTCATCGTAAGACCGGAAGTGCAACTGCGATGAAAATTTTGCTAAAATACTGCGCAAATTTATAACATCTATAACGTTAGAAGAAAAGATGGAAGTTATTAGAGGAATGGGGGTGGGTGGGCAATCACGTGCTACTGTTTGTAGGGAGCTACATGATAATATATTACCCTCCACTGTAACAATAATCATGAAAAATGGTGATAAAATTAAAAAGGAAATGGAAACTGAAAGAAGGAAACCTGTGATTAGAAAAATGGAACAGTTATTCTCATTGTGGGTTGACGAGTTAAATGAAAGAAACATTCCTCTCGCAAAAAGTTCTACTTCTGATAAAGAGAAGAGTTTCTTTAATTAGATAAAAGAAAAGGAAATCAGAGAAGAAACTTTCATAGCAAGTAAAGGCTAGTTCGCTAATTTGAAGCACCGAACTCAAATTTAGTATATAAAAATAACAGGTGAGGCTGCCACTGATGATAAAAAATAGCAAGGGCAGATCCTGAGCACTTCAAGCGACACATAGAGGAAGGTGAATATCATCCTGATCTTGTATCTAATGTGGACAAACAGGCCTTTAGTGGAAGAAGATACCTTCAAGAAATTTCATCTCCCAAGAAGAGAAAAACGATTTTTGATTTAAACCATCCCTTGGTGGCAATGCATCAGGAGCTGTAAAAGTGAGCCATCGGCCGTCTATCATTCAAACACCTAGGGTGTTGAAGGGGCTCATTAAAGCAAATTTTCCAATAATTTGGACTTCAAACAAACGGGCTTGGGTGACACAAGATATATTCACAGACTTGGGTACAGATCGTTTTTGTCCAACGGTATATAGCTACTGTGACCAAAATAATTAGCCAAGGAGGGCATGGATGCTGTTGGACAATGCCCTAGGACCAACATTGGAGAGATAAGGACGGCTATGGATGTATAAGTTGAATTTCTGCCGTCAAATACCACTTCCTTTTTACAGCCAATGGGCCAGGTCGTTATAGCAAATTTTAAAGCCTACTACCTTCGGCAGATGTTTAGGGAGATGTTACGGGAAATGGACAACTGCAACATATATGTCAAAAAAATATTGCAGGCTCTATAATATCCTGAATGGCATCAACAACATTGATGCTGCATGGAAAGAGGTCACATCAGCTTGTATGAATGGAAGTGTGCCGAAAGGGGAGGCCTGAGTGTGTTCATGATTTCAGATGATTTGAGGAAGTGCAAATATTGCAATGAAATTACCGCAACTGCCCAAGAGGTTTGAGGCTTGACAACACTGAGGCTGATGGTGTGACTGAGTTGTTGGAGAGCCATTGTCAGCGTCTTTGCAAATGAGGAACTGGAAGATTTGGTTGCGCAGGAACAGTAACAGAAGGAACATAAATGCAAGAATAAGAAGAGCCCGTTTTGCGGTCTATGAAAACCCATGAGTTGCAGCAAATTATAGCTGGGATTGTAGGTACCTGCAGAAGCTATGTAACATCCGAGTTCGGAAGAAGCTGTTCTTTTAGAAGAGAAATCAATGCAGTGTTGCAACCCTTACTACCATGTTCTGCAGTAAAGAAGGCGTCAAACAATGCAAACAACCCCCCTTTCTTATTTTGAAAAGAAATTCTGGAAGGCCTGAAGCCGAAGGTCGAAGAATATGATCCAGTCGACCCTTACGATTTACAACCAGGACCATCCTTTTAGTCAGTGTCAATAATGCCTAAATATTTATATTATACAGGTACGAATTACGAAACCTAAATGTGATTTTCATGCATCTACATAATATGTATGTTTAAAATATTAAAATGTTTTATTTAATAAACGAGAGTCTCAATTCCATTACACCTGGAACGCATCTCATTAAAATGCATTATAATTCGGGTTTCATTTACGCCAACTCGATATACGACGGTATCTCTAGGAACCTAACCCCCGGTGTATATCAAAAGCCTAGTGTATATAGTTATGAATGACATATGCTACGAAGGAATGTGGATTGCAAAAACCTAAAAGCCCACCATATAGTCCAGATACGGCACTTCGTTGGTACTTCTTGTTACGCTAGGTGAAAAGTCTTTTGTGGGTATCGTTCAAAGATATTCCCATCGAAAGTAATTTTTCAGAGGACAGAACAGGAAGTATCAAAATGAGAACATCGCCGAAGATTCGAGCAAAATTAAAATGGTTGTTTCTATTCACGTGTTGTATCAATCTCAGATATTTTTGTAACTGAAATTAGAGTGGATTGCATGTGTTGAGCTGGAAATTGGAAAGTAAAAGTCATAATTTGTTGCATATTAGGGCTATTGAACTTATCTCGATATATATATATTGATTTTGGTGGTTTTCCATTTTTCAAAGTGAAAGACCTTTTGCGAGGGAAGGGAGGGGCAAAAGTGAATAAAGGACAAAATTTTTCGTTGCTTTAAATTGTAACAAAAATCATCTCTACACCGAATTTATTTGATCTAGATCTCATCTTCTTTAATTCGTCCCCTTTTCTTTTGCAAGGGAAAACATTAGTGGGACAAATTTGTTCTATATTAAACTTTTTATCTTATCATCTTTTCTCTTCTTGTTCTTATCTATTAACTTGTCCTATATAAAAATGTTGCTCTATTATAATAAAAGGAAGTTGTAACCCAAATTGGGCGTTCGTAGCACTTTTCTTTTATAAAGAATTCTACCATTTTTAGGGGGGAGAGAGAAAGTTTGGGATTCAAATCCTTACGTGAAACGTTGATAAAAAACCTTTTTCTGATTATATGGAAATATAATGCAAAATGTGGTTATGATACCTTAAGATGTATCCGTATATAAAGCGAATAAAGAGAAACTTTACAAAACATAGATGTAGATTTTCATTTTTACATAGATATTTCATTTTGTGTGAATCCCACATATATTATTAAATTTAAATTAGGAAGTATAAATAATTTTTATAATTTATCAAAAAATAATTAAAAATTATTTCCTATATTACTTTTATTTGTGAATTCTAACACTTAAGTACGTATATATATATATCTTCTACAATGACATTTCAGCCCCAGAAGGAGCGGACGGGTTTACATGCAGATCAGCATCTGAGTGCAGGATAGTGATGAATGCACACGAATACCTTTTCATGACAAATATGTGGTACCTGTGGGATCATCACATGAGAGAATCTGAGCAGGTTAACCAAATACCTCAAGTCCTGTAATTGTCTGAAGCAAGCTACAATAGAAATCTGATATGAGATATTGAGGGTGAAGTATAGAATATACGATGGCGACCCTTTCGCCAACCATATCGGCAGCTGCACGTATTTCAGTTTGGTCGATTGTAGGGTTATGTGAATCCAGTTGGTCTACTCACCATATTTCCACATATTTGTTGGTTGTGATGCAAGGGCGATTTATACGTTGTTTGCACCAATGGTCTCAAAAAGATACTTAGAGTCATCGCACATCGTAAGGGTTGTAAGACGCACAACAGCACAGATGAATTTTATGATCCGTCGGCAGGTGGGAATAGACCCAATTACAACCGTAGATATCATTGAATGAGCCGTAATTCCTGGTAAAGAAGTTCTCATCACAAGTAAGACAATTGTCAGGGCACTGGTAGAATCAGGGTTGCAGGCTCGGCTTTCGTTGCATAGACTGAATTTAACTGTGTGCCATGCTAGGCCTGGTCGAACCTAGGTCGGGATAGAGCTACCTATAATGAGGAATGGCAACGTTCGTCATCGCTGACGATACTGCATTACCATTCCTCATTCCACTTGGCTGTAACATAACCCAGGTCCAGCTGACCTTGACAGTGGTTCATGGTCAAGTCAGTATATGCATCTACCAGTCTCATGGCAAATGCCCTAATCATGTTGTACACTTCTATGGCATCAATTAGAGTTCATTGAATGGCAGCTACGATTGCTGTTGGATCTGCTACCACCTGCCGACCATCACGTAATTTCCCGATGCTGTGTGTGTCTAACAGCCCTTTACCAGGTATCATGATTATGAATACTGTTTGAGACCATTGTTGACAACAATGTCCTACCGTCCTTGCCCACAGTCCAAATGGCGATACAGTGAGTACACCAACTGCTTTCACATAGCACTAAATTCCGACCACGCTGAAATGCATTCAGCTGCTCACATGGTTGCCGAAAGAGTCTAACTAGTATCTTTTACACTTAGTCTCCAATATTCAATAGCTTTTAGTAGCTTGTTGCAGACATCTATAGAGTCTGAAACATTTGGTTTAGTCGTTCAGCTTTTGTCCTGTGATCTTCCACAGATACCACATGTTTTTCGTGGAATCGTAATCATTTCCCTATGTCACCTTCCTTATACTCCCATGTTGATTTTCATGCAAATCCGTCCACTCCTCGATGCTACAATTTTAGTGTCACACAGTGTACGTAAACACACTTACTAAAAGTACTTCTAAAAGCAATCACAGAATAAAGATTCAGTTTGTCAACATATAAATATCAGTAACAGGTTTCGTTCATTATTGAATGCTGAACAGATAAAAAGGTAATAATACTTAAATCCTGATTATTAACAACTTTGCCTATATTGTATAGTTACGACCAAGCTAAGCAATGATTATGATGAATACGGAGTCACTGTATTACAGTAGCTCAGTATTCATATATCATACTTCTTCATTGACAATCTCTGATTTGTCCATGGCATAGTAAGTTTTAAAATATTACATTGTCGTAAAAAGTGAAGGGAGATAATGTTAAATATCTGATCAAATTTGTGAAAACCAATCACCGAAAAATTTTAAATAATACTAAGCGGGAGAGATGATAATGAAAAAAATATTTTAATAAATACTAAAAGTATTGTTTGCAAAGCAATTAAAATGGAGTAAGAGCACAAGAAGAATTCCTATACGTGAGAGGTGTTACTTAAAATATTGTAAAAGTTTTTCAAAACTCTACTGATAAATTTCACAGCTGACCTCCTCACACCCAAACAAGGAAATAAAGTATATATGAGCCTTTATCCTATCTCGCATAGTATATGCGTGAGAGCGCTTTACTCTCAAACATGTGACAGAAGAATACGCATTGCAGAACAGCGAAGAAATAGGCATTAGCAGAACAGCAAAGAAATAGGCATTGGCAGAACAGCAAAGAAATACGAATTGACAGAACAGCGAAGAAATAAACATTCTCAGAATAGCGAAGAAATAGGCAATAGTGAAGAAATACGAATTGGCAGAATAGTGAAGAAATACGAATTGACAGAACAGCGAAAAAGTACGAATTGACAGAACAGTGAAGAAATAAACATTTTCAGAATAGCGAAGAAATAGGCATTGACACAATAGCGAAGAAATACGAATTGACAGAACATCGAATAAATACGCATTGGAAGGACAGCGAAGTAATAGCCATTAGCAGAACAGCGAAGTAAAGTACAGTACGCAATCGAGTTGTCTGTGTAAGCAACCTGTCTACCAATGCTTACAATCTGAGATAAAAAAGTCTTAAAATGGAGAAGTACACTTTCGAAAGAATGGTAGACATACACATGGGAGAACATGGCCCACAGTACAGTGAATGGCAACATTAAAGAGGCTCAATACTTACAGGAACGTTCACTTTTGCGACAACAACCCTATTTCATCACCTTTAAGGCGATCGATCGACGACTTCTAAAAACTGATATGATGAAATGGAGTATGCACGATATAGGAAGCCCAGGGACCGCGCGCATATCGAGAATGGAAGAGGAAATATTGCAGATGTCGAAGGCCAACGTTCAGCTGAAACATTCACTGCGAATGCCGTAACTATCAGTAGGGCTGTGAATTTTCCGCGGGAAAAAAATGTGACATATAAAAATGTGTATAGCAATCGCGCTTAAATATGCAAAAATTCGCGGGGCGAATTATTCGGCTCCTCGTAAGTTGTAAACCATACAACGTATACGTGTATATACACTATACGTTATATATGTTTCCATCTCGCACAACGCCTGTATATTTAGAAAGAGATAGCTCGGAATTGATACTGATCGTTAAGACATAAATATCGGAGCGATTCGCAAATTGTTCTTTTATGAGACAACCAGAGAAGAGTAAAAAGTTTAGTGTTATTTAAATCTTTCGCAGTTTTTTCACAGCATCGCCATACGGCTTTCAATCTGTTGTCGTCTTCGAGCAAGGACATACTGTTTAAAATTATATTATCAATATCATTCGCAGAAATATTTAAGCACTTTATTTAATTGGGATCGAAAAGCTGTTATAGGTTAATACAAATCTGTAGTTTTCTGCATCACTGAAATATTGGCCAGTTATTTCCCAACGCAAACGGGGTGTATTTTACGAGAGTGTTAGATCACACTCTCGTCTTTTGCTGATAAATTTCACTGCAAAATCATTCATTATAGACTTTATGACTTCATACGAAGACTTTACACATAAGTGAATCAAAAATATTCGGTGCATATCTTGTGTGATTTGATTTTAAATCACCACAATATAATCTTTTTTCCACATTTCCAAAATATGTTTTAATATACTGCTGCAGCTGTTTCCCATTTTCTGCTGGAAAATTTGCTGTTAACTTCTATATGATCTCAGCGATAGAGTACACGTTGGAACCAAACGTTCAACCTTGTTTGAAAGGAAACCGATGCTTTGTTAAGTTTGTCTCCTTTCCTTGAAGAAACAAATATCTTAAAACGAGCTTTACGTGCAGCACAAGTGGCAAATCCGCGTTTGATCGCAGCAAGAAAAGCATTAACAGTTTTCAATCGCATTGTCATATCTCACCAAGATTTAGAAGATGAGCATTACACGTTATATGAACTGCTTTTAAAAAGAATATTACTTTGAGAATTTTATACCCATGCTTTGAACATATACGAAGCGTTATCAGTAACAAAAGCTGGACTGCATAACATGATAATTTAAATTTTTTTCTACATGAATAATTGCTACAGTAAACAGCAATACGTTGGAGAAATGTAGAGTGCCAACACTGAATTAACATTTTCCGAACGCATTACTCGATTAATAAAAATCATATAGAGATTTGAAAGATATTGTATCACCCACAAAAGGAGTGAATGGGAAGTTTGCAGCTTAAATCTTGTAGACACTAAGACCTGAGGAAAAGCAAAGGTGATTAAAGCAAGGGTCATACCTCCTCATCAGTTTTTCAAAACATGTTTTTATGCATTTCAAAAGAAAAGCATAAGAAACAGGTGAAAAGTAGGAAATTGCTCAAACTTTAAATTTTAACATCTCGCCTGAATTTTGCCAAGTCACTCCGCATGTTGCCCACTCCTCAAGATTTTGTTAAGTTGCTTCGATTCTGACAATTACCCTAGATTTTGCCAAGTTGTCTAGATTTTTCCAACTCCCCTTAATTTTATAGAAAAAAAATTCCAGATTTTTACAACTCACCTGGATCACCAAGTCACTTCGAATTTTGCCAACTCCGATTTACTTTAAAGGAGGATTTACCTCCCCCCAAATAGCCCCTGTATGTGCGATCCTCTAGTTGAAGAGGAAGTGTACTTTTGTATCGCATTCAAGTTGCGCCGGACATTTTTCGTCAAAGACCTGTGAGCGTGGTCTCTAGTCAGTGATTTATTGTGTACTTGTGCAAAAGGGACGGGGATACTAACACGATGGTGTAAGTGTAACAAACTCAAGAATAAAATTAATGCAAAAATAAATGCAAACAAATGTTTATTAAAAAAATGCCGAAAAGAAAATTAGGGAAATTTTTAGTGTTTTTCCAAGTTTTTATACAAAACTGCTTTCTTCGTTTTCATGTGAGGAGTTCACCTGTGATTGTTTTTCAGCTAATGGATATTCATTAGTCACGAGTTTGTAAAGCACTCTGATACGGAAACAATGCGATAACGGAAACAATGCGACAAATATTCACATAAACGTTTTTCTTAATGTAAGTTCTCGTGTGAAATTTGTCGTGGAGTTTTGAAACACTTCTATATTTTAGAGGATTTAAGTAAGTAAGTAATTTATTTCCCATTGATATTTCGAGAGGGGAATTTTTAGGAGGAAGAAGAAAGGTTGGGGCTGTTAACTACATATGGCTGTAAGTTATGATAAGAAAAAGCTGCATTCCGAATTTGGTGGAAGGTATGATAATCTGCATAGCGTAATGAGTTAAACACACGGGAAACTTCGGATAAAACTCTTCGTAATATCTATTAAAGAAACAAATAAGATAAAAAAAAAATGGAGAAAGAATAACAGGCACAAAATGTAAATTTTTATGAATTTTAATATAAATCGTACGAAGTCATAGAATTAATTCAGTTTAGAATATTTATTTTCTGGTCATAAAACTTTCAGTGCCATAAATAGATATTTTACCATTTATTACAGGGATTATTTCAGATCCACTATATTATTGGAATGTTGTTTTCCTGCTGTTTACCTCACTGTTTGATCAAGAATTCGTTTAAACTGTAAGAAGTACGCAGTTTGCTTTAAAGTCGTGGGAACTTGACAGCGCCAATATTTTTTTCTCCTCCCAAAAAAAGCGGCTCTTGAAATAAAATGGGAAGGACTACTGTAAGTGGTAGTAGCTAATTTGGTACAGCTCACTAAACCCCATTACCGACCCTTGAAAAAAAGCAGCTCCACGAAAAACGGGAAAAGTTTTCGGGAGAGTCGTAGGAGTTAGGATCAGTAAAGTTTGTATACAGCGTTCTTTTATTACGAATTAAAGGGACAAAGATTTGGCCTACCAACCTAAATCTAAATAACAAAAAAAAAAAAAATGAAAAAATAATGCTTACTTGATTTCCGAGCGTGTAAGCATTCTTTTTTTCTCGCTCTCTCTGTTTTAAAGACCTGTATGTCAGAATAAATTTAACGACACGTCGAGTGTCATTGAGTGATCATTGTCTCTATATACAGACCCATCACTCGATTTACGAATTTTCGCTGTAACGAACAAAATATTTTATTACCTTAAATTTCGTTTACGAAGAAAATTTTCGCCGTTATGAACTGGGCATTTTATTCCCGTTATTTTTGATTGGCGACCAAAATTTTCGGTGTAAGGAACTAAATACTAAGACTAGTACTAAAAACTAAATACTAAGGAACTAAGTATTAATTTCGATTTGTGAAGCAAATTTTCGCTATAACGAAGAAATCTCTTCTTTGGTGAGTGAATTATTCTTCATTTGATGTCTAGAATTTCCCGTTTTGCGCTTCATATGAATATATTATGAACAAATATTTATCTACATTTCACTGTAGAATAAATTGCTTATAAAGAGTTATTTACTTGCGAATCTAAACTTCTAATACTTCGATTGCTGCTTAGGGTCGTTTTAAAGGGTGCATTCCTGCTGGAACGTTGTTCTTTTGTCTACTTGTGACAAAGATCAACGTTACAACAGGTCAGCATCCCTTGAAACTATCCCAGGGATGTGTCGAAATGTAGAGTTTCTAATCACAAGTAAATGATTCTTCGACTTCAGTGTTTTCTATAGTGAAAAGCAAATAAATATCTGTTATAAGACATTATAAATTTAACAGTTACTAATGGAAAATGCATCCCATGACAGGCTGCTACTTCGTCAGCATTGTTCTTTGTTTTCGAAACTATGAGTAAACTTTTGTTTCTTTGCTCAGCATCGCCTGTAATTTTACCAATATGCCTTCCAAACATGTTGGTAATGAAATTGCTTTACGTAAGGTACAGAAATCTGTTATAGTAAAGGCTTTCTCTCTAGACTAGTTTTTTACACTAAAATATAATGGACTATATTTTGTTATTTTGCACCAGTTGGAAGAAATTACATAAGAATTAATGGCATTTTAGGCCTCGATTTACGATTTTTCGCTTAACGAATTGTTCTCGGTGCATGAATTCTTTTTGTTCGTCGGATAGGTGTATCGGGGATAGGTGTATTTTAGAAGATTTGAAAAAGTAAAAAATCCTAGCGATGCCATGAAATTTTGCTACATTTTTGTAATTATCTTTAGAGCTGAACTTTATGCAAATAACACTATTATCCAAATATTGTATATATATATATAATCAGTTCTATTGCCTTAGTCTTCTCTCAATATATGTATATATATATATTTATATACAAGAAATTAGGCCCCATCTCTTGATTTCTTGATCGTCACTTTGAGCTCTATTTAATCAATCGGGCAATGTCAGATCGGAAATTTTGCGTTTTTCTCAGATCTGGACCCGAATTTCCCCTAGTCACGACTTTTCTCCTCTATAATACACACGAATCATGGTTAGTTCGAAATCTAACATTTATTTGACATTGAAGGACTAGAATGATCGAAAATTTCATAACATTTTTGAGATCTACTACCTGAAATATCTGTAAGCACCATTTTTGTATCTGTATGGAATGCAGTAATCGAAATATCACCTCTAATTTGCTTAGAAGAGCTTTGGATCTTAAATTACATCAATATCCTGAAGTTATGTCCTGAAATACCTTGAGTTGCATATTTTCATAGCTCCCCTAATTCATCATAGTTAGAATTAGCCTTGTCCTCCCCTTCCCACTGACTCACTCACTCACCACTCACTCACAAACTGTTATATACGTATATATATAATTATGATATATATATATATATTCAGAATTAAACTAATAAAGTAACCCCATCGTTAATCCGGAAAAAAATGGGGTAAGGAGGATAAGGATTAGTGAAGCAAAAGATGACTGACTATAAAAAAAGAAAAGTTTGACAAATAAAGGGAAAATTTATAGTTATGATTGCATAAATAAATGTGTATTAAATGTATATGTAAATGTAGAGTCAATTTCCCTATTCATAATTCCAAAACAATGAAAAGATTCTATCTGAAACAAATCCTAAAATTTAAGTTTTTATTTAAAGAAAAAAGACATTGCACTTGGGAGGCGTACACCGCATCGACTTACAACTGCAATTCAACCTCAATTCGACATCAATCACGACACAAAAGTTGCATTTTTTTTGTGTTGCAGGTCAGTTGTTTTGAGACCCACGCACACTGCAGTTTGTGTTTTATGTCAATAATCCTGCCATCCTCAACTAAACTGTATGTATCTCAGATTGTACGCAGTAATGGAAAGAACAAACGTAGTTTATATTAAATTGTCGATAATCAGAAAAACCTATGAAACATTTTTTTTTTATTTTCAATGGAATTTTTAATATTAGAATAAGCCATTTTGTGGAAACAAAATATAACAAAATAAAACAAAATAAAACAAAATATAAAAATATAACAAAATATAAAAAAAAATAGATAGTTTATTTTACATTTTTCACTGGTTTCCTGTATTCTGATGTTTAACAGAATTGAAATATTCGGAAAAAAGTACTAGTTTTATCGTAATTAATTAATAGTTGAAACACATTGGAATAAAACACTTAATGGCTACTTTATTAGAAACAAACATATGTTTCAGAGTCACAAGGATTTTTTTACCTCCATTTTTGAAAACGGGGTAAAAACACCTCTATTTTAGTTTATTCCGTTTTATATCTATTTCTATATAAGATTTCAAAAAATATTCAAAATTAGTTGAAACTGAAAAAACCCGCACTGTGCTTAAAATACGCTGTATATTATTTCACTGCAGTTTAGTAAAATTAATACTTGTATTTTAATTTGTTTGTATTAACTTTTCAGATTAATTTAACTGACATTACCTAGAGTAAATACTCTACCCTCTATATCTCTAAACAGCGAATGAACATTGTTGTTATTCCAGACAGATTTCAGATATTTAATTTCCTTCATCCTCATTTTTCGTTAAAAAAACTGATTAGGGGAAAAAGTGAAATGAATGTTCTTATGTAATTACAATGAAACATGTCTATTAAAATAAGATGGATCTGTTCGATCTAAAATGACCATTCATACAGCATATTCCGAAACAATACGGTAGCCATAGTTTTGGAAGGGAACAGTTAAATCTTAACTTTTTAAATTTAATTTGGCGAAATCGTTATCGTATCCAAAATCTTTCATTTTCAGGGATTTACTTAGAAAATACTTTATTGAAGCCCTCATGTTAGGGAGGGGGTGTAATTCACGCATATCCCCCTTGGGTGCGCCACTGGAAGGAAAACGATTAAGAAATGTAATTTTGCAAATAGGGAGAGGTCAGAGCTCCCTCCCGAACTCCATTGCCCAAACACATACTTTTGCTGTGGTGTGCAAACTCCATTGCCGAAGAAAAAAAACTTAAAAAGAAGTACAAAGGTATAAACACTCAGAGGGAAGAGAATAAAATTCCCCTTCCTGTGGGAAGGGGAGGGGGGAATTTATCTTATCTTACTGGAATTCCTAACAAAATTATTTTAATGAATACTAGGCACAAAACCATTTGAATTATCAATTATTCAAAAAATTTGAATTATCAATTCATGCTTTTGTCCCTTTCCATAGTTCTTATCATTTGCCGCAAAAGCAAAACAGAACTAATTTTCGTCTCTTTTCCACAAAGCAAAACTGGGACGATTAATGATGAAATCTTACGAGTAGCTGCTATATTTTTCTACAGTGAAAAAATATTCTGACAGAACTCCATTATGTGTTTTAAATTCTATATGTGATAAAACTGAAAATATTTTAAACAGGAGCTCTACTTATGGACTGATACACGATTTTGTAATCGCATTAGGTAATTAAAGAATATTCAGAAAGATTTTCTATTATAATTAGAATATGTAAAAAAAATAAAGTTAATATACGCAAACCAATTATAAAATAAACTAACAGTAAAGTTATTAAATGAAAAAGAATTATCTATTTTTATAAGGGAATAGAATCTGAAAGCTTTTTAACTAATGACATTTCATCTGCATTGGGATTACTCGCCTATTCGTTAAAGGAAAAACCATGTATTTGATTCCTTCTAATTGAATGTGAGACAAAACATTTTCCAGAACAAAATAGAGACCAATTAAAACACGTATAACATTTGATAAACTCCTCGAAATTTCGCTCATTATAGAAATATATTATAAATACGAAGGAATGCTGCCTACCTCTAAGTTTGAAGTTAAAAAAGTCTATTATGCACATTTCCCATATCGTAATGAAAAACCAAATGTAAATACATACATGAAAAGATTTACGAAAGGTTCATCTTATAACTGACACTTGATTTTGAGATATTTTACACACATCTAGTATTAAACGTTTCTTTTATTAATAATAACTTTAAATTCCTATCACAATCGTATGGATTTTAGTTGTTGTGTGTCCCATTGAAAGTAACTTTTGCAGCCAAAACGAAAGCGATACTAGCGCCATATTCGTCTCATGTCACCAATAAAGTGCTAATATGATTATTTTATTAATAGTTGTTATATGAAACATTGGGTGATTCTCCCGAATCGCTACTCCAGGTTTCTTAAAACGCTCATTTAACAAGCTTGAAACACTTTTATCCGCCATTTTGTTTCCTACATTCGACACGACTGAGAAGAAATATCTGTCAGAAAAAACGTATTAACGATTTTTTCTTAAATTTAGTCAAATTTACATTTCGAAGATTAAATCGTTGCTTTCTATTTGTGTTTTTGTCTAAGGGTTAAAAGTAAAGGGTATAAATACCCCCTGAAGCAGCTGCTTGCCACAGATGTCTGACAGGATCCTGTCGGTTGAATACGCCATAATAGGTGTGTGTGGATGGCGGGACCTCAGCAGATAAACGACACGAACATCCATGCCTTTTATCTGGGGCTCGAACCCAGGTCCCTTAGATCAGTAGCTAAGCATGTGTACTTTAACTGTATATGTTAGGTAACGAAAAAAAAAACTCAGGTATCGCATAACTCTGCTAGAACAATACCGATTCAGATTTCCGAGTAAATATCCTGCCACATTACATAAAAAAATTATTTATTATCTTCTTGGTCTTTTTTTTTTTTGGTAATGTGGCAGTCGAATAATTGTTGAAATCAATGAGGGACTTGAAAACGTATAAATCGATGGTCACGAAAAATATAAAATGCCTATTAGCAAATAGTATCTGAGGCGCTTTTTTTCATTCTTACCGTTGTTTGAAATTCTAAGGTATAGCCCACAGCATTATATCACAAAACCGCAGAATTATATAATTTATTTCCCTATATTTTTTATAATATAGCTGTTCAACGAAATAGCTGCCATTACAGTGAACAGGTATAAATGATTAAACGATAAACACGATGCAATTCAACGTTTTCGGTGAGTATTACCAACACTTAGAATAATAATGTAATTTAGCAGCTTCAGTCATTTTATCGAGTGTTTCGGGCGTTTTAAGCGACCCCGAGTAGCGTTACGATTCGGGAAAATTACCAAACATTGAAATTTAATCCTCTGATAATTGAAATTTCAGGGTTTATTATAACTAAACTAATTTCAAAACATTTCAACTAAAAAGATAGCTCGTATAGTAGCCATATTTGCATTACTAAACTCCTGCGGTATAGCTTGCCGCTATTATTTCAAATTTCAAATTACTTAATGCTTATTAATAGCTTATATAAATTGAGCAGAAATATACGCATTAGTATATTGTCCCCTAGTACTGTAGTGTAATTCTGTCACATATTAATGACTGCGTAATAAATTATTACTTACCAGACTCCACAGTTTTAATACAAAATTAATCCGTACGAGACATACTGCAACGTAAGATTCATCTCACGGTCAAGATTTTATGCTGCTTAAAAAGAATAAGTTATATTCCTAGAAAATAAATCCTTGAAGTTTACTACTTAGCTTGTTAACTATGAGTAATGGGGCACTTAACGATGAAACAAAACTTGCAAAATAATCTAAGACCAAAAACAAAATAGGAGAGTGAGACACGAGTGCCTTCGTAACACAAGGTAGCAACTAATTCCGAAGAAGTTGCCATTGCAAGTCGCAGGAAAGTTGCAGTTTTCGCGTCGCAAACCAGTCGCATTTCAGTTGAGTTGCGATTGCTGTAATATGATTTACTCTTTTTCATTAGAGACTATTGTCAAACGAATGCAATTCTTTTTAAATTATACAAGTGTATCTCGTAAAAAACTGACTTGAACCTGACGAAATGACAGATGTAATAAAAGGTGCAAAACACTTCAGGGAGTTTTTGCAGTTTCAGCGAATTTCCTTAATAGTATAATGATACTAAGAGTAAGTGATAATAATCCCTTACATCACTGTAAAATATTTTTGCTAAAGGTTTATAGTTGTACTTTAACTGGCATAGTGGTTAGGCAGCTAGCGACTGTTCCAGCAAGGCAAACTTTGTGTGTTGTGTTAGCTCTAACTGAGGCAATGGTCAGCAGTGACTTCGGTCTTAGTAGAGCATGTCCTTGTATGAGAAGGCCTGTAAAAGCTAGGAGTAGCTTCTATGATTCTTCTCTGTCCTATATGTCGCAAATCAAATGTGAGAATCAGACGGAAAAGCACATGAGACCCAGACGGAAAAGCATTTGTGCAACATTCCAAAATCCAGATGCAGTCGAAAAATCTAGTGTAACTTTCAGATACCGTATGGAAAGAAACACAAGCAGTAATTATGGTATTAAAGTGAAGTTGCAGTGGAGAAAAAAATTTGGCCTAAGTCAAAACCTTGAAGTGAGTCTATAAGTTAATATGTTCGTATTGTTCAACAGTTTTGGGAAAAAGAATTTTCATTTTAGTTAGTTTACAGCGATAAGAGGTGAATGAATAAATTTTGAACAAATAATTTTTTACCTATTAGTGACGATCGTGGTAAGTATTTTTAAATTCATAGTTACTATTGCATATTCTATTTTCCCATTGCGCAATAGAATCCGTTAATTTTTCGTCTATCGTAAATTATTTTTGAAAGTTGCTTTATTTATATCTATTGGCTCAAAACTATGCAAAGAAAGCAAACGGAATTTCATAGATTTATTATAGACTAGAAAAGTAAGAAAAAATGCGATATATATCTTAATTTAAAATTCGTCTGATAGCCTACCTATATAATAATTAATTCCTTTTAGAAGAGGGAAAACAGCATTTAAAAGTAGTTTCAAATTCAAATGGAATGATATAATTTTCTAGAAATAATCTGAAATCAAGCAATGACGTGGTGAGCATATTCCCAGCATTTGACCATGTCTGAATGCTGAATTTGCCGCAATATATGGATGAAAATAAAAATTTAAAACATTTACTCTAATATAAGTTAATAAAAACCTGCACGAAAGTTATGGCTACCTCTCTCCTTATCATATTTTTTAGTTCCCTTAATGCATTGAAGATACGTCATATATCAAAACTGTGTTCTAAATTTAAGCAAGTAACATCATCAAGAGCAATCAAACAAATCCATTTCAAGAGTCAGAAACAAACTGAAAATGAAACCGAAATCATAGTCATTGAATTCATTAATACGATTTGCTGCTGGTTTTTCATTTCTTATCTGCTGTTCCTTGCTGTTAGTTTGTTCGCACCCTTATGGAGAGATTCGTTGCATGAAGGGCCATGGAGAAGACTTGGCACCAAGATTTAATGCAATCACAATAGCGATTTACATAAAGGAATAGCTTCCTCTCTTTTTTGAAAAGAAGGAAAAAATCGCTTCGCCCATAAACTCCTCTTTGTAAAGATTATCTGTTTTAGGTTGACCGCAACCTACGCCACTAAATGAGGCGCAGAAAAAAGGCATACACACGTTGATATGACTGTAAAGGCAGTGAAAAGTATGAGACACACGCGGTCCACAACCATTCCAGCAAACTTCCATTCTGATATGATACCCTCAGTTTCATCGTCATCTTTCATTCTCTTTGTGAGGAAACGTAGTTCTCTGAGGATTGCCTGAAGTTCTCTTTGCGAACTAAGACACGTGTGAATGATTGGAGTCTCTTCGGCACTTCCACCAGCAGCACCCGTTACACAGATCCCTCCACTGCTTCCTCCAACACCTCCAAGCAACTGGACATAACCACCAGACCCACCAACACCACCAACGGCACCGGAAGTACTGTTCTGCTGCCGGAAGTCATCATCGATGTCGAGAACGTTGGCCAAGAGACTCTTAGACGAACGCTCCTTCAGATCAGCATCCTTGACGTTGGCACTCATGTACGTGTTTTTCAATCGGCACCGGACCTTGGCAGGGCGATGCATTCGCAAGATCCACGGCAGCCAGAGAAGGAACACCGATTTGATCTGGATGACAGAAGAGAATAAAAATGGAGTGTGTGAAGATTCATCATTAGGGTTCGGTAAATATAGTTCACATTAAAAAGTTTTACATTTTCTCTCTTCTCTAGAAATCTTACAGAACTTTACTTTTCTATCTTCTCTACAAGTCATGTAATAAGTTACCTTTCCTTTTCTTCTTTACAAACTTTAGAAGACTTTCTGTATGAACATATTTCTCTACATTCTTTACACAGAACATTCAGCATCTTTTTTCAATACTAAACTTATTAATTTTAATAAGATGTTTTCTTCCATATAAGAATTGCTGGTAATTAACATTATACTAATATTTTCGCTTCTGTCAAAAAGCTTTCCTAATTCTAAATCATCTTTTCTATTGTTTTTCAGCGAACAGGTAAGGATTAATATCTTGACATTGGTATCACAGCAATCATCTGAAATATTTTAATAAAAACCTCGGCTCTAGATTAAATTCCTGAGGTTTTGCTATGAATAAAACGAATGCAATAAGGAAATGACACAACGAGGTTCTTTTAATCATTATTTCCACTCCTATCCTGATTATAATATTAAAATGCCTCTTATGCAAATGTTTATCAAAATGATTTCCGTACACCAATTAGAAACAAAATATTCATTCTAGGAAAAGTCATTGGTGGTATTGGAGGTCATAATCAATTGCAAGATAGCAGGATTTGTTATATGAACCTAACACGTTTCAAAATTGGATAAATTTAATAATAAAAACGTATTTTAGATTTCTACCAGATAATTAAATATCTGTAAAATTCATAATATTCACTCTATATTTGCAAGAAAATATATACAGTTAGGGAATATTATGTGTATTGCACATACGAAACAGAATATTTAGTTTTCGCAAAATCTCCCTCTTAACTTTACGCGACGTATATTGCAATAAAATTAATTTTTATGCGCTTGTGCCTTATTTCTATACGTTAATAAAGTTCGGTTTTACATGTCTATATAGTCTAACATCATACGTTAGTCATGGAATAGAATCTCATAATTCCAGCACTCGAAAATATGGAATTCCCAAAAATCAGACACTTTTCCAAATTTTTCGCACTTTTTAACCTATTCCTGTATGGAATGGTGAACCTGTGGCATTGTATATATGTGGGAATGTGAAGTGGTGTAGCCAGGGGAGGCAGGAGGAAACATCTAAATATATTATTATTTATTTAACATTTTACCATCGGGAATGTTTTTTATTACACCTTACAATTCTTTTTTAGTAATCATAAGTAAACTCTTAGTTATCCGGTACTCAAGCATCCGGAATGCAATCAGCATAAATTTCAAATTTGAACCTTGGTACGGCAAATTTCAAAGCACGTAGTTGTTCTCCCGGATGCTATAAGAAAACCTAATTTTATGTCTTCTCAAACCTCGACATCATCTGCTGCTCAAGGATCAAATGCCAGTTCAGTGGATGACCTTGATGAAATACCATTCGAGTTTCTAGAACTAGCCAGTAAACCACACATTCCATATATATATATAGATGGTTAATTGTTTTTTTTTTCCTTCTGAAATTAAAGTTTAGCTTAGTTATTACTATTCTCATTCTCGATATTTTTTGTCTTGTTAAGGAATAATGCTTTTTTCTACCGATTTTGCCATTCAAAAATTCTTTTTCACATTTCATTTATTAGGAAAATTTTGTACTCTCAGTAGTTAGGCCATTCATCGGCCAAAATGACAATTCTTTCCAGGAGAGTGGCTGTCAGTGAAACAGTTCCAAAAGTTTCTGTTAAGTGAATGGATTTAGATATTCATTGAGTTAAAAAATACCTATAAAACAATTATATATATTAGATGTTTACTTTTGCATTAAGAGCATTATACTTCGTTTTTAATATCATTGTTTTTAATTGCATTTTTATTTCAACTAAGGCGTAGATACAAGATTGTACGTACTCTATTGGTTTCTATACAGATATTTGTCATGCGACCGGAAGATCCATCTAACCGGCAACCCCTATTCCCCATAAACGCCGGATAACCGGAAGTTTATAAGGATTCATAAGATTGCATCAGTGTAAGAGCCTATCTAAGTATTTAGTGTACTATAGTCCGCCTAAACCGTTTGCCCGGTGAAATATGTAGCATAAGTACATTTGCTGAAGATAATGTATTAATATTTTGCATGTTTATTTTGTATATATATTTCTTATTTAGAAATATTATTTTGTGATGTCTAATTTAATTTTGAAATGTAGCTTTTAAATGTAGGTTTTAAATTTTTAATTTTGAAATGTAGGTTTCAAAAAATTATTTCCTTATATCCCGCAACAGCCTGATTTGCCTAATGATGCTTAATCTGTGAAACACTTTCAAAACACTGTAATTTTCTAAAATCTAGATCGTGTTAAGTCCAGAGGATGTCCGATTTATGAATTTCTACTCTATACTGTGTTAAATAAATTAATCGCATATCTACTAGCAACCTTCCCATTAAAATTCAACGGATTATTGAAGTTAAAAAAATGTACCGGTTTTTAACTCGGACTACGATTCTATTATGCCAAGGATTTGAATTTTTAATGTAACACTAGGTGGCACGGTGGAAACCCATGCATTAAATTTGAAATAAGGATTATTAGGAAGATAGATAGTTTAAAATGTATCAACTTATAATAAAATATAAATCATTTTAATAGTGTGAATAATAATTAAGCTATCGCCAACAGTTCCCACTGCACCTAGTGGAGGGCTGCTAAGAGTTACCATCAGAAAGCTGCCAAGAAATGAAAAAATACCTCATGCCGTAAAAATACATGAATTATCGATTGGTACAATGGCGCTTGCACACGACTTTATTTCTATTAAACAATTTTTATTTTAAAAAAAACACGAAATCGTTGAGAATAATTTTTATGTTCTATATATTAAAATGCTACAAGCAATTCTAAAGTCATTTTGAATAATAATTTCGCATTCTGTTTGTTTGACGTCTTTTTACAGTTTTATATTTGAATGCTCGAAACGAGGGAAGAGTGATTGACATGATTGTATGAATTGACACTTTGCTGTATTTCGAGTTCATTTTTGGTATCCTGTAATCTTTTTATCTCGTTTTGAAAGAAAACGAAATAACAGTTTCCCTTTGTCGTCTGTCTGTCTGTCCGTCCGTCTGTAGACATCGGACTTTTTATGTTTACATAGATAAATTGAAATTTGTGTCGCATAGGTATTGACGAAATATTACGATATGCACTTTCCGAATCTCTCTTAAGCTCTAATGTCCTCTTGCAGTGGGAAAGGTTGGAAATTCCAAAATTTCAAACGAATATTGTAAACTATATAGTTATTCTAGAAATTTGAAATTTTCGTGGTAGAATGTGAAGGTCACGAAATTTCCACTGACAACAATGAGTTGACCTTTTAGACCTAGAGGGGGTGAAAAAACATCTTTATAATTTTAGCATATAATTGTTTGTTTTAGAGATAACTGAAAAATTATTTTTGGTTTAAAAATTGATAAAATATTATTATTCACACTTCAGAATCTTTCGAAAACTATAATTTCATCCTCTAACGGTGAAAAAAGAGTCAAAATTCAAGATGAAATTCCAAATTTTCAAACGAATATTGTAACGATGAATTAATTGATAGAAATATGATATTTTGGTGGTGGAATGTTAACGCCATGATCTTTCCAGGCAACTATGAATTGATCCCTTAGACCCAGAGGAGAGGAACAGAATTCTTTGTTTTAGGAGATAATTGTTTGTATTTAGAAATAAATGGGGAAAAAATCTTTTTAGGGTTAGACAGGAATTGATAAAATATTATAATTCGCACTATCGCAATCTTTCGAACACTATAAATGAGCCCTCTAACGGTGAAAAAGATTGAAAATTCAAAGATTTCAATGATACAAATACGTAATTTTGGTGGTGGAATATCTTCAAGTTTCGATTAGAAACATTGAAAACGATAATTTGAAAACTCTTTTTTGATTTGATTGGTACTAATGATCAAGAAAAGAGTTTTCTAATTAGAAAATAATTAGTATTTGAAAATGCGTTTATAATTCGCATTTTTCAAATACTTAGCAGTTTTAACATACAGTGAAGAGCCACACCATTATGATCACCGTGTATTTATGCAAATCGAAGACACTGGAAGTAAACGACGACGTGTGTGAAGGTCATGAGACGGTATAAATAAAACCTGATACTGAGCTCTGTCAATCAGTGTTATTCTTGTTCTTCAGATGCGAAAGTCAGCGGATTTAAGTGAGTTTGACAAAGGCCAAATTGTAATGGCCAGACGACTGGGTCACAGCATTTCTACGACGGCAAGGCTTGTGGGATGTTCAGGTCAGCCGTGGTTAGTACCTTCAAAAAAGTGGTCTGAGGAGCGAAAAAATATAAACCATTTGCAAGGTGTGAGCTGACAACGGCTCATCGATACTAGAGGTGAGCGAAGGCTATCCCACATGGTACAAGCCAACAGAAGGGATACTGTGGCACAACTCGTCTGCAATTTCAATGGTGGTGATAGGAGTAATGTGCCACAACACACACTACATCGAACTCTGCTGAAGATGGTGCTGTGTAGCCGCGACTGCTCCGAGTTCCCATGCTAACCTCGGTTCACCATTGAAAGCGCTTACAATGGACACGTGACCTTTAACGAACCTTTAATGATTGCAAGAAGGTCGTCTTTTCCGATGAATCTCACTTCCTGTTGCACCATGTGGACCGCTGGGGGTCGTCGTTTACTGTCGTTTATCTAGAGAAGTGTTGGCACCAGGATGCACCATGGGATGAAACAAGCCGGTGGAGGAAGTATAATGCTTTGAGCAATAATCTGCTGGGAAATTCTAAATTCTAAATTTTAAGGAATGAAACAGTAGGTAAAGGAAAAACCTACTATTTCTCTCTTTCTCTTTCAAAGCGAAATTCTCATAGGCCCCAGAGGCGATATGCGTTCTTCTGGTTTCAAGTTCATTAGTGTGCTTTACTGACCATTGCAGTAGTTAATTCAATTCGATATGCTCGTACGTATGCATACATATGTGTGTATTAATGTATGTAGGTAAGTATGCATGTGTATATTGGATGGTAAGTAAGTAAATTGAATGTAAATATTGAAACGATTCTTAAGACAAGTGAAGATCATATTGCCTGTTTAAAGAAAGAAAGCAGCTCTTCATATCAGATGGTACCTAATCCTGGTCATTTTAATTATTTGGACATATACGACAGATAAGAAGCCTAGAAGCTACTTCTAGCTTTTACAGACCTTCTCATACAAGGACATGCCCTACTAAGACCGAAGTCACTGCTGACCACTGCCTCTAACACAACACACAACGTCTTCTTACTGGAACAATCGCTAGTTCCCTAACCACTATGCCATGTTACAGATATTGGATTTTGCTATTTATGGAATCATCGATGGGTCTAATATGAACCAATTTAACTTAGAGCAGACCTGGATCCTGAAAATGGTCTAATGGGGAGTGCAATATTTCCCAATCGTTTAGGATGTTCTTAAAACGTTTGATTAAAAAATGAGTGAAATATGCATAAGTTTAACAATTTTGGCCTCTAGTCACTTACTAGCATTCTCAAAATGGGGAGTATGTCCTTTGTCACCCCCCCCCATAGATCCGGCCCTTACCGTTAGAGTAATGCGATCTTTATTTGCTATTGAAACCATCTACTAATTAAGAATGATGTCTGAAACTCTTAGTAATATGATAGAGTAACAGCTTCACAGGGCTGAAAAACCTCACCATTGCAACGTTACCTGCATGAATAACGGGTCTCTCATATTCGTTGCCATACTATCTCACATCAACTTATTTGATAGTGAACTCCACCTGAACATACAGGCCGTACTATATTTAGGATAATTCGGGTAGTTTGCTTTGGTTTCTTGTATATTTCATTTATTTTCTAATTTGTCAAATTCTTCCTGTTAGAAACTATTATAATTCTGTAATATTTTCAACTTATTAATTTAATTTGCCAACTATCCTACCTACTTTATATTCAATTTCAATCTTGCTGCTGTGTAGACACAGACCATAGAACTGTTTCGCGGAGTGCGGTGGAGTGGGGATCTGCTGGACGTCCCCCCGAAAATCTGAACGTTTATACGAAATCTTTCTTTTGTTTCTTTGAACTTAACACTTTTTTACCTGCAAAATCATGCCATTTTTTAATAAACATCACATCAATCGCAAATGAGACCTGATGTTGTTCAATGTATCTTACTGTAACATCAAAAGCTTCTTTTCCTTCAATATGGCTAACTTTCCCTTCTACCTCTTCTTCCTCTTCTTCGTCATTCTCCGCTTCTTCTCCTTTCCCTTCTTGGGAGACTGCATTTGATAATTTCGTCATCATTCAATATTTAATTTTCCAACTGTTCATTACCTTTCAACTATTTTTCAGTGTCATCTTCTTCAAGTGTGTCACATCCAGGTAACAGTTAAAATCATTAAGCAGCGAAATATTGTCATTATCCGTTATGTCTTCTACAGGCGGAGGTTCATTCGATACTTTCGTGTTGTCGTCTTTGGTATTTTCTACACAGTTTTCAATTTCGGGCCAAAGTTTTCTCCATGACTTCACAAACGTTGTACGAGACAGTTCTTCAAAAGCTCTTGCCAATATGTAGATCACATCCTTGATAATTATTGATTTCAAAGCATTTAAAAGTCCTATTTCGTCATTTTCGGTTCGCTCTAGACTTTCTGAAAGAAGCTTTCTTCTGTATCACCTTTTTAAACTTACAAGCAAGCCTTGATCCATTGGTTGCACTAAAGATGGCACAAATTGGTTGCACAAAAATATGGCTTTTATGTTGTCAGAAATGAGTTCGCTTGGGTGTGTTGGGGCATTGTCTAGAATGAGTAGGACCTTTACAAGCATTTTAAGACTTGTCAAGTTGTTTTTTACTTTTGGAACAAATTCTGTAAAGACCCATTCTTTAAACAAATACTGGTCTGTCCAAGCAGACTTTGAGCTTTGTAGTAAACTGGCAGAGAAGGTAAATTTAAATGCTTGAATGCTCGGGGTTTTGCTGATTTCCCAATTACAAAAAGAGGAAGTTTGTGCGTACCTGCAGCATTTGTACACACAGTCACAGTGATTCTTTCTTTGTTTGTTTTAAATCTTGATGCTGAGGTTTCTTGCGCTGTCACAAACATTTCCGTTGGTAGAAGTTTAAAATTTAACCCTGTCTCATCTACATTGGAGATTTGTTCTGCGCATAGGCCTTCTACAATAAGCACTAAAATGTTTTCTGAAATTTCCTTTGCTGATAAAGGATCAGCTAACAATTTCTCACCACAAACACGAAGGTAATGAATAACATGCCGTTTTTCAGCGAGAAAGCTATTCCTGGTTTGCCGAAAAATCTCCCCCATTATCGATTTTAGAATGAAGGATTAACACTTTTTCTTTCAAGATTGGGCCACTGATTGTCGTTCCTTTTCGACGCTCTTGCATGAACGATAACCAAAGTGCATCATCGACAATTTCATTTTTCGGCTTTTTAAGAGAGCACCGAGAAGAAAGCGTTTTTTTTTTCAGACTCGACGTAAGTGCAAAAATCTTGCAAAAATTTTCTATTCCATTTCCAATCATTTACCGCTCTTTTACCAGAATTATGCTTTTATCCAAAGTTTGTCTCAGAGAAAAGAAACTTGTTTTTCTGCCAGATATTACGAATGGAATGATCATTCTAAAAGTGCATCCCTAGTATCCCTATTATGCAAAAATTCACCTAGTTCATCACAAATATGCTTTACTGGATCACCTTTGTTAATACGTTCTAAAGCTTTTAATTTCATTTTCATCGTAATGTCATTACACTTACGTTTGCACCCACTCATTTTGTACCACCCAATAATTAATAGATCACAACACACACTCCTGTATACGCACAGTACATTGTACACTGTAATATTCACAAAGAGAAACTGAAGCAAATATGTACTGTACTATAAATAAAACACGCGGTGACTTGCTTCCGCTTCTTGGAACTGAAGCAAATAAACAAAACAAGAGGCGACTTGCTTCCACTTCTTGGAACACCGGTTAAGGCAGAGGCCGGTTGAGCCGAGAACGTATAAGGGAGTCTACTGTAGTTTTTATACATCTTTACTGATCACTGAAATAGTGAAACGGCAAATTTCAAAAACTAGTGGTAGTTTTAAGAAATATTACACATGCTTCAATAATCTACCAATTTTTCTGATAGAGGTGTGGGAAATGCAACTTTTTTAATTTAAGAATTAAAAGACGAATACTTTCATGTTGTATAATTACTAACAAAATATTATTTAAATTTATCCCATCATCCGCTAGCTCAAATTAAAAATTTTAAAGAATGAAACAGTAGGTAAAGGAAAAACTTCATCTTTGAAAACGTCTGAGTCCCATATGCGCCAGGGGCGATATGCGTCCTTCTAGTTTCATTTCGAAATGTTTTAGCATTATTATTAAAAGCATTAGTATGACAACAATAAAATCAGGATATAGCCATACTTATGAAGATTACCCTGATATTTGTCTTTGTTATTAATTTTAATGCTTTATGTGATTAATTGGATACTTTATATTGATGAAGTATTCAGCATTTATTTTAATAGCAGAGAAGCTACTTTAATAAAAGCCAAAATTCTGATGTACGAAGTGCTTGATGATAGAGCCATCGGAAAATGGAGATCATAATATTCCACCAATAGCTATCCAACCGAAAAATAAATCTGAGTTTATCTCTAAAAACAATAAATTTAATATCTACAACAGATAAATGGACAAACAAAAACGTTCGATCTTTTTTTAAAAGGAGCTAAAAATAGAAACTTTGCATATAATTCAATAGATTGAGTCTAGAAGTTTCTTAGACTACTTTTAGTGCTTATGTCTTATGATGTGTAGACGTTTGTTACGGCTTTCCTTATTCTGCTGTCATATAACGACTTGGTTATTGAACTACTAAACTTTATTCTTGTTTTGTTGATGAGCATGCTCAAGTCGCTTCATCATGAACCAAAAATTTTTGATAAGCTTTAATTTCGGACTATTTCCAGGTTATATATAACATGGCATGTATAATATTGTTTCCAAATATTGTTTTGATATTGTTATTTTTGGTGATGTGACATGCTGTTCCATCTTACTGGTAAGTTAATTTTGTCGGGTGATGAGGCAAGAAATCCAGTAGAGATCCTAATATTATTCATTAAACCTTTCGTTATCGCCCTCATCAGAATCTCCCAAGGGGTATAGTAGTTAACAATAGTCAATTAAAAATATTCAACTACCAATTTGTATTTTAATGTTAACGCATAAAAGTATTCATTAACATAACTAACGAAAACTTCCTTACGATTAAATGAATTAATTTCTTTGCTATAAATAACTTAATAATAGGTAAAAATAATTCATCGATGCCTTTTCAACAATTTGTCTCAGAGAAAAGCAGCTTGTTTTCCTTCCAGATATTGCGAATGGAATGATCTTTCTAAAAGTGCATCCCTAGTATTCCTTATTATACAATAATTCAACACTTTGCATACATTGGTCTCGGATCAACCACAAAATAAGAATCGGCATTTATATCTGCTGACATTCTCTTTATTTATTTGTTTTCCTCTTACACAACTTATTTTTGTTGTAATTATCGCGAGAGGATGTCAAAAGAGTAGTTTCGATTTAGCATCATCACATTTCCCACACTTCTCAAGAGAAATGTTTTTTGAAGTTTATTTAAGGAAAAGCGAAGAAAACGGTCTCGGGTGAAAATATATCATTTTTATAACCTACCATGAAAGCAGCATAAACATTTAAGCATTACACGACCGCTGCACTTATAAACTTCTGCGCAGACACTTGGAGGATTATACAAATTTTTGCATTGTTAATTTTGTGTAACTATACTTCATTCAGTGACTCTTTTACCTTTAATTTGTGATTGATTGACTGATGGTTGACGGCTGATCACGCTAATTCTAACTATGAATAGGAAATGGTAGAGTTATGAAAATTTGCACCTAGGTGTATTCCGGCCCGGGTCGGTATATCTCTCGGAAAATCCGAAATTTCACCTCCGACTTATTCTTCAAGGTCAAATGGAGGTCACATAGAAGTCAAACTGTGATCTACCAGTATTAGAAATGTGAAAATTAGGGTCTGGGAGGGTATTGGAGTGAAAGTATCGGAAACGTTAGGTTCAAAGAATTTGAGGTCAAAGGTCAAATTTAGATCTATCTGTACTAGAAAGCTAAAAATTGGATCCTGGGGGTATTTTGAGGTATAGATCTCAGAAAGTATGACAAAGTTTGGATGCGATGGTCAATGGTCTTCGAGGTCAATGGTCATATTCGATATTCAGTGCTTGAGAGCTAAAAATTGGGGAATAGAATATCTCAGGAAACTAGAACTCAGAAATAAGAGAAAGTTTCAGATCTGGTGTTGCATTCGAGGTCAAATAGTACTCGGAGTGACGGCTGGAAATCAAGAGATGACGAACGTATCGATTCATTTCTAGTATTATATAATAATCATAATTCCGAACGAACGTGCAAACGAATGTGCGGGTGGACACATATGTCGTCATCGGTGACAGGCACTGGCAGTTTTTCCATGGTCCCGCCGCTACTTGAGCGATCGGTCCCAAATTTCGTAGGGTGGTCCCACTTAGTTCCAACACTTTTGGGGTAACAGATTGGGTTCCTTCCTGCCGTAGGTTTGGAGTGATCCCTCGAAAGTGTTTCAAGTTTCTTGAGCGATGCCGTCGCCTTCATTCTGAATGGAGTACTACGTTGTGAGTAGTATGTGCGGAAAGCTGTGAATGAAATTATTAATGGACATTCGTTTGACGCCAATGTTTTGGCGGAATTTAAACATGATTGGAATAGTAAATTAACGAGTGAAAGTTGTGAATGAACTTATCGATGGGAAGACTTTTCAATGAACGTACGTTTCGCACCAAACTTTTGGCGTGCGTTTAACTAGAAATCCAATCCAGTAATTGCACTGTCACCGCAACTCGAATCCAGAAATTTCAGTATCACCGCGACTCGAATCCAGTAATTGCAGTGTTACTGTGACTCGAATCTGGACCCCAGTAATTGCAGTGTCACTGCGACTCGAATCCAGACGCCAGTAATTGCAGGGCCACCGCGACTGGAACCTGGATCCAAAGTAATTGTAATATCACTGCGACTCCAATCTGGACCCCAGTAGTTGCAGTGTCACCACGACTGGAACTGGGATCCAAGTAATTGCAGTGTCATAGTGACTCGAACCCGGACCCCAGTAATTGTAGTGTCACTGCGACTAGAATCTGGACACCAGTAATTAACGCAACTCGTACCAAGTAATTATAGTGTCACCACAACTCGAATACAGTAATTGCAATATCACCGTGATTCGAGTCTGGCTCCAGTAATTGCATTGTCATCACAACCCTAATCCAGACCCCAGTAATTGCAGTGTCACCACTACTCGAAATCGAACCCCAGTAATTGTACTGTCACCGTGACTCGAATCCAGATCCCAGTAATTGCAGTGTCACCGTGATTCGAATCCATGCCCTATTAATTGCAGTGTCACCGCGACTCGAATCCATGCCCTATTAATTGCAGTGTCACCATGACTCGAATCCGGACCCCAGTAATTGCAGTGTTACCATGACTCGAATCTGGACCCCAGTAATTGCAGTGTCACCATGACTAGAATCTGTATCCCAGTAATTTCAGTGTCACCGCAACTCGAATCCGGATCCCAGTAATTGCAGTGTCGCCAAGACTGGAATCTGAACCCGACTGAACCGACTGGAATCTGAACCCGAATCCACGACTCGAATCTGAACCCGAGTAATTGCAGTGTCACTGCAACTCGAATCCGGACCCCAATAATTGAAGTGTCACAGCAACTCGAATCTTGATCCCAGTAATTGCAGTGTCATCGTCACTGGAATCTGGATCCGAGTAATTGCATTGTCACCTGACTCGACTCCAGACCCCAGTAATTGCAGTGTCACTGCGACTCGACTCTAAACACATAATTGCAGTGTCATCATGACTCAAATCCGGACCCCAGTAATTGCAGTGTCACCGCGACTCGACTCCAGACCCCAGTAATTGCAGTGTCACATAACTCAAATCCGGATCCCAGTAATTTCAGTGTCAACGCTAATCATGACAGAACCACTGCACCATCAAGGTGGCATATGATGTGTCAGGAACGAACTATTTTTGTGCATTCTACTGGAGTATAAGATAGAAAAATCCTATCTTACATTCTAGAGCTTAAAAAATGAATCTATTTGCGATCTTATGTTATTTTGAAACATTTTGTGACTTAGAATTCGTAATCTGTTTCGTGGGTCTGCTCCATGGGAATTTTAGGCGATTACTGATTTACATGAGAGTTCACATTCTGTACTTACCTACTCCATATCTGATATAAAAATCCGCTCATCCCTAAAGTATTATAATTGAATTTACCACAGGGCAATATTACCCAATAGAGACAGAGTAGTCTTAACCTTCGAAAATTAAAGGACCGAAAAATATTTGCCTATGTTTTTATCCTTTGCATGATAAAAGCTGTGCAAAAGATCTCTGCATCAAAATACAGTTATCTTAAATACAATATATGATACACCCTAAGAATGCATCCGTCAAAGGGCGTACGAATGAGAAGTGCCTAGGCCTACGAACACCTTAATACTGCACTGGTCTACGGAAAAACTCTTCTAAAAAGAAGATTTGCGTAAAGTCAAATTTGTGTAAATCTAGTGTAAATCTAGTGTTGCATAACCCAGTAATCCTTTCTCTCTATATATAACAGCAAGATCAGCTACAGATAAAGATTGTAGGTGAGTGATTCAAATGGATACCCATTAAAACCGCGCCCCCTGCCACTGCAACCCAGATTAGGAAACAACGTATTGCATATCCAGCATTATAAGACAAACCTAAAGTGTTACATTGCTCGACATGGAAAATGCCACACGAAAAGGTATTTGTCAGAGCATCATGCACATAAATGAGTATGTGTCAACAGTCCGGTTATGTGAGTGCAGTCGCGAACGAATCACGTGATAGGCGAGGGAGATAACAGGGGAAGATATGTATCCTTTATTATTATTTATTTTCCATTGCTTATCGCTCGTCATTTGTCGATTATTTATTTAAACAGTTGTTTGTGTAAATAAATTATTATTTATTTTCTATTGCTTATCGCTCGTCATTTGTCGGTTTTTATCAAAACCGTTGTTTGACCATATCTTTCGAACGCGACGGTACAACTTAATCATTTACGTGTCAAATCAAAGCTTATGACGCGGGAAATATCATAGGCTATAAAAAAACTACCGCCCACGCTTTCTTCCTTTCAAAAAGGGTGGAATATGAAAACGATTGTACCTTTGTATTTACAGAACGCCAGTGCCCAAAGTAACAAGCTATTCCTCAAATGAAAGCTTGCGACGCGGAGAGTGTCATAGGCTATATAAATTTCACACCCCATGATTTCTTTCCCTTAAATATTCCCTCTGTTCTGCTGCATATTCCGAATACAAAGGCCTACAATTACGAGTTAAGTGTCATGAAAGCTCATATAAGGACCGTCGTAGACTATTTCGAATTTTCCCCCTCCCCAGATCATTCCCCTCCGATTTTCGCAGGGGTAGACCTTAACGAGTTGTATCTCAAATTAAAGTTTGTTTTGTCTTCAGTGTCGTGGCTACTTTAAAGACGAACTTCAAAAAGAGGGAGGGGCAAAATGTGGTCGATGTTTGTGAGTCAAATATAATATAAAATTTTCGGGAGGTAGGTATTTTTAGTGACAAAAATATAAATAAATTAAAAAATTAAAAAATACCTTTCTTTCCATATGTATCTTAAAAAGTAGAAAATAATACTAAAGCATATCAATGTTGCAACCGGTCCCTGAGTTCGTATTCCCTTCAAAGGATGATATGGCACCGATTTACGTCCTCAACAAAATTGTCTTCCACCTACGTTCCTTTGAAGTGAATACGAATTCAGTGTCTCACTCAGTAACACCATATTATGTTTTAGTTTTATTTTCCACTTTTAAGGCGCATATGGGAAGTTACGTATTTTTTCATTTTTTTCATTTTTTTATATTTTAAAATGCTTTTATTCTACATCTCAAATGTTGGCTGAGCTTGTTAGAACAATTGAAAGTATTGCGATATAAATAACAAGATATTAATATTTCAGTAATTCCGCAGCTTCCTACTTTTAGCAAAATGAAATCATTTCTAACAATAATACCAGATTTTTTTCCGCCTGATATTTCAAAATAGCAGATATCATTAATAATAATGAAAGACGCAACTTATATGTGAGGTTCTCAAATCGCAGGAAGAAGTTCTCTATGCATGCACAATAGAATTGTAATTGAAAGAGACACGTAGAAATTAAAGTGCATAGAAATCAGCTTCGAACAATTTCATTTCCTGACAGCAGTCGACCTACTATACCTTTTAAAGGCATTTTAGGTCAGTGTTTAATTCACATTAATCTTCAAACTGAATTAATGATAGTTACTGATGTGAAAAGGCATAAACTGACAATAGTAGTATATATATATGGATAGATAATAAAGATGGACGTAGAAAAGATGAGGAGAGCGTGATAGGGTATATCCGTGATAAAAATCCGAGACTGGAGAATTATACAAAATTCGATTATATTCAGCCTTTAGATTTTTTATAGGGACACTGCTGCCAATTTACTAGTAAATTGACTTTGTGTTTAGAAGACAAATGGAATAATTTTGATTTTTCGTTTCTTCGGGATGCTAATCCAAAATTTTATGCGTTTATACCTCCTGCTTCGAAGAACCACCATGATTCCTATTTTGTGCCTTCTAAACAGTCCATCCTAATCAGTCCATATATATTGTTTTCGTGAGTGAGAGTCTTATGATAGTGTTGACCATAGAAAACATTGAAGAGGTATTTTCCTACTATATGTCTTGTCGGAAGATAAAACTTTCAATTCTCACGAGAAACTGCAGTGAAACGTAGTTGTGATACGTTACCTAAGTGCTATAAACAGATATTACTAGCGAAACAAAAAATGCAGGTGGTCGATTTCGGAGTTCTTTTTCAGATTATAGTCATTGCCAAAGAGTTAATTTGGTTAAGAAGCGAACTCTGAAAGATTACATAGTGTTATTTTTATGCTTGACATTCATTATATTTATGAGTAAAAGTTTTAATAATCTCTAATTTTTGCAGTTTTTCATTCGACTTTTGGGTTTATGATTTATGAATTATAGTTAATTAGTGTAGTCACATCTTACTGCTACGCTGGCCTAGCAATGATGCCTCATGTTATTGAAAACTCTGATGCAGTAATCTCCATTGTTCCTCCAAAGCTCATCGAAGCTCTGGATGCCTTATAGGAGAGGTATTAAGGAGAGAAATCCATACATGTTCTATTGTATTTAGGTCGGGAGAAATGTTGGTGGCTTCATATGCTTAATAGTGCTATTCTCCATACAATGATCTACAAGGTTACTATAGTGCGAGTGGGGCATTATTCACCCTATGATAATAGGAAGGTATCATCTATTTCACCTGCATATGGTCGCATGAAATTATACAAGATTTAAACCTGTACCAGTGACTGTTGGCGTGAAGGATGTCCTGTGCGGCTGCCCAAAGATATATATAATATTCTCCAAACCATGACACTACCACCACCAGAGTAGGTGTCCCTTTTACGGATATATTATGATTCATCTGGGTGCTCTCTTCCTTAAGGAATCTGTCAAAATTTATGCACCATTGAACGACTCACATTAAGTGATATGACAAAATCTACTTGATTTTGGCATACTTTGAGGCGACTTATAGCTTAAATCCTCACTTCTTCTGACAACTGATGCCTTGTAGCCATACCCAACAAATCTGTTTTCTCGAGAACTTCACCTCGCACTTTGCAGGAGAAGTGGAAAACAGCTTTGAAACGCCCGCTTTTGATGCTCGAAGGATTTACATATACCTTTTCCATCCATTTGATTGTCATACTTCAATCCTGTGTCGCATTTTACATACTATACACGACTTTCGTGCTTTTTTTTGTTTGGAGTTTTCACGATATTGCGTTTTTTTCGTGCTTTTCCTTAATTTATGGAAACCAGTGTACTTGTTATAATATTATATTCCCGATGGACGCAGAATTACCAGGAACTCATTCACTATGTTAAACAGGGATTACCTTTATAAAAATATCACCGCTCCCCACTCTGGAGCTATTCTAGCATAGGGTTAGACCAGATACATGTTCCGTTACAAAATATGTAGGATTTTCATCTTGTGGTGTTAGCCTACCAACATATTATTTATTAATACTTCACTTCAAGTTTTTAATTCATCATTCGATCATTTTTTTAATAGTTTCGAATGACCACGTGCTTTTAGAGAACTACACTGGTGTCTGATGTTCCTTATGAAATTCTTCTTCACTTAGACGTATCCTTTTTCGACGTCATTACTCTACGTCAAAGCACGTAAAGTGTTAAATCATTCAAGAGAAGAAAAAGGCTTTAAAATACATTAAAGGTGATAATTATAGCCCGGAACTCACTTTCGTCACTCTTTGAGGCTTCACTAGGATGCTTAATTATATTAACCTTCAATTTGACTATATGGTAAATTATAAACCGGAAACAATTCAGTTAATGCGTAGTCTGTAGGTTAACTCCACAAAGTGGCATTTGTAGTACAGAAATATATGCTTATGCATTGGGAAATACAATGTAACAGGTGCTAAACTAGTCTACTAGGGTGAGAAGTGGTAGGTATATGTGCTCACTGTTTATGAGCAAAACGTAAAGCTTTTTGGGTATATTATTTTCAATTGCTTCGATTTTTATTTCTTCTCTTAAGGTTCGAAAAGTGTGTATAAAACATGCATTTTAAAATTTTAGTAATTTCATCTATTGTTTTTAAAGTGCTATAAGCTCTTAATATTGAAATAAATTTTAACGGTTTTAATGGTGGTTTTATATATTATCAGTGCAGAATGAATATTAATAATTATCGGAGCTTATGGACATACAACAATTACTGAAAATAATTACAATTTGCAGTTTTGGTGAGCATAAGCTATTTTTTCCAATATTTGGAAGGATGGGTTATAAAAGAAAGTATTTGTTTCCAACGTAGTTGATGTTAATGTGAATTATAAATAGAGATACTTAGAATTTTTGATACATATTTTAGGTGTAGTGTAATAACAAAGATTTGAATTATTCCTTATGCTTAACACTGAGAAAAAGCGTATTTACATGAACATTATTCATAAGGAATGTACAAATAATAATTATTACAAGTATTGCCGAAAATTGCATTGAAAAGAATCGTTTTAAGTGATTTACCCGAGTCAATATATTTATCTCACCAGTATTATGGACTGGGAAGAAATACTGTTAAGTTATTGTAACGCTTCCAATAATTATAAATGCAAAATATAATTAAACTAATAAATTTGTAGTTCAGATTTTATTACCTGTTATTATGCAAGCAAGCTATACGTTACTAATTATTTCTTCTCTGTTTAAATTTTTTATTTGCTCTTGAATATACTCCGAATACTTTTAAAATAGTTATTTTTGGCATGACGTTTTTGGGTTGGATCTCAATTAGTGTAAGACCGTAACAGGTGGATAACTAAAATATATGCAAAGCCAATATATTTAAGTATTTAATTTCCTGTTACTGTAACATTCTCCAGCTTTGTTACAAGAATCTCTAAATTTTTACTGAAAACACACCAATGAAATTAGAATTATTTCCTTAAACTAAAAATTTATACTTTTTCACTTTAGTGTATAAACTTATTTAAATCAATGTTTCATTAATTAATTTTTCATCAACAGATCGATTATTGATGGTTCTAATAACAATGGGCGTTGCAATTACAGGAAATGTACGTTGCAATGAAAAAAGTAGAAGTTTTAGGCCTAGAGAAAAACCTTACTTCTTAATTTGATATTGTATTATTGAGAGTGTTTAAAAAAATTGAAAAATATTTTGAAGACGCCCTGGAATCCAATTTACGCAAAGGTCGCGCATACACTAGTTGAGTTGATAAAACAATGAACACTATATATTTCATAAGTTTTCGACAACTTAAATAAAATGTATCATAAATCTTAAAAAAATAATTTGTCGGAAGGCATAATTGTCGCGCATACACATATTAAAAAGTTGTTCCCTGTGAAACATTGTTCATTGGTGCTTAATTCTTAAAATTGGAAAGAGAGAAAAAAGCGAAAATATACCACGAACTGATTGAATGTGCAATGCACATGCACGGAGAGTAATGTTAAGAATTAGAGGTTTTGAGAAGATTCTTTTCTGTTAAGGATTAATATACATTTTCGAAATAAATTAAACCATACGCTATAAGTTATATTATTTGCATTTGGACATGTCAATTAAATATGTAGATATCCCAACAATGAAAACAATTTGACGTTGATTAGTCATTAGAGATATTTTTTTTACGTTAAAGCCACGTAGATCAAAGTAGTTATTTTTGAATCATCAGAAGGCGAATTCCAACATATCACAGGTATCTGTTACTTTCTTATCCTAAAAAACGTTTTATTTTTGAAATATGAGACTAAATATTTTATAGATAAAAATCAGCTAATTTTGGAAATATTTAAATAAAAAAAAACATAAACAAAAAGTATGCTGCATTTCAGGTATATTACTGGGTGCTGTGACCACGAAAATTATCTGTGTCTAAGTTTGTACCTTTGAAATAAAATAAGATTTTAATTAACCATTTTAAAGGAAACCTTTAAATAGGATGCAAAAACCGTTAACATAGTTTATGTCGGTCACGATGAAATATTACGAATCGCATATTTAAATTTATATTAATAAGTCTGGAATTTCATTTCATTTGCAGTTGATGAAACAATGAATACTATATATTTCATAAGTTTTCGACAACTTAAATAAAATGTACCATAAATCTTAAAAAATTATTTGTCGAAAGGCATAAAAGCTACTTTCTTCAATATCGTTTATCAGTTCATAAACAATTTAAGCTCCGGGATCATGTAATATGGGGCGGGGGTGGCTCAGTCGGTAGCGCGCCAGACTCGTAATCTGTAGTTCCCAGGTTCGAGTCCCAGCTGGGTCAGCGTTGAGATTTATCTCCGCAAAATTCCCCGCCCTGCCCAAGGTCAGTAGGGGACACCGATGGGCTTGGAAAGGCCGCCGTCCGTCGGATGGGACGTTAAGCCGTGGCCCCGTGTGCGGGAGAGACATACCCTGTGCACGTTAAAGAACACGCTGGATGGCCTTGACGGGAGGCTACCATCTGTCTCCCAACAGCTGTTGCAGTGGGTCCCCTCCCCCAACCTTCTCTGAGCCTTCGGGTATATATCATGTAATATGCAAAGGGAATAGCGAAAATTATTTAGTTTTGCCGATAAGCAACACAAAAGAAAGTATAGCAACTAACGTGCATGACTTTAATGTTACAATTATTTTCAGAATAATACATGCAACATATATATTTATTCGTACTTACAACCGTGACCTACTATGACGTAGGTAAAACCATGACGTACTATAATGTATGTAAACCTATGATGAACTATAATGTACTTAAACAATTACAAAATAATAAGTACGATAGCTGATATAGTAATTTAAAATATTTTCTGTATAAAGTGAATTCAAACTATTTTTTTCTTCGTAAACAGAAAGCCAACATAACTTACACTCTAATATATTTATTTTTGTATAAGATGAGGTCTTTTCAAGTTCACTTTTCCCGGTTATAAAATAATAATTATTTTTGCAGTGCATTTATTATTTAAAAATCTACTTACTTAAACTATTGGTAGTAAAAATAGAAGATAATAAAAATAATAATAATAAAGAACAGATGTTTTTCAAATTGTTAAACGATATAAATTTTACATGATTTGTAAAACTGCTGTTATACGATACATATTATGAGGTGGTATTCTTCTTCAAATGCAATCTTTATTATTTAGAATTGAAAAAAAATTAAAATGCAATTCATATGAATATATATATGGCATGTAAAATATTACAATGTATCAAAAAGTGAGTTCATAATACATAATCATAGAAGCGTGTGTAAGTAAATATGATGTAATTGTATGTGCCATTCATAATTATTGAAGATAGTTGAGAAACATTCATGCACAAAAATAGAAATGCAAGAAAGGAAAGAATATACGTCATGCAAATAAGCTGAGTATCACATGCATTTTTAAATCAATATTTGTAATTAACATTATCCGAAGAACGATAAATATTACAGAGTAATAAATTCCAAAGAAATGATTTATGCAACAAATGCAAGGGAGGAATTTTAGAAGGAAAAAAAAAATGATTAGGGACTGAAAACAAGAACTTACCGAAGACGACTAGTCAGATGTGCACGCAGCCGATCTACACCTTCAACAAAGATGCTGGGAGGGTTGTGAATACACCGGGAAGCTCAAGCAGGCAGGCTGGTAACTACAGAGACTACGTGAACACACACACATTGTACAAAGGGGTAACATCCAAAGGCACCACAAAAACGGAAATGTGCAAGAAAACCTCGTGTCAAAAAGGTGTCATGACGATCGAATAGCTACTAACGACAAATAATTGTTGATTTTATGACATTTATTTGTGGAATTGTCTCTTTTTCAAAAGGTGTTCGAAAACCCATCGATGCAGTTAATTTTGAATTTAATATGTCAAAATTTTGATATGTGCATAAACTAAAAAGCAGTTGTTCCTGTGCAAAATATACCATTTTTATAGTATATTGTGCATTACAACTTGTTTTTTTTTTGTTAAAAACCAAGGAGAGATTATGTATTGAGTCACGATTCCACTTAGGAGGCAAAATAAAAAGATATCGATGGTGATCATTCGAATACCATTGTATGATAATGATTAACAGTTCATTAACATTTCACTTTCTATAACTGAACATAAGAGCGAATGAATCGTTTTAAATTACGTTTATTACTGCATCAATAATGCCTAGTCTGCGGAACAGCTTCTGAAGTACTTCGCACTAGATATATAATTTTCGGAACAAAGCCACTTAATGGTTTTGAAGGCAAGAATTATTTCATTTGCTTTATCTGATAGCAGACTTCAGTTTGCTATTTGGCTTTCTGTAAGACTATTCCGATCGAAAAATAACTGAAAAGATCCATAAAATATTTATTCATATCATCTCAGTGAACAGAAAATTTACGTCGTATGTACATTATTAAATCACAGAAATTTTCATTTTTGCAATAAACAAATCATAATCCCCTTACCAATAATTCGAAACACACTATAAATTTAAAATATTTTCACCTGAAACTTTAATACCAATACTTTTTTCATAAATAAAAAAACCTAATGAACCCTTCTGAATTGCATAGGGACAATATGAACTTTGATAAGGTAGAAAAATATATCTCTAGAACAGTGTTTTTCGACCAGTTTCTCTTGGCGACACATTTCTGAAATAGTCCATTTGCCACAACAAAAAATTTAATTTTGAAAATAAAAATGCAATTTTTTTTATTAAACACCTTGAATTTCAGTTTATTTAAAAAAAACGCATATTAAGTTCAACATTTGGCAAAAAATAATAAAATCTTAATTAAAACTGTAAAGGGTACTAGAGCATACTGTAAGTTGTTGTTTAGTATTATTTTCGTGACACACCTGAATCTTGGTTGCGGCACATCGGACGGGAACCACTGTTCTAGAACAATATATATATTCCGCCACAGTAGCTCACAAGATCACCAATGTTACGACGACGTTGCTTTGTTAAAAGCAATTATTTCATGCATGCATCAATGCGATTAACAAAAAATAAATTGCAATGTAAAACCTCATATCACTTTGCACTTCCTTTTTCCCTATCCTAGAATCGAGTATTGAATGTTTAGTAAAAAGGAAAACATAAGTTTTCATCGATCAATTTATACGTTATCTTGAACAGGCAAAGTTCGGAAGATGAGCAAGGTTTCTAAAGGAACATGGTAAATATTGATTCGATCTTCCTTCGCTTTTACGTTTTATTCGTATTGCATTATTTTGTACTTTAACTTACTTTAATGTGTGTGTATTGATTTTGGTTTCCTGAATGAGACGTTATGTCGATATTTTCCATCTCAAAAGACTAACAGTAACGAAGTTTTTTATTGGAGTCGCGTCCAAGTCTTTTATAATTCAACAATTCTCAGGTAATATTGTAAAATAATCTTTTTTTATCCAATGCTAGTAATTTTTTTGTAGTTTTATTTCGGGATTGTTTAATATTTAGTTTTTTTTTTCAAAAAACTGAAAGTGGATATTCCTTTAATAGTAGTAACAATAATATCATTTAATATATTCTTGTAAATATTATATTTTTAAAGTTCTTTATTAATTTGAAAAAATAAATTATTTCGACTTTATTCAGATTGGGATGATGTACACATTTTATAAACTCTCGTATTCTGCAGTTCCCAGGTTGGAGTCCCAGCTGAGTCAGCGTTGAGATTTATCTCTGCAAAATTCCGCCCTGCCCACGGTCAGTAGGGAACACCAATGGGCCGCCGTCCGTCGGATGGGACGTTAAGCCGTGGTCCCGTGTGCGGGAGAGCCATAACCTGTGCACGTTAAAGAACACGCTGGATGGCCTTGACGGGAGGCTACCATCTGTTTCCCAACAGCTGTTCTAGTGGGTCCCCTCCCTCCAACCTTCTCTGAACCTTCGGGATCCTTCTGACCTGGCCATTTAGCCCATGGTGTGCAAAAAACTGCAGCTCAGAGGTAAAACAACCCAATCCATTTTGTAAACTATTTTAAATAAAAATTAATTTTTAAACATATTTTAATATTTTTAATACGAATGTACGAATATGTTATGAATGAATGTATAATACGTATTCATTCAAAATGATTGTTTTACAGTTAAATATAAGATTGTTGTTTTTGTTAAAAATATTAGAATTTTTCTTTTCATTGCACATTCTTTTTGTATTTAAACTATCTTTTCTTTAACTAAAAACTTTATATTTATTTCGACAGCTTTCTTTTCACACATTCAGTTATAATTCTTTTTCCATTGTTTTCAATCTGAAGATTCGAGGAGAATAACATACATCTTATCATTCCACAACTGTTTTACTTCTCCTTCTCATTTTGAAGTTTAAGTGGAGATAATCCATCACGGAAACCTAACATCGAGCCGAATTTAATACATTGTTAAACTTGCGATATTAATTGCAATAAACTCCTTGGTAATACATTTTTGGATCATAAGAGGAAAAGTGGGTAAGAATAATTTTAATATTATTCTTACTGAACACTTAATAGTGCAATTAAATGAAATTTTTCTCAAAAACATTGTTAGATTATTTTCTTCAGAGAAATAAAAACGCAATTTTCAGTAATAATTTTCAAATCTGTTGTATGAAATTATAAACAAAATTCAATAATAAATCCCACGTTTGTTGCAAATTTTGCAATATCTAAACCAGTACTTTATATTTACTAATATAAAAAAGACAAAAGGACATTTTTTTTGCAATTAAAGGGTGGTTAGAAAAGATGATTTTGATACTTCAAACAGTTAACAAAATCTAGCAGCCAACTTTAAATGACATTTATATTTTCAGTATAAATATCCTACGATAGTCATTTTTACGATAATCTGCAGTTGTAGTTGTAGTTGATGACAGTCAAAAAAAGTACAACTGAAATATTTTCAGACATTTCCGAAACTCTGTAGTCACCACAAGCACATTTTCTTACTGAAAACCAGAGTTAAGTTCCAGCTGATAGAAATTATCCTGAGTTTGAACCAACTGCTGTTTAAATTTTACATTTAGTTTGGTTGATTGATTATCGTTTCATTGTCATCATACATTCTAGGTCAATCGAAGAGAATTTTACTTCCATCCGATTGTTACTTCGTCCTTCAACTGTGTGACCTATCAACAGCTTCCATGCCTTCCATGATTTCACATATTACTCAGATGTCGCCATGTTGATCCCCTACTGCTATTTAAATCAATGCCATTCAGTGGACGAGTGGTTAGCGCGCTTGGCTACTGATCAACGGAAACTGGGTTCGAGCCCCGGATAAGGCATGGGTGTTTGTGTTGTCTGTCTGATGAAATCCCGCCATCCTCAGAAACCTTCTACTGTAGCGTATTAAACTAACATGCTCCTGTTAGATCACTGTGGCAAACAGCTGCTTGAGGTTTTTTTTTATATTTATATAAGATTAAAAAAGAATATGTATTGATCAAATATGTTAAATTTTAATATATATATATATATCGGTACGAAAAAAGGTATATAGTAATTGCCCATACTACACTGTAAAGAGACATTAGGATTACACATTTAAAACAGGAAGTCGCAGGTTTCTTCTCCATAGTCAAATGAAGCACCCTAAACATGAACGATATGAAGACCCATTTATTTTACCTGTCTATGTAAGTCCCCTTCTCAGTTCTATTAAAAGTGTTCCTACACTGGATTATAAGTTTTAAGTTTCGTAGAAGCTATGTGATTTTCAACATGATTCCTATCTGCAATCGTCTTCTTTAACAAATGTTTATGTATTGCAAAAATCAAAATATACTAGCATTTAAATATCATATTAAGCATAACGTGATTCTGTCTGCACTTCTATGTCGAAACATTTCACTTTCTCAACGTTCTTCACAAGCTGTGTAGGTACCCATTAATATGTTAACAAGTATTGCTGCATTGAAATGAGAGCAGAGCAGTGGTAAAGCGCTATGTTATCCGAACTTGAAGGTTTAATAAATATGCTAATATGGTAAATGTTCGCATAGTGAGGGTTTTAAAGTGTTGGGACAGGATATTAATGCAGATATTAACTACATGAAAGCTGTAATTTTGTCGTTCTTTTGCGTTAATAAACCTTAAATTTATTCTGCCATATGCAACACTGGATGTAATCGCATATGCAACCTAGGATATAAGATACACAAAATGACATTTTTTGTTTGTATGAACATTTTGAGAAGATAAATAAATTTAAAGACGTATTTGTGTATTTATATATATATATACTCCTACATATATATATAGAGAGAGAGTGAATGGTTCCGTTGCATTTTGTAATAAAGTCATTGGATTTTTGGAATTTATTTTTTCCAATTAAGGATGGTAAATATCGGGGGTTAATATTTTTATACGTTTTGATGAAATCCGACAATATTTAAGTTAAATAATTTATATTGGATGGATTCTTGTCAGACCAGATTTTATTTTACTTTCCATGTTTCTTTTTTTCTAATTTCCCCCTTTTTTATTCTTTTTCGATATGTAGATAATACTCAGCAAAATATTAAACGAAAAGACAATTTGTTTAATTCACAAAATGTCAAAACATTATTGATAATGTTTCGTGATCCGAAAGCAGCAAATGTAATGTTTTTTTCCCCTATATATTTTCAAGTCTTCTTTAAGGAATTTAATTATTTGATTTAGGATTGTGAATCTCGACTACCAGTTGGCATTATGAATAACGTTCATGCTAGATCACCAGTTTTTGTCTAATGTTCGACAAAATTTGAAATCTGATATTTATGTACAAAGTCTGTTACCCGACAATCTTAGAGGATTGTTGATTTTAATGCAGGAACAAAAATGGAATTGTTGAAAAATATAATCCTGAAATTCAAAATAAAAATTATTCGGTTTATTTTTGCAGGGTCTATTTGTTTTATATGTAGTTCGTTATCATTTCCCTATTTCATTGAGAATAACCGTAATATAATACATAAAGAAGAAAGTTTGTTTGTGTGTTTGTGTATCTGTCCGCTTATGCACTCAGCCCCTAGAAAAGTTGGAGGCACCAAACTTTGCATGAACTTTCTTTCACCCAGAGGAAGAATATAGGTTATGTGCGAACCCGCTTGGGGATCAACCAAAATTGGGATGGACAGGTTTCGATTTCTCAAAATTCCCATAGACTTAAGGGTTAAAAGTTATTCAAAATAACTGTTGCCACCAATAAATTTGAAATAAGGTATGCATCATAATTTATTTCTAATTTCGCGTGATAAAGTCATTGTTGAATTTGTTGGGTCAAGAGCACAAGTGTCTGTGGATATTGAAGTCGTTCAAATTAAACGCGAGCGGAACACGAGTTTGTTGAAATGAAAGCCTCAAGGAATAAGAATTCGTATAGGAATTTAAAATCATTCACTTAATTTGAAAAATATGCAAATGTTCATAAACGTAATATGTTAATTTAAAGACGTTTTAATGCGATAAATAATAATAATAATTTTTCATTGTATCTTCATAGTATTTTTCATAGTATTTTTTGGTATATCGACACAACTCGGACCATACATCAGTACGTTGTGGCGTTTTTTCTATAAAGTTACATATGCTTGGCAAACTCTATGTGAAGGACTCTAGTGGGTACAAAATAATTTGAGAAGTTCACTTATTTGAGCAAGGCAATTCCGTTTTTTGATTTAGATACTTCTGATGTGCGGTACCTCGAAATAGTTCCATTTCTTTCCTATATATGTATCGTAAAAGAGAAGTGAAAAATTTAAACCGGAGGAGATTGATCGTAATGATTTTTATGCCAAATGAAAATTTGCGACGTTGGGAGTACTATCTACTCTATATTCTAAAGAGATTCAGACCCCAGTAACGCCAGGTAAATCTGCTAGTACAGCATAAATAATGCCTTTCAGGGGTTAAAATCCGGTTCTGTCGGTAAAGACCGGAAAAGAGTTCTAGTTTACATTGTATTTTTAAAGGCAGTTTTAAATTCCAAATACTGCAATACTAATGTATAAGTTTTAAATGTGTACCAGATTCTATGTTAAGGATCCTATAGGCTGTTTGTAGTTTATTGCTTACATTTCAGAAGCTAAAAATATAGTGAAATACATTTCGTTATGAATAAAATATATTAAAAGTAAATTAATGTGGCGGATCCTGAGTTCAAACTGTGTTTCCGTTCCTGAACATCGTATCGTTAGCCTTAACTGAAAAAGTAATGGATACAAAATAATCAAATTTACATATATTTCATAACATAAAAAATAAATCTAAAAGTTTCTGAAATAAAACGGGTGCCTGAATGCAACTTTTTGGTCGCTTCCGAAACTATTTAAATGAACATTTAATACATTTAATATACACAAATCGCCGAAGATTATATTACATTACGTTTTAATTTTGTCTGACTATTTACAAGCATATCTATTAATTTTAATACTCCCTGAAACATTATGTTAATTGATTCTTCTCTCATTTGCGCTCCCTCTTCTATCCTTCCTCAGTTGTACACTTGCAGTATGATCTGTGATAGCTGGGAAATGTTCCTTTACCTCTCTTATTGAGAGCTTAACACAGCGTTCCTAAATTAGATACTGTTACAATATGCATATTCAAATAAAAACAATGCAGAATACTTTATTTTTAAGCTTTTCCTCTCGATCGCATTTTGGTTCCCGCTACTAACCTAATTTTGAGATCTAATTTTCTGAAACTCTTGTTGTATACCAAAAGGTTAAAATTCTGTCGAAATTCTTTAAAGATGTATATCATATGAGGTAGATCCAGTTTAGATCTGCACCCCTTAAAGTTATCCATCGTTATTATAAATCAACAGTTATCTGACTTCGAGATTTTTTTAATAGTACTTTTGAATCATTCTGTATGAGTTGTAGAATTTTCGCATGTTAACATTATTTATTTTTTTATGGGAGAGCAAACTGTTTAATTTTTAATTCATTCAGAATTCAGATCTTTGTCATTAGTCTCTTTAAATCCATTGAACAGTATATAATTTTTATAAAATTGGTCACAGGCATTTTTTTATTGTGTAGAAATATAATAATATTTCTAGTAAATGCACAAAATACAACTTTTCATCCATCAGTCGATCCATAGTAACGCAGTTCTTTTCAATTACTTCAGGAAACATGGTTTTTAAAATATTACTTGTCCAATTAAAGAATTTTCTTGATAAATGATTGCATTAAATGTTTTATTTGGCATATCTTAATTATAGAAAATGTGGTTATTCCTTTAATAAGCATGTATTCTTTGAAAGCATGTATTCTATTCTTTCTTTGTTAATAAAGAAATATTTTGAAAGTATGCGTTCTATTCATCCTTCAACTTCAATTTTTCAGCTGCAAGCTAATGATTCGATCTAACATCGTAAATCAACTAGCCTCATTCTAGTGCCTAATCTAATTCTTTAAGTTATCCACTTTATTAGGAAATTCAAATTGTTCAATTACAATAATACAACAAACTTTTAAATTCCTTAAATGCTATTTAATAAGCATATGAATAATTTTATTGTATTGAATTTTACGATTTAGCAGTATAAATCACATGTTTAACTTTATTTGTAATATATGTAGTTACAATTCTGGTCGACAAACACAATCGGGACATATGATTAAATTAGGTGTTATCAGTTTGGAAAAATTAATATCAAATAACATTATTTTTCGATTGATTCACGTTTTCCACACTTCGTTATTTTTACATCTTATATTACACCAAACTGACATGCTTGAATGAATAGGATTATAGTTGAATTTACGGACTAATTTAGTATATTATTGAGTATAAAAGTACACATAATTAAAAAACAATTGTGAAATAAGTTGATTCCTGTAAATTAAAACTAACTTACGTATTCAGGCATTTCATGGGTGTCGGAATTCCGGTGATGGTAGTTCAGGACAACTACGGTCATGACAACGGAAAATGCTACCATAATCATGATGCAGGCAAAGTAAGTTCCTATAATTATAAATGAAGCAAAACGTAACATTTCCATATCATGACAATGAGTGATTTATTGATGAAAATAATATAATATTGCAAAATATATTTTGCTACAGATTATAATGTTTGCAATAACATTTTACAACTTCAATATTATTTAGAGAAAGTGAGTTATATAAAATGCACTCTCTATTTAATTCAGATATTTTGGTTATTCTGTGTTCGAGATATTGTGTTTCTGCATTGCAGAGAACTGATTCGTTATTTAGCTTCAGGTAATGTACGCTGTGATTTACTAAAATCCCATTCGCTTGTTTACTATGAAATATTAAAGCTGTCAAACAAATTCTACCCGTGATAATTCCCAGAACGCCTTGCACTGCTTCTAGTGGTAATTATGCTATTGCCTACTCTGACTGGTGCGTAATATACGTGAAGATGATGTTTCAAATAGAGAAAATCGCCATTTTATAAAACAGACGAAATAAGTTTTTAAATATATGAATAATATGGCTTAATACAAATTTCTGTTTGGTTGTTTAAGTAATGTGAGATATGAGCCTTATGTCAGGGTAGTGTACTGATCTTACTATTTTGCTTTTATACTTAAATTGGTAACATAGAAAAAGTGTTGATGTTTCATTTCAATGGTGCAGCCACTGTGACATGATATTCTAAAATCTAAAATCGGACTAAAATATTCAAAATAAATAAATAAATATTTTAATTATAGCGTAAATAGTCATGAAGGATATGAATTTGTGAAGCAAGAATAGATAGATTATATACAGTGGTGGCAAAGTTTGGAATACATTTGTTCTGTTTTTTTCATGTTTCCTTTGTTAACACTGGTTTATAAAAAAAGAATTATTAAATATGTATAACTTTTATCATTCACTTTAAAGCAAGCCTGTGCAAACCATGGACAGCGAGCTGCTGATGGTAAATAAATTAAATTTGTAAAAAAGAAAAAGGACGTATAGAGGAAAAAAAAACCAACCTCGGGGAAGAAAATTCTCATTAAAATAATTAATTTTAATAAAATTTTGTGTTCCACAAGATTTTTATTTTGAATTGATTATGCATACATTATGGATTGTATATTTCTTTGGAGGCACGCCCTTTCAATTCAGTTTTCCATGAGGTCCACCGTTCCATTTCAGTTTTTTATGTGGCTCTTCAGTTAAAAGTTTCTCCATTCTTGTTCTAAAGATTTTTTTCTTGCTGATATGACAACTGTTTTCAGAGTTTTCCTATCTAAAACTGATTTTGAGATATAATTATTGAAATGCAATCAACTAGAATTTTTTATTTTATGACACATACATTAATTAACAGATATTAAAATTTCCTGAACTAATTTAATCATTTTTATTTGTGATACATCTTAATGAAAGCATTTAATGTTATAAAACCAAACTTTTGCTTTAGTTTTGCTTTAACGTTTGCCAAACCTTTGCTTTATTGACCACTCTACATCTGTGTAGCATGCATTGCATTAATTTCAGAAGAAGTTCCTCTGTAACAATATGGTTGAAAGAAAAAAAAGCAAAGTTTCGATTAACTAAACTTATTTGCCGTCCTCTTCTTGGAAAATTCATAATCAATTTTGTACATAAGTTCTCGACAAGGTACGGAGACTGTCCAAGTCATTCCAACCTTTAATGGTGTTATTTGCTAAAAACCTCTACAACCTTCGCATTGTTAAAAGAAAGATTATCGTCCTGAAAATTTCATTATTCATCACCAAAAGAATCCCTAGATGTTGGGAACAAATTTGTTTTTGGTGCTACGATATACTCTTTACTTCCACTGTTCCTTTTAAAAATATGTACTTTTCAATACCCAACCAGGACACACAACACATGACTTTGGATGGACTAACTTTAAGACTCTGATGGCTGTATTCCTAATGGGGAACTCTTCTTAAACATACTAAAATTTCGTAGTAAAAAACAGTAAAATGTCCGCATGCCATTTCAGCAACGATTTGATGCAAGAATATTCTTCTTCTACATGTATTTTGATATCTGTGATTATGAGTCAAAGAATGAAGATTTTCCCATACCTGTTCTGCATTATCACGGCACACAAATGTTGAATGCAATATATATCTGCACCACTTCCCCAAATTTAGATTTACAGCGCATTGAACCGTCCAGGCCGAGCACCTGATGTCCGACCCCGCCTTCTAGTAATGCAGGCCGTTAGTACCTTTCAAAAGAGATACCCTTTTGTGGAAGTGAACGGAAGTGGAAGGCTGCCAGATTAGTGTAGCCTACTGATCTGGCTACTACCACGGGCAACGTCTCACTACAGGTAAGTAAATTCAACGGTTTCAGAATAACTAACAGTTATTACAAACACCGCGACATACATAAGCACACATGGGTTTCACCTGATGGGCTGCATAAGAATATGATTGATTGTATATTAATTAATAGCAAATGGGCTAGTTCTGTTAGAAAAACCAGGGCATATAGGGTAGCTGAAATTGGATCTGATCGTTACCTTTGTTAAAAGTGTCTTGCAAATTAAACTTAAAAAGTGTTGTGCTAAGGTTAAAATATTTTCCTTTAATACTGAAGCTCTGAAAGACCCAGTTATAGTAAAGCTTACTATGATAGGTTACTTAGTCATTATGACAGTCATGGTTTGCTTACTATTGAAGATGAGGAAGAATGGGACCATTTTAAACAGGCTTTTTTGGAAAATTACAGTACACTTGTAGGAAAAAAAAGGAGCAGAGGAGGCAGATTTATTTGAGTGATACGGCACTTGATCTTATTTCAGAAAGAAAGAACTGCAGGAATGTCCTTGAACAATACCCTACTAGTCCTAATAGAAAAGATTACAGAGAGCTTAATAAACGTGTAAAGGATCAGTTAGCTACTGATAAAAATCTTTGGCTTGATAGTTTGGCTGACAAAGCTGAGGAAGCAGTTAGGCAGCACAACAGCAGAGAGCTGTACCAGATAGTTAATATTTTGTGTGGTATAAAACAGACAGATATACAGGGATTGAAGGATAAACAAGGTAAGGTTATAGAAGGTGTGGACTCTGTCATGGCAAGGTGGGCTGAGCATTTCAGTGATATTCTAAACAATGTTATTAGTTCTACTCCCATTTTTGGTAATGATGATAGATGCATTACTGGGTTTAATGCTGACCCTATAACACAATCTGAAGTTATTTTGTCTGTTTCTAAACTTTACTTAAATTCTCAGGGGTAGATTAAATTTCTACGAAAATGCTTAGAGCTGGAAATGTTTCGGTTACCACTTGAATGACTAAAATTCTGAATATCTTTTATGATAAAGACATGGTTTCTAAGGATTTTACAACAGATATTATTATCCCTATTTTAGAAAAAGATTATCCCAGTTCTTGTGATAACTATATGGGTATCAGTCTACTCTCTGTTCAATGGAAAGTTCTTTGCATGATTGTGCTTAATAGAATTAAGAATCTGGTTTACATGCAATTGAGTGATGAGCAATGTGGATTCAGAAGTGGTAGGGGATGTGTAGATCAGATATTATCTATTAGGCAGATTCTTGAGAAATGTTTAGAGTTTCAGAAACCTTTGGTTCCTGGCTTTGTTGATTTCAAAAAGGCTTTCGACTCTGTTGATCGTCATAATTTGTGATTGATTGTGATATCATATGGTATACCAGACAAGTTAGTTAACATAATGAAGGCTCTCTATAATAACTCTGAGTCATGTGTGAGAGTTGGTAAGGCTTGTAGCAAATGATTTAGCATTACTTCTGGTGTTCGACAAGGGTGCATTTTGTCTCCTTTTCTCTTAAGTTTGATTATTGATTATGTTATGCGAAATTCACTTCAAGGGAAAGATTTTGGCCTTAAATGGTCTAGAGATACTAACATTTCTGATTTAGATTATGCTGAATGATTTAGCCCTTTTGGCAAATGATGTTGATGAGATGAACTCTTTCATTCGAGCTGTTGATGAGACTGGTAGTAGAGTAGGTTTGGTTATAAACAGAAAGAAAACTGAAGTGATTAAAATTTGTCAGGCAGACTGTGATTCAGTTAATTTGAATGGTTGCGGTCTTGAGCAGTTGTCATAGTTTAATTACCTTGGAAGCTATGTAACAGATACTGGTGATGTGCGTCATGAGATTAACAGATGAATAGGGATTGCTGCTGGGACTTTTAAGAATCTATGGAGATTGTGGAGAAATAGGCGTATACACCTAAAGACTAAAATTAGACTGTATAATAGTTTGGTTCTCTCTAGGGTTGGTTACGGTAGTGAGACTTGGACTTTTTGCAAACAAGATAACAGGAAACTAGATGCTTTTGATTCTAGATGTTTACGCAGTATCTTGGGCATTAGGTGTTTCAACTTTGGAACTGATGATGAGATTAGGCAAAGGAGTTGGCAACCTCCTTTAAGCAGCATATTGTGCAAAGAGAGACTCTGTTGGTTTGCCCATGTTGCCTGTTTGAATAATTATAGATTGACGAATAAGGTTATGAACACTGTGCCTAAAGGCCTCAGGAAGAAGGGGAGACCTAGAATGCGGTGGGCAGAGAATGCCAAACAGGACTTTATTAGAATTGGTGTGCAGTGGCCAGATGCAGCAGATGTAGCTCAGGACAGACTTGCTTGGAGAACTAAATGGCACGGTCTGGTTGGACCTCCGTAGCCCATGGCTTCTTGATGATGATGATGAAGAAATATGAAGCAAAGCCAACAATCCCAATTTATGATTATGTATCTGTGATTGATTGGCATGATAGAATTCTTGATTGGTTGTAATAAGAGCCTATTCAATCCTAGTTTCGTTTTATAGGGTACCTTTAATTTGTAGCTATATGTTTGTATTTTTAAATCCGAAAACGTGTTTAAAGTATTTAGAGACAGAAAAAAATATTTGAAACAAGCGTACAAAAAATTCAGAAATTATTATTAATAATATAAAATTTAAAATTTTGTTCGTAAAAATTGACTGAAAGAAAACCAAGGTGTGTTTAGGATTTTTTGCTACCAGTGTATAATCTTTTTATTATTGGACAATACTATTGTGATTAAGCTGTTGAATATTAAAATCACTAATGCAGAGATTTTCAACTGATGTACGTGGGACACTGTTCTTCCAAGAATGAGGCGAATTACGAAATGAGGGTGATTCAACCTTTCAAAAGGAGATTATTTTTAATTGTTTAAATATATCAATTCTGATATTCCACGCCGAAGTGAATCTACTACTAAGTATTCAGCAATGCGAAGAGGCTTGGGAACTACTCTGATAGATAATGCACATATTCATTATTTTTGAGTGGTATACCATTTAATTTTCTAAAAATTAAAAGTTCTGAAAGCTTTAAGATATTTTAATTGTATCAGAAAAATTTATTTCTTCTTCTTTTCAAAGACTCCATTGTCAAAAGTTGGGACAGAAGCATTTAGCCTTTTGGTATTAGAGATTATAATAATACAGATAAGTAAACTTAATGGTTTCAGAGTGACTATTTTAGCCTTAGGAATATACGGATAGTATTCGTTATGCCATAGGTTTCATGAAAATGGGATTGAATATGTAATATTTAATGTCATCGTAATCATATACCAGGCAGAATATCATACTAACATGCACAAGTGCTCCGATTATGAATGTTCCCTGCACAATCCATCAATCGTTTAACGGTTGATAATGTAGAGTAACTGTGTCCAGAATGTGAATAACGTTTATCGTAATGACGCATTAAAATTTTATATCTTCAACAGTAATAACACTCTAGGTAATTTCGGTATTGGGATTTATTAAATGCACTGTGCTTACTACGACTATGTTGTATGCATTTACTAAATAATGTATATCACTGACTTTAATTTTATCAGAGATTAACCAATTCTTTTACCGAAAGAGAACTATGATAACACTTCACAGAGAAAGTTTTCAATTATGTTCACGATCAAAAATTCCTCTCTCCAATCTTATCTGGAACACCTTTATTTTGAAACTAACATACTTCAAAATTAGTTGACTAATATTCATGTCTGAAATGAGATTCATTTCTAATATAAAACTTGATTTTTATTGTAAGAGCATTTTGAATACCACAAAATGTTTTTACATTTTAGATTCGTTTTAGAAATCCCTTCTCATGCAAGAATAAAGTCGTTTTAACTAATAATTTTCTCAGAATTACTTTCAGTCTATTTTTGATACATTTTAAGGTTTATGGATTTTTAAAAATTTAAATTGATATATAGTATATGGAAAGTATATCAGTAGGTCTCGAATGGGCTATACATTGAACTTGACAAGGAATGAAAACCAATTTTTTTTTTACTAATCTTGTTTTAAATCTAAACATCTAATCGTTTTTTTTCCCTAATTGCGTTTTTCTGTATTAATGTTTCCCAAGCTTTTAACATTTTGTGCTTTGTTCTTTTGAAAATATGTTTAAATACTTATTACAATTAATTATTTTTCCACAGAATCATCCCAATGCAGTTTTCATTATTAATTATTACTGTGAGACCTGAGATTTTATTCCTTGCAAAAATCATGAATTCTTGAGCGAAATTTGGATAAAGAACCTAACAGTTTTTCCCCACTGACAATATACAATTTCTTTGTTTACGTTTTAAAATTCTTCAGAGTTAAAAAGGGTGTTTCAAATAAATTTATTTCAACAAACTGATTTAAAAGCTTTTCTTTTTGGTAATACAGGATATTATTATCTTAGGAATTCAGTTTTTTCGCAGAAATCCGGATGGAAAGTACTGCTCTAGTTGTTTTATAACGTATGTTTAATTGCATATCATTGAGGATATAATATTTTAACTACCGTGAAAACCTTTGTGTCCCATTGATAAGTTGGCCATAAAAGCGCACGTATATTGTTATCGTAATGCGACTTTGACTTTTGATTTGTGTTCTAAAAATTAAAAACAAATCGTTATATTCATGTAAGCACAGTGTTTTCATTCTTAATATTTCCATTTCACACAAGAGTATTTTAATAAGTATTTTAGTTAGCATATCTCTGTAGAAGAGTTTAAAAACAATCATTAGTCACCAATCATCACCAATCACCAATCATTAGGTTAAATAATCTTAAGGATGATATTGGTATGGGGAGAGACATATTTTTATAATTTATTGATAAAATTATTTGGCATTAATTTTTTGTAGATTTTATTATTGCATGAGCACTGTATATGTGTGTGTCTCCTAAATATATATATATATCTTTGCCGTTTGATATGTTGACCTTAATGTTTAAAAATAATTTCATGCTGCTTAAATTAATGACCGATTCAAGTATGTCGATGCAATGTGTGGTCAATTGTTCCATAACACCCACTTCTCACTAGAGAATTGATAATGTGGACAGAAAAAATCATGTTTATTGGACATGCACCTGGTATAACGCAGTGTCAAAATTACCGTTACTATTTATCCAGGGAAGGCAAATATATCGATAAAAGAAAAGAGGGTGTGAATTATTTGAATTAATAAGATAAAAACACTTTAATTTACTTCCTCGTTTATAAACTTGCAAATTCAAGATATTTCTAAAAAAAACTGATTTCTGCAAAGCACTGTACCAAGACCTCACCGCGACCCTATAAAATAATGTTGTTATACTCGAATGTAGCTAAGTTGTCAAAGCAGGGATTTGTCTTTATGCGAATTGTAAGTTTGCGGTTTGTATGATGTAGGTGGTTTAACAATAAAATTAGAAAATGTAGCGACATTTCAGTGGTTGTATTTAAAATTATATTTAAGTTTTTAAATCTACCTTTATACTTAAGTGTTTTGAAAGCTATTAATCATGATAATATAGTTAAAAATTCATGAATATTTTTTCACTCTTGATATTTCCTCGCGTGGCGACAAAATTTGTTCGGAGTGCCAAGTTTGCCTCACTTGTATTTTATTTGCCATCCACATAAAACAGGTAGCTTAAATAAAATGTAGGGAGATTCGCTATGCCCTGACAATTCGAAATCTTCTAACATCATGCAATGTATGAGGAATACTTGAATGTCCAAACTCTTACATATTTTCATGAATAATGACAAAATTGCCCTTCCTCTCCTTTGTATAATAATATAATAATAAAGATAAAGAGATATGGAAATAGTGGTATTAAAAGTAAGTTCACAAATGAAGATCGAATAGGAAACATTTTCAAACTCAAACCTTGCAAAGATTTCAAACCACTCCAAAGAATTTGCAAAAACGAAAAATGATTTTTTTTTTCATTATTCAGGTCCCCAGGGAAATAGCTCGTAAAATAACCGCTTTCTTATGTCAGGGCAAGTAGAATTAGAGAAGCATTTTCTATATGCAATTAAATGATGGAAATATCATTTAAAGGACCAAAGCGAAAACAAAAAACGCTTTTGTGGGCAGAAACAAACTGGAAGATCTCTGAACATAAAATTCATCCATTCTTTCAAAATATAATGTACCTATACTATAACTGAACCCAGAAGAATAAGAAAAATGACTTTGCCTTAGTTTGTTCTCTTGTTCGTAACAATGCAGAAAATATTTGGATAAAATGCTCACATATTTTTATTCGTTTTTTTTTTAATTTGCATACACTTTGCTTTGGTTAAGAATCAAATAAATCTCCAATAATGCAATGGAGGAGGAAAAAATATATCCTTTAGAACGATATTTATAGGAACAATGGGAGCGAAATGAGTGCAGACTATTGTAATATAACAATGAACAATTGTGTGAAGCAGGGTCGATAATTTCCACTAGTGGAGAGATGGAGCAAAGGCGATAGCTTTCACGATGCTGAGGATGCAGGAGGGTTTCTAATTAAATGCTCTCATAATCAGAAAAATGAAAAAAAGAATTATGCATAATCGTTTATTCGCAAAATACAGACTCTTTTTATCTACTAAGATTTTGATTGAAAACGATCTTGGTAATAAACTTCAAAGATTGAAATTTAGAAATTACTTTCCGGCGGCAGAACTGCTCTGTCTATCCAGACGTTTAGAAATTAACTTAAAATGTGACCTCAAAAAATATTAATGTGAGATCTAATAGCAAAATGCTAATTTTTTTACGACAAACATTTGAAAATAAAAAAGGCATTTCAGTTCTATTACAAATAGCGAATTTATTGTTAATCTTGGATATTGCTTCTGTTTTCGGATAAAAATTATTAAAAGAACCATAATTTTTATTTTTCTATTGTATTAATTAGAATAAGTTTTAAAATATGGCACTTTTTCAGGTTTAAGCTGAGACCAGAATAGAACAATTCGCGGCCATATTTCGCTCACGAGAAAATCACTTTGCAGAGCCCTGTTGGTAGAATGTTATGTATTTAACCATATGAACAACCGCAACTTATCAAGATCACTGCAGAAAGAGAAGTACTCTGCTATTGGAAAAGTGAAACATTAACACGCAATATTCGTTTGAAATCGCGAAGGTAATTTCTGTTGTTTCCAAAATTAGAAGTACTGAAAGGATTTTTTTCATCTTTCGAGTAATGAGTGAATGGAATTAAATGAAATTCTTGTGAAAATTTGAAACCCTGAGGCTTATGGCTATTACAGTGCCTCTAAATATATTTTGACGTCAAAGAAAGAGAGTGGAAGAAAATATGTCGGAAACAAATTATGACGATTTAGGGAAAAGAAAAGTACATATGGGGAGATAAAAATTTGCATAAATATAAGAATTATGTGAACACTAAGTAAAAATAATATTCCTTCTATATATATAATATATAGCGAATGAACTAAAATTAAAATAAATGTAAAGTTGTAAGAAACAAAAAAGAAATTTTAAATCGATTGGTTTAAATTAATATACAGACTTTAAATCGAATCAACAACTAGTAAAAATATATTAGAATAACTTGGTCCAAAGAGTATTAATTTAATTTTGGAGTTTCTAATTGGAATAACAAAGAACACTTCATATATTATATGCACATTCCCATAAAACCATTTTTTTTTTCTTTTTTGTTCGGCATATTGTGTAAAACAATATGCCGATGTGTTGATACCGATGTAAATGGGGTATCAAAGCATTTGGTTTATGTACAACATACTATTTCTTGTTTAATCATCTTTTCCTTATAATGTATTATAGTTGTTATTAGCATGTAAATTTTAGCTTATATTTCTCAATTGGAATTTATATTTCAAACAACTGTGTAAATGTTTCTCAACCGCAGTTATAAGAAAATTTATATAATCAAATAGACTTTTATTTTTTAATTACACCAGAATTCGGTAGTGATATTTTAACTTAGAGTTTGCTTAAAACGATAAATCATAATGCATCTTATGCATTATAAATATGATTTTCGAATATATTAAAGTTGGATGTTTTTAAGCTATTTGTTTTGAAAGTTATATGAAGTCAATTGAGTGAAATAAGGATGCAAATAAAGTTAAGGTAACGAACTATTATTAGTAAACGAGTGTAAGTCTGAAATTTAGATGTGCACTAGTAGTTGATGAGAGTAGTTAGAGAGATCACGAAAGTAATCACGATGTTGTCACAAAAGTTCTATTGCAGTGATCCCAAACGTTTCGAACCCAACGCCTCCTTTTTTCCTTTCTAAATGGTCCCCTTTATTCATGGAATTTAAAACATTTTGTCATGTATAAAACAAGTTGAAATTATGTTTACCATAAATGTAAATTTAAGAAACTTTTGATACTGTATTTCTAAGGCTTATATGTGGAAACAAAACACGCATAACAATAACTCTGAAAGAGTTACATGAGTAGATATATATCTACAGATAAGTGCAATCCAAGAAATCTAAATTAATCACTAAGTTTTGATTTTTTTTTCGTTCTTTATATATGCAATAATACTAATTACGAAAACGCCCTTGGAATTTTTTTTATCCCTCACAGGTTTTGAGAACAATACAAATAAAATTTTATATCACTGTTGCTAATACGTCAATAATTTTTTTTTTGCATTGTCGTTGCAGGAAAAAGTAAATTCTTCTAAAACATTTTGTTGGTGGCTTATTTATAAAATAATAATAAAAATTACCATCCAGCAGCTGCTTGTCACAGAGTCTAACAGGAGCCTATCTGTATAGCATAGAGAAACAGCAGAATAAAAACGAGAAACATCCGGGGCTCGAACCCATGCCATTTTGATTACTAGCCATTCGACCATTGGGACGTTTACGAATATACAGTATATATATATATAAATTATAGGGATTATGGAATATACAGAATTTATGGATGTCCTTATCCGAACTCAGCATTAACAGGCAAGCATGCTTTACTATTTTTATATCTTGTTTCAATCTGCCTTGTTTCTCCATTGAAGAAATCCCCTACTTCAACCTTTTTTCGTTTCTCCTGATTTAACTACTCCAAGTGAGAGTGTAGAAAACGTATATTAGGCATAATGTTCTCTCCATTTATATACAAGCCTTGAACCTTTCTTTCACCAAAATAACAGTATTTTCGGCTCAGGTGTACTGTGCTTTCTTTATGATTAAGAGAGTCGCTTCAATAGTTAAAGATTAGCCATTCGGCAAGCTTTGATTCAAAAACAAAAGATCATCTCCTATCAGCAGTAGATGATTCAAAAATAGTAAAATTTGCAATGCTACACACCAAACTCGATTTGATGAAGAATTTGGTGAAATCTGGAATAAAGTTGGTGAAAATATCTCTGTGAAACAAACATTTTCAAGAATAAGAGAAGAGAAAAATCTAATTTAATTTTTCTCTTCAGTTATTTTTCGAATTTGGAAATTTCACTTATATTTGAAAAAAATGATATTTACATCTTTCCTACCCCACAAATTAGATAAGTCAGAAAAAACAATTTCAATGACGTTTTTGATGAAGTTGAAAGAACAGTACTGTAAGCTTTGAAAACAGTGATTAACAACTTGTTGGACAATACCAGATGCGTAAATAACGACTATTTGGTGGCAAAATGTTAATGGTTGTAAAGAGTTTGCTGTAAAGACATTTTTCTGCTCTCAGTTGTCCTTATTTGCCAAAATTTGAAACAGTGAGGTATATAGAAAAATATTTCCAAAGAGATTTCTCCAAAGGACAATCAACTTAGGTAACACACCTAGTTTAATCCTCACCTAACGAAATTTGTTTCGTTAGGTGAGGATTAAACTAGGTGTGTTGCTTAATGGATGAGAGTACTTTTATATGTTTTAAAAAGGGTGTGGGACAGGTTGAAACTCGATTTTTTCAGTCACGTTTTCAAAAACAAATGAAGACAAAGTCCTAAATGAAACTTATAAAATTAAGAGATCGGAAAAAAAAAGTTTTTCTGTGGTTAAAATGGTTTTATAATAATATTGTAATAAAGTTATTGACGTATTATAGAGTATTGCATAAAATTCAATTTATATCTTTTCTCCAGAACTGTAAGCAATAAACAAAATTCATTTTCGAAAAGACATGAGTTAAATTATAAAAAAAATGTTCTTTCTGCTATGAAACTAGCAATACTTTAATTTTTTCATCAGTTATATGACTTTTTTACTTTAATATTTTCCGATGAAAAATGGCATGCACAGAATAATACCAACTTGACATCACTACTAAAAAACATAAGACTTATAACAATATTTATCTAATGAACCTATTTTCTCAACAACCAACCAAACCATTAAAGTTAGAACAATGTCTCATGTTGCCTGTTTCAAAATGGTGCCGTTTTTTGTTATGATGACTGTTTGGTCGATAAACAGGTAATATTTGTTTAGATTATGTTGATACCAAATATGACGTATTACTGCAAAAAATACTGTATACTAAGACATTTATTAAAAGCATTCCATCTGCTGATTTCTAAATAATGTACACTGTCTTCCAATTTTCTACATTGAAATATTCAAAATATCAAATATTTCATATATGAAAGGAATTATATATTGAAGATAAATATAGATTATTTCATTATATATATATTAGGATGATCATAAATTTTACTGAAGGCTGTAATAAATGCAACATCTCAGAACTTATTCAACCTAGTCGTGAGATATATAATGATCAAATTATTAAAACGTTCTTGTAATTTTGAGAAACATGATTCATAATATAATCGGGCGAGAAGCATAATGATATCAAAATAAATTCCCTTCTCCAAATGTTCTTTCCAAAATTTTCTGCATCGAAATACAGTTTCGTCAGTCAAAACAAGTAATACATAGTGCTTATTTCAAGCTTCAAACAGGACGGGTAAATTTTTGGATGCTTTTCAAAGTGTAAGGAGCCAAAGCATTTTAGGCCTGCCACATAATCTTGAAATTAATTTGACGAATTACCTTAATATCGAAAGTTATCATTATTGGTCATAAAATATGAGTATAAAATGATGTATTGGTGACAGTCAAGAACTATTATTTTTCGCACAAACACACGATGAAATTACTCAGAAGATGCAATCATAAAAATAGTTAGGGCGTCATTTATTCAATTTCGAAGAATTGCAGATAATGTTCAGTGTTTAATCTTATTGTTCTTTAAACTTAGTATCGCGGATCGAATTTGACCAACATAATTAAATAGATTATTATATTATTGAGCTAATTATCTCATTTGAATATACGTACACGAGTATTATCAGAAATATAATTCAACTGATAATTTTATAATATGTTTACTGTGCAATCATTAGATCCTTCCCCTCGTCCCATTCTTAATCTACTGAAAACTTTAATTTTATTACCAAATGATACCGATTTTTACGGTGAGAATTTTATGTTTAGTGATACTTTGTTTTATTTTAAACATATTAAAATTATAAGTTATGAATTATTTATTTGTTTAAATGACTCGTTGTAACATGCATAATTTTTCCTTAAGCTGAATGATTTTCGACTAGATGCCTTTGAATTCAAATGGTTAATATTTGCTAAATTCAGATTTTTTAGTAATTCCATAGGATAATGGAAAATTACCAGATGTCAGTCAGTTTTTATTATCAAGTTTCCCATTAATCGGAGTTCTTAAATTTCAGCTTAGTAGTTTGTCATAGCTTCATCATTAAACTTGGATACAGAAAACTTTCTTTACATGGTGCATAAAACAAATTGGTGTGACAGTGTACACTTTTTCAGACATGAAAATATTTACATAAATTACACAATATACATGAACATTACAAAGAAATGGGTTGAATGAAAATTATTAATATGAAAAATAATCGATGATATGCATACTGGTGCTCAAAATTAAAGCAACAAAACACGAAGTGTTACTTTAATTTTCAACAACAGAATATAAATGTACATAAATATATACTTCAATTGATTTCATTTCATGCACTAGCAAGGTAGAAATCAATGTAAATTATAAAAAAATAACAAAACTAAGCCTAAAAGCAGTTGGAAAAAAACAACAACATTGGTTTTTACTATAAGTGGGCTAAAAACTGGACTAAAGCAAACATGCAATTAATTGGATGTGCAACTAAAATATATGTTTATTTCAGGTTGCTATGTGAATGCTATCCTAGACTTTAGGATTTCTTTAGTTTCGTAAGTTACAAAATTAATAGAGAGTGGTAAATACCTTTGCTGACATTTGGTACATTTTATACATAGATTTAGGTCGAAAATTTAAAAAATATTGGAAATAAAATTTTATATCTGAAAAATCATTAAATCCCTTTGTTTTTAAGACGTCATTGATTTTCAGCTGATCAACAATGAGGAATACGAAAGTGTATGTTATAATAATTCGAATAAAGGTCTAAACTTAAGCTCCCATCTTCATCTCTGTGAAATAACTTAAATAGATATAATTTATTTTCGCTTTAAAGGGGTCACTTTCTTTTACTAAAGCTGCTTAAAATATTGAACTGGCTTCTTTCAAAGACAATGAATACATATTAATGAATCGAACATTTAGTAATTTTAATGGTGCATAATTTCAAATTTTCTATAATAGTTTCAACAAATTTGCTTATATTATACGTTTTGAAATTCTAAGGAATTTCATAAGTAGAGCTTAATTAAAAGTAAGTAAAATATTGCAATATAATTATTGTAATAAATAATTAATATTAGGAAAAAGTAATTGCAGATCTCTGTAATTTTCCAGTGATCTCTCCGATTTTCTACTGAGTTCTATTGAGATAAACAAAATCCATTGAGTTAATTCACTTACCTTACTGAAACCTTCATATTTTTATGTGTTTGTTTTCTGCATCATCTCTTTGCTTTAAAGTATATAATGCATCAGTTATATATTCTTTTGTTTTGTTTCTGATAGTTTAGACCAGTGCCGGATCTAGAGAGTCATACGCTCTCCAACTTTGAGAATGCTACTAGGTATAATGGATGTCGAAAAGTATTAAATTTATGCATATTTCATGATTTTATTTATACTTTGAAAACGAAGAGGAAATGTTACACTGCAATGCCCCGGCTTTTATTTTTTTCATGTTCGTTTGCTTCGCTCCCCCATCCCCTTATTTCTCTCTAGTTCTGGATCTGCTTTAGGCCGTCGTACATATTTCTCCCCACCAGTAGAATACACCTGAATTTCTAACCTGAACCCTCATTGCCAAAATGCGATGAATATTAAATGAATCTAAATCAATTTTTAAATTATGCGATTTACTTCCTTACTGGATTTTGCAAATAAGTTTAATTTCTAAACAACCTGTGATTTGTTCTAAATTACTATCGATTGGGATCATTTCTTTTCTTTTCGCAGCTGTATATATTTTATCAATATTTCTAAATCTCCATAAGCGGTTAGAAACAGAATAATATGTAATGCTGACGTATCTAACAATAAACCTTTGCGACCGTTTGTTCAAAGCCGATTCTCATCTTTTTATCCCAATTTTCTTCATATAATACATCATTTATTGCAATTTGGAGAGTAAAGATTGATAATGATCAAATGTAAAATAGCGTAGACTATGACTGGGAAAAATAATAATACCATTGTAAATGGATTCACTCAATGAGGAGCAGAAAACCAATTATCTTGATCAAATGACAGGATTAAGCTCTAAATGTTTGAATGGGAAATTACTGATTACTTCGAAAAATACATAAATCGACTAAGTAGTTTATCAGCAATCATAATTCATTGCTTTCTTTAGCACTAACCACTTACACGTAGTTACTGATATCCATGTCATGATTTAGTGGAGAAAGAAAATAATAGCATCAAAACTTCTGGGAGCAATTTTGGGGAATTATTAAATTACACTGAATTATTAAACTGACTAGGGCATTTCATTCCAGCCAAGGAAATTCTTCAAAGATTTAGATGTTTTCTGGAAATAGGAGAGTGTAGAATAATAAAGCTTTTCTGCTGAGGCGACACAACAAAGCAAATGGGATGATGCGTAACTAAAGAGTAGGGGATTTTCCGTCATATGTTATTGCAAGGTCGAATTTTCAGAAGGTAGAATTTGGGCATTTTAGTTTGAATAAAATGAAACGCAATAATAAAGTAAACCTGGAAACAATTTGTAGACAACGGCGAAATGAGGAGATTTTGTGTGACTTGTAGATGGATATATCTTTTGTTAGTGTGGATTGACCATCACCAAATCTGTAGTCTTAAATAAGTTGGTGTAAAAGACATTAACAACAAAAATAATTGAAAAATCAGTGAAATCAACTAGGTATTCAACCATGATTAAGGATTTTTTTTTAATATGGTGACCTGATCTAAGAGATTTCTGCGACTTTGCGACATGCAATGAGAGGTACAAAAAAGATAGGACTAAATTTGAGAAGGCATTAAGAGAAATTGATAAACAGAATCCGAAAACTGATAAATGACGAATGAGAGGCAAAGTATCTAAGAAGTTATTAAAGGTAGAAAATATGACAAAAGTGAAAATCTATGAAGGGTAAGTGGTGATACAAAAATCTATCACGTGATTTAAGATGGACTATAAAACCCGATAAGTAATGAAAAGTTTGAGAAATAGTGAACGACAAAAAATTGGAGAAGAAACGAAAGTTAAAAAACTAGCTAAAGAAAAACATATTAATTCAAAACGCGGGAGCATAAAGCAAAATCCGAGAAGAGATTTAACGAGAACTGTAAGACAAAATCTAAGACGTGATTAGTGAGAAACGTCAAGATGAAATAAATTTTTCAGAATCCGAGAATGATTGGGACCGGGAGGAAAATCCTAGAAGTGTGGAAGAAGAGTGATAAGAGAAAGACAGAGAAGTGACTAAGAGACTATTTGATAAAGAATCAGTGATTAATTGGAAATAATGAGGTAAACTACAATAAATTATTCAGAAAAAATTATAAACAGTGCTCGAGAAGTGAGTATTAATGAGAAAAAAATCCAAGATACGATCAATAGGGAACGACAGGAGAAATGCTGAGAAATTATTGGGGGAACGAGGATACAAATTCGGCGAAGCGATTAAGAGAAAACGATTTAGTAAAATTTCAGAAGAGAAAAAGAGTAAACAATTGCAAAGATGTTACGCATTTGGATTAAAAAAAAGGTTAATGGGGAACGATGAATCCGTGAATAATAAGAGAAATTAAGAAAAATCATGAATAATCATGACATGTGATTAATGGGAATGACAAGAGAAAATGAAAAAAAAATAAATACTATGAAGGAATGAGGAGGAAGATAAGAGAAATGTGCAAAGAAAGCAATCGAAAAAAAATCAAAAAGTCATTAAAGGCGAGCAATCATAGCATTCAAAGTGGTTTGGTACGAAGAAATAAGGCAAAAATACTATATTTAAATACAGTGATTAAGCAATTAATTAAATAAAGGGAAATAATGACGCAAAATCCGAGAAGTGAAGAAGGGGGAGTATAATCAAACAAAAACTCAAGAAGTGATTAATGGCTAACGGCAAAATAAAATCTGATTAAATTATTCAGGGGGAAAGATAAGAAATGTTCGAGAAGTAAGAAGTAATGAAAAGAGAAATTCACTCAAGTGATTAAGGAAAACGAGCAGAAAGAATTCCGAAAAGTAATTAGGGATAACGATAAAACAATATAAGAGAAGAGATTAAGGGGGAACATTAACACAAAATCTTAGAGTCAGTAATGGGTAAAAATTAGAAATGAGTAATGAATAAATATTAGAAGTGAATAATGAATAAAGTTCAGAAGTGAGTAATGGGGCAAGATCCTCTCTGAAGTAATTTTTACAATTTTTGTCGAAGAAGCTGTATAGGGGGAAAATCCGAGAAGTTATTAGTAGGGAACAATGAAAGAAATACATGATTAAAGGGGTGATGAAAAAATATAATCCGACAAATGCTCAGGAAGGAATGATAAGGAAAAGTTCATGAAATGATTAAGGGGGAGTGAATATAAAATTGAATCTAAATCTTATATAGAGCAAAAGTGATATTTTCCGTTTATAGATCAATAATTCTGCAAGTCGACGTTTTCGGATTTTTTATCCATAACTGACATGTATAACTCTACTCATGCATTTCGCACTGCATAATGCTTTATTATGATAATTTGAGACAATTTCCATAAGACTTTTATAGAGAATAAGTTACCAACAATGACATTAATTTATAATACTTCTTACAATTTCCAAATTCGGTTAGAGAAAATTTCCATCGGTTAGAGAAAATTTCCATCGGTTAGAGAAAATGTTATATTTCTTCATATCCTTGTAAACGCTTTTTAAATCTCCCCAGCTTGAATTATGACATTTACATTTTATTTTCTTCATATTTCATTACGAAATTCTCCTTTTCAAATGGATACTTCATCTGAAGTCGCGTTGAAAGATTCGTTTTTATTAATTTAAAAGTCCTTCATTTACTTAGTCCTCCAGATCCGTCTGCTAAATGTATCGACACTTGATTGCTCCGCTGCTCGTAATCTGCAGCATTTTAACTCATTTGGTAATGTGAGGAGTCATCTCGTTAACAGAAATAGTAACAGACAATACTACTGCTAAGTACTTGCGTTACGCCCAGTTGTTGTCTGGATGATTGTGCAGACATTTACCTCCGCCATTGGAACGTGATAACCACTGTGCCCCGTAGCTATGCGGCATGTTCTGACACCTATTGACCGGATAACAATCTAATCAACCAAGACGTGACTTCGAGAACAAATGAGTTTTCGTCTATTTCTTCTTTATTTTCCTATTCGTCTTTTTTATTTCTTCCATTCTTACCCGATTCCGCTTAGAGTATGCTATTTTACTTGTCTTGAAGGATCAAATCTTCTAAACGCAATCAACTTGGACAAAAAAAAACTGCAGCCTAGAAGGATCGATTAATTTTTATACGTTATGCCAGTTTGTTATATAATTATTTATTTTTCAGTCGTGACTTACGAAGAATACGCTTATCGAGAATAATTATATTTACTGAAATGCATACACCAGTTTGATATTAGACTGCACTACACATTTCCTGGTCAAATTATTATGTGCACTACATTGTACACAAAGTAGTATGAAAAATATACCAATATAATGAAAACATACCAATTCATGCAAAATTTCTTATTGACATTATTATTCTACGTCACTCCGAAACCCTATAATAGCTATATAGGCATGATGGAAAGCGAAGCGCGACATGGGCAAAAAGACTGAACTTGATTGACTTCGAAAGGGAATTCATCGTTGGAACTTAATGCTGGAGCATCCGTAACGGAAGTGATGGAACTCGGCGGCAAATCACAGGGCATAATATCCCAAGTGCATGGAGAGTGGGAACGGTGTCAAAACGTGACCGCCAATCACGGTAAATGGGGAAGGAAAAAGGCTCTAACAGACAGGGATAGGCGTTTTTGGCACGAACTATACGGTAAAACAGAGCTGCTACAGTTTATCATCTGAGACAGATGACAGCTATCAGTACATCAAAACCTATTTCAACGAGAACTGTGGCCAAAGATTTGTGCAGAGCATGAAACGCATTTAAATTTACCTTTTTGCTACCTACGGTATTTGAATGAGTATTCCTTTGATACATCGTGCAATACGATACAGAAAAATCTCTAAAGCAAATATTAAAGCAAAAGTTTTGACACAAAAGATTTATTAGCACAAATATTAAACCTATAGTATTTTTAATTTATTAGTTAATATTATACCTGTAATTTCTTTACCTGGTGATTTCTTCGCAATGGAAATTTGAGTAAAAGTTTGCATTCATTAAAAGATTAATATTTTTAAATTTAATTGCAAACTCTCTCTCACCGAAAATAGGCAGAAATAAATTTCGTTGAACATTGAAGACAAGTTTGCTTTAATCAATCAGAAAATAACATGAACAAAAATGCACCTCTCCTAGTTGAAAATTTTGCATGTTAATTAAACGCGAAGAATTACCATCAATCGATATTAAGAAAGATAAATTGGAGCAATGAAAGAAAAAGATTTCATCTTCTAATCCATATTTATTCTGAAAAGGAAGTCATTGGTCGTGTAATTAAATATGGATTACCTCAGCTCTTATATCACCCGTGACAACTCCCGTATTTAGTTTCGAGCGTACGACCGACCGATAATTATATCCTCTTAAGAATGGCATTCAATTAATTCTGAGCCTTTCTGCTGATAAAACGAATTGAGGGTAAGTATAAAATCTCCAAGGTGCCAATCCAAAGAGAGTATTTGGGAAAAGGATAAAAGACATATTATATGCATATATTTCTTACTCAGTTATCTAAAATAATTGGGAGGGTTATTCGCCTTTAAGAAATTAGTCAGGGGTACAAAACAAAATTGTGGACGAAACGTGTCCACTGATACGAGCATTGACAAAGGTCTTCTGACCTGGATCTAGATTTAAAAAACGTTGGCTCAAGGGGGATCGAAAGATCCGGACTAAATGCCTTTCTGGTATATTTAATTCCAGAAATTATTCTCACCAAACACTAAAATATATATTTTCTCAACGTTCTGCGCGGCGTTTTGAAAAAAAAAAAATAAAAGTATTGTTTAAAATTTGTTTAATCTATAGTAATAAAAGATATCTGTGTGTCTCTGTAGGTGTAGGTGTGTGTCTCTCTCTCTCTTGGTGTCTAGCAGTCATGCCATTGGGAATTCGTGTTTGAAGCTTCCAAATTGCACAGAGTGCTACTGATTGTTGTCCGAATTGCAGTTCCTAATTTCAAATCAAAATTCATAAAGGGGGCTTGCTGCAAATAAAGGTATTCATTATGCTATTCGGACGGGAAACGGTAATAGCTACCAAATCATTTATTGCATTGCCGCTATCGGTTTGTGCGCGCTTATTTAGAAATAAATTTTGAATTGATGCCTTGATCATCTTCATGCTTGGTGCACTGCTTATTCATACAAAACTATGCGTCATGTTCAAATATGAAACAGATCAACTGAATGGAACAAATATCACAACTGCAATCGTCTGAGCGGAATGCAAAATTTATGATATAATTCGTTTAACTCTAAATACTAAACCAGTACAGATATTTGAAAACGGTTTCCTCTATCATCTCTTTCGTTCTTTTTCGACCATTTCATCTGCTTACAGTATGGAGCTATTTTATAAAATATTCTACTTAACAATAGTACGAAAATTTCTTGTTAGAACTGCACATTCCTTTTCGATATCCGTATGCACTGGTCTGTTGCGTCATCAATACACAGTTATTTTTCAATCCCAGGGATCACAGATAAAACTGTCTTAACTAGCATAGTGGTAGCGTAGCCTTAACTGGCATAGCGGTTAGGCAGCTGGCGACTGTTCCAGCAAGGCAAACTTTGTGTTTTGTATTAGCTCTAAGTAAGACAGTGGTCAGCGGTGGCTTCGGTCTTAGTATTAGTAGTACATGTCCTTGCATGAGAAGGCCTGTAAAAGCTAGCAGTAGCTTCTAGGATTATTCTCTGTCCTAAATGTTGCAAATCTGAAAATCACTAAAAAAAATAATAAGCTGTTCTTGGTGTTAAAATTTTAATAAAAATTCTAGGAGAGCTGTTGGTTTAAAATAATCTGTAAACTGATGGCGTGACACGGCAATGCATATGAAATTCAAAACCTATGTACAATACGTACACGGAATTTTCAACCTGTTGCTAAGTGGCATATTTAACAAGACAGCTGTAAACTGATCAAATGATCATCAAAGAGCGAGCTATGCAATAGAGAAAACCGTTTCAAATACCTGCACTGGTTTAGCATTCAGAGTTAAAGGAATGGTATTATGAATTTCATATTCTATTCAGACGATTTCCACTATCATATCGGTTCTAATTAACAAGACTATATCATTTTCGAGCATGACGTGTACTTTTATATGAATAATAATATACTAAGGATGATCAACGCAATCGTTTGGTATTTATTGCGAAATAAAAACAGGCCAACTCATACCTGCCATGGTCTTTGTGTTCCCAAGCGGTGGGGGGGGGGTCCCTAAATAAACTTGCCGCAAACCTTAGAACATCTCCATTCTACTCTTACCTGCAATATTTCAACACCCACATATGTACGTGCTGAAATTGTGACAAGGGGTTAGGAACTGGGGGGGAGGGACGATTAATGGCTAGAAATCGGTATTTTAGAAAAAATGCTTTTTCTCCGTTCTCCATTCATAGCTCATTCATTCTCAATTTCGAATTGAGAAGGCCACCAACAACTGTAAGAACCCTTCCCCCCGACATTTCCATAGGTATTATTTTATTATGGCGCCCCACTGCAAATAATGACCTTATTTTTAAACTTAACACTAGTCACACAGGAGGATTGTGCGTACGAAATTTGCTACCATTTTCTAAACTAATACGGAAATTACATCATCATCATCATCATCATCCTCAAGCAGCCATGGGCTACGGAGGTCCAACCAGATCACGTAGTTTAATTCTCCAAGCATATCTGTCCTGAGCTACATCTTCTGCATCCGGCCACTGCACACCAATTCTAACAAGGTCCTGTTTGACATTGTCTGCCCACCGCATCCTAGGTCTCCCCCTCCTTCTGAGGCCTCTAGGCACACTGTTCATAAACCTATTCACCAATCTATAATTATCCATACGGGCAACATGGCCAAACCAGCGGAGTCTCTCTCTGCACAATATGCTGCTTAAAGGAGTTTGAAGACTCCTTTGCCTAACCTCATCATTAGTTACAAAGTCAAACCACCTAAAACCCAAGATACTGCGTAAGCATCTATAGTCAAAAGCATCTAGTTTCCTGTTATCTTGTTTACACAGCGTCCAAGCTTCACTACCATAACCAACCCTAGAGAGAACCAAACTATTATACAGTCTAATTTTAGTCTTTAGGTGTATACGCCTATTTCTCCACAATCTCCATAGATTCTTAAAAGTCCCGGCAGCAATACCTATTCGTCTGTTAATCTCATGCCGAACATCACCAGTATCAGTTACATAGCTCCCAAGGTAATTAAACTGTGACACCTGCTCAAGACTGCAACCATTCAGATTAACTGAATCACAACCTGCCTGACCAATTTTCATCACTTTAGTTTTTTCTCTGTTTATAACCAAACCTACTCTACTACCAGTCTCATCAACAGCTCGAATGAAAGAGTTCATCTCATCAACATCATTTGCCAAAAGGGCTAAATCATCAGCATAATCTAAATCAGAAATTTTCGTATCTCCAGCCCATTTAAGGCCAAAATATTTCCCTCGAAGTGAATTTCGCATAACATAATCAACAACCAAACTAAAGAGAAAAGGAGACAAAATGTACCCTTGTCGAACACCAGACGTAATGCTAAACCAATTGCTACAAGACTTACCAACTCTCACATATGACTCAGTGTTATTATAGAGAGCTTTCATTATGTTAACTAACTTGTCTGGTATACCATATGATATCACAATCAACCACAAATTATGACGATCAACAGAGTCGAAAGCCTTTTTGAAAGCAACAAAGCTAGCAACCAAAGTTTTCTGAAACTCTAAACATTTCTCAAGAATCTGCCTAAGTGAAAATATCTGATCCACACATCCCCTACCATTTTTAGAATCCACATTGCTCATCAGGCAATTGCCTGTCAACCAGAATTTTAATTCTGTTAAGCACAATCATGCAAAGAACTTTACCTTACTTTTACCTGGAACAGAGAGTAGACTGATACCGCTATAGTTATCACAAGAACTGCGATCACCATTTTTGAAAATAGGGATAATAATAGCTCTGATAAAATCCTTAGGAACCATGCCTTTATCATAAAAGATATTCAGAATTTCAGTCATCCAAGTGGTAACCGAAACATTCCCAGCTCTAAGCATTTCCGTAGTAATTTCATCTACCCCTGATGACTTATGTAGTTTAAGCTTAGAAACAGCCAAAATAACTTCAGATTGTGTTATAGGGCCAACATTAAAGCCACCAATGCTTCTATAATCATTATAAACAATGGGAGTAGAACTAACCACATTGTTTAGAACATCACTGAAATGCTCAGCCCATCTAGCCATGACAGAATCCTCACCTTCTATAACCTTACCTTGTTTATCCTTCAATCCCTGTATGCCTGTCCGTTTTCTACCACATAAAACACTAACTATCTAATACAGCTCTCTGCTGTTGTGCTGCCTAACTGCTTCCTCAGCTTTGTCAGCCAAGCTATCAAGCCAAAGATTTTTATCAGTAGCTAACTGATCCTTTACACGTTTATTAAGCTCTCTGTAATCTTTTCTATTAGGACTACTAGGGTACTGATTAAGGACATTCCTGCAGTTCCTTCTTTCTGAAATAAGCTCAATTGCCTTATCACTTAAATAATTCTGCCTCCTCTGCTCTTTTTTTCCTAAAAGAGTACTGTTAGTTTCCAAAAAAGCCTGTTTAAAATGGCCTCATTCTTCCTTAACTTCAGTATTAAGCAAACCATGACTGTCATAATGACTAAGTAACCTTTCATGGTAAGCTTTAGCTATAACTGGGTCTTTCAGAGCTTCAGTATTAAAGGTAAATTTTTTAACCCTAACACAACACTTTTTAAGTTTAAGTTGCAAGACACTTTTAACAAGGTAATGGTCAGATCCAATTTCAGCTCCCCTATATGTCCTGGTATTTCTAACAGAACTAGCCCATTTGCTGTTAATTAATATATAATCAATCATATTCCTATGCAGCCCATCAGGTGAAACCCATGTGTATTTATGTATGTCGCGGTGTTTGTAATATGTGTTAGTACTAGACTGGACTTGTTTATGGATTTGTGCTTGATTATTGATCCTGGACTTGCTGCACTGGTGGGCCTCTGTTGAGGGAGAGTCGGCCGCTGTGTTTTCTGTTTGCTTCTGGGTTGCCAGCTCTAAGTGAACAGAGGCATGGGATACCTTATATCAGCTGGTGGATAATCCTAATCAGAGGCCATCGCAGGTACCTGAACCTTACTTAGCTAGTTGGGAATCGTCAAGCCTAAACTGGAGTAATGCGTCTCAGACAGGCCATGTGGCTCTTGAAAAAGTCCACTTGAAAAGGTGGTGCCTGAAGTTCCTACCAGCATCGGTGACTTCAGCCTTTAGCGGAGGAGGAACGGGTCTTTGCCCCATGCCTGCGATCAGGGGGCTGTTTGATATTGTTGGCCCTACCAATCTCAATAAACCTAATTTCTTTAAAACTCCTACTAATCATTTTCTCTCTGCAGGAACGTGGAACGTGAGGACATTACATAGATATTATTCTCTTGATGTCCTCATGCAGGAATTCCAGCGCTATAACCTAGATATTCTAGGCTTGCAAGAGACCAGATGGACAGGTAAAGGTGAGATACTTAAAAATAACTTTAAATTTCTCTTTACAGGGAGGGGGGGGATGGAAAGCATCACCACGGCGTGGGTTTGCTGCTCAGCAGACATGCTAGTGATGCTCTTCTAGGATATGAGTGCATTAATGAAAGGTTTCTTACAGCAAAATTTCAGACAAGCATTAAAGACTTGAATGTTATCTGCTGTTATGCCCCCACTGAGGATGCTGATGAGGATGAGAAGGATAAGTTTTACGGACAACTTCAGGATATTTTGAATTCTGTCAAGAAAGGAGATATTACCCTTGTTTGCAAATTACAGAGTACAAAAAACTGTCGAAATGGAAATAAAACTCTTAACAATTGCTTAGAGACGAAGCCAAGTCCTAGGAGAGAGTGCGCGCTGACGTCAGCAAAGATCTCAGAGACGCTGGGCAACGCTTCGTGTTTAAACTGTGCTAAAGAGTCGTAAGAAGTGGGTTCTCACGAAAGTAACCATAGTGCAGTGAAATCAGATAAAACAGAAAAAAAAAGTGTGACTCCGGATGCGCCGCGCTTAGTTCAGCTATTACATAATGCACACTGGTTTCCATAAATTAAGGGGCAACCTATGTTATGCCAGTGGAAAACTAACATCGAAATTCTATAACTTCTAAAATAAGTTTTTTGTTTTGAAAAATCTGTTAGCAGATAAAGATCTCAATCAAATATATTATTATCTCGACTTTTCAAAAATATTTTTTCGGTATTTAATGAGCTCTGAAAGTTTTAACTAACATCAATAATGCCAGTCTTAAGAAATTTGTACAAAAATTGAAGAATTGTGAAATAAATCTTTACACGCACTTTTAAAATATACACTTATTTATTAAACACTTTGATACTATAGATATTACTAAATTTCAATTAACTTCTGAAGTCAGTTTTTGACCCTTGCGTTGTTATTGCTAAGTATTCAAACTTCAATAGCATTAAATACTGAACGAATATTGCTGAAAATCTGGATATTGACATATTTGATTGAGATCTTTATCTGTCATCACATTTTTCAAAACGAAAGAATAAAAAACTTGTTTTAGAAATTATTGCACTTCGACGTTAGCTTTCCATTGACATAACATAGGGCTGTTAATTAATTTATGGAAAATCCATATACTAAAAATAACACATAAACTAAAAATAACAAAAATAACAGTTTTTTGGGAATATATATATATATAAACAAAGGGTGTCCCATAAGTCCTTATGCATTGGTCGAGTGTTCCTGGTAGGAAGTTAAAATGTAATATGTTCCTCTTTGCATTTTCAGATGAGTCGACATGGTAATGAATTAAGGAATAGCGATGTATGATTTCCAACTCCAGGAGAAAGTGGAAATGACCCTTATTCATGTTGCACAAAAAGTCAGAGATAAGCATTCGAGGAATTTCTCAGGCTAGATCCAGACAAACCAAAGCCATGTCACATGTCCGTCAGTAATATTCTAAAGAGACTGAAGGAGACTGGTTCGGTGATAGATAAACCTAGTCCTGGTCATCCGACATCCCACCACACTGTAGATGTTCTGATTAAGGTCGAAGTCAACCCTCGCCGGTCTGTACGAAAAATTGCACAGGTGGAAATTGGAAAATAATCTGTTCCAGAATCCTGAGAAGAAACAGGTTCTACCCATACAAAATGCAAATGTTACAGGAGTTGCATGGGAACAACATGGACGGCAGAGAGCAGTTCTGTGATTGGGCACTAGAAATTTTTCAGTAACATTCACTCTCTTGGCTGACATAATCTTCAGCGATTAAGAAAACTTCCACCTGAACTTGAATGGGACAGTCAACATCCACAGTTGTGATTACTGGGCTGCGACACAGATATACTGCATTGAAGATGCGCTCATGCAGAGCGTTCTCAAGATGTCTGTTCGCATGCAATTCATTGTTACAAAATCATAAGGCCTTACGTTTATACTAACAGTCACTGGCAACTGTTATTTCCTCATGTTAAATGCCATGTTGTTACCCTACTTAAAGGGCATACCTTTAACACGTTAGCATAGTGTTATCTTTCAGCAGGATGGGGCTCACCCACTATACCATAACTTTTCGACTTGGTTGGATGAAGCACTACCCCACAAATGGATAAGACGAGGTGGACCGGTTGAACGACCACCTCGAAGTCCTTGTTTAACTCTGGAGTTTTTTTCATTGGGTCATCTGAAATATCATGTGTTACAAAATCGCACTCGAACACTGTATAAATTAAAGGAGTGAATGCCGCAAGATAACACCGTCCGTTTCTATAACGTGCTTCGAACACTCAACTGTGCAAGCAACACAGAAGTGTTCAGTTTGAGCATTTAATATCTAAGTATGGATTGGTTACAGTTGAATAAAGTGAATATAAAGTTGAATATATTTACAGTTGAATATGGATGTGGACTATGTATAAGGATTTATTGGACACCCTGTATATATATATATAAAATAAACATAGACATATACTACACATACGTTATTTTCTTTTTTCGACTTCGCTCAGTTGTAAAACTATTCCAGAGGAAGGTATGCCTCCTCTCGGATCTGACCTTATAGGCCTACATCTCGAAATATTTTAAACGGTCAAGTAAAAGAAATACCTTGCATATTTACAAATAATCGCTTACTTTGGGTACTGCACTTACTTGAAATAAACCATTATTTCAAGCATTCTGCCGAATCTAATTAAATCACAAATGGTCTTCTCGGGTCTAATAGTTAGCGTGGGTGACTACTAAGATCAGCGGGACTGTCCTTGTGTAAGTGTTTCTATGTTGTATTAGACATCAGGACAAGCTTAATAGAGCTTCTAAGGAGTTGGCAAAATTCGAAGCGATTTCGTAACATCTAGGTGAGTTGTGAAAATTTGTAATTTTTTTAGAGCAAAATTAACGGGAGTTGTCAAAATCGAGGCAACTTGGCAAATCTAAGGCAGTTTGGATAATGAAGAGACGGCAAAATTTAGAGCAGTTGGCAAAATTCGAAGCCACTTAGTAAAATACAGGTGAGTTGGCAAAATCGGCACAACTTGGCAAAATCTTAGGGAGTTGGCAAAATTAGGAGTGACTTGGAAAAATGTTGGGGAGTTGGTAAAATTGGGAGTGACTTGACAAAATCGTGGGGAGTTGGCAAAATTCAGGTGATATGCAAAAATTAGAATTTTTTTCTGTAAAATTATGGCGATTTGGCAAAACTTAGGGAGTTGGCAAAATCTAGGGACAGTTGGCAAAATTCGGAGTGACTTGGCAATATCGTGGGGAGTTGGCAAAATTCAGGTGAGATGTGAAAATTTTAATCTTTTTTCTGTAAAATTATGGCGTGTTGGCAAAATTGAGGCAAATTTGCAATATCTAGGAGAGTTGGCAAACCTTGGGGGAGTTGGCAAAATTCTGAGTGGCTTTGCAAAAATCAGGTGTGATGTAAAATTGGGATTTTTTTCTGTAAAATTGTGGCGAGATGGCAAAATCGAGGAAACTTGGCAAAATCTAGGCAGTTGGCAAAATTCGAATCCACTTGGTAAAATAAGGGCGATTTGTGAAAATTGGGATTGTTTTTGTGAAATTAACGAGAGTTGGCAAAACTGGAAACCACTTGGTAAAGTATAGGTGAGTTGTGAAAATTGTGATTGGTTTTGTGAAATTAAGGAGAGTTGGAAAAACCGAGAACTCTTGGCCAAATCTAGGGGAGTTGGCAAAATTCGAAGCCACTTGGCAAAATACAGGGGAGCTGTGAAAATTGTGCCTTTCTTGTGCAATTAAGGAGACTTGATAAAATTCGAAGTGACTTGGCAAATTCAGGGAAGATGCACAACTTGCGATTTTTTTCTGTAAAATTACGCGAGTTGGCAAAATCTAGAGTAGTTTGCAAAATTCGAATCCACTTGGTAAAATATAGGCGAGTTGTGAAAACTGAGATTTGTTTTGTGAAATTAAGGACAAATTGAGGAAATTAACAAAATGAAAGGCAGTTGGCAAAATTCGAATCCACTTGGAAAATACGGGCGACTTGTGATAATTTGGATTGGGTTTGTAAAATTCAGGATAGTTGACTATAATCGAGAAAACTAGGCAAAATCTCGGGGAGTTTGAAAAGTTTTAAGTGATTTGGCAAATTTAGGAGATATATAAAGATTGGGATTAGTTTCGTGAAATTAAGGGGATTTGGACAAATCAAGGGAAAATTCACATTGACATGCTACAATTCTGACGAGATGTAAACATTGGAATTATTTCTCTGAAATTATGGGTAGTTGACAAAATTGAAAGTTAAATGGCAAACTACGGTCAGTTGACAAAATTGGAAGTCAAAAAACAAAATGAGAGTTGTAAAAATTTGCCTCATCCCCCCCCCCAAACGGAGCGAAAATCTAAGTAAGTTTGCTCAGTTGGCAAAATTTGAATTTCGAGTTGGCAAATCTTTGATTTCTCCCCCCCCCCCAACCATAGTCCTTCGCTACGCCCCTGGTGGAAGGGACCCATTGGAACAGCTGTTGGGAGACAGATGGCAGCCTCTCGTCAAGGCCATCCAGCATGTTCTTTAACGTGCACAGTGTCCAGTTCAGCGGAGTGACACAGGAAGTTTTGCACATATTTGCATATGCATGTTTCGTTTATCAATAACGTATGTCCTTGCCATTGATAACCTGATCTGCTTATTAATCTTGAAAGTTCAAATCCGAAAAGAGTAATCAAATGCAATGTGGGGTGCTTTGAACTAACTTATAAGTTATAAGTGAATCCTACATAGGAATATTTTTTTTGTTTTAAACATTTTGAACTCATTGTAGCTTATTTAAATTTCAGGAAAGGAGATGTGATTAACGATGCCATTTCACACCAAATACGGGAAATGTTCCTCTGATCAGGAAAATTATCTGGCTGGCCAGATCTGACCGCAGAATCAGTTTAAAAATATAACCTCTATCCTCTCAGTATCTCTAGGAAGAGACATATCAACAGCTTCTGAAACACATGTAAGTTTTCTAAACCACATCATAGATATTGGGTTTTATTTTAAAGATAAAACACTAGAATTTTTCACATCTTTGATGTGATTGTAAATGAAAGGAACAATTCCTTTTCTCTCTCAATTAGTCAATGACCACAATATTTTAGCCTTTGCTGTCCAGGTTACCTCCTCACCCAAGATGCCTATTTTGAAACTACCTAACTTTTCAAATTATATTGAAAAGAAATACGCAGGCAGCAAAGGTGTAGCCTTCTTCATAAACAAACATATCCCACAAGTCCAGATTTTACTCCCTACAAACAACACTAAACTGGAAGCTATAGCCATACGACTACGGATTGGTTCAGGAACTTTCTCTTGACTGAATATTTACAACTCTGGCCAGAATATAACAGAAGAAATCTTCTCTGAATTGATTGATGCCTGTCTTCCCCCATAATTCTTTGTGGGAATTTCAACGCTCACTACGCTTTATAAGTGGGGGAGACACATACATCAACCAGAGGAAAAACCCTGAAAAATACACTACTGGCCATTAAAAATGCAACACCAGGAAAGACAAGAGATATCAAAGTCATATTTAGTGAATGCATAGCTTATGTTATAAGGATCAAATGATTACAAATACGACTCGGTTAGACTTGTAGAATACAAAGAAATCAGTATATTGTGTAGCCACCATAACCACTGTTACACGATCCGGCATTAAGAGGACGAAACGTCGGATGTGTGTTTGGGGAATGTCAGTCCATGCAGTTTCGATACGTAGCAAAAGTTCATCTGTTGTAGCAGCTGCTGGTGTCTGGTGTGCTAGCTATCATGAGATCACAGATCAGACATGTTCATTTGGGATAGATCCAGTGAATGCGCAGGCCAAGGAAGAAGTGTCACATGGTAGCTATCCAGGAACTTTTGGATGATGCATGCCACAGGTAGTCGGGCATTGTCCTGTTGGTAAATGGCATCAGAGAAGATAAGGTACGATCATATGCTACAACACTTCAGTGATACAATGCTGGCTGTTCAAAGTACCGGTAACGAGTACGATGCGTGTGTGTGTGAGTGGAGTCCAATGGCACCCCATACCATAACACCATACCATAACACCTGTATGGAGCTGCATCATGCATGTCTCACTGAGCCTGTCGCCACGGCATCACCAGATACGGATTCGTCCATCATTGTGTTGCATACTGAAGCAGGATTCGTCTGAAAAGACGATGCGATGCCATTTGCACTTCCATTCGCGACGGTCTTTGCACCATTGCAGTCACATACGCTTGTGTTGTAGAGTCAATGATAGCCGAAGCAATGGTCACCTAGCAAAGATGCCTCAATGCTGCAGACGACATGGAATTGTAAGTGCAGACACTGGTCGGTGCGCAACAATTGGGCGACGGTCAACAGGACGATAGTCAAGTGGGCGACAGTTAACTGTGCGACCGTCATTTGGGCGACATAAACTTAAAACGTTTTTCACGTTCAGCAGGCATACGATTTGGCGGATTTTTTTTTTTGGTAAATATTGGCAAAACATATATAAATATAAATATGGTTAAGACTTATGAGGTATGAGTTATAAGTTATGAGTTATTTCCACATAATTAAAAAAACGCTAAAACTAATCGAGACCTAACGACCTAATCTGACCTAATCTTACCTGAGTGAATTTGCCACCGATATTCTAATTTTCGATAAATTTAAAAAATTTATATTTTCGAAGAAATGATCATTCGAGGAATTGATTATCCAAAAAATTTACTTTCGAAGAACTAGTTTTCGAAGAATTCGTTTTCGAAGAACTTACCGTGAATCTAAAATAAACATGCATAAGAGCAAATCATTTTCAAAAATGAGTTAGAAGTATTTTAATTATCATCATCATCATTATCCTCAAGCAGCCATGGACTACGAAGGTCCAACCAGAGCGTGCAAATTAGTTCTCCAAGCAAGTCTATCCTGAGCTACATCAGCTACATCTGGTCATTGCACACCAATTCTAATAAGGTCCTGTTTGACATTGTCAGCCCACCGCATCCTAGGTCTTCCCCTCTTTCTGAAAACTTTATGCATACTGTTCATAACCCTTATTCGCCAATCTATAATTATCCATACGGGCAACATGGCCAAACCAAAGGAGACCATCTCTGCCACATATGCTGCTTAAAGGAGGTTGCCAACTCCTTTGCTTAACCTCATCATTAGTTACAAAGTTCAACCACCTAATGCCCAAGATACTGCGTAAGCATCTGGAATCAAAATCATCTAGTTTCCTGTTATCTTGTTTACAAAGTGTCCAAGTTTCACTACTATAACTAACCTTAAAAAGAACCAAACTATTATAGAATCTAATTTTAGTCTGTAGGTGTATACGCCTATTTCTCCACACTCTCCGTAGATTCTTAAAAGTCCCGGCAGCAATCCCTATCCGTCTGATAATCTCATGCCGCACATCACCAGCATCTGCTACATAGCTCCCAAGATAATTAAACTGAGACACATGCTCAAGATTCCAACCATTCAGATTAACTGAATCACAGCCTGCCTGACCAATTTTCATCACTTTAGTTTTCTCTCTGTTTATAACCAAACCTATTCTACTAGCAGTCTCATTAACAGCTCGAATGAAAGAGTTCATCTCATCAATATCATTTGCCAAAAGGGCTAAATCATCAGCATAATCTAAATCAGAAATTTTGGTATCTCCAGCCCATTTAAGGCCGAAATCTTTCTCTTGAAGTGAATTTCGCATAACATAATCAATGACCAAACTAATGATAAAAGGAGACAAAATGAACCCTTCTCGAACACCAGAAGCAATGCTAAACCAATTGCTACAAGCCTTACCAACTCACACATGACTCAGAGTTATTATAGAGAGCCTTCATTATGTTAACTAACTTGTCTGGTATACCATATGATATCACAATCAATCACAATTTATGACGATCAACAGAGTCGAAAGCCTTTTTGAAATCAGCAAAGCTAGCAACCAAAGGTTTCTGAAACTCTAAAATTTCTCAAGAATCTGCCTAATAGATAATATCTGATCTACACATCCCCTACCACTTCTGAATCCACATTGCTCATCTCTCAATTGCATGTAAACCAGATTCTTAATTCTATTAAGCACAATCATGCAAAGAACTTTCCCTTGAACAGAGAGTAGACTGATACCCATATAGTTATCACAAGAACTGGGATAATCTTTTTCTAAAATAGGGATAATAATATCTGTTGTAAAATCCTTAGAAACCATGTCTTTATCATAAAAGATATTCAGAATTTTAGTCATTCAAGTGGTAACCGAAACATTTCCAGCTCTAAGCATTTTCGTAGAAATTTAATCTACCCCTGAGAATTTAAGTAAAGTTTAGAAACAGACAAAATAACTTCAGATTGTGTTATAGGGTCAGCATTAAACCCAGTAATGCATCTATCATCATTACCAAAAATGGGAGTAGAACTAATAACATTGTTTAGAATATCACTGAAATGCTCAGCCCACCTTTCCATGACAGAGTCCACACCTTCTATAACCTTACCTTGTTTATCCTTCAATCCCTGTATATCTGTCTGTTTTATACCACACAAAACATTAACTATCTGGTACAGCTCTCTGCTGTTGTGCTGCCTAACTGCTTCCTCGGCTTTGTCAGCCAAGCCATCAAGCCAAAGACTCTTTTCAGCAGCTAACCGATCCTGTACACGTTTATTAAGCTCTCTGTAATGCTTTCTAATATGACTAGTAGGGTATTGATTAAGGACATTCCTGCAATTCTTTCTTTCTGAAATAAGATCAAGTGCTGTATCACTCAAATAATTCTGCCTCCTTTGCTCCTTTTTTCTAAAAGCGTAATCTTAGTTTCCAAAAAAGCCTGTTTAAAATGGTCCCATTATTCCTCATCTGCAATAGTCAGAAAACCATGACTGTCATAATGACTAAGTAACCTATCATGGTAAACTTTAGCAACATCTAGGTCTTTCAGAGCTTCAGTATTAAGGTTTACAAGACAACTTTTAACAAGATAAGGGTCAGATCCAATTTTAGCTCCCCTATATGCCGTGGTATTCCTAACAGATCTAGCCCATTTCCTGTTAATTAATATATAATCAACCGTATTCTTATGCAACCCATCAGGTGAAACCTATGTTTACTTATGTATGTCGCGTTGTTTGTAATAAGCGTTAGTTATTCTGAAACCATTGAGTTTACTTACCTGTAGGAGACGTTGCCAATTGCCATTGCAGCTACCAATAGCAAAACGGCCTATCACCCCTTCCCAAAGGTCAGAGTCAGTACCAACTTTGGCATCGAAGTCGCCTATAACAAGAGTAATATCTCCATTCTTGATAGAATTCAAAATATTCTGTAGTTTTCCGTAAAACCTATTTTTCTCATCCTCAGTTGGGGCATAACAACAGAAAACATTCAAATCTTTAATGCTTGTCTGTAATTTTGCTGTAATAAACCTTTCATTAATGCACTCATATCCTAGAAGATCATCACTAGCGTGTCTGGTGAGAAGCAGACCCACGCCTTTTGATGCTTATTATCATCAGTCCCTGAAAAGAGAAAATTAAGATTATTTTTAAGAATCTGACCTTTATCTGTCCATCTGGTCTTTTGCAAGCCGAGAATATTTAAATTTTAACGGTGGAATTCTTGTGTGAGGATATCAAGAGAATAAGCTCTGTGCAGAATCCTCACATTCCAATTACCTATGGAGAGAAAATGGTTAGTGGGATGTTTAAGGAAAGTATGTTTATTGAGAGGGGGAATGGCGACAATATCAAACAGCCCCCTAATCGCGGACATGGGGCAAAGACCCGTTCCCCCACTACTAAAGGCTGAAGCCATCTACACTGGAAGACTTCCTCCAATGTAGAATTTGACGATGCCAGTAGAAGCAAAGCGTTCAGGTGCCTGTGATGACCTCTGCTCAGGATTATCCACCAGCTTACAAACATATCCTGTGAATCTATTCACTTGGGGCTGGCAGCCCACAAACAAACAGAAAACACATCGGAAGATTTTCCCTCCACAGAAGCCCACCAGTGCAGCAAATTCATGATCCATAATCAAGCTCAGAGCCATAATTCAGACCAGTCCAGTGGGCTTATATGGTCAGCACCAGGACCCAGTGTGGTTGACCAATCCTCAGCAGGGTAGAAAAAAAAGAAAAGTAGCCATAGTTTTCCAGATCAGTAGGCCAAACTAATCTGGCAGCCCTCCCCTTCCGTTCACTTCCACAAGAGAGTATCTCTTTTGAAAGGTACTAACGGTCTGCACCACGAGAAGGCAGGGTCGCATATTAGGTGCTAGGCCTGGCCGGTTCTATGCATCATCACAGGGGATTGGTGCATAGCACTCCTTCCAGTGACTGCCTCATTTTTAAATCATTTTCGAACCACGTTTTTAAAAATCTCTTTCTTAAATGATTCTACAAATTTTGAGATGTGATATAAACGAAAATATTTATTAACTAGCTGACTCATTTTTTGCATGGGAATTTTTGCATTCAAATTTTATGTTTAGAACTTTCTTTTAACTCGTTTCTCAAGAAAAACATTATTTAAATTTATCTGGTAGTAGATTTATCTGCCAATTCAGTCAGACTTAGATTCTGAGCCTGGGTTTTGCACATTCATTTATCAGTCAAACACCTCAGATAGCATTCCCCTCACACCAGACCCAAGAGCAATACATAGACAAATGGATAAATATATACAAAATGGCAACCAAAAATTATGAAGTAGTTCTTGACCTTGAATTTACTCTCTAAGAAATAGCAATATCTGTACCGTCAACAAACTCTAAATCTGCAGCTGGACTTGACCAGATCACAAACAAAACACTCAAACTCTTACCAACACCTGCTCTACATAGACTACTTGTCGTCATGAACTTCCATTGGATAACAGATACTTTCCCTGAATCTTGGAAACAAAGTTATATTGTCCCACCACTAAAACCTGGCAAAAATAAAAGTGAGTACTCCTCATACTCCACATACTTTCAAACACTACGTTAAAGCTGGCAGAGAAAATGGTGAAATCTACACTAGAATGGCAACTCACAAAATATAACACACTACAGCCGCAACAAACAGGATTTGAAACACATAAATCTGCAATTGACAGTTTCTTGGATTTTTTAACAGATATCCAAACTGGCTTTGCATTTGGCCACACAGTCATTGCCATCTTCTTAGACATTAAACAGACTTTTGATAATGCTTCACCAGCTTCACCAGCTTTTAGTGCAATGGGCCTGTGTGAGGAGCATTTAGTTTTATTCTTGCCTTCTCTTTGAATTATCCCATAATGGTATTGGAGGCCATAACCTCACTTTCATTCGTAACCTCATTTCCAATAGACAGATTTCCGTTAAATTAGATACACACTTCTCCAAAACCTACATCGCAAATCATGGTTTTCAACAGGGGAGCATTCTTTCTCCGACGCTCTTCAATACTGTTCTTCCCAAACTGCCTTCTGTCCTACCAAAAGATGTCAATATCACTATCTATGCAGATGATGTCACGCTTTGGAGTAAGGAACGACACTTTCGTGCTGTTGAAGAAAGAATGTAAACTCTACTCAATTCAGTTTACAAACACTTTGAGACATGGGGTCTTCAACTTTCCCCTGAAAAAACCGCTGCCGTCCCTTTTGCAAAAAAAAAGAACTCCCCAACATCCATTTGCACATCGGGCACTCCCCCATAAACATTTCCCATACATATAATTTTCTTGACATAATTTTAGATTCACACCTCCGCTGGAGGCCTCAAATTACCAAACCTTGCACATATGGCCTAAAAGATCTCAACATGCTAAAATATCTCTGCGGTCATGGGTGGGGTCCCCCGCAGAGACAAATGCTCACAGTTTATCATGCCATATTTAGGTAACGCCTTGACTATGTCAGCACAGGAATAGCTACTGCTTCCAAAACACAACTAAAAAAATTAGACATTTTACAAAACAAAGCATTCCGAGTTTGGCTACGTCAACTACCCATTTACATATGGAAGCAAACTGCCCCCCACTCTATATTAGAAGACAACACGTCCTACTTAACTACTTCTTGCTAATTGCCACATGTCACCACCAACATCCATTAATACTAAACTTCAGACTCAATTGAGATAAAGTTTGCATCATTCGCACCTCAGACAAAGTGAAATTTTGCAGAAAGCCCTGAACTCCACCAACAATCCACTCAACTTTCCCCACACCCCCGCTATGTGTACCTGGACCTGGCTGACTATCACAACTTCATATCAACAGTTGCGCAAAAAAACATTCCACATACAATTACCTTAACAAACTCATCATGGCAGATATGATAAACAAACACTCCCAACAAGATTTAATCATTTACACAGTTGGTTCCCTTGCTATAGACAAACAGCTACAGAGGGAGTTTATATTCCCTCACAAAACTTAAAAGAGGGTTACAAATTTAATTCCAATCTTAATATTATTATAAATTAAAAGGATGTGCATTGAGCGTGAGTTAAAAAAAATAGTTATAATATATATATATTAAAATATTTTAATATATCTATTTAATGATTATTTATACAAGTATGGGAATTTAAATATTGAACTAAATATGCTTATGACTAATTGTTAATAGAACATTATATTCCAATATCCTTAATACGACATTCAAATCAACAAGTCTTAAGAGTCGAACTATCTTAGTTAAGTAGCAAACCACATTATCAAATAAAGCTCTACTTATCAATTTATCAAACAAAAACAGGTTACATAAATCAATTATTAATAAAACTACTTTACTTTGCAAGAATACATACAAATGCAGGAAAATAACTCTCATAACTTCAGGATATCCTTAAATTCATACCCCACACCCAAATATTTCCTCCCACCTAATTGACCACATCCCCTCCAAGTTAAAATCACAAAATTAAGAATTGGGCACCCTAAATTTAATAACTTCCCTCATACTATACACAAAGAACCCACACCCCCTCACTGCACACAGGTGGAATCAGTAGAACATGTCCTCCTTCAATGCCCACATAACTCCGTGTCCAGGAAACTATTATTCACCACCCTAACTAATTTCAACATTCCTCAACCCACTCTATCAAACATTCTACACCCCTCTTCAAATTCTACTAGAGAACGCATTTAGACACACCTCATTCATTTTTTGAAAGAGACTGGTGACTTCCATCGCATTTGAGCTTCCCTTCTGGTTGGGACTTATTTGAAATTTACCTCTTTCTTGAAAGAAATAATACTTTTCTACTCTCCTAACTGCTCCACCAACTGCCCTGGTTCACTTCTGTCATTTCATGCTACAGATCGCTTTCTAAACCCATCCATCCTATCATATTGTAACCCACATGACATTTTCATTACTTTAGCTCACCCTGTTAGCTGATTATAATCTTTTTTTCTTATACTTTGACCTTCATACACCCCTATTCAAATATAATCTTGCTCTTCTCCCCACCTCATTTTGTTGCAATACAAAAGGATTAGCAGCCATCTCCTAGCTTTTGTTTGCTTCTCTTGAACACACTCCCCACTCTTCTCTTGCGGCTGTCACTCATGCAATAGGATTAACCTAATGTCAACCCAGCCTAAATTAGCTCACCCTTTCCCTGATCCAGCTGCTTGGGCTCTCTTCCCCTTCCACCTAATAACAAACTACTGATGCTAATTGCCCTTCCCACCTCACACTACCACTGCGGACCCATTCTTTCAAGATAAAACTTATCTGAATAAATTACAGTAGAAAAGGAAAACATAGCAGATCTCCTCAAATAAACTAAAAAGGAAATATCAATTCAGTGTAAAAATTTCAAAACCTAAATAAATCATTACAGAGCTACAAAAGGCAAAATATATCTATTTAAAACCTTTGGTCAAATGAACAGCAGGAATTGTATGTAACTCATTTCAATCTCAGTAAATATAATAACCTCCCGACACTCACCCTAACCAAATGATCTTAGATGAAGCAATTTAACTGACCACCTCAAAAAAAAAAGATTAATATTTTTACGGAATATCTACTAGGAAAAATGAAAACCTATTTTTAGCTCAAACCCTGAGACAAAAGACTAAAAGAAAAATAAATCTCACCCACTTTACTAATATACGTATACGTAGATGCTTACAACTCCTCCTCATGTCATTTTACATGCTTGTACTTCGACTTTAAATGATATATTTGAAACCTCAAATATCAGGCAACTCTATATCTCTAGTGAACTCGCCCTATCTAACATAACCTCTAGATAATTCTATGACTCATCAAAAAAAAAATTCATTGACAACCTTAACACCAAAAAATTATCCTCCCTTTACAGTTTTCGTGACAATCCCACAACTCGAATTCCCATTGGATGTCCTCCCCCCACAAATAAATGCAACAAAGATAAATAAATAAAACGTCCTTCTAAGGACTACAGCGTCAAAAAGTCCTTTTAAGAACTAATCATAAATACACGCCAGCACCTACAAGCCAACACGAAAAGTCCTTTTGATTCTTTCTTTTCAATTGTGTAGAGATTAATATTGCTATCTTCTAAAACACGAAGAGGTACTAAAATTTAAAGCTTTCAATTATCTTATTGCTCCACTGTAAACTCAATTCATCGCTTCTATAAGTTTGATTTTGTATTACGATGCAGAGGGCAAAATAGCTTTTTTCCATGCTGATTACATTTAGGTAATCATTTTGTTCCCAGCATGTTTTAGTTTTTCACATAGCTTTGCACCATGAAAACACGATTTAGGAAAAATGCATCCATAATATCCAGAAAGAGATTGATATTTAATGGATTTGAGAAGAGAATGAACAAGGATCGAGATCAGTTTGAACTGTTCTGTACTTTGCCAGCATTAAAATATAATCCGAAACGATTTACTTCAAAATATTTCCTGCTACATCAATAAAGCAAGCTGAAATCAACAGCAGACACATCATCAAGTACTGAATGATGCATTTCTTATGACATATTAATATGTTTTTCTTATGGCTTTTCTTTCGGTCTTCGTATATTACTTTTTCCTTTCAATTTCATTTCTCAAAATTCGTTCGCACTTCAACCCACAGACATTCGTGCCACGTCTGTGATAAATGAGGCAGTTCAGCAGCTTCGAAACCGCACGAAACTCGAAGATCATCTGTGACCCATTCCTTCTCCCCATCTCCATCAGTCACCATCCAAGTCTGTTGTAGCGTCATTTGTCGCCTGCCGTTCAGTGATGGACAAAAAACTCGCATCCACTTTCTCGTCCATATCCAGAGGGGGGGCATATCTAAGAGTGACGAATTGCCTTCTTGTAACCGTTGCTACCTTAGTATAGTGACGTATTGTAAGAGACAAAAAAAATTGCTAACAAAATGTTTTTTTTTTTCTCTTCAAATACCTTTTTACGAAACTTTTAGGTAATGGTCTTCGTTCTGCCTCATACAAAATATAGTATAAGATTGTTCAGTGATTGATATATGATATATACATAGTAGAATAAATTAAGAAAACTCCGCAAGCAGCTTCTTTCCGCAAAGGTTCGATACGAGTCTCTCAGTTAAATAACCATTGGGAATATCTGTGACGATGGCGAGACCTTATGAAGAAAGACAACACAGGAAAGGAAACTTCCATACCTTGTCCTGGGCTCGAATCCATATTCTTTTTATCAGAAGAAACAGTAGAAATATTGAACTTTTTCATATTTGTACAATTTCGTTAACACAAAACTCAACAAACGATTCTTAACTGGTGTACTACTGAGAAAGTCTAACTGCTGCTCAACTGCCATAGCCTTTGTTTGTCGTGGATTAGCTCTACCTACTACAGTATCTATTTAAACAAATTTCGCTATTTTAGTCGTTTTTATCTTTATTTAGGATTCACGTTTTATTTCATTTTTTATTAATGAAATAAGAAAAGTAAAGGTTATAGTATGTTTCGAAATGTAACTGAGTACTCGTTCTCTAGTTTAATCTAGTTAGTTTTGTAGTAAAAGGAATGTGTAATTATGTTTGCTCTTTGCACCATATACTCTAATGGTAGATTTTAGTAATATGAAACTGTATGTTAAATAGTTGATTTCCTGTAACGTAACCTAATATCATTTTCATTGCTAACGAAAAGATTCGATATTCAGTTTTAACTCATTACAGAAAAAAAATCCATGAACTATTCCCTGTTAATAAATATTGACAGTCAATGTTGAGTGCGATCAGCTACACATTGCATATTAAAAACAACGCAATTTCGTCATGGTTTATATACACTTTTAAGATAAAATAGCAATGTCAATATTCTAAAAAAATTGTGTAAGAGGGAAATATGTTTTTACGATGAAAAAAAAACATTACAGATCTACGAAACAGATTCAGATTAACAATGGGGATATTAATTTCAGTTTCATAAAACGAAGAGAAATAATCTTCAGAGACGAAAATTTGAAGATTTTAACATTCTAGTTAATTTTAGTTTTCGAAATAAATATTGGAAACGAAAATGCGTTGATATCTTCATGATTACTACAAAAACACACAATAACAATTTAAAAATCGATTTATATTGCAAACAATTAGTTGTATATTCATAACCATTGTAGTTCTGAATGCAGTTTGTCTTGCATATGCGAAGGCACAATTAGATGCATCATTAAAGATACAAAATATTGCTTACGGTCGTTATTTGGAAGCAGAATATATTTCTTTTCATTTCAAGCAGAAATGCTCGTAATTTTAAATGCAACTTCAGGCAGTCTTAGGTAAAAACTGTTTTGTAGAAAGGAAAGGAAATTTTTGAAAGGTATATCGTGAAATACCTTAAATTTAAATAAATGTTTTATCATTTTGCTAAATCATAAGTTTTAACAATTCTGTACACAACTCAGATTAAGTCAACTCTTTGCAATCATACACAGGTATTCATATTTGTTAATGCAAAAAAATTGTGGAATTCTTATTCGTCTTAAAATGAGAAAGAATCAAGCAGGGAAATCAAAAAGAATTACGCTTGCATACTTTGGCGTCATATTTTAATCAAAATGAATGGACTGGAATAATTTTATTTCTTCTTCTATGCTTCATTTTTCCCTATAATGTGTGCACATTAAACGGAAAGCAGTGCAGAGCGACTCCGAGATAAAAGCCTCTACCTATCTATTTATTAGATGCATTTTAAGAACAGGAAAAGAGAACCGAACAAATTATAGCTTTGTTTTATTAAATAAGGACCTGCGATGGAAGCGAAGCCATTTCAAGAAACGGAACTAATCTATTAGATAGTGAACGATGCGCTTCGGCAAATCCTTCATAAATAAGATATTACATTTCTGACATGATGGCCGCAAACGTTTACGCTATCGGATTATTCTGCATTTCCATGGATGGCACTTCCGATTCTAAATTGTCATCGGTTGCTTACGATACTGCAAGCGTATCTTTCTGCAAAGAATGAAAGAGTATATCAAAATATGCAAATTAGAAACAACGGCGTTGCGAATGATGCCCAATATCGCGAATAAACCAGCAATAAAAAAAGTGCTAAAATTTCTTAAACGAAGAAATGCGGACAGAATGTGAAAAATTTTAATATAAATTCTTATGGATATTAAACATAAACTATAGCTACCACAGTTAATGCTAAGATTGTAGTAATATTCAATTTCTCATCATAATTTTCTATATGAATAGTGACACAAAATTATATTTCGCTTATGATTATAAACATACATAAATTAATCATTGCTCACGTTATATTTTGAAAGTAGTTTAACAAATGAGATTCTAATTATTCAAATACTCCATCAATTATTTTAAATCTTATTTGCTAGAAGTCTTTTAAAATTTTAAAATTTCGATATTTGCAATGTTAATTACAATTGCAATATTACAAAAACGGAAAAACAGTAAGAAAAGATTCGTGAAGAACTGAACGATAAAATAAATATATTAATAAATTTATATAGAATTATCACAATGAGCTTATACATTAGAAAATGTTTGCCCTCTATTTCTACCGAAAACCGAAGGAAACGTCTCTGTTGCAAATTACTGGTCTAAATCATGATCATTTCCTGAAGTTTGAACGTCATTGAGGTATGAAAAGACGCCTCAGCTTTAAAGAATGCAATTCAATTGAAGCTAAGAACCTGAAATCTGTAGATTTAACCTTTGAGGATCGACGTGCTCTGGGAAAATAAAAGTGCTCGACGAACGACACCAAACGAAATATCTGCGCAATTCCCTGTGGTGTGATTAGATAGATATATCAATGGTAAAAAGAGTTATCATTGAGAAACTGCTGTGTTGGTATGTTAATTTGTTCTCCTAGATGCAGTATCCCTTCTTCATTTTGACAATTGGTAGCCTTTCATGATGCGCGTGGTTATCCTAAATAAAGAAATGCATTTTTATCGTTTACTCGTTTTTTAATACACCTATGTGTTCCAGTTCGGCTTTTATCGTAATCAGAAGCCTGAACAGAAAGCTGTTATGGTTCAGATGTAAAATGTGCGATCACAGATATTATTTGACTTGTTCAATGTTTTTCTTTTTCTCTTTTTTTTTTCTTTTTACTTTTTCATATTTTTCCATTTAATTTTATGGCTGAATCGCCCAAGTCAAAGAGTGATCAAAATAAACCGCAGCATCGCAGTTTTAGAGTAATTGAAAATATATATATATCAATAAAGAAGATACTTTGTACATGTAAGGTCTGGTATGTAATCAGTAGTCGGGCATCTTAACATGAAGGGATCTATTGACGAATGTACGGAGTGAACAATTTAATGATGGACTCTGAAACACGATGGACATGATTTACGACAAAGCATTGCTCCCTGTAACAACCGTGTGCCAATAGCATTCTTTAACATTTCTAATGTACCGCATAGAGCAAAAGTTGATAGGAAAAACATTAATGGAAGTAGACTTTCTTTTTTCCTGCAAAGGAATGATTTATTTCTGGGCATTCTTCTCTTATTCCCTTCCATTGTATAAGATAATGGTTATATGCCTTCACAAGAATGGATGACCTAATAGAGGAAGAGCAAACACATTGCTTGGACACAGCATGGGTAAAGATCTGCCTTGAGAAGAAAACGACTGGACAGTATATAGCCTTCATTCATAATGGGCAAGGACCGTCAAGTGATGTAACAACAGACGAGTAGCAAAGACGCCGAATATCATCTTGCGAATGGATGTGATGTGATGCAGTATCGCATCACACTTATATGCCTCTCTCGTGACCTTGCGAGGTTTCTGCCTTTTTGAGTTATGTCTTAAAGTTGCTCATTTACAAAGACTAAGATATGCTGATAATCATGAGTGAATGTCAAGAATAATATAATTTTTAAAGAAGAAGAAGAAACTGATTGAAATAAGGAAAATGATGTTCCCGAAATTGAGATCTTTGAAGGAAATTGTTTTGACATGTGCATGGAATGCTACGAAAAGGCTGTGGTTAATTCATCAAGGTACAAATTGTATCTTGAAATATATAACTCAACTTGTGCATTTTTCAGTAGTAAATTATAAATGATAATTTTTATAATTGAATTACTATCGTGAAAAATAATTAAATATTTGAAAACTGTTTCGAAGTATAAAACACATTACTCTCAGTGGTGGGCAAAATAAAGCTGCTGGCACGGTGTTAGAATACAAGAAAACCCTTATTAATTTACGTGAGAATTTTCGGGAAAATAGAAATACTATTATTAGTCAGTTAACATATTTTATAGTTTACCTTCTAAGTTTTCTAACATTTAAAAATTATAGTGATTTTTTCCCTTTCATACTAATGAGCTAATCCAAAACATTTATTTCCAATTGGTTGATTTGTTGAGCAGCGTTCTGTTACTACCAAGCATAATGAAGATAACAGGATTAGAAATTGGAGAAAGTAAAATTAATTTTGAATACCAATCGCCTTGAAAAATTTATTGAAACGCACTTGTCGAAATAAATGTAGAATTATTCGCAGTCCCCCAGCCCGCCACCCTCTTAATTTCCTTAGTCATTATCTGCCGCTACAAATAATGTACATTGCATTTAGGAAAGCATACGGACGAGATAAATACCATTGTTAATATTTTGAACTATTAAATGAAAAGATGGGATCTTAGAATTTATAATCCTGGTCTTTGAATCAACTCTTCAACAATCACTTTCCGAAATGCTTTGAAAAAGACTGAAAGCAACAATGTGAGATTTGAACTACGAAATAGTGTAGATTTATACACTATTTTCTGTTGTCATATTCCCGCATTACCGTAAAATCAGTTTAAGAAAGCGAATATTTTTCTACTACTGAAAATCGTTAATTCCAATCTTTCTTTTTCTCATTTGTATGCAGCATAAATGTTTATTATTTTGATTCGCAGTAATATTTATTTTAATTTTTTTATTGAATAACTCTATTGATAAACATTAAAATTAAGATGTAAGGAATGATTCAACGCACGCATTTACAAAACATATTTTTAATAAAATGAAATTTAAAATCTGCCCGTCATAGTAACAACAATAATAATAACCAGCAAAAAACCAGGAGTAGAAAAATACAGCAAACTCGATGGAAAATTAAAAAAAAAAAACATTGGAGTAGTGTATTGTTTTCTGTCAGTAAGAAACTATGTTCAGAGGTAGCTATGCTCCGAGTGATGCGATAGAAAGTGTGTGCAGATGGCACACTCCCCCGCCTTCGCAGAACCTCTCAATAAATAAGAGATTAAATTCCTTTTCGGCTCTGATTTTAGGCAGCAGTTACAGGCAAGCCCCGTAGATGTTAGCGTGAAACTTGTGCATTGGCAGCTATTTCAAACACGCAGTGTCTGCTGTGTCTATCTTGAAGAATGATAATGTCCATTTCTTAGCTAAGGAGAGAGAGGAGGAGAGATGTGAAAGAGAGATGATGGAGAAATGAATAAGTGCGAAGAAGAGCCCAAGATTTTATTGCAGTGCGTGCGTCGCAGCCCACACACACTCGAGTCAATATGGTCGCCATATTTTTCAATCAACGGATGACATTCGATAAATGACATAACAACAGACATGCTTTCAGAAGAATGATCGATGGAATAAATGGGAAGCAATGAGTTGAAAGGTGGACTTTTAGACCTTTGTTTTAAAGTTTTTGACCTGATAGATATGCCATTAATCGACGAAATTATTTATGGATGAAAGAGTTATATACTCGTATGCAAAACATAATATCTGTCAAAGGTTTTATATGATAACATCTAGATTTCATTATTTCTTTAAAATGATGAATATTGGGTGAAAAACTCGAAGGTCGGATAATAATGAACACATACACAGTGGAAAAACAAAGTTTTCTCCTAAATCTGTAAGACGCAAAACTGCTTGAGATGTTAAAATGTCAGTAATTCATGATTTTTAACTATTTATGCCAACCTAAACTGTTGCCTTATTTCATAATATAATAAAGAATCTTACAGGGGTATTTTACCAGATTGGGGAAAAATTTCTTAATATAAACGTTATTAAAATCATCAAAAGTTCATATTTTATATATCCTAAAGATTACATTCGTATACAGGGTGGTTATATGAAAAGAAAACAAAAGCATTTTGGCTTTGAAAATTCGAATAAACACAGGTCCGAAAGAATAGAAATTGCGCAAATATATTACCAGGAACATGAGTCCAACAATTGCAGTAACCAATCAGAGCACTATGAGCATTTTATTTGCATGTATGAATTGCTATGAAAGTGCGAAAACACATAAGAATAAAACATAACATCAATGCGGAAATCAACGAGCTAAGCTAATAAAGCTTTATTATTACACCCACAGGACACCTAGACTCTCCTGAGAGAATTTCGCTATCTGCATGGAAATCTTCTTGAGCTCTGTACAAGTCAAGTCTTTTGATTTGATTACGAAGTTTGAGGAATCTGACTGCAACTACGACAGACCGAAGAACTAGCAGACCATTAGTTCCAGTCGCGCAGTAGCAGAGTTCCACCAAGCAATAACGAAACAGGACGGGGAAAGGCGAGATCGTTTTACCAGTGCTCATTTTATCAGTCGTCGTCTTGTATTACCGATTTCGACTGGGAAAGTGGATCCTAATCACACTGAGGACACACTCGTACATATGTAAGCGAAGTCACAATTTCAGAGGTCAAATAAGGATAAACAAGTCCACTTTATATTAGTTCTTAGCATAATTGTAGGTGAACAATGACCCGAATACATCCTTTGGACATACAAGTCCCACTTACTCTCACCAACTATAACACATGCAGGTTTCATCATTTGGGTAGAGGCAAACCCACATACAATAGTCCACCCCTACATGGAGCTAAGGTAACCGTATAGTGTTGATTTTGTGCTGCAGCCATTCTCCTTCGCAATCATAACAACGTGAGACTAGAGGATGTACGGTGACGGGAGAATGATATTACGCGCCTATTCGTTGCTCGCTTCTTCTTGGATATATTACGCGCCTATTCGTTGGTCGCTTCTTCTTGGATAATACGCGTCTAGTCGTTGCTCACTTCTTCCTAGATTGTACTAGAAGGGAATATTTAATAGAACTTTACTCATCCTATACCTACTCCTACCTTACGCCATGAGGTTTGTTAAGGATGTCCTGAAGATGCACTTTCATGATTGGATCATTTTTTTTGCTCTTTCCTATCAACTTCCCTCCTAGGTCTCCTTATCTCACTGTAGGAAACTTCTGATCGTGGACTACCTGAAAGTACCCTTGTACCGCTCTGTTCCTCGAATCGTTTTCAAAATCAGCGACTTCCTAGTCAGTCCATATTACCAGAGCTGTGCGTCGCTGAAGTAATGTCCGCCATTCAATGAATACAGTGAATGATAGAAACTAAAGAGAACCAAATACAACTCTGAGTATAGGATGAAATAGCTTTATTATAAATAATTACTTTATCCAGAAGTTTTTTCAATGAAGAACAATGTGGGAAGCTTTGTGTTTTTACCTCAACCATCATATCAGCGTAATGAAGAATAATTGATCTTTTCTAAGGTAAAATAGCTGATTTATTCATTATGTCGCCTATCATGGTCATGATTGAAAATGGGAGGTCAAAAAAAATGAAAAAAAAAAAAAACAGATGAAGGCCAAGATTTTGACCTGATAGAAATGCCATTAATCGACGAAATTATTTATGGATGAAAGAGTTATATACTCGTATGCAAAAACATAATATACTGTCAAAGGTTTTCTATGATAACATCTAGATTTTATTATTTCTTTAAAATGATGAATATTGGGTGAAAAACTCGAAGGTCGGATAATAATGAACAAATACACAGTGGAAATCATCTTCGTCTTCATCTGGCCTTTTCGAAACCAGAAAATAATTTTTTAAGTATATACTCGTTAATCTTGTTCTTCGATCTTCATTTGGTAAAGGGTTATGATATTCATGATCTTTAAAAAATATAACTCCCATTCCACACTAGTTCAAAATGTGAAATATATGCTGACAACTCTATTGTTTACCTTTTCGGTGTAATAGTATAACCCATTCTATGAGCAAAACAGGTTATTGATATACTATCGAAATTTTATTTCAAGCTTTTAAATTCCTTAATTGTACCTATCTGATTAGTGTGAAGTTAAACAAAACAACTTTTTTAAACGTATATAAAGCAAGTACATATAAAGTCATTTTGCATATATATATTAAAGAGTACAGTGGAATTAAATTATTTGAACCATTTCTATATTATAATTGATAACAAATATCGATCATTAATATGTTCCACTAGAAAGAAAATAGCCAGAACAATATTAAATCCTACTTAACATTCAAGGAAGTGCTTCTTTTCATTAAAATGTTTATTTGAAATTTGTAAAGTACTGTAGTTTTATTTTGCAGTTTAATGATAACCTGAAAAGTGGTGTAACTCTTCCCTATTACTTTCTGTTTTTTATTCCATGACGATTTAAATTCTTAAGTCAGAACAAATTCAAATTTAACTAGAGAAATATCTTTAGCCAAATGGAAAACGAACAAACGATTCCCTGATAACATGGAAGTTGTTCTGAGCACTGAGCCGTTGAAGATTTCCGCTCACAAGCAAGAGGCTGTGAAATGGCATTAGCTCTGTAATCAGAGAAACTGACATGTTATCGGTATGTCGCGGGTTCGAAACCTATTCAACTCAAGACAATATTTCTTCCTTAGTTTTTAATATTTATTGATAAACAATACGAATAAAAAAGTTGGGATTAACAACAAATTATCAAATACAGATAATAAAAAAAAGAAATATTTGTTTTCACTTTCTAACGTTATATTTTACAGTACGAAGATAAAAATTAAGTATTTTTATAAGAAAAATGCTTCCAAAGAGTATTTTTTAAATTATAACTTACTTTCCACTCTCATATTTTAAAATACTCTTCAGTATGTTTTTCTTTTGTTTCAGTTAACATCTGAGCATCAAATATAGTATTATTTTGATGTCATGTGACTTTAAACAAAAAACAGGTACAAAAAATAAACAACAAGACTTAAACAAGAAACAAGCAGGAGAGGATGTGAGATGAGGATGGAGAGCAGCATAACATGTGCGCACCTATTAATGAGACAGCGTCTGAGGAGGGAGGGAGAGTCTCCGTCACCAGGAGTTGAAACACGCTCAGAGACAGGAGGATTGTTATACCTGGAACAACCGATAGGGTTTCAAATGTGGGTGTGTGAGAACAACATTCACAACAGGCACTACTAACGTAGCGAGTTTCATTAGCTTCGTGAAGTCAGTTCTTTCTCTTAGGGTAGAAATCATTATCAAAGAATTTTGTGCGATTATGATATAGACTACATGACTAATGAGATGCTCATAAAATATAAAATCTGAATTCGCAGCTTAGTTTTCTTAATTTCCATATTTTTTGTCTACCTAAATAACATTTTTTTTTGTAGTAAGTTGTTTGTCGTACTTTAATTTATCAATTGCACTCTCTGAATTTTGCACTTAAATATTTGCCTACGAATAATAGGAATACTGATGCGTTAGCAGTAGAACGAAACAATACATGACTTTCACGGTCAGAAAATACATCACATTGTATATATTGCAGGATATCGGATTTATATGGAATAAGAAAAAAATTATAAATGATAACTTTAGTCAAATATTGTAAATAATTTTAAATGAATCTTTTCAAAAGTTTTAAGCATGTAACAAAATTATTTCATTGATCAATAGAACGAGGTGTTTCATATCATGGCCATTTCAGTTTCTGCAACTAAATAAAGACACCGAGAACGAACATTCCTTTCTTGAAGCTAATGATCTTCGCACATTACAATGCTACAACTGCTGCAAGGTGCTTTTGCAACTGCGAGCGTGCGTACACCATACACAACATGAACAACAAGTAAAGATCTCGTCGAATGGCCGCACCTATGATTGATACAGCGTCGGAGGTGGGAGGCATGGTTTCCGCTAACTGGAGCAAAAACACCGTCAAAGACAGGAGAATGGTCACACCTGAAGACAACATATGTCATTAGACAATACAGACAAGAATGTAACTTTGCATGAGTACAAACAATAACATATAAATCACTGCGTAATCAACATATTTATATTTAAGTCAAAATAATTGTTATTTTTGTAATATTGATTAACACAATCGATATTTTTATTTATCAAATGTTTCTCTAATTGCTGTCTTTTTCTAAATGTGTGGACTTGATTATTGGTTCAAAATAATAGTCAATATTGCTATGCTAATCATATATTTTATCATGTATCTTCCTTAAGATATAATTATACTTATTAGAAAATATTTACTATTTTTACCGAAATAATGATTTTTTTAATAATTAAATTTTAGGAAGTTATTTAAATTTGTGTAAGAAATTAAAAATGATGTTTTATTGATACAGACGTTATTGAAATTCTAATCATGTGAGTCGAAAAATAGAATGTTTGAAACTTTGTCAATGATTATTTTACAATAATTTTATCATCCATTGCATAATATTTCTAAAAGGATTTTGAAAATAGCTGAGAAAGATAAACTTAGATATGACAGAAGAAATCTAATGTACTAGTTATGAAAGCTAACATCCATGAAGCTTCATGAGTCATCGACATCGCTGAAGCATTCAGGAGAACAAATGTTATTTGCATAACTTTCATTTTACTATATACCGAAATTTTTTGACGTAAAAGATTTGTTTATCGAAGTAAGGGAAATGTGTTCAATAACCCTTGAGAGTTGGTTTATTTTATTTTTTTTTCAAGTTTATGCTACAATCTGCAGTTCTCCCGTTACGCTGTATTCTTTTTCTTTCGGTGTTCAAAAAATAATATTTATTTCAAATTGTTTTCTCCTTTATTTCTTGAGCTGTGAAATAAACAAATCTTAATACACTGCTTTTAAGACTTCTGTATATTGTCAAATAATATTAATATAAGATACATAAAAATAACAATATTTTGCCTTTTATATTATTGATTTATTATGTATTAAACAAAAATTATATTTTCACATTAGCCAACAAAGTTGTCCACGTTATTTTGCTGTCTTCTCTTCCACGAATTATTGGTCCTATTACTGAAAATTCAAACCTTATTTATACAATGACAAGCACATACATAATAACAGATTTACGCTAACTATAACACTGGAAAACTTTATTACAAAACATCATAGTATCGCAAAATTCATGAAGGACAAACCATTTCTGCCAGCCAGCTACACTGAGAGTGATTTCAATTGTCTTTAATTTAACAGTACTGTGCATACGTTATGCACCATTATAGACACAAAGTGCTGGGAACACCACCCAATGGTAATTCCTGGAAATCGTCATATCCATGTCCATTACCCATTCTATGCATCATACATGTCTAATGCGTAAAACGGTTGTTAGCAATGATGATGGTTTGATTTGTTTCAGCAGACCTTCAGCAAAACCAAAAACAAGTATTTACAACGTATTTTTTTTTTCTTAGGGATAGCAGATATTTGCTTTTGACGCCGTTTTAAACAAAGCTTTAATTTTTGGTAAGTGGGAAAATCACATTATCTTCCGCAGACTTGGAAAATCTAATTTACTTTCATTACACCACTTCTTTTCGTGAATCGCAAATGACATTTCCGAACAATTGACTTTTATAAAGAAACTCAACCACGTAAGACCCACGTCGTTTTCTTGATTTTCTAGTTAATATAAACAGAATAAATTGTAATAGTTATTGCACAGTAGACTGTGATTATTAATAAAAATAGTAAAATGATTGAATAGTTGTGCATAAATAACAAAAGCCGAAAACAACTGAAAAAACAGTTGTACATAAATAACAAAAACCGAAAACAACTGAAAACATAGTTGTACATAAATAACAAAAACCATTAAAGCAAATTAATCTGTCACCTAACATAAACTACCTTAACTTTGAACTTACACTCCCAATAACTCATAGAAGTCTATTAATGCTACAAATGGAGTAGTTAAAAATAATAGCTTCCCAAGAATTTAAATTATTGGCAGTACAAAGGCAGCAGATACAGTCATGTAAAATAGGAGATGCATCCGTATACAGTTTATCTGTTTTGACTTAAATACCGTTCGACTAGCTTCTAGTGCAATTACAATCCTTGAGTCAAAGTGATTTTCTAAAAAAGCATTCATTTTAATGTATTTATATGAAGAGAAAGAAGTGCTATTATATTATGTTTCAAACCAAGTAAAATTATTTTCTAGCCAAAGTGGGTGCTTAAATTTCCCAGATAAAATTAAAGCCGAATTCTCGAATATCGATCTAAGAGCAACCGTCCCGTTAAATCTAGAATCCTTAGAAAAGAAAGAATAAAACTTCGAGAAATGCATTTTAGGAAATCTATTGTCATCCATCTTTAAACGTTTCATCCAATAGCTCAAGATTACTGAATACCAAAGGAAGTGTAGAATAGTGAAGGTCCAACCTCAACGCATAAACAGCGACATTGCCTAAAATTGTCAACAACTTCGGCAAGAAGACAAGGATTTCTTGCGTTCAAGTATCAAACTGACAATATCGATGAACCATGTGCGAAATTGAAAATAGCTTTCAGAAAAAATCGCTAACATCATTAAACTCTAACCATAATACAGACTGAGCAACTGTAGCATTTTAGAGAGAGTAAATATTTGCCGTACGGAAAATACTACAACAGGAAAATGGTATAATCGACGTATAATGGTGTGCCAAATTGCAAAATTTCTCGTAAAAGGCTAGAAGAGTCAGTTTCATTTTAATAAATCAGCTCTATCTGACTACCGCCGATAAAAATGATTTCACCAGATTTTCAGAAGAAAGACGGAGAAGATTCTTTCAATCAATGAAGACGCAAGATCCTCCTTTAGAATTTTCCCGAAAGCCAGTCCATGTTTTAAGATGCTTCAGTACTATAAATTGGCTTGTGCAGTTTTTCCAGTTTTTACAATAAAACGTCAAACATATGCAAAAGAAAGAGGAAACAATAGGGCACATTTTGTGATTCTGTGTTGCAAAGAATTTGCAAAAACGAAAAGATAGGCTAAATAAATAACAGTTAATGCCACTAAAATAAAAGTAAAAGTAAAAGACCAGAAACACACTGATCAGTTACTAGCTATTCAGAGATAAAAAAAGGATGGAACGAGAAGAGTGCAAATAAAATTAAATGCAAATTATTCTAAAATGTCGAAGCGGAATTGAAGATATTTTGTAAAGATAATCAATATGCCCAAATAAAAAAAAATTGGAAAACGGTTAAGAAAGAATAGCAAACAAGAGAACTATTTTCTTGTACTATCCCTTAATATAAATATTATCTCTATGGAAGCTGCCCTCAAGTTTCTGAAGAAAATATTCTAATAAGCAACGTAATATAGCATTTTTTGCAAATTTTGATTGCATTATACACTGAAGAATTTGAAGCGAAATAATTTAAACTTCTTATTCACTTTTCGTCGTAAATCATATGGTAAAAAAATTAAAAAACCTAATGGGATGGTTCGAATCCTTGCAGTCTTATTGGCAACATGAAACAAAATAAAATAAAAAAATACTTTGGGTTAAAGTTTTTGATGATTTTCTGTAGAGGTGGAAAATGGCTAATTAGAATCAATCTATCAGTATACATTTGGTGATGGTAGTATGAAGAAAGGACACTAGTGACAAAGGACAACAATAATGCAAACAAGTATGTGAAACTAGATATATTGATTCAATAATACCTGATTATCTATTTCTTAACGAACAGCTCGCAGCTTCGAATATTTAATATATATATATAAATAAGTTTTATCGTTCATAATAATGCAACCAGGGTTTTCAACTTAGGTTCTTAAAAACTTGCACAAGTATACGTGTAGCAAAATTATACTTATCTAAATATATCAGCTTAAAACATAATCTATAACGAAATGGTGTCAATAGAAATTCCATATCTCTACTTGTACCCTTACAAACAACAGTGTTAACGGTGGGTAGACCTTAATAAAAAATAAATAAATACCCCCTCAAGCAGCTGCTTGCCACAGAGGTCTGACAGGAGCCTGTCAGTTTATATGCCATAGTAGAAGGTCTGAGAGGATGGCAGGACCTCAGCAGAAAAACGACACTTACATCCATGCCTTACCCGGGGCTCGAACCCAGGTCCCTTAGATTAGCAGCCAAGCGCGCTAACCACTTGGCCACGGGACGGCTAGACCTTAATATGCTGGATTAAAGCTTCATATAAACTCACCGGGCAAAAAATTACTCATCTCCCACTCTAAGAGTGTTACGTCCGTTCGACAGCAATAGAGGGAGCACCAGTAATAAACGCGTCCTAGAAATAGCTGTGTCATGTGCTACGGAGTTCATACAGTGACAAGAAGTGGTTTGTGTGCCACGTGTGTGTTAGTCGCTCCGTGAAACATGGGTCGCATCAAAGATGTGAATGAGTGGCAAAATGGTGTTATTGCGTTTGGCCGAGCCAAAGGACATAGTGTATTAGAAGTTACTGCCTTTGCAGGTGTGTCGAAACGTACTGTCCAAAGGGTCTTCCAGCAGTGGTGTACATCGCAGTCTACCGCTAATCGTCGCCAGAACTGCGGCAGAAAGACTGCTCACCAACAGGGACCACCGCAGTGTGTCACGCACTGTTAGGGAAAACCGCTTTGCAACGAGACAGGGATTGCTCCAGTCAGTCAATGCAGGTGTCGTACTCGGAATTTTGCAATCCCGAGTTCGACGTAACTATCTGTTGCCATTTTCTTTCAGCCACCCGACTTTCCCTCAGTAAGGCTAGAAAACAACAACTTGGACCGCCATGTTGAGGACGTCTGGGCCTTTGCACACGGCACCCCGTCAAAGAAACGAGAAAAACAAAACCATAAAAAGGGGAAAGAGAGTTTTTCGAAGACGTGCAGCAATGATCACCAAGAACTGCACAAGGGGTGACTCAGGATCACGCCGGATTCTGGGATATCCAATAAAAATCGGACCACATCAATGATTTTCAGCCACCGCTGTCACCGGACGAACTCTGCTGTCCAATGAAAGGTGACCACGGGGCCCTGTTCGAATTCTGAAGCGCGACAAAGGAGAAGAGAAGTGTGTGTGTGTGCTGGCGTGTGGACATGCGATCAAAAGTGAGTTCGGAGTAAAAAGAGACAATGGACCCCAGGAAGATGGAAGGCAACGCAGCTAAGCAGCGGTCGAAGATGCTGTAGGCTGAGACAGACGATTAGGAAAGAAAGGGTGAAGAACGAGCGTACCCAACCCTCCGGATGTGGCCGACTTGCAAAATCACACAAGCCGTCGACGAGACTCCTTCGTGGAGAGAAAAGATCAGTGAGCAGCAGGTAACCATGTAGCATACAGCGAGCGACCCAGCCCCTGGAGCGACCTGCGAATAGGGAGAGACGAAGTCCCCCTGTCAAGCTACCTGCCGGAGCCACTCGCCGGCGCCTCCAATCTCGTCACTAGCGGACTTATGAGGTGTTTTTCGCCGATGAACTATTCGTGCCACTAATGGAGTCTGGACGACAATTCCCAGAGTGCGGAGGATCTCCCCTTGGCCGAGCCCCAGTATAACAGATGAGAAAGAGGTCAACGATGGAGCAAACTAAGCTAAAAAGGTCAGCAGCTGTTTTTCTGAGATTCTTTAGTTTTTCCACTACAGTATTAGTCCTGAATGTCCTCTTTTTCTCTCTGCATCTCCCAGAATATCATATAGGTTCTGTTGCTTGGCGTGTACTATAGTATTTGGAGTTGTGATCCGACCTCAGATGATCGGTCGTGTATTTTCCGAATAAATTATGTTTGTTATGTACCTTCCTGTACGAATGAGTTCTTCTTGATGAGAAGGAAGCTTCCCCCCGCAAACAGCATTGAAAACACAACGCAATCATCAGTCATTATTTTGGGTTGTAACCTATCGGTTGCCCCTAGTTCTTACCTCCCATTTTACCCCTCTAGTTAGATCTGGTTCTTACTCTTCCCTCTAGTTCTTACCCCTCTAGTTAGATCTGGTGGGGTGTAGAACACAGGCCTACAACACGCTGTTTCCGAACGAACACTCCCAAGGGAACTGCATGCCATGGATATCTGGAGCAGAGTACTGCGGAACAGACCCATGTTAATAGCTCTGCACAAGGCTTCACGGCTACAGTGGACGCAGTGCCACAAAGACTGGACTGTCGACACTTGGAAGCGTGTGATCTGATCGGATGAGTCACGTTTTTGCTTGTACTCGAATAATGCGAGGCGATGGGTACATCGTAAGCTACATCAAGCCTTCCATGCGGACGGTGTGCAAGGTTCTGTTCAAGTTGGAGTAGGCTCTATGAGGTTCTGGGGATTTTTTACGTACGAAGAAATGGGTCCTTTAATTGCGGTGACATCACACTTGAACCAGAAGGGCTATATGGAGCTACTGTATGACCACGTGTTGCTTTTTGTGCCGCATCTCCAGAGTGAACACCAGAAGGATACTCCAGTCTTCCAAGACCACAATTGTCGTGTGCACAGGGCTCGAAGTGTGTCGGATTGGTACGACGAGCATTCTGAAGCATTCGATCATCTGGACTGGCCCGCCAAATCCCCGGATTTGAATCCCATAGAAAATTTGCGGGACTGTTTCGAGCAGTGAGTGAAGTGCCGTCTCATCCATCCGGACAATCTGGCCGAACTGTGGCATTTGCTGCTGGAAGAGTGGATGAATATTGATCTGCACTACATTCGCACACTGGTGGCATCCATGTCAGACAGGATTTCGGTTTTTCTTCTGTTGTACGTAGGCGTTACGCGCTATTAGGTGACATTCAGCCAGAGATGACTAATTTTTTGTCCAATTAGCTTAATTTCGTGGGTTTCTGATTAATTATTCCTTTCTATGTAATTTTTGGCAACACCAATTGAAATAGTAAAAAGTAGTAAGTTGTTTCATTTTGTTTCAAATAAAAATCGATCATGGACAAATTACGTAGTAAAATGAGCGACTTTTTTGTTACCTCTCTTTCACACTTTATAACAATCTAAGAATCTAAATATCGAAACCATAGCAATTTCTTTTCGTGTCCTGAGCTTTTTATCGTAGAAATTTGTTGTGCAGATGTCATTCAAAGCAGCTGAAAAGTTTCTGCCTACCTTGTTACGAAGCTATACAGCAGGTTTTCTCGGTCCCCGAAGCTGCTTCTCGTTTCCCATTCTCTACACAATATTCACCACCATTATTATTTCCCACCACCTGTTCGGTTCCCGTGCATCACAGGGCGGCAACATGTGCTGTGCTTCCCATGGTTAAAATCTCTGCTCATATCCCTCCAATAGTTTCGGAGCTGTTGGTACATCTGGGTGTGCTCCCATATTAAAGCTATAAGTCGTAGGGATGAAGAACTATGACGTAGATCTTCTGTGCTAACGGATCTTAGGAACTGGTTTCTCCAAAAACGTTACTTTTCTTCCTATAACGTCTTTTATCTTGCATGACAAGATAAGCTTTCGTCGAATTTTCCAGTTTCGAAAGGTATGATGTATATGAACATAACGCGAGCTGTATCTTTTGATTCAATGCGCTTTATTTTTGCTTCATCTATAGAAACAGTTTAGACTTAATTCAGAAAACCGTGTTCTTTTGTCTTGGACGCCACATTATTTTTTCATTGACGAAAAATGTAACTACCACTAACATGGAGTTAAAGAATGTTAAATGCTGATGGTCGTTGAGAGCAATATACGCTTCAAAATGAATATTTCACATTTCCCTATTCATGGGTGAATTGGATCTTCCATAATATGTTTAAAGATTACAAGTTTTGATAGCGCATTAAAAGATATTTTCAAAACGTAAACGGATGGTTTCACACTCGTCCTGGGTGACGTCAGTGTCGTTCCGGGTGATGTCACAGGTGGCGGTAGTTTTCGGCTCCTCAGTTTTTCTCAGGTACTCGACCTGTTGTGGTCCCACTTACTTTGGTGAGTAGGATTTACAGATCGTGTTCCTAGCTGCAATGGGTCAGAATTCAACCCGCAGGAAAAGAATCCGAAATCTCTGGGCGTGCCTTTTGAAAGCCGGTATGATAGTGAACCTGGAACCGTTTTCTAGCACTTTAATAGAAATGTTGCTTTGTATTCCCCATGTTTACGCTGCATCTTGGGCATTCGATGCTCTGATTTGGTAACGATGAAGTTAGACGAAGAAGCCAATACATCCCATTGAGTAGTATCATATGCAGATAGAGAATGCACTATTTTCGTTATGTTGCTAACATAAAAAATTACAGATTAATAAGTCAAATTTTGAACAGGGTGCCGAAAGGCTTCAGAAAATAGGGGTAACATAACATACTCTGGGCAGACAACGCAAGCAGAATCTTGTTACAATTGGCCTGCACTGGCCTAATGCAACAGCTATAGTTCAGGATAGCCACATTTAATTTTAAGGAAACTCAATCAAAACAATCAAATCATTTATTTCGCAAAGTGTTGTGGCTCATTTTATTTTCAACAACAATAAGCAAATATAATTACTTCTCAATACATGACGGGCCACATTTTATTTTAAGGAAACTTATAAAGGACAAAACAATTATTTCTCAAATTATGAGCTTATTTTATTTTAAACAAAAATATAAACATTATTACTTCTCAATACAGGGCGGGCCACATTTAATTTTAAGGAAACATAAAGGCCAAATCTGTGGCATTTTATGCCAAGAAATAACTGTGGCATAAAGGACACAGTTATTTCTCAAGTATGGTGGGCTCATTTTATTTTAAAGTACAATATAAACGTAATTACTTCTCAATACATGGCGGTCCACATTTAATTTTCAAGAGTCTTATAAAGATGAAATCAGTTATTTCTCAAAGTATGGTGGGCTCATTATATTTTAAGCAACAATAAGTAAACATAATTACTTATGAATACATGGCGGTCCACATTTAATTTTAAGAAAACTTTTAAATGCCAAATCAGTTATTTCTCAAATTACGGTGGGCTCATTTTATTTTAAGCAGCAGTAAGTAAACATAATACTTCTCAATATATGACAGGTCACATTTTATGTTAAGGAAATTTATGAAGGTCAATTCAGTTGTTCTTCAAAGTATGATGGGCATATTTTATTTTAAAGAAAAATAAGTAAACATAATTGCTTCTCAATACATGGTGGGCCACATTAAATTTTAAGGAAATTTATAAATGCCAAATTAGTTATTTCTGAGAGGATGGTGCGCTCATTTTATTTTAAACAGCAATAAGTAAACAAAATTACTTCTCAATATATGGCGGGCAACATTAAATTTTTAAGGAAACTTATAATGGCCAAATCAGTTGTTCCTCAAAGTATTGTGGGCTTATTTTATTTTAAAGAAAAATAAGTAAACATAACTATTTCTCAATACATGGTCGGCCACATTAAATTTTAAGGAAATTAATAAAGGCCATATCAGTTATTTCTGAAACTATGGTGGGATCATTTTATTTTAAACAAAAATAAGTAAACTTCTCAATGTATGGCGAGCCACATTAAATTTTTAAGGAAACTTTTAAAGGCCAAATCAGTTATTTCTCAAAGTATAGTGGGCTCATTTTATTTTAAACGAAAATAAGTAAATATAATTACTTCTTAATATATGGCGGACCACATTTCATTTCAAGGAAAATTATAAAGGTCAAATCAGTAATTTCTCAAAGTATGGTGTACCCATTTATTTTAAAGACCAATAAGTTAAAATAATTACTTCTCAATATATGGCAGGCCACATTAAATTTGTAAGGAAACTTATAATGGCCAAATCAGTTATTTCTCAAAGTGTGGTGGGCTCATTTTATTTTAAACAACAATAAGTAAACATAATTACTTCTCAATTTAATGATGGGCCACAGTTCATTTTAAGGAAACTTATATAGGCCAAATCGGTTATTTCTCAAAGTTTGGTGACCTCATTTTATTTTAAACAACAATAAGTAAACATAGTTACTTCTTAATATATGGTGGGCCACATTTAATATTAAAGAAACTTATAATGGCCAAATCTGTTATTTCACAAAATATGGTGGGCTCATTTTATTTTAAACAACAATAAGTAAACACAATTACTTCTCAATATATGACAGGCTACATTTAATTTTAAGGGTTCTTATAGAGTTATTTCTCAAAGTATGGTGGGCTCAATTTATTTTTAAGAACCATAATTTAACATAATTACCAATATTGTAGTTCTATTATTTAAGAGTTACATACTTTAACACCAAATTTCGTATATAATGGTTGACTCTCTTCGCTGAAAGTGACCGTATTCCCTATACTAGCGTTTAGATGAAGATAGTCGCTGATCAGGATCAACCAAGCTGATAATCAACAGTTCACTACCATGGATATAGTTTATTGCTTATGAGATGTACAAAATAACTTCGCGAACAGCACCGAATGATAATGCATGTGGTCGGTCGCCAAAGTGTTTCAGACCATTGTCTTAATCTATGGATGCTCCAGTTTCTGTGCATGCCTATATTTGCACTGTTCGCCATTGAAAATACCCAATATATAAAGAGTCGCCTTCGCTTTGAGTTCAAAACAAGTAGAGTCACAGAGAGACAACGAATTATTACATTTGCGTGTCAAATCATCATCATCATCATCCTGAAACAGCCGTGGGCGACGGAGGTTCAACCAGACCGTGTAATTTAGTTCTCCAAAATATCTTTCTTGATCTACATCTGCTGCATCTGGCCACTATAAACCAATTCTCACAAGGTCCTATTTGACCCTGCCTGCCCACCACATCCTAGGCCTCCCTCTTTTTGAGGCTTTAGGAACTCTCTTCATAACCCTATTCGCTCATTTATAATTATTCATATGGGCAACATGGCCAAAACAATGGAGTCTCTCTCTGCAAAATATGCTGCTCAAAGGAAGTTGCTGACTCATTTGCCTAATATCATTATTACTTACAAAGTTGACCACGTGACCACCATGCCCAAGATACTGCGTAAGTATCTAGAATCAATAGCATCAAGTTTCCAGTTATCTTGTTTAAAAAGTGTCCAAGTTTAGAAAGAACCAAACTAATATACAGTCTGATTTTAGTCTTTAGGTGTATATGCCTATTTCTCCAAATTCTCCACAGATTCTTTAAAGTCCCGGCAGCAATCCCTATCCGTCTGTTAATCTCATGCCGCACATCACCTGCATCTGTTTTTTAGCTCTCAAGATAATTAAATTGTGACACCTGTTCGAGATTGTCACACCACTCCCAAGATAATTAAACTGTGACACCTGTTCGAGATCACTTTAGTTTTCTCTCTGTTTATATCAAACCTACTCTAGTACCAGTCTCATAAACAGCTCGAATGAAATAATTCATCTAACCAACATCTAACCACCTGTTCGAGAACCATTCAGATTAACTGAATCACAGCCTGTCTGACCAATTTTCATCACTTTAGTTTTCTCTCTGTTTATATCAAACCTACTCTAGTACCAGTTTCATAAACAGCTCGAATGAAAGAATTCATCTAGCCAACATCATTTGCCAAAAGGGCTAAATCATCAACATAATCTATATCAGAAATTTCCATCCGTAGCTCCAGATCATTTAAAGCCAAAACCTTTCCCTTACAGTGAATTTCGCATAACATAATCAATAACCGAACTGAAGAGAAAAGGAGATAAAATGCACCCTTGTCGAACATCAAAAGCAATGTTAAATTAATTGCTACAAGTTTTGCTAACTCTCACACATGACTCAGTGTTATGATAGAAAGCTTTCATTATGTTAACTAACTTTTCTGGTATGCCATACGATCTCACAATCAACCAAAATTATGACGATCAATAGAGCCAAAAGCATTTTTGAAATCAACAAAGCTAGTAACCGAAGGTTTCTGAAACTAAACGTTTCTCAAGAATCTGCGTGAGTGAAAATATATGATCTACACATCCCCTAACACTTCTGAATCTACATTGCTCATCACGCAATTGACTGTCAACCAGATTCTTAATTCTATTAAGCGCAATTATGCAAATATCTGTACCTGAAACAGAAGGTAGGCTGATACACCTATAGTTATCACACGAACTGCGATCACTTTTTTTTTTAAATAGGGATAATAGCTCTGGTAAAATCCTTAGGAACCGTGTCTTTATCATAAAAGATATTAAAATTTCAGTCATCCAGGTGGTAACCGAAACATTCCCAGCTCTAAGCATTTCTGTAGTAATTTCATTTACCCCTAAGGATTTATGTAGTTTAAGTTCAGAAAAAGCCAAAATAACTTCAGATTGTGTTATAAAGCCAACATTAAACCCAGTAATGCATCTATCGTCATTACAAACAATGGGAGTAGAATTAGCTACATTGTTTTGAAATCACTGAAATGCTCAGCTCACCTAGCTATGACAGAATCCTTGACTTCTATAACCTTATCTTTCAATCCCTGCATACCTGTCTGTTTCCTATCACACAAAACATTAACTATCTGATACAGCTTTCTGCTGTTGTGCTGTCTAATTGCTTCCTCGGCTGTTATCTGTTTCTGTTAGAACTAGTAGGGTAATGATTAAGGTCATTCCTGTAATTTCTTTCTGAAATAAGCTCAAGTGCCTTATCACTCAAATAATTCTGCCTCCTCTTCTCATTTATTCCTAAAAGAGTACTGTTAGTTTCCAAAAAAACCTGTTTAAAATGGCCCCATTCTTCCTCAACTTCAGTAGTAAGCAATCCATGACTGTCATAATGACTAAGTAACCTATCATGGTAAGCTTTAGCTCTAACTGGGTCTTTCAGTGCTTCAGAATTCTAGGTAAATTTTTAACCTTAGCACAACATTTCTTAAGTTTAAGTTGGAAGACACTTTTAACAAGATAATGGTGAGATCAAATTTCAGCTTCCTTATATGACCTGGTATTCCTAACGGAACTAGCCCATGGGCTGTTAATTAATATATAATCAATGATATTCTTATGCATAATTCAAATGGCTGGGTTGTTTTACCTCTGAGCGGCACCTTTTTGCACATCATGGGCTAAATGGGCAGGTCATAAGGACACGAAGGGTCAGAGAACGTTGAGGGAGAGGACCCACTGCAACAGCTGTTGGGAGACAGATGGTAGCCTCCCGTCAAGGCCATCCAGCGTGTTCTTTAAGGTGCACAAGGTATGTCTCTCCCGCACACAGGGCCACGGTTAAACGTCCTATACGACGGACAGCGGTCTTTCCAAGCCCATCGGTGTCTCCTGTTGACCGTGGGCAAGGCAGGGAATTTTGCGGAGATAAATCTCAAGCTGACCCAGGTGGGACTCGAACCTGCGAACTACAGATTATGATCCTGGAACGCTACCGACTGAGCCACCACCGCCCCCATCCTATCTGGCGAAACCCATCATGTACGGTGTTGTGTCATGGTGTTTGCAATAAGAGATAGTTATTCTGAAACCATTATTATTTTAGGAAAATGCGGTGTACATCAATAAAATTGTGACTTCCATGAAGAGCGATGCAAGCTCACAAATATCGCGATAGCGAGTCGAAAAGGTAACTAATATCATACTAATGAACGTTCTTTGAGGCCATGCTTCGTGCATCTGTACCATGAATGAACAAAAGTGGCAGGGGACCAAGAGATTGCAATCAGTAAGTGTCCCATTATATCACGAATGTGTTTGATGAGCGACAATTCTAGGTAATGTTCAGGCCGAAAAATTATATACCTATCACACCAAGGCTATGGGGGTATCAGAAGAAAGTCTGAAAGAGAGGATCGATGGACTCTACTCCTAGAACCTTGTGATCAACTACAAATCATTCCGCCTCAGGATAATGCATCATATACAGTTCTCATATTCCGACAATCACGGGCATTGTCGGGATGAGAGAATTGTATATGGGTATTGTCCTGATGAAGAATAACATTTGGGATGGAGCATGGAAAGAACAGAAGCCTGATTTCAGAATGGTTCCAACATGTGTTGCTGTCAATGTGCCATCAATAACGATCTGGTATGAATGACAATTTTAACTGATAGATCTTCATACCTTGATTCCGGATGTTAACCCGATATCATGCTCCTTGATGCAGACAGTAATATCTATGTCCCTGTTGTGTTCTTAGACATGCATATGGACGTCACTGAATCCTAAATGGAAACATCATTCGTCACTAAAGATGACACAGTACCAAATTTGTCCCCAAGCACTCTCTTCTTGCACCACTGCAGATGGAGATGATGATAGGATGGCATTAGAGGTTTATGAGCCAAAAGAGGGCATAAATGCAGCCTCGATTCTCGCAGTCATCTTCTAATCGTGTTTCCTGACCAAGGCGCAGGCAGGGATATTATTACGATGTTGGAAATGGAGTGACTTGTGATAGAACTGTCTCCTGTTTCTACGAGGAAACCCATCGATCCTCCCTTTCAGACTTTCTTGTGATACCCCCAGATCCTTGGCGGTGCATCCAGCTACCTTCTTATACTCATTGTTGCCAACACCATCTAACCGTTTGGGCCTTACGATCCATACGACAGGGAATTTGGGCGTTGAGCATTCAGCTTATGACAAACCAATGATACAACTACTTTCAAACTACATCAGCTCTACATAACGCCACCTTGCGTATGCAAAAGACACTTCTAATTCTTAGAAGTGTCTCAACAATATGTAAGTTGACAGGTTGAGAGTAAGATCAAAATTAATTGCAGATGAATATTTTTCGCCTTTAGAGAAATATAGACCAGTGTGTATGAGTTACATTTCTCTTATTACTGTGATCTGTGTGTATTAATAAACCTTGAAATACATGCCCATGAGAAAAGATTTACAAAGATGATTGTTCTATCTTCAAATTAATACCGAAAACGTATCACAACAATTAACACGGCTTTCTTATAAGCAGTTAAATTATCAGCTACCATTCATTATGGACAGTATCTACTGAATGCTGTGTACCATTCATTATGGACAGTTTCTACAGAATTAATATCGAAGGCGTATCACAACAACTAACACGGCTTTCTTATAAGCAGTTAAATTATCCTCTACCATTCATTATGGACAGTATCTACTGAATGCTGTGTATCATTCATTATGGACAGTATCTACAGAATTAATATCGAAGGCGTATCACAACAATTAACACGGCTTTCTTATAAGCTGTTAAATTATCATCTACCATTCATTATGGACAGTATCTACTGAATGCTGTGTATCATTCATTATGGACAGTATCTACATAATTAATATCGAAGGCGTATCACAACAATTAACACGGCTTTCTTATACGCAGTTAAATTATCATCTACCATTCATTATGGACAGTATCTACTGAATGCTGTGTACCATTCATTATGGACAGTATCTATTGAATTATTACCGAAGCCGTATCGCAACAGTTAACACGGCTTTCTTATAAGCAGTTAAATTATCATCTACCATTCATTATGAATTTACTCAAAGGCGAAGGTTAGCAAATTCTTATTTCGATCCCACTATTTCACTCCATTTCCAAGTCGCATTGTGGCGGATGAATGCTAAATTTGTCTTTTAATGACACCACTACGTGAACGGAAAAGAAAAAAACTGAAACACTCAGAAGCTGAGATATTATCTGTTACGGTTGACTGTTCCCAAGAGGAATGACACGTCGGGGAAACAACATTTGCTGTCATTGTCTGTGATCGATGATCAGGTGTACTCGTTCCAGAAACCGGGACAATCTCTGAATCGATCCTGCTGACCATAGCAATGCTGAAGAAAATGCATTAGGCATTTTATCAGAAATGTTACCCCACAACTGCATGGCATTTATTTAAATACGCGTAGCAGTTTAAATCGTGGGAATTTTCTTGAAATTCATAACTACTAAAGGAAAGCAGTTGACGTTGTAGAAATCACGTTCTCTGACTATTGCGAAATTTAGAGGTAACAAACAACACACAAGGGTATGGCTTCTGGAACGGTAGCTAGAAAATTTACCAGTCAGAGATTTTGAATGCCTTGCTACTAAATTCTCTCAACAAATACACACACAAGCCACTGAATTAGAAACCTTTATTCAATACCGGGTTGGAGCTCTTTTAGCCTGAATAACAGCACTTATGTGGTTTGGCATAGATTCCACAAGCTGTTGGAGTGCCTTTACATCTCCAGTATACCAGTCGTTCACCAGACGTCGTTTAACTGACTCAGATTTGAAGGAAGAGGACTTTTCCCCCCAGACCCATTTTTCTTACATGTCTCATACATTCTCAATAGGGTTATATACGGGTTTTTATAACGGCCAGAGAAAATGGTGGAAGTCGCTGTCATGTTCGCTGAACACATCTTGCGCGGGGGACAGTAACATTGTCGTCCATGAAACAGCCGTCACCTGCTGGATAAAAGTCAACATTGCAGAATGGACTTCATCGGCAACAATGTTTAGATAATCCTTGGAGGACACCCGACCTTCCAGCAATATCAGGGCACCCGTTCTGTACGAACAGAACGCGCCCCACACCATGACACCGCCTCCAAAACCCTGAGTTGTGTTTACAATGCAAGCTGGGTCCATTGTTTCATGGGGCTCCGGCCAAACTCTCTGCCTACCATCGGTACAGAACAAGGTGTACCGAGACTAGTCGGTGCACATGGCATTTTTTCAGTCTTCCAGTTCAAGTCACGGTGCTCCTAACACCACAGTAAACAAACTTTTCGGTTCTTCGCAGAAATCAGTGGTTTCCGCAAAGGCATGCGACGGCTAATACCAATCCTCTTCAATTCCCTGTGCATAGTTCGCTGAGATATGGGCCGGTAAAAGCCTTCATTGAATGCTTCAGTCAATTGCTGCAGACAGAAAGTCCTTTTTCTCCATACAAGCCTTCTCAGACAATGGCGATCTCTTTCCAGAGAGATTGTGGTCGCGCCACACTTACGCCTCTTATACAAGCAATGTGGGTTATTTTTCCACTGATTAAAAAAAAACGAATATCTCACCTTTTGAGAAACCAGTCAGCTCTGTTGTTTTTAAAATCGTCGCTCAAGCCAGACAGACACCCACAATAAGCCGTTTATCGAACTCCAAATTATCTTTCGTTTTTCCCATTGGGATCAACACTACTGACGATTACTGACGAGCAGCAGTTTTAAATAGTTGCCTAGAGGTGGTGATGCACATGACCACGTATTTTGCATATACGCTGCGCAAGTGACGTTTACGTACATCTGCATAATGATTTCTAATTCAGTGGCCAGTGTGTGTAGAAGAAGAAAATTGCCAGATCTGTTTGTATTAGTTATCTGTTGGCTATAGGGTAGCTCTTGAGGTTTTATTCATCCTGCTGAGGAGTGATCAGCTTCCATTGTGTGAGTTCAGATAATTTGAATCAGCTAAACGTTTTAATTGCTTTCAATATGGGTTTGAGAAAGACAGAACTGTGTGGTTGGTGGGCATGTATTGGGAGAGAATCTACTATTTCATTTTGTTCCACCATTCATTTTTTGGGTTATCTGTTACAAATGTATGGATACATAAGATAATTTATAGTAGTTGTATGTCTGACCCTGATCATACAGGACCTCAGACGTCGAAAGTAGTTCCTGAGAACATCGCTGATAGTAAATTTTAGAATTGTGTCTCAAACAGTCCAGAATTGTTGGCACTTAACTACATGTGCTCCCCTACTTCCGAACGTTCAACTTACGAATTTTCAGACTTACAAACATTTGCCCGTACGTCTAAAATTTAAATTTCGCGCGGATTCGTGGTGTTGAAGTCGATAGCGTGGACTTATTTCTCTTGCGTAACTCATTTTTCGTTTTCGCGCGAATTCTGAGATTCCATTGCTACTCGTGGGGTGGCATTAAAGTTGGTTTCTGGCAGTACAGACATCCCTTGATATGTATTTTGAGAAGAATTAAACGCGAGTGAAAAATAACTCCTCTAATTTTCCTTTTTCGTTACTTACAATACGTATTATATTATTTATGTACAAACATATACATTAACAATATAAGTTATTTTATTTATAAAAACGACTTTATGTTACCATATACCACAGCAGATTTTTACCGCATTTGAAACACCTGCTAGTAAGCAATAACGAGCAGGTAAATGAGTGTAATGCATTATATTAAGTACACTGAAGGATCAAATACTAACAATAAGTGGTTATTCTGCGTACAAATGTACTTTTTAGGTTAGTTTTCGTTTTACGAACATTTCGACTTACGACAAAACCTCGGGAACTTAACCAGTTCGTAAGTAGGGAGCACCTGTACTTAGATGTCTGATGGTCTTATCAGCATAGGAGCTTTGTCTTCAGAAGTTCATAATTATCTAGCATAGGAGCTTTGTCTTCAGAAGTTCATAATTATCTAGCATATGTTTAATTTTGTCACTTGAATGTGTCTGAAATTTAGAATATTCGTTAGCAAATCAACATTCAAGAAAAAAATCTTTTACTCTAGCTTGAATGTTATCTGCTGTTATGCCCTCACTGAGGATGATGGTGAGGATGAGAAGGATAGGTTTTACAGATAACTTCAGGATATTTTGAATTCGGTCAAGAAAGGAGATATCCTTCTTCTACGTGACTTCAATGTCAAAGTTGGTACTGACTGACATTTGGGGAGGGGTGATAGGTCCTTTTGTTATTGGTAGCTGCAATGGAAATGGGTAACGTATTCTACAAATAAGTAATCTTTATGGTTTAAGAATAACTAACACTTATTACAAACACCTCGGTATACATAAGCACACATGGATTTCACCACGTGGGCTGCATAAGAATATGATTGATTTTGTAAAAATTAACAGCGAATGGACTAGTTATATTAGAAATACCAGGTCTTATATGGGAACGGAAATTGCATCTTCCCATTACCTTCGAAAAAGTGTCTTGCAACTTAAACTTAAGATGTAGTGTGCTAAGTTTGAAAAATGTTATCTTTAACACTGAAGCTCTGAAAGACATAGTTATAACTAAAGCTTACTCTGATAGGGTAATTAGTCATTATGACAATCATGGTTTGCTTACTACTGAAGTTGAGGAAGAATGGGACCATTTTAAACAGGCTTTTTGGAAACTAACAGTACTCTGTTAGGAAAAAAGGAGCAGAGGAGACAAAATTATTTGAGTGATAAAGCACTTGAGCTTATTTCGGGAAGAAAAAATTGCAGAAATATCCTTAATAAATACCCACTAGTCCTAATAGAAAGCATTACAAAGAGCTTAATAAACGTGTAAAAGATCAGTTAGCTGCTGATAAGAATCTTTGGCTTGATGGCTCGGATGACAAAGCCCAGGCAGCAGTTGGAAAGCACAATAGCAGAGAGCTGTACTAGATAGTTAATGTTTTGTGTGGTAGAAAACGGAGGTATACAGGGATTGAAGGATAAACAACGTAACATTACAGAAAGTGAGGATTCTGTCATGGCTAGGTGGGCTGAGCATTTCAGTGATGTTCGAAACAATGTGGTTAGTTCTACTGCCATTGTTTGCAATGATGGAAATGCATTGGTGGCTTTAATGTTGACCCTATAACACAATCTGAAGTTATTTTGACTTCTTAACTTAAAAACTAACTTGAACATCATAAATCTAAACTTAAACTTCATAAATCCCAAGGTGTAGATGAATTAGTACGGAAGATGCTTAGAGCTAGGAATGTTTCTGTTACCACTTGGATGACTGAAATTTTGAACAACTTTTATGAGAAAGGCATGGTTCCTAAGGATTTTATCACAGCTATTATTATCTCTATTTTCAAAAATGGTGATCGCAGTTCTTGTGATAACTATAGCGGTATCAGTCTACTCTCTGTTTCAGGTAAAGTTCTTTGCATGATTGTGCTTAACAGAATTAAAATTCTGATTGACAATCAATTACCTGATGAGCAATGTGGATTCTAAAAATGGTAGGGGATGTGTGGATCAGATATTTTCACTTAGGCAGATTCTTGAGAAATGTTTAGAGTTTCAGAAACCTTTGGTTGCTAGCTTTGTTGATTTCAAAAAGGCTTTCGACTCTGATGATCATTATGATTTCTGGTTGATTGTGAGAACATATGGTATACCAGACAAGTTAGTTAACATAACGAAAGCTCTCTGTAAGAACACTGAGTCTTGTGTGAGAGTTGGTAAGTCGTGCAGCAATTGGTTTAACATTACTTCTGGTGTTCGACAAAGGTGCATTTTGTCTCCTTTTCTTTTTAGTTTGGTTATTGATTATGTTATGCCAAATTCACTTCAAGGAAAAGATTTTGGCCTTAAATGGGCTGGAGATACGAAAATGTCTGATTTAGATTATGCTGATGATTTAGCCCTTTTTGCAAATGATGTTGATGAGATGAACTCTTTCATTCGAGCTGTTGATGAGACTGGTAGTAGAGTAGGTTCGGTTATAAACAGAGAGAAAACTAAAGTGATGAAAATTGGTCAGGCAGGCTGTGATTAAGTTAATCTGAATAGTTGCAGTCTTGAGCAGGTGTCATAGTTTAATTATCTTGGGAGCTATGTAACAGATGCTGGTGATGTGCGGCATGAGATTAACAGACGGATGGGGATTGCTGCCGGGACTTTTATGAATCTATGGAGAGTGTGGAGAAATAGGCGTATACACCTAAAGACTAAAATTAGACTGTATAACAGTTTGGCTCTTTCTAGGGTTAGTTATGGTGGTGAAACCTGGACACTTTGTAAACAAGATAACAAGAAACTAGATGCTTTCGATTCTAGATGCTTACGCTGTATCTTGGGCATTAGGTGGTTCAACTTTGTAACTAATGATGAGGTTAGGCAAATGAGTCGGCAACCTCCTTTAAGCAGCATATTGGGCAGAGAAAGACTCCATTGGTTTGGCCACGTTGCCCTTATGGATAATTATAGTTTGGTGAATAGGGTTTATGAACAGTTTGCCTAAAGGCTTCAGAAAGAGGGGGAGACCTAGGATGCGATGGGCGCACAATGTCAAACAGGACCTTATTAGAATTGGGGTGCAGTGGCCAGATGCAGCAGATGTAGGTCAGGACAGACTTACTTAGGGAACTAAATTGCACGGTCTGGTTGGACCTCCATAGCCCATGGCTGCTTGATGATGATGATGATGATGATGATGATGATGATGATGATGATGATGATGATGATGATGATGATGATGATGATGATGATGATGATGATGATGATGATGAATGTGAGAAACTACCTGAACGATATAATGTCTCAATATTGTTGATCGATACGAGTATAAACTTGTTGCAGTGGTGGGTGCAACAAGTGTGTAGAGTAATTTTTAAAGTTCTGAATTATTTTGTAAAATCTATCTTTCACTCTTTGATTAAAATCCTTAGTGAAATCCCAGAATATCTAGGTTTATGCCCATTTATTCAGTGAATTTTTGGTTGAGGAATTTGAGGACATCAGTAAAACCCTATTGATATCCTCACGCAAGAATTCACATAAAACATGTGCATTAAGTGATTTCACTAGACATGTTTTCACTAAAGATTTTGATAAAAGAGAGGATAAGTTTTATAAAGAAATTCAGAATATTAAAATTTCTCCTTCGAAAAGATGCATTACTGTTTGCTTGACGTTTTCATTATCGAAGTCCACACAGTCTGACCGTTAAGCAGTAATGATTCGGTCAATGGACTTTGGGGATTGAAATACCAATGAAAAACTTTCCTTCAAGTAAGTAAATTTAATGGTTAAGATTAACTGACACTTCAAACTGAATAATATTTATGAATATTATTTGTCTTCACCATATTATTCACATAAGAATAAATATTAATACGGCAAATGTGATAACATTGTTAAGATAAACAGGTTGAACAGGAATATTAAGATGGATCATGATAATCGCTTTGTTAGAAATATTTTGCTGTTGGAGTTTAAAGAAGACTGTTAAAAATAACGTAATTGCTTTGATGCTTTGAAGTATTCATCGATAGTAAAAGCTGGTTATCGAGTAGTGGTGGTTAGCATACTAAACACACAAAGGTGTTTAGCCTACTAACTAGTGATGAAATGGGGTGGTACCATAAGAAATTAACAATTGTTGAAGTTGTTTACCTAACTCTTCGCGAATTATTAGAAATTTAACATAAAGTTTTCCCTATTTACCGCAAGTCAGGCATGCAGCACGGAAATCGTGGTGAACATTAATTATCAGAGTATTTGAAGTGGTTAATCATTACATAGTAATTATTTCGAAAAATTAAAGTCACTCGCTTGGACTATTTTCGACATTTTTCTTCGTCAAAATTTAAATATTAATACTGCTTTATTACAAATCTCTATAGGAGAATGGAAAAGTCAATGTCTTGAACATCATTTTCCAAGTTTAAATTGCAAGCAAAATCGAACTACGATAATTTCAAAGATGTTAACTATCTCAGACATCGGTCTATCTCTTCCAGAGCTTTTCTTAAAATTAATCACTAAATTAAACAGTAAAGATGAGAAAATACAATTTTTTTATATCAGTTATAAAACTTACATAATCATTTCAGGCTTTCATAACCTTCAAATAAAGCTCGATGCTTTTATGTAGAGTAAAGTTAGCTCCTTTTTTTTTAAAAAAAAAAAGAGTTAATGTTTTCCTTTTGTTGTCTGCCTGTTTGTAGGTATTCAACTTTTTTTTTTTTCAATTTAGATATTTATTAAAAATTTCTGTGTGTTAGATACCTATCGACGAAATATTACGATTCTCACTTTCGGAATTTTCCAATAGTTATAATTGCACCCTCTGAAGGTGGAAATTTTTGAATATGGCATTAGAAAATTCAAATTCTGGATGTGAAATATGAATATTGCAAAGTTTGAATTGACAAGAATGATTTTGACCTCTACGTCATGAGGGGATGAGAAAATGTAATTTTTTTGTTTTAAAAAATAATTGTTTGTTTTCAGGGATAAATTCATATTTTTGAAGGTTGGATGTATTTTAATAAATTATTATGATTCACACTTTTGGAATCTCCGAAAAGTTTTGATTGTACCCTCTGACGGCGAAAATTGTAAATTTTCAATTTGGGCAAACGATCAATTTGGGTCTAAAATATCCTATTTTGGTAATGAAGTGTAATGATCAAGATGATACATTGACACCAACGTTTTATCCCTTCATCCCTAGGAGGATGAAGATATGACCTTTTGTTTTAAGAGTAAAAATGAAAATTTCCTTTCGAGTTGAATGGGTTCTAACAAAATGTTATAATTCACATTTTTCAAATGCTTCGAAAGGCTTTATTTTACATCGTTATATGACGCTAAATACAGAAAACAAAACTCAAAGTAATATTGAAAGCGATATATTTAGGCTTCAAATATTAAATTCTGGTGGTAAATATGATGGTCAGAAACAAATTCCCAGATGCTAAAGAAAACGAAATTTAAATTTTCATGTGTTTTAAGTAAATTGACATTGATTAAAATTCTATCAGTTGCTTAAAAAACTAAGTAATTAATATTCAAATTTTAAGAAAAAAAAAAATAAATAAATTAAAATAATAATAATAATAAATAAATAAATAAAGTACTTGTTTTCTAGTATTTAAAATAAATAGCCCCAATCAACCTTTAACACGAATTACTACAGTGAAATGGTGCAACAATCATAAAACGGAAAATTTCATTTTCTTTGAAAGCGAGCATTCGACACATTCTCCAGAGGAGATAAGTTATTTTTTAGTGGAACAAATATTTCAATTATTCCGTAAGATTAACAAAATTTTCTATTATATAAAAGCCTTCGTGAAGTACTCAATACGGAAATCAATTGTTTATGGTTCTTTGAACGACCTCAAGAATATGATTCTATGATAAAAAACGATTTAAGTAACATGAACTATTTCTAAATGTACATTGTCCACGTCGAAGTTTTCAATCAATAAATTCCATATAATTATTTTGCGTATAATTAATTACCCAATCACATCTAACAACAATATTCAAATACAATACCCTGACAAATTAATCATATCCAAGGCATAAAAAGCTTTTGTGGTTAATCAACGATTTCACCATTATTTTCTATGGGAGAAATTATTTCCTCAATACTTATGCGATGATTACAGATACTCATTAACGAATAAATGCATCATCATCATCATCATCATCATCATCATCATCATCATCATCATCATCATCATCATCATCATCATCATCATCATCATCATCATCATCATCATCAAGTAGCCATGTGCTACGGAGGTCCAACCAGACGGAACAATTTAGTTCTCCAAGCAAGTCCATCCTGAGCTACATCTACTGCATCTGGCCACTGCACACCAATTCTAACAAGGTCCTGTTTGACATTGTCTGCCCACCGCATCCTAGGTCTCCCCTTCTTTCTCAGGCCTTTAGGCACACTGTTCATAACCCTATTCGCCAAACTATAATTATCCATACGGGCAACATGGCAAAACCAAAGGAGTCTCTTTCTGTACAATATGCCGCTTAAAGGAGGTAGCTAACTCCTTTGCCTAACCTTATCATTAGTTACAAGGTTGAACTATCCAATGCCCAAGACACTGCGTAAGCATCTGGAATCAAAAACATCTAGTTTCCTGTTATCTTGTTTACAAAATGTCCAAGATTCACTACCATAACTAACCCTAGAAAGAACCAAACTGTTATACAGTCTAATTTTAGTCTTTAGGTGTATACGTCTATTTCTCCACACTCTCCATAGATTCTTAAAAGTCCCGGCAGCAATCCCCATCCGTCTGTTAATCTCATGCCGCACATCACCAGCATCTGTTACATAGCTCCCAAGATAATTAAACTATGACACCTGCTCAAGACTGCAACTATTCAGATTAACTTAATCACAGCCTGCCTGACCAATTTTTCAACACTTTAGTTTTCTCTCTGTTTATAACCGAACCTACTCTACTACCAGTCTCATCAACAGCTCGAATGAAAGAGTTCATCTCATCAACATCATTTGCAAAAAGGGCTAAATCATCAGCATAATCTAAATCAGACATTTTCGTATCTCCAGCCCATTTAAGGCCAAAATCTTTTCCTTGAAGTGAATTTGGCATAACATAATCAATAACAAAACTAAAAAGAAAAGGAGACAAAATGCACCTTTGTCGAACACCAGAAGTAATGTTAAACCAATTGCTGCACGATTTACCAACTCTCACACAAGACTCAGTGTTCTTACAGAGAGCTTTCGTTACGTTAACTTACTTGTCTGATATACCATATGTTCTCACAATCAACCAGAAATCATAATGATCATCAGAGTCGAAAGCCTTTTTGAAATCAACAAAGCTAGCAACCAAATGTTTCTGAAACTCTAAACATTTCTCAAGAATCTGCCTAAGTGAAAATATCTGATCCACACATCCCCTACCACTTCTGAATGCACATTTCTCATCACGCAATTGACTGTCAACCAGATTCTTAATTCTATTAAGCACAATCATGGAAAGAACTTTACCTGGAACAGAGAGTAGGCTGATACCCCTATAGATATCACAAGAACTGCGATCACCTTTTTTGAAAATAGGGATAACAATAGCTGTGGTAAAATCCTTAGGAACCATGCCTTTATCATAAAAGATATTCAGAATATCAGTCATCCAAGTGGTAACCGAAACATTCCCAGCTCTAAGCATTTCCGTAGTAATTTCATCTACCCCTGATGACTTATGTAGTTTAAGCTTAGAAACAGCCAAAATAACTTCAGATTGTGCTATAGGGACAACATTAAAGCCACCAATGCATCTATCATCATTGCAAACAATGGGAATAGAACTAACCACATTGTTTAGAATATCACTGAAATGCTCAGCCCATCTAGCCATGACAGAATCCTCACCTTCTATAACCTTACCTTGTTTATCCTTCAATCCCTGTATACCTGTCCGTTTTCTACCACACAAAACATTAACTATCTGGTACAGCTCTCTGCTGTTGTGCTGTCTAACTGCTTCATGGGCTTTGTCAGCCAACCACTAAGCCAAAGATTCTTATCAGCAGCTAACTGATCTTTTGCACGTTTATTAAGTTCTCTGTAATGCTTTCTATTAGGACTGGTAGGGTATTGTTTAAGGACATTCCTGCAGTTCTTTCTTTCCGAAATAAGCTCAAGTGCCTTATCACTCAAATAATTTTGCCTCCTCTGCTCCTTTTTTCCTAAAAGAGTGTTCTTAGTGTCCAAAACATCCTGTTTAAAATGATTCCATTCTTCCAAAACTTCAGTAGTAAGCATACCATGACTGTCATAATGACTAAGTAACCTATCATGGTAAGCTTTAGCTATAACTGGGTCTTTCAGAGCTTCAGTATTAAAAGTAAATTTTTTAACCGTAGCACAACACTTTTTAAGTTTAAGTTGCAAAACACTTTTAACTAGGTAATGATCAGATCCAATTTCAGCTCCCCTATATGCCCTGGTTTTTCTAACAGAACTAGCCCATTTGCTGTTAATTAATATATAATCAATCATATTCTTATGCAGCCCATCGGGTGAAACCCATGTGTACTTATGTATGTCGCGGTGTTTGTAATAAGTGTTAGTTATTCTGAATCCATTGAGTTTACTTACCTGTAGGAGACGTTGCCCATTGTCATTGCAGCTACCAATACCAAAACGGCCTATTACTCCTCCACAAAGGTCAGAGTCAGTACCAACTTTGGCATTGAATTCACCAAGAACAAGGGTAATATCTCCTTTCTTGAATAAAAAAAATAAATACCCCCTCAAGAAGCTGTTCTGCCACAGAGTTCTGACAGGAGCCTGTCAGTTTATATGCCATAGTAGAAGAACTGTGAGGATGGCAGGACCTCAGCAGAAAAACAACACACACATCCATGCCTTACCCGGGGCTCGAACGTAGGTCCCTTAGATCAATGCCATGGGAAAAATATCCATAAAACCTATCCTTCTCATCCTCATCGGCATCCTCAGTGGGGGCATAACAGTAGATAACATTCAAGTCTTTAACGCTTGTCCGAAATTTTGCTGTAAGAAACCTTTCATTAATGCACTCATATCCTAGAAGAGCATCGCTAGCGTGTCTGCTGAGAAGCAGACCCATGCTTTGGTGATGCTCATTGTCGTCCCTCCCTGGAAAGAGAAATTTAAGATTATTTTTAAGAATCTGTCCTTTATGTGTCCATCTGGTGTCTTGCAAACTAAAAATATCAAAATTATAATGTTGGAATTCTTGTGTGAGGACATCAAGAGAAAAAGCTCTGTGTAAAATCCTCACATTCCAACTACCTATGGAGAGAAAATGATTAGTGGGATGTTTAAAGAAACTATGTTTATTGAGAGAGCCAATGGCAACAATATCGAACAGCTGCCTAATCGCAGACATGGGGCAAAAACCCGTTCCCCCACCACTAAAGGCTGAAGCCATCTACACTGGAAGACTTCCTCCAATGTAGAATTTGACGATGCCAATTTCTATTGGCATCGTCAAATTCTACATTGGAGGGTAGGTGCCTGCAAAGGAGGGTAGGTGCCTTACCCATTGTAGGGTAGGTGCCATACCACTGGAGGGTTACCATTGGAGGTTCCAGTGCCTTACCCATTGGAGGGTAAGGTTCAGGTGCCTGCAAAGAGTTCAGGTGCCTGCGATGACCTCTGCTCAGGATTATCCACCGGCTGATAAACATATCCTGTGAATCTATTCACTTGGGGCTGTCAACCCACAAACAAACAGAAAACACAGCGGAAGATTTTCCCTCCACAGAAGCCCACCAGTGCAGCAAAATCAGGATCCATAATCAAGCTCAGAGCCATATATCTGTCCAGTAGAGTGGGTTTATATGGTCAGCACCAGGATCCTGTGTGGTTAACCACTCCTCAGCAGGATAGAAAATAAAAGAAAAGTAGCCAAAAAGAAAAAGAAAAGTAGTCATAGTTGTCCAGATCAATAGGCCAAACTAATCTGGAAGCCCTCTCCTTCCGTTCACTTCCACAAGAGAGTATCTCTTTTGAAAGGTACTAACGGTCTGCACCACGAGAAGGCGGGGTCGGACGTTAGGTGCTAGGCCTGGCCGGGTCTATGCATCATCACAGGGGATTGGTGCATAGCTCTCCTTCCAGTGACTACCTAGCTACCATTCACAGACCATAAATGTATGGCTAACTGTATATAGAAATCAGGATGCGCTATGTTAGCTGTCATGTCATTCTGAAATCTAATTATCCGTTCTTTATTCCTGAATTCTTTCCCTTTAGATAGGGTTAGAGTAGCTAGTGAGAGTCTGAATTAAGCTGGGTCAAAATCTTCACGAGTGGATATGTCTTTTTTATCACTGTCTTGTTATGATTCTGTTCAGAAGGCTAGATACTTTCTTTGAATTCGATATGGCTGCTGTCGGAAGTGAACGTTTCGTCTATATCTTATTTAATGTCTTTTATCTCTGATGCAGACGACAGTTTCATTACTGAAGAACTTAAATGAGGGGTCGTGCTCGTGATCATCATAGAACCTTATGCTTCTCGTCCAGCCCATGCACATTCACTTGTCAAGTCAGAGAATCGTGACGGGGGGTCACGTAGTTAGCTTGGTGCCATGGATATGTGTTTGGAGTTTGGGGAACGGGTGGAGAGAAACGGTATTGTTATGTGAGGTGATACAAGTAAATGGAACAAAGTATAAGGAGATTAGAGAAGGGACAACGCAGCAAGAACACAATTGAAATCAATGGAGGAAGGGAATGCGGAGTACGGAAAAAAGTAATTTATACGTAAAAGTCAATGATGAACTCGTAATGAGGCGCAGTGATGTAAATTGAGATGAGGCAATTACTACGAAATTTTGTGAAACAAGACAAAGAAAATAAAAAGCAATTAAGAGTTAAATAGATTAGAGAAGTAATAAATATCAGATTAGTTGGCCTGCTCTTGGCAGCAGGTTACGGAACAGACGTTAGGGGAATAAAATCCTGAGTCAGAAGTACAGGACAAGGTTTTCGCCAAAATTGAGCCATGACCTGGAAGTGGAAGTTCCAGACAACCTCTGGAACATTCATCGCAAGTAAAAATATTCAGATCTTGAATGAATCTCTTCATTTTTATTAGATATGAATCAGTATTTTCTATCGATATGTTTATGCGAGCAATAACGTCTCACTGTGATGTTCATCTGAGCTCTATCAGTATTCGGGTAATGTGATTTAAAATGTTACAAATATAACAGATATTGTATACTAAACATTAGCCTCATTCGTTTCAGTTCTATCAACTATTTGGAACACAATGAATTGAGCTATTGTTATTTTATATTTATTGTGTGAGCAATGCTTCTTCGCTTTCTCCTGTTGGGATGTTGGTGGGTAGTTCAAATGTAAGTACGACACAATACCAGACAGTTCTGATATGTTTCTGACAAAACACAATTGTTAGTCGTATTGTATCATTTTTGGATATGTCTCTGGGTACCTCTCTTAAGTATGTTCATTCACTGATATTCTAAACAGGATATTGATCGTTGTTGGCTTACTTTATAGTATTTTAATTTCTTCAGAATTCAAATGAATTTTTCGCAAAACTTAAATTATTCTATTTCAATACTGATTATCAAATATTTTGTTCGAAGCCAGTTAAGGTCTGATTATTGTCTGATATCAAGTTTTACTAATTCAGACATTAAAGTGACGGATGCATTACTAATATTTATTTTAATAAAAATAAACTTAATATTCACCTGAATGATAACGCAGACACTTTGTAATACTACGTTACTTTTTGAGTAATAAACTCTCTAAAATTTATAAACACTTCTGTCATTGCATATTAGAAACGTGATTACCTAAAGATTTCAACGGAAGGTATCATTAAGTCAATGTAAAGCTGAGAAATAGGTTGAACCCTCATGAATTAGCATTATATAATATACAGTATATATAATCTAATAACTGATAATTTATCGCATTCAATTTATTATAATATTGAAGTACATTACTTAATATTATATAGAAACAAATGCGAAGGAGTGCAATTTCAACGCATTTTAAATCCCCTGATTGCAATAACACTGGATTAGTTAAACTTACCTAGTGTAAGTTTCTCTCCGGAATCTGGAGGAAGGGTAAAGCCCAGCAGAGTCATTGAAGAAATCAAGACACAGGGGATGATCAAGTTAAAGCCATAGTAAAGGGTGCGGCGCCGAATATGGATTGTAAAGGTTACATCGATGTAAGGTTCAGGACAACAAGCATAGAAAATCTCGTTTCGTACTGCAGGCAGCCCTACAAAAAATATCATTATTCAAAACTTTTTTATTATTAGGTTTTCAAACAGAATCAATATTTTTAAACACTGAATTTTACCTTGTTATTTGAAGTATCACATTTTTTTTCACATCTCCGAAACAAGAAGTACACTTAGCTATATCTTTTCCATTGTCTTATTAGGTGGTACTTTTCCAGATGAAAAGGTCAGTGGGGAAGTTACTAAGTAGGAGAGGAATAATATAATCAGACTAATCACCATCATGCACTTTGAGTGCAATTTAATTAAATAGTTCTTCGTAATTGGTAATCTTTCCTAGCAGGAAAAAATTCCTCTCTTACTATAATGATTTGGTACATTTTGATAAACTGATATTGCAATTTCATTTTCCTATGTAAATTTCCATGAGATAAATGATAACACGAACATGCTTCAGTTCATATAAAACGTCCGGCTGACAAAATAACTAACAATTTACTCTATTTTTTGCCACTTTATTTTAGCTATATCTTAATTTCAAATCATATCTAATATCAGGATGACCATTAAGTACATATCTTTTGAAAGCACTGAACATCCATTGAGAGAATATCTTAACAGCACTATTAACTCTCGACTCGGTGCAATGAGACTTCTCAAATCAACAAGAATTGTTTCTCGTCAGAAATGAATTTAAAACTGAACAAAAATATTATTTTAAACCAGAAAAAGACATTTATTGTTTCCCTGACAAAATGAGCATCAAAATCAGCTGAAATGCATTGATTTTGTATTACCAATGGGAACACATTACATCAATTGGATATACCGCACATACAGAAAGCTACAGCTACTGTCTCTGCTGCAGTTATGATGTACCCATATGGTTAAAATTGCCAATTGCATAGTTTGGGAGCAGAGTGATAAATCGACCCTTTTGAAGCCTGATAGCTAATTTTTCAACCTCTACTTCCTGCATTTCTTATAGGCAGAAACATATGTAAAAATTTAATCAAAATTGACTCATCTCATATTTCGCTTCATTGTACCGATGGTTACTTAGTGAAAGAATGTGGTTAATTAATATTAATGAGAGATCCAGCAATGAAAGCGGGATGAATAATGCTAATTATGAAATAGAGCTAATTATGTTCCCCCTAGTAAATTAGTGAATGAATGACTCTAATTATGACATCGTCATCCTGATTAATGAGTAAGTAAAGATATGTCCTGGCAAGTGCTTAGCATTAATGATGAAACTATTCCACTGGAAAGTGGGTGAATAACGCTAATTAGAAGAATTTTCATGGTTAGGAAAGGAGAATAAAGAAACTGGAGAGTGTTCTTTCGAAAAAGGATCTAGTTTTTACCAAAATTCTAATCAATTAGCGCACATCATTAATTGCAATATTTTACGCTAATTTGTTAAAGAAGATACTTATCAGCATATGCCAGGAGTGAGAGAATGAGAAACAGTAAAACAAAAGTGTTCTTTAGTCCAGTGATTCCAAATTTAAGGTACCTACTGGTAGTGTACTAACTTCTACGAGAAAGAGGGAACAATGTGTTTCCTCTACATCCCTTGACAAGGGAGCATTATGTTTCATAACAGATGTTATATTTCGAATGTTTGAAATTCACTATATATCTGAATTTATGTAAGGTCTGAAAAAATATTTAAGCATCCAAAATCTTATCTCCATAATCTTATCCATAATCTTATAATTCAGTTCGGCAATTCACTTAATTTAAATCATATCACGAAGCTTCACGACGCATATGATTTAATGCACGCCCATAACTTGTGGCTCATAAGCCGGTTGCGGATCATCGAAGCAATTAATCAAAATATTGAACTGATTCGTTTCTTCCATTTTTTTTTCTTTTGATTAAAACATTTTAGGTGAATAACTAAAAGATTTTCCTTGTTATATATAATACTCAAACATTTTTGTTTTTAATTAGTTTATGTCATTGATTCCGTAAAAATGCAGTTTTTTTAAGTTATTTTTTTAATTCATTTCTTTTTAGAAATGTATTTTTTGTTTTTTAACGGATAATTTTATCTGCGGCTCTTTAAGAACATACTTTTATTACTTAGTGGCTCTTCACAAAGTTCGATTTTTATTGACCTGATATAATGGCTTAATTTGATACTAAAGCCAGAAATTTGCTAATAGAAATTGCTACTAAATAATTATAAAGTAATAGTAAATGTTTACAATGATCACATTTCAAACTATTCAAAACTGAAAATACACAATAAACTGCTATGTATGCAATTACAGGAAGAGAGTTATCACAATCAGACAAATCTGAAGGATGCATTGTAATATTAAACTTTAAGCTAATAGGCGTAAAATTCATTTCCTTAAAATCATCTTTAAAATCCAAATCGGTTATTTTGATTTTGCCACTTGACTTAGTGGCAAGCTTCAACAGTGACTGCAATCTTAATTTCGTTTCATATTCAAATAATTGACCTACACTTATATTGACTTCCAGCTACTGCCTGTAGAGGCCGAAACGACTCTCAAAATTATCAAGTTTGAAACTTACCGGGTAAAATATATTTTAAGTTCAGAGGTACAATATAAAGCAATTTCAAGTAAGAACATACTTTTATTACTTAGTGGCTCTTCACAAAGTTCATGTTTTATTGGCCTGATATAATGGCTTAATTTGATACTAAAGCCAGAAATTTGCAAATAGAGTGAACAGGCTAATTGTCTGTTAAAAATCCCCTGAATTTGTAAGGGACGTGAAAACATGGCCATAATATAAAAGCCATTTTCCTATTTTTGTAGTTAATAAACGAAAAAGTTATATGTTATGCCCGACCAAACAACGTGTTTCGAATTTCTATTATGAATAATAAATGTTTACAGTAGGTCAGTGATAACTGTGGGGAACTACAGATTCTCCGAGAATTAATAAAAATTCAGGTTTTAAAATGAAACAAATAATTAGATGTAAAGGTGATCTGTTTTCGGAAAACCACTTTATTTTCTAAATGCGGCAAACCTACAAATATTTTAAAATGATTAAATTTAATATTCATAGATAATACTGCGTATTAACATGTGTGTTTACTACTTTTTAAGCAATGGAATAAATTTTGAATGATTCCGTAATAAGTGATGAATATATATATATGAAATTACGCCTAATATCATCAATGAAATAAATTTTATGATTGACATTGACGCATTTGACACAGAAAAAAAATATTCGCCTGAATCGAAAAAGGTTTGCGGATTTCCAACTAGATGTTTCCTCCTGATGCACTTCATTGGAAGTAGATAGCGTGGACTTGCTTGCAGAACGCACTATTTTTCAGAGTTGATGAATAATTTTCGCAGTTTTAAGTGATGTTTTACGTGAAATTTCATGCTTTTTCGAATATTACACGAATTTTTCCGACAAAAAAAATACTAGTCTACAACTGTCCTTAAATGATTGGAAGAAAGTCGTCTGGTCCGATGAATCTCGTTTTCTGTTGCACCATGTGGATGGCCATGTATATGTACATCGTTTACCTGGGGAAGTGTTGGCACCAGGATGCACCATGGGATGAAAACAAGCCAGTGAAGGAAGTGTAATGCTTTGGACAATGTTCTGCTGGGAAACCTTGGATCCAGTCATTCATGTGCAGGAAATTATGACGTCTACCACCTACGTAAACATCATTGCAGACCGGTACATCTTTTCATGGCAACGGTATGTCCCTCTAGTAGTGCCTTCTTTTAGCAGATGCTGGATTGGATTGATGGTGGGGAATTTGGAGGTCAGGACAATACCTGGAAGTCCCAATCTAGTAGGGGGAGGGTGGAAATCCAGGTTTTTTAAGCACATCTTTTTACTTTTTTCCGAGATGGGTTGAGTTTTATCCATCCTCCTTTTATTTTATTTTTTTCCGAGATCCGAGTCTGCTGGAAAGAATAAATTTTCCGTTTGCAAGCATTGGGTATTATAATGCACCATGCCGCACTTTCCGGATTGTTCGAGAATGGTTCACGGAACATGAGGGAGCTTCCAGGTATTGCCCTGGCCTCCAAATTCCCCAGCATCAATCCAATCGAGCATCTGTGGTTTGTGTTGGAACAGATTATGCGATCTGCGACTCACCCACGTTACTTACAAGAGTTAAAAAATCTGCTGGTAACGTGTTAGTACCATATAGCACAAAACACAGTTAGAACGGCGTCCATGCTCGAACGTTAGCGTCCATGCTCGCCGGGAAAGAGCTGTTTTGGTGGCACGTTGAGGGCCAACATCATGTTATCATATCAATTACTGAATAATTAATGAAGTAATAATTCAATTAATAAAGTAATAATTTAATTAATAAGTGTAATCTTAAATATTTGATAATATTATCCCAGGGTTACAATTCCATAACTGTAATTTCTGTTTGAATGCAGTTGTCCGTCTGTCTTATAATCGTATTAATGTATTTTTGGTTATCGATCTCTCTTCCATTCAGTAACTCTGGTATGGATCTTAAATATCTGGGAATCATATTAATGCTCTATATAAACGAGAAAAATGAGATGAATTAAACTGTCAATCAGATATGTGTCTCAGTATTCAGTTTGATTCAATAATAATTTATTCGTTTCATATTCTGCATGAAATAATTTAGTCTTGCGAATATTCATGTGAAAAAAGCTTCGAAACAGCTCCGATATTTAGACGAAAGAATCAGAGATAGATCTAAGGGGTAAGGGGAATCCTTCCGCTTAGTAAAAGTTCCCTCTCCCCCACTAGTAGGGGGATGGTGTTACTGGATCTAGGAGGGATTTAGCAGCACCTCCCCCTTACCTATCCCGATCTAGGGCAATGTTAGTAATGGTAATAGATATAAAAATTATTAAATATGCGTATTTCATTCATTAAAAGAAAATTTTAAGACCTCTAAAACCTAAGAGCAAATGTTATACTGCAATGGAAATCCAGGTTTTTAGGACACCTTTTTACTCTTTTCCGAGACGGGTTGAGTTTCATCCATCCCCCTTTTATTTTCTTCCCGAGGTACGAGTCTGCTGGAAAGAATAAATTTATTTCGTATGCAAATATTGGGTATTTTTAAATTATTACCCCTAGTTACTGAACTAAACAGCTATATCATGAAACTGGATAATTTTAATGCCTAATACATATTTATGACTAGAATAAGTAGAAAAAGGGAAAAAAACTGACTGCAAATATTCTGAGCCAGCAAAAGTTTTCTAAATGGTTAATTTTTAACGTACGTTTTCTATTTTCGAACGAAATTCAGCCTTCAAAATGTACCTAAATAACTCAATAAGCCTTCCAGATATCTATTTCTTGCGTAATCTTTAACACTAAAAGATAATGCTAAAACAATGTATAAACAGAAGAGTACATCCACACAACATAAAGTTTGGAAACAGTGAGAGTTTTATTTCTGTGTCAAAGTATTGCAATATATGTTGATATAAGGTAAAGTTTCTTAAGAAGCAGAAATGGAAATGGCGAAATCTTTACATAACTGATTCAAGAAAGGCCCGAAAGAAAGTAACCGGGCTTGCCTGCATCAAATATATATTACCGACTTTTCGGAAGCGTACGCAAGATTGGATGCGAAATCAAATTCGACATTGAGTTCTTACAAATCTCATTCTATGCAGTTCGTAGTCGTACCTGTGTGCTGAAACGTTGTCAGTATTTGTTAGAGCCAAAGAAAATCGAAAACATGGAACTCAGAACTGAATAACTTTATAAAACTATAATGCTTCAAAGGATTTTGGAGAGGTTGATATTCTCCCCATAGATTGTTTTCTAAGCAGCTCTTAAGAGTATAAGCATATCAATTCTTTCGAATATGTTATGTGGTAGATATAGGAGTTGCAAAGACGTTTTTCGTTTCATGTAAAGACTGTAAAGCTGGAAAGAGTGGATGACTTTCTCTATGTAGAGAATATATAAGACAATAATTTTGACTCATTAACCGTTTAAAGTAGATCGGATAAATCGTACATTCTAATGATATTTTATACTATTTTGTTATACAGGGTTCAAAGAAATGTCCTACAACACCTAAATAATTTTTAACGAAAGGTCTTAGATGTGCAAATGTTAGATCTACCAGTAGGAAAATTACCATGCCTGATCGAATGAGTGTCCCTAGCGGTAAATGTAGGAAGTTAATCAACATAACTCAGCAACAAAGCAAGAGAGAGAGAAACGTTAAAATAGCAACCAAGATTTCAGGTGTCATTCTATCACAGGTATTGACGATCCGAGTCGTAGGTCTTCCAGACTTGCAGACTTATACCACTTATATACCTATGCGTTTAGGAAACATCAGTGGAAGAAGTCAATAGGAGTAAGTTAAGTGATGGTTCAGGCACTCCATAGGATCACCATTCCCGATGATCTGGTGTCCAAACCTGGCGGGCAAGAAAGAATGTTCGTTTGGAGGGAGGTGCGGCGGTATGCCATCATGTTGGCACCACGTGCATTGTACATCCCTAAGGAGAAGGTCATCCAACCAGTCAGGTACATTGTTCATAACATTTGGAGATACCTCCGACTTTTTAATGTTCCCTCGTAGAATACTGATCCAACGAATGTGTTGTTTCAAATATTGCATCAGACTGTAGTTTACCAGCATACTTTCTGCGTCACAGCTCATCCAAAGGATGGGTTACTAAGCGGGTTAATCATCCTTTGGAAGGTAATGGGAGTCTGCCTGTTAACAAATCCAGTCCATGTGAATTGCGCCTCATCTGTCTAAAGGATCTTGGGCGAAAAGGATGGATTATCCTCTAACGGTATTTAGTACAAATTGTAGAAATCTAAACGTATGTTTTAATTACAAGAAGTTTGATTTATGCTTAAAATTATCAAAAATTATATTGTTACCACAGATGAATGTACAGCAATGAAACCATGATGTGCTGTTCATTTTGATGCTCGCGTGTACTTCAGCATGAGAATTTCGTCAGCAGAGAATTAGAACCAGGAGAACTCGAAATTTAACCTTGTTCTGAGTGGAATGAAAAATTGTTGGCTTCTATTAGTTGAACGAGTTAGAGTCTCGAAAAAATTAATGTCAAGTAGAAATTAATTATATTTGGTGTTCTGCGCGTCAATCCATGAAGAATTATTTCGTTTAGTGTGTACGCGGGAGGATAAAAGAATTTATTAATGTGGATCTTGTTAGTAAACTAGGTAAGAAAAAGGAAGAATTCATCATCTGATATCTGAAAAGAATTGGTTCTGAGAGACTAGTATAGTTAGCTGTAGTTTTTGAGTACTTGATGACTAAAATCCTAGAAACAGTCATTTGGTGTATTTAAACAGTTATTATACAGTTATTTAATTTGATTAAGGAATTGGTAGGGTTACTCTTGGTAAATTACAGGTTTATTAGCAAATATGATTATGTCACATTGAGTATTGTAAAAAGACTTATTTTATGCTTTGAGTAGAGATTGTAAAAATTAAAAGAAACAACTATTTGTAGGAATAGTGATAAGGTGATATATTCCTCTGATGATTTAGTTTCATACTGATGAAGATAAAGATTTGTGTTATTGAATTTAGTTTATATAAATGTTTTTATTCATACTTTTGTATAAATTACCTTATTTTAGAGGGGCGGGGGTGGCTCAGTCGGTAGCGCGTCAGGCTCGTAATCTGTAGTTCCCAGGTTCGAGTCCCAGCTGGGTCAGCGTTGAGATTTGTCTCCGCAAAATTCCTCGCCCTGTCCACGGTCAGTAGGGGACACCGATGGGCTTGGAAAGACCGCCGTCCTTCGGATGGGACGTTAAGCCGTGGCCCCGTGTGTGGGAGAGCCATACCCTGTGCACGTTAAAGAACACGCTGGATGGCCTTGACGGGAGGCTACCATCTATCTCCTAACAGCTGTTCCAGTGGGTCCCCTCCCCCAACCTTTTCTGAGCCTTCGGGGTCCATGTGACCTGGCCATTTAGCCCATGGTGTGCAAAAAAGTTCCTCTCAGATGTAAAACAACCCAACCCAATCTTATTTTAGAATTATTATTGCTAAATATTCTTCTCAATTCATGCTCAGTCTCCATTCGTTAAATTTGTAACAATATAATGATTTCATGGACGTGAATCAACTGTATGGTGAATTCATCAAAATGATAGATTATGTTGATATGCGTTCTAAATATGGTTAAATAGTTAATGGGGTAAAAAAAACATAATATTTGGATCCCTGTAGAATTAAAAAACATGATAAATATTAAAAAGAAATTACACTAAAAAAACATAAAAAGAATCCTTGTAATATATTTTTGGAAAATGAGTGTAAAATTTAGCTAAACGTTTAAAGATAAAGTTGCTAAACAGAATTGTTCATCATTACAATTTACTTTTTGCATGAATGGTAGAAATAAGGATTGAAAGTTAATTAATAACAGTATAGATACTAATAAAAACACATCTGTGTTCCCAATTGATAATGATATGAGTGTACTGCGCAATGAAATGAATAATCAGTTTACAAAATACGGATATACTGATTATAAATTTTAGATGAGAATAGTTACATCAGTCAATTTGATGGGGATAGTGCCACCAAATAATAATTCAGTGTACTTATATACAGTTGAAGACGATGAAGTAAAAGGTAAGTGATTTAAAAAAGGTAAAAAAATAGGGTTTTTGTGAAATAAATATGGAAAAACTCCGAATACTGATTAAATACAAATTAGATCTTTTTACTTATTATTAATAAATCGGTTGAAAGTGGATATTTTAATGATCATCTGAAAATTGCTACACATATGCCTTTATTTTGGAGGTAATACGAAAGATATAAGAAATTATTATCGAAAGATATAAGAAATTATTATTATTATTTTGTACTATATATATTATCGACAGTTTCCAAAGATATTGAAATTTTGATGAATAGACTCAATGCATCTTTGAATAAAACCAGTTTTCATTCTCGTAATCAAATTGGATTTCCATTTGGACTAAATGCAGAAAAAGCCATATTAAAGTTTTCGAAAAATTGTTCATAATAGTGTTAACTGGAAAAGTGTACAGCAGCTGTTTTTCTTGATATCTGTAAAACATTTGATTGCATTCGACACTATATTTTATTACAGAAAATATATTAAGGATGGAATTGGAGATGTTGTGAATTATTGGTTTAAATCTTAGTTGTAACATAAAGCAATTTCTAACTTTTAAAAATTGTAAGAGTAAGATAAAAAACAATAAAATATGGTGTTCTACAGAATCTGTGCTAGGGCCAATTCTGTCTTTAATTTAGTAAATGATTTCTGTGATTATAACTTATTTCCTAAAATCATATCCTTTGCTGATGACATGGTGCTTATTACATTAAAGAAATATAGAAATTTTAGAATGAAATATAAATCAGGACTTAATGATATTTAAAAAATGGTTCGATAGTAATGATTTTCAAATAAATTTAAATAAAACAATATATATATATATTTCAATTTAATTAGCAAACATATATTCTCTCTCCTTATAATGACATGGATTAAATTGTACAGAAAGGTATAATTGTCAATGTTATCTAATAAAAATAAAAAATACAGTTAAATATCTAGACATACAGATTGATAGCAATTTGAAATGGAAATCACATGCGACAATTCTGATAAATAAATTAAGGTATACAATAAACAGAATGTAATATATAAAAATATGTTAATAAGTTCTTTTTTAAGATTTCTGTATTACTATTGGTTTAATTCAACCCTTTAAATATGGAATTACCACCTGGGATGGAGACTATTATAGTAATATACTACCATTGACCAAAGTGCAAAATAGAGTAGTTAGGGCAATATCTACATTAGGTTCGTTCCTAATTAGTGAATTCTACATGTTGATTGATATACTTGCTAGTTTCCAGTTATATTTATATTGTTTCGTTTATTACATGTGCACACTAATATAACTTATTTTGCTACATATAAGGTAAATTATACAAATGAATTCACAGCTCATCGTCGATTTACTGAATATTTAACCACTATGAAGCTGTGTTAAGTAACAGGATGCAGACGATGTCATTAGGAAGTCGTGGGTTCAGATACACGTAGCTCAAGACAATGTTTCCTCTATATCTTCGTTCTTCATCTTGTTACTTGAAACAGCTTAATAGTGGTTAAATACTCGGTGAAGTAAATTATGATTTACTTTGTGGTAAAATTACTTTAGTTGTTCTTAAAGCCAATCCGGAATTATTTTATAAATCTTTTTAATATTTAGCCATTAGTAACTAAATAAATTGAAAAGGAAATCAAGCAGATTGCATCGTCACACATTTTTAAAGCAAATTTGCTGAATTATGTTATGAATCTTAAAGATATTGAATTGTTTTTAAAATGTGTTAGATGATATGTTTTTGTTACTTTAGTACATTAAAAATGAATTCGATTACACTTAAGTGTATTATTATCTGTAAAATTGTAGTTATTTATATGCTGTCATTTAAAATTGCATTTATATAATATATGGATATTACATTTTTAAATTTTGATTTTTATGTAAGGTTTTGCAAATTTCTTCTAGTAACCGGTATGTCTATTAATATGTCTATTAGCCATTGGTTACACGTACTGAGATCAGCTTTATTTTTTCTATTTTTAGTTTTCATTTCACTTCTCTTTTGTCTCTCTCGGAATTTTGCATTTATATATAACTTTTCTGTGTACTAATAATATAATGTATATATGTAAAGCATTAAAAATGGCAAATAAATTTCGATTTCAGTTTTGTGTGATGGTCTCCTGACATCAAATCATTGTAATCGTGATAAGTCTTAGGAATCAAATCGTGTCTGATCATGTCAAAATGTCTGATGGTCTCCTGACATCAAATCATTATAATCATGATAAGTCTTATGAATTATCATTAATCATGATAATATTCTTCGAATATTATATACTTAAATCATGAGTCAGTACGGGATGATATGGGTGTTCACTATGCTCACGCAGGATTTGCCACATTTGAGATTCAGGCCTTGCTGACCTCCGTGGTACTGATGAATGGATGGGCAAGCACATATCACAGGAAGTTTCTTAGATTCACTGCAATACCCGATACTCTTGGTCCTCCCGATTTTGGATGAGCTGTTATGCTGCCGGTCTCTCTGAGCTGTCGAACAATACAGAACAGTGAACACATTAATTGTGAATGTTAGCATTTATGTTTTGAATAGTTGTTCCATCTTGTTGAAAATCACCTATAGTCAGCTCCTCATTATCCAGCGACTGAAAACAGTTTCAAATCTCAGGGCAATGTAGTGCTACTGATTAATAGTTTCTTTGTAAAAAATTAGCCCAGTAATATTCTTCTCGAAATCGAGCATCAAAGAACAATAAAATATAAAAGTTTCACAATGTTGTGCTACTTCGAATATTAGTGAAATCACCATTAACACTGTTATTTTTCCTAAGTTCTAGAAAAAAGGACCATAATTGTCCGTGTATTTATCTCTATGTAAGATGCCTTTGTTGCTCTCTCACTGCTGTACGCTCCGTAGCTCGCCTTCCAATCCGGTGACTATTATGTACAGGTCCCTATGATGAACTTTAATGCTGGTCAAAAGAGTTAAAATTTCCTTGGCTGATTAAAGGTTGTAAAAGTAAAATAATTAAAAATACATGCGACATTTCGACGAGGTATCCTTGTGCTCGTCATCCTTAGGAATAGATGCGGTTTGTGCATCGATAGTTATGATTACTCAATTTATATCGGGGTCTTAGATAGTGCTTGTGGCAGATGTTCAGATGTAGGATCTCAGGGTGTCCATGTGTGTTAGAAAAAAGTATCGATCAGGATTGGGTTGGGCGGGTGGTGGCAGTGTGTCGGAGGGCAGTGCGTCGGGGGGGGACGTTTGTAAAAGGGGGTTTACAAAAAAGATCGCTGAGGTTGAAAGTTTAACCTCGAATGTATTAGGATAATTAATAATGTGGTTATAGTTAGGGATGACAAGGAATAATTGAATTATTAATGATAATCCAACCATTCCTTGTAATGGTATCGAAAATATGGCCATTTTACAATTAATGCTGGGTGATGGTGTGCTAATTGGGGTTAGGATGAGATATGGGAGTGTGGTACGGAAGGGGAATGTGTGGGTAAGTAGGTACGGGGTTGTTAGCTGATTTGGTAGGTATGCGAAGACAGGTGATAGGCAACAGGTAGTGTTTGGAGCTGTCTTAGGATATGTGGGGCGGGTTGTTAGTAGAGGGAGCGGGCGTTTCTCAAGAATAGGGGAGATTAGCGAGGATTGCGGACGAATAGGGAAAGGGGTAGTGCATATATATATATATTAGTGTTTTAGATGGTAATCTTTCAATATTATTTTCCAGACATATGAAATTCGACCTATGTCGGTGTTGTAACACATGTTTATCCGAATATGCATTATTAAGTTCTCCATGATTTCCAGTTGTTTAAAGGTGAGTGGAGCAGAAACGATTTCTGCTTGGTTGAATTAAAGTTTAAAGTTTACTGTGATAACTTTCGAGGCTATTGCTGTACATTATAAATTAACTGTAGTGGTACATTATTACCCTAATACATCCGAGGTTAAGTTACCAACCTCTTCGATCTTTTTTAACCCTCCCCCCCTCCTTATGCAAAGGCCTCCCTCAACGCACTGCCCTCGGACACATCCTACCACCCCTACCCCTCACTCATTCATACCCTGCCATCGACTGCCCACCACAACCCTGATCTACGCCTTTTTCCAACACACGTGGACACCCTGAGATCTTACACCTGAACATCTGTCACCAGCGCCATCTAAAGAGTAGCGAGGATTTTATCTTTCAATATTATTTTCCAGACAGATGAAATTGGACCTATGTCAATATAAATTGAGTAATCATAGCTGACGCTGCACAAACCGCATCTACGCCCAAGGATGACGAGCACAAGGACACCTCGTCGAAACGTCGCATGTATTTTTAACTATTTTACCTTTTACAAATTTTGTCAGCGGATTTTATCTTTGTATGTGTGTATAAAATCTATCGTGAGAGCCAAGAAAATTTGAACTATTTTGTCCTGCATTAAAGTTCAACATAGGGAGAAGTGTATAATATTCACCGGATTGAACAGCCAGGTACAGTGCGTACAGCAGGAGGAGAACAAGCAAAGACATCCTAAATAGAGATAAGTACATGGACACTTATGATCCATTTTTCTAGAACTTAGGAAAAATAAGTGTTGATGGATTTAATAATATTCAAAGACCAATGTTTTGATCATTTAAGGGAATTTCGTGAATTGCGTCAGGTTATGCTTGATTGGACTTGATTGGACTTTTTGGACTTGATTGGACTTGATTGGCATTGATTGGACTGTTCTGTGAATCCTTACAAGCAAATGACAAAAAGTAATGCGCTTCTCGAAATAAGGAGAGAGTAACTGATGGATAATGTTTATCTTGCAAAGATTTCAAAGAAAAGAAATGGAGATATTTTCTACACGAATATCAGCCAAAGTTCAAAGTCATAGCTAGAGGATGATAGAAGATTTTCGGCTGGGACAAATCGATTCACGAATTATCACCAACTGTCGCCTGTTACATTACTTCTGTCATAAATGCATTGTTAGGAGACCCTGTCTCACGAAGCCTACTCACTACTCGATGAGCCGTCGACTTGTTGAAATTACTGGTTCAAAGGCACAGTTTCAAAGGAAGTGTTTGAGACTTACAGTCTCAAACACTTCCTTTGAAATTCATTTATATGATTCTTAAGTGATGGTTTTTTTTAGAATATTGTTAAACGTTATAATCAGTTTGATGTAAAAAATACACAATTTTGTGTTTGCACTTTTCTTTAAATAAAAAAATTCCGTTAACGAAATATAACCGACACACTATTACATTAGGTTATGTTTGACAGTGATTAGTCAGTTTTCTGTAGTCTCTGTTCCAAAACAAACTGCACGAATACATACAGTGAAATTGTTTTGCATTATATGGGTTTCGTCTTAAACTATTAAAAGATTAAAACGAAACCCATATTAATGAAAGCAGTGGCGAAGCGTGATAATTTGAGTAGAGAAAGCAATTAACAAAAGCACTACTGCAACAAAATGGAACACAGTTCCACTACTCCCAGCTTCAGAATCACTGAACTGTAAAGCCGTTCCACTACTCGATGTTTTCGAATCACTGAAGCGGAACTCCGTTCCTGCAACTATATATTTTCGAATCATTGAACTGGAACGGCTTTCCGGTACGTGAAGTTTCCGAACCGTTGAGTGAAAGAAGTTCTATACTTTTTAAATCAAATGTTAGTAGTATATCGTCCCATATATTTCGTACGTGGTTTCCTTGGGTAATACTGTATTGCGTTCGAAAATCAAGTTTCTGTCTTTAATAGAACTGGATACGGCATTTTAGAGCTCATTTCGTTTTACCATTATGCTGTCTAAAGTTGAAATAAAAAACACGAGTTCGATTTTGAGACTACCGAATGAAACATGCCTTTTCATCCCCTCTAAACATTGGCGGGCTATCTACTAAGAAATTATAACCATTAACCTATCTTAAAGGAATAAATAACCAATAATTTATTAGCTTCTGTTTTTACATCGCTTTCACTGTCATGCATATCAGAAGACGAACTCATAGGAACACTCTGATCGACGACAAACATTAAATTATCACATTACCATAATTTAGACACGTAAATGACATCAGACACCCTAGATTTCTTAACTTTCTTCTGCTCTTTCCGGAAAGAGCTTTGCAGATTATTAAAAAACAGTAAATAATAATTGAACCATATCACTGCCAATATTTTGTTTTTAAATAATTTAATACGAATTTACATAACTTTACAATTTCCGTATATTTCTCTTATCCTTTCAAACTTTTTTAATGCATCTAATTACACGTATATGAATGCAATGAAATTATAGTAGGTACCCACTTAACATCGTTAATTTGTTGTTTAAAACACGAAGTTAAACGAAAAATATTAAACTTATGAATGTGAGTGAAATGTATCACAATATATATTTTTCACAGTATACCGACTGAATGTAGCCTCGACGAATTGTAGCGTTAGTACTCGTAGGTTAATTTATTCACAAAATATTTTAACTGTATTGTTTATTTTCTATTATAACTATAGTAGTAATAACATTATCTTTAATTATTACGATAATAGAACAGTAACACGTAGTTTAAGAAGTTATAAACCACTTCAGCATATGTGAATCTGAGGAATTAAGGTGACAGATTTAGAACGCGATAGGACACAGTTTACATTTACTTTATATTTGTTCAACGGTAGAGTAATACTATCAATATATAAGAAATTCATTGAATTTGAAATGAGAAAGTCGGACATAGGACAATAAAAAAGAATTCCACCTCGTTTTTAAAAAAATAATTTAAAAAACTATTCTTACCCTCGACGACTCCTCGTTAGTGGACGCCATTACTGATGACAGTGGCAACGATTCTAATGGCCTGGTGATTAGTAAAAAGAGGATATAAAATAATGTGCAAAGCAGTGGAACAAGTGCTTCAAATGAAAGAAATTTCTTCTCATTGAATGTGGAATATGTAGCTGCCGCTGTAAGATACGATAACCAATGCAATAGCAATGAAGCGAGATTCTTCATATATTTTTAGCTCGACTAGCCCAGCAAATTGGTGCTTCTGTTAATTATACAGTATAATATAGCAGAAAAATACGAATAATATTATATAAATGTTAACTTTATGTTAGAATAACTTTTACTTTAATGTCAAAACATTCAATATGTTCAATTTATATTTCTTATTTTTAATGTGAATTTTAAGGGAACCATTGCTTTCATGGACGCTTCGCCACTGCCTTGTAGCAATTTAAGCCGATCATAGAGCACAAATTATGGTTATTTGAACGTTGTATGTCATCAGTAATTAATTAAATATCGCCAACTTTTTTTATAAAATATGGGATTTAACGTTAATGAAAAAAACATTATTTTTTTATTAACGTTAAATAAATTTTTATTAACGTTAACAGTAACAATATTTTTTTTAATTAACGTTAAATTCCCTATATAAGTGCTATTCTAATTTTTTTCATAATGCCCCCTAAAAAAATATAACATATTTCGTGTGCACTTTGGCACTTAAAAATCCAGAAAGATAACGTAGATAACTACGTATGTAACAAAATTTTAGCATTAATATATTTTACATAATTTAGTGCATTTCCTATAATGTAATTAAATTTAATTTCAACGAGTTATTCACAATGGTGAGTGAATAGGCTTATATGAAATGAAAAGAATATTGTTTTCATTATTCACAGAAAAATATTTGGTCTTCTTCCAATTTACATTTAAATCGAGTTATTTAATTATTCATATATTAATTTTCATTTATAAGGTGAATGCATTTCATATCATTAATTCTGATTCTTGTGCTTACAATACGAAAAATGTCTAAGTTAAAATTTAATGTGTGCTGCCCTTTCCAAACACTTTGCGACCAACTGGAAAACACAACCCATAATTTGAAAACGCTGTCCTATGACATCACTCAATATGCAAATCAAATACGATATAAAAGGAGTACTTTCGTATAAGTTCCATCATTTCAAATTAAGATGCTACATTGTCAGTATGAAACAGATGATTGCTTCATGATACCTCAAAGAAAATGTTTAGACTACTCAAAACGATAAAGAGCATGGGTTTTTAGAGGCTGGTGAAACATTTGCAGAAGTGACCATACGCTTTGCTGTCCATCATTCTGTTATCAGAAAGCTATGGTGACAATTCCAAACAAACCAACTACTTACCAGAACATTTGTTCAAAGGTCTTCTGGGGTTATAACTCTCAAGATTACTGCTTTGTCAGAATAGTAGTGTTGTATAGGACTACTGTTCTGACAAAATGAGAGAACAATAGCATCATCTCCGCCTTCAAATCTCATTGCTGCCACAGGACGGTAGATCTATGTCTCAATTGTGACCAGAAGGACGGACTTTGTTCCCGTCGACCCACTCTGTGCTTCCCGTTAACTTCCAGACACAGAAAGGCACACTTGAAATGGTGTTCGACCATGTAGCGTGGACTCGAGAACAATGGAGTCACTTCCTGTTCGCAGACGAGTCGAAGTTTTCGCTACAGTAAAACAGCAGATGTGTACTGATCTGGAGAGAGTTGAGAAAACACAACCAATCCCATAACATCGAGAGAAGTGTGTTTGGTGGTGAAGATTGTTGAGTGGGCCTGGTTTTCATTGTTTCTGTACCGACTTCCATGCGTTTCATAAAGGTTCTGTAAATGTTCCGAGATATCGGATTGACATCCTTTTTCTATGTCAAGCCCTAGGATGGCGTAGTAGGTGACGATTTACTCCTACGGATGATAATGCACACCCACCTAAAGCAAGACATATTACCGCCCTTCAGAGTCCACACCAAACCCATCAGAACGATTCTTATTTCTCAGCGAACTTTATGATTATCCATTCTTTAGAATATCTAACTGAGATATCAGTGGAAGTTGCCAAGTCTGAATTACTGCTAAGAGGAGGCCACACACCCTATTCATTAAGCATTATATATTCGAAAACTCTTATTTTTCACCAACTTACCTTTGTTCAGTTTTTAGGTATACGCAAATTGTTTTAGCCGAAGTTTTCATGACCTATCACAACATTATCTTTGTTTCTTCCTGTGGAATTTTAATAAAATTTATCCAAATTCATTTCGAGATATGCACATTCTATTGATCCGTGCTTAGCCTTTAAAGAGCAGTTCTTTATGCTAGATGAAAACCATATACTAAACTCTGTAACATTGGAAATGATGTAATTATGGGAAAGCATCCGTGAATGTATAGATCAAAATATAATTATTTCTATATTTTGATTTCAAAATTAATATTCTGTTCGTAAAGACATGAAAGTTGGAACACTAAATAATGACGTCACATAATGAAAAACGTTTCTCAAGATTCATTAATTTGAATGAGTTATTGTCCACACTTTAAATAATACATTTTAACAGTAAAAAGTTGTCTTTCAGGGTTCAGTTAACTTTTCAGAAAGTCCTTGTGACGCAATTTCATATTTTAATCATCGAGCTTCCATATCTCTTTAAATACTGAAGTATACTTTTTAAATTAAAATGCTGAGAGACTGTACCGATATTCAGGACATATTTTCCTAAAACCGTTTACAAATAAAACGAAATGAAATATTTATTTTAGGTTAGAAGGATACTAACACAAAATGAGAAGCAGCAAATCATAACAAATAAAAACATCGAAACTGAAATTGAGGTTCAATTCAAAATGAAAACGAAGAATTGAAACAAAAAAATGTGCATTGTATATCTGATAACCAAGAGGCAAATATGCCTGTCCAGTTTCAAAGATTTTGTCTACAAAAACGCATTTCGCAACAGCTGTTCAACGGCATCAGTTTCAAATGCTAATATACTTTAACTAAATTATTTGCTTGCTTAAAACTGTAAGAACAAAGAGTTAGCCTAATCTACCCACTAAAAGCTATTTCTTTTTCAATACGAAATATATTTAATATACGGTTTCTTAGTTTCGTTTTCAATATCAGAATATTTTTCCTTATGTCGAAATCTAGAAGAATTCAACATCATAGGAGCTAGAAACAGAAAATGACGCAGTAGAATATTCTTCTTCACATTGGGTACATCAAACTTTAGTTCCTTGTATTCGAGAGTTAAGCATTTTATATTCTGCATCAACCCAAGTAGGATTTAAGAAAAGGAATAAGGATATTCTATACAAGTAAATTTGTGTAAATTCAGAGAAACATTTTGGTTCGTTCATTAAATTTGTGTTGCAATATTTATTAAAAATAGAACGGACAAGTGTTGAGTTTTACAAGGCTCACTTTATAATCTACGCCCAAACATTTAAACCATAATGAACAGTTAATGAAACACGTGCCGAATACAGGGTATGCATAAAATTACTTGAAACTATTCTTTCAATTGCATAAAAACTGTGCAATACATAACTCAGTTTTTGGTTAAGTACAAATATGAATCTTTCATTTTAGATTATGGTATTCTTCAATAACTAAATAATTATATTTGTCAAACCCCTCAATTGGCAATAAATTACAATATGCCTCGTCATTACTTTCAAGAAAATGATATTTTACAATCGTTAAATTGTTAATATCAATTCACGTAATGACTGTGTTTGATTTAATTTATTTTTGGTTAAACCACTTATTAAGTACAAGTAAATTGTTTTCGATGTCCAGTTTCAGTTCAATTATATTCTGATAAGTAAACTAACACAGTGTCATCTACTTATTAACATGTGAAATTACCCTTTAATTTTAGAAAGCACATATTATTAAGCTATATAAGGAATGTACCTAGGCAAGTGCTTAATGTGCTCTATGGAAATTCGGGTCCTAGTCTAAACTTAGGTGGAACAGAGTATAACTTCTTTCATTAAGTGATAAAATATGATTTTTATCATTCATTAAGGGATATTTTTTAATTTAAATTTAAAATTTCCAGGTAGCTTGGATGATATCAACAGTTGATATTCTGCAATATATCTCAAGCTCAAAACTCCCCGGATGCTCAGGTGACGGTCTAGAAGAAAAATCGAGGAGGGAGGGCAAGAAACACAATCGAGGCCGAAAAATGCAGAGGGGAAGGGAAGAGACTGGATTTCCAATGCACTATTACATTTCACCATCCGTTTTACAATTCTTTAAAACTTTCTTTAAAAATGCATGAAATTTAAATCAATTTCTTAATTTTTTGGATCTTTTACCCTTACTAGCATTCTGAAAGGGGGGACATGGTCCCTTGCCCCCATTCCCGCCCCTAAATCCGGCCCTGTCCACACAACCATGACCTTATGTTATGATTGGGTTTAGATAGGAAGCCTAATACTTTTCATGAGGATAACGCTATTGTAGCAAAGCACTACTGATGTTTTCACTATAACAGTACTATTTTTTCCATTAAATAATACATTACTCCATACTGCAGGAGTCCAATTTCGGTGTTGTATATCCAATTCCAATAGTTTTTCCGCTGAGTACATATAAGAAGTGGCTTCCTGATATATTTGCATACCCTTTGGCCAAACCCCCAATAGTCATCCACGCTATGACTTCGGAGAAAGGCTCTGTATATATATCTTAATGGTTGCATTATTATACTTTGATTTCTACTGATTTTCTATGATATACGTTTGTATTCGGAAATAATGGAAATATCTGATTGCAGTTTGTTTTTTCACGGAAATATAATTAGTTTAGCACACATGGTACAAATATTTCTCTGTCCTAGGCTGAGTTAACTAATTACAAGGTCCTGACGTAATGTCGTTTTTCTTGAGTGGCAATTGCATGTTTTATCTCCCACGCAACCACTTTCTTAAAATTTGTTTGCTAGTCTAATAACTTTTGAATGACAACAGGTTATGTTCATTATGATGTTATGAGCAAAAAACTATAATACTTGAGACTTGTAATCATTGTACATTTTTGACAGTTTGCAATGATATCATGTTTCATATGCTATCATGCTATTTTTCGTGTCTCACAGGAGCATACATTTCTTACCAACCTATTATTACAAGACGAAGAAAGATTTGCACCACCTATACTAAACTAATTATAGTTTCGTAAAATAACAAACTGAAATCAGATATTTCCATTGTTCTTGAATACAAAAGTATATCATCGAAAATCAGTAGAAATAACTTAAAGTATAATAATGGAACAATTAAGAATTTTTCAACTATTTAGTAATATATTAAAGATCGAAATTAGTAGCAGTGCTGTAGCGTCCATGTTGAATTTCGTGATTTTTAGATATTTATCCGATGTTTTAGCTCGTTTGCAGAAAAATCGAACTATTTTCACTTTGTCATCTGTTTGTCTTTCCTCTATAGATATCGAACTTTTTTGTTTGTATGGATAAACTAAAACTTCCCTTTGAGTTCGATAGGTATTGATGAAATATTACAATTTGATTTCAGAATTTTCCTATAGCTATAATTGCACCCTCTAATGGTGGAAAAAAATTGAAAATTCCAAAATTTCAAACTAGTATTGCAAGCTATGTAATTACTTTAGAAGTTTGAAATTATGGTTGAAGAAATGTGAAACATATGAAGTTTTTAAGAAAACAATGATTTTTCACCTTTTCCCAAAAAGGGGTGGAAAAATGCAATTTTTTTGTTTTAAGAGAAAATTGTTTTGAAAAAAAAAAATGAAAACAAAAAAATGATCTATTAGGGCTAGAAATTTGATATTTTAATGGTGGAGCGTGGTGATGAAGGGTCTGCATTGGCAGCAGCAATTTGTCCATTCACTGCCACTGAAGGGTGATGAAACCGAACTTTTAGTTTTGAGAGATAAATCAAACCTTTTTGAGTTTAATAAGCAAGTATTAGGAAATATGATGACTCATAGTTTCCAAATCCTTCAAACGGCCTTAATTTACCATCGTTAGAGGACGCTAAATGAAGAATATGTAAAACTTGAAGTAATATTGCATATTTATGCTAAAAATTCTGGTGATAGAATGTGTTGACGAAGAACATAATAATTGATAACATAATAATTGATTAAATCGCAATTGATTAAAATTCGATCGTTTGTTCCTTATTTTTAAAAATTTAGTACTTAACATAGTAAAAAAAAAATATTTTATTTTACATACGCTGGATGATTTGCCCCTTAAACTTAGAGGACAAGAAAATCCAACTTTTCATTCTAAGGGATCAATGGGATATGCGTTTTGCGTTTTATAAAACTAATAATATATTATTATTTTTTATATTTTCCAGTCACCCATTATTACTGATTGCTATTGTTAAAGAGCGAAAAATTCAGATAATGAAAACTTCATTTTCCTTGAAACGAAGCATCTGATATTTGCCAGGTGGTATGTTTTCGTTCTGGTTATAATATAGTGTAATGTTTTGTTTTGGATGTGTTTATTAATGTCTCGGTGAATCCGTTTGTAGGTATTCATCAGACTTAGTACGAAAGGTATTAGTAATACCCCGTTTTACGACGATTTTATATTAAGGCCAATACCCATTTTTTCGACGACGCATTCGCTCAACGATGGTTTTAGGCCATAACGCTGCTGTGAATCAACCAAAGGTGGGGTAAAAGGTAAAGCGGGACGACCTGCAGAGTAAAAATGGCGTTAGTGACCGACAGCAAGACCACGAGCTATATTTCATTGAGCAATACTTTGCCATGCTGCCAACACGTATCTGCTATAGCCCCTCATTGGAGTCTAATTTCATCATGATCTTACAACACCTTGAACCAACACATGCCCAAAGCAAATGGTCTGTTTTGCATAGTATTGCGCGCGATGACGTTGCACGTGACTCTTCTCATTGGACAAGGTTTTGCGTTTACTCAGTTTTGGAATCAACCGATGCGCAGTTTTCGTGGATTCAGTTTGTTTACATCGTCTTTGTTCCCTGCATCTCACTGTGCTTTGGTGTTTCGCTGTGAATTATAAACTGATTATAACTATTACTTTATTTCATTGTCAATAATGGCAGATAAAAATCAAAGTAAGGATACTGCTGCTTCCAATGAAAATAATAACACTCCTAAAACTATTCCGTTTTATACTAAGAATAAAATTATAAAATTTAGTGACGAGGACCTCACCGTGGCAGCACCATGGTTGCATCATTCACCCACATTTCGATATGCGACGAATTCATGAATGCATCAGAACCAAGGAAATCAAGTTCTTTCAAACTGGGAACCAACTTTTTTTCTAGTGTGGTCCTTTATTCAACAAAAGTATGAGATACAAGACTGTTGTAAACTAGTTTATTTTTTTTATCTGATTGTTACTGTAAAAGCGTTTTACACCTTATTGGTTTATCAAAAAATTGTTAATGCCATTGGCGATATATAAGATGGAATAGGTAGGAGCACCGAACTTGTACTATGTCTTGTAAATGATGATATCACTGATCTCTGAAATTACAAAATGATTATCAAGCTTATTCTTCTTTATGCAGTGTCTACATGGGGCTATTGTAACATGACAGCTATCAGAAAGCTGTACTTATTTCAAAACAAAGTATTGCGATCAGCTGTAGCAGCCGCATGGTTTGTTCTTAACTCTATATTTCATAGAGATTTAAATATCATGACGATTCATGAATGTATTGTCAAACTTGACAAGAAATTCTCCGAGAATGCGGCATCTCATCTAAATAAGTTTATTTACAGCTCTGTTAGTTATTATCATACATATATTGTATATATATATATACAAAGTTTCAAAACAGCTGTCTTGAACTAAGTTCCTGCTTCCTTTTTCTTCAAGATCCTTTCTATTAGCTGTTGAGCTCCCGTTTTAAATGTTTATCCCTGCTCTTTCATCAGCTCCGTTGAAGAATATCATAATGTAACACTATGATCTATTTAAATTAAAAAGGTTAAATAATTCTCTTCGAGAAAGAAACAAATGGTGATTCTTTCTGACTCATAATTGCTGAAGAAGAAAATTAAAATTATAGCTATAAATTCCCTTAGAGGTTAACGAAATCCTAAACTTTATGTTGATACGGGTCTATGTTAACAAACTGCTTCGACAATTAGCTTACCGTTTTAGCACTGTTAATTTCAGCAAACAACAGAGTATACCCAAGAGACACTGACAACCTTAAAATAAACTTATTACGGCAAAATCGAAGCGTGTTCGGCTCTTAATGCATAACTTTCCCCACACCACCGGTGGCTAAGTTTCATTACGTAAAGCAGTATTTTTTTAAATCTTGCCTTTAATAAATTCGCGACTCAGTAAAATGAGCTCTGTAAGGGAAAAAATCCTTCCTTTTAATTCCCTTGAAAACTTTTGCAATTTTGCAATTTAAATGTTCGAAAGTTTACATTTCAATAATAATTTTTTAAGCAAAGTTTCTGTTTGGAATCTTCCCAAACCTCAATTTTAGAACACAGTAAATGATAAATAAAAATGAAATAAATCCATTTGGTATTTATTAACTCTAAAAAAATTGTATTTTTCCGTTTTTATTTAAAGAGAAATAAAATAAAAAATAGCAACCATGAAACGCGTATCTGTTGAGGAAAAACACGCCTCTCAAAATCTGTTATATTATGTGAAATACGTTTAGAAATTAAAACCGCCTCTTACAAAAACCTGACAGAAATCATGGGCGATAACTGGATCGAACCTCTAATCTAGTTCTGTCGAGAACTGTTCGCAAAGAAATTATAAAGAGAAAAAAATGTCAAATATTCACGTTGCGATTTTTTTTCACATCTATGCATTGTTTTCTTTGAAAATTATCTAATTTTGAATTATTAACATATTTTTTAAAATATGTTACTTTAAAAATTGGTAAAGCGTTGCAAGCATAATGTTTGCTTACTAAGCTCTCTGCGCCTGATCCGCTCTGTTGCATATGCGTGTCTCATTTCTTAATTAATGATCGCAATAGCAGTTTTGGCCAGTTCTTATTGGTGATAAAAAAAATTTCTTATTGTGTGACACGCAAAATTAAGCATTTATTTTGCTGCAGGTATGCGCTGTTTCTATATCTGTTGCTTGCGATTACAGCATTAATTCGTGATGAATAGCTTTCATTCATCTATGCCATTCAGGAAATTTGAGAAAATCACCAAGACATAATAAAAAATTAACGCTATTTAATGATATGCAAATTGTGAAGTGTTGTCGATAATTGAATAACGTTTATGCCGTTTCCTTCACATAAATACGTTATTTAGGTGCTTATTCCTTTGATGGGGAAACGTCTTTTCCTTCACAATGCGAATGATAAATGAAGTGACTTCGCAGTTATTGCATTAAAATGATGCATAATAACATGTACTACTATTTTAATTATTCAACACTACGGATCAAAATCCATTTGAACCTATAAAAAGATCCTTTGTTATCTTCTTCATCCATTCATGATTCGAGATAAAGGCTTGCTTTGTTCTACCCCAAACCAGAGAGAGCACACTTATATGCAGATATTATATGCACAAGATACAATGCAGTTTGTTTGTCCTAGAAATAACCCTTTAGCGCAGAGCTCCTTATGTAGTTCAACTATCTTCTCCTCGAAATGCCGGCGTCATATGCACCATCTGGGTGACAGAAACAGACTCTAGCTCGCCGTTAATCACCTGCTACTTTACATACCTCACCACAGATCCATTACAGGCAATCGAACACCTCCTCCTGTGCCCTCTCTTCAAACACACTACACATATCTGGTTGAAATTACAATCGACGTTCCATTTGACGATGACAATGATGTGATGTAGCACATAAAAACTAATCTCATAAAACGTAAGAAAATGACACAATAATTCCAAAATAACTTGATAAAAAAGCTATGAGAAATATCACTAATTATGCAAATGTTTGAAACAGCATAGCCATAACACTAAATTATTAATAAAAACATAAGCGAAAGATACACACTCTCTATTTCATTATCCGTATGACATTAGTTAGATACATTCTGCAGTCGTGTAATTTCAGTTACATGATTTTGAAATCTATGTTCTTATTACCTTGAAACCCGATGTTCCTGCTCCTTCCACAATAATTTCTACTTGCATATACAATCAATATTATGAGATAAGTGATAAATTAAATGATATTGTATTATTAACCATCTTGCATGACCTCATAATTATTCATTAACCTCTGTAGAGTTATCGTTTTTTAGGAAACAGCAAATTCAGTGATTCGTGTATGTTATATTGTAAGGAATGTTTTGTAAGAATATGCTATTAAGTAATGGATTTCGTCTGAACATGTATATCGATATAGAACCCACGTTGTCCATCTAGATTCACTACTAATTAATCGCGTAAATATTTAATTCCGTTTAAAAATTACTACTAATAGAAGATCATTAGGAATACAAAACAAACTGGAGTCTCCATAAATATTAATTCCGTTTAAAATATTACTCCGTTTAAAAATTGCTACTAATAGAGGATCATTAGGAATACAAAAGAAACTGGAGTCTCAATAAACATTAAAAACGAATTGATTGCAAGTCTCTCAAATGCAAAAGAATTTACAGAATGTAATTAATAGAAATATCTTTCATACAAAATCATTCATTATTCTGCATTTAGAATTTTCTTAACATAATAATTCTTTATTTCCTTCGCATTTACATAGTTGTTATTTCAAGCTCTGAGCGCCCAATGGTACATATTCCTCATAAGTGGCACATTAGGTAATACAGAAAATAGATTAAACACTTTAAAATAAAGTTAATAAATTCCCGCGAAGCTTGGTGTAGTTTATCCGCAGCATAAAACCACATCTCAGAATTGCAACTATATATATATAATTTCTGTGTAATCTTAAACCTTTTCATTCAATATATTGCTGTTATTTAGACGGAAATGAAAATAATTCGTAAGATAGTGCAGTGGCGAAGCGTTCGCGGAAGGAAGGGAAGCAATAGTTCCCTTAAAATTCCCATTAAAAATAAGAAATATAAATTAAACATATTTTAATGTTCTGACATTAGAGTAAAATTATTTTCATTACTTTAATAAGTTTATTCTAACATAAAGTTTACATTTATATAATATTCTTCGCATTTTTCTGCTATATTATGCTGTGTCATTAACAGACGCACCAATTTGCCAGACTAATAGAGCTACGAGGGTATGAAGAATCTGGCTTCATTGCTATTGCATTGGTTATCGTATCTTACAGCGGCAATTACATATTGCATATTCAATTCACAAAATTCAATGAGCAGAAATTTCTTTCATTGGCAACACATTGGCGATTGCTTTGCACCATGCATACTATTTCACATTCTTCTCACCACTAGAGGCCGCTAGGTTCGTTGTAACTGTCAACAGTTAATGTCGTCGGCACAAGAGGAATAGTGAAAGCTAAGTGTAATTTTTTGTATAAACAAGGTGGGATTCTCATTTATTGTTCTATATTCGGCTTTCTCATTCCAAATTATATCAATTTCGTATGCATTGATACTATTGCTTTAACGTTGAGTGTATGTAAAGTATATGTAAACTGTGTCCTACTGCGTTTCGATGTCTGTCAGTTTAATTCCTCCGATTCACATTTGCTGAAAAGGTTTATAACTTCTTAACTACGTATTACTATTCTCATTACTGTAGCAACTAAAGATAATGTTATTACTACTATAGGTATAATAGAAATATACAAAATAATTAATATATTTTGTGAATAAAGTAGCCTACGACTACTAAATTTTTTGTGAATAAAGTAGCTTACGAGTACTAATACAATTTGTCGAGGCTACGTTCAGACAGTATACTGTGAAAAATATATATTGTGATACATTTCACTCACATCGATAAGTTTAACGTTTTTCGCTTAACTTCGTGTTTTAAAGAACAAATTAACGACGTTAAGTGGGTACCTACTGTATTGCACTATATTCATATACGTGTAATTAGATACATTAACAAATTATGAAAATATAAGATAATTATACAAAATTCAGAAAATTTGAAATTTCAAAGTAATGTAAATTCTTATTAAAATATTTGAAAACAAAATACAAGTAGTGATCTAGTTCAATTGTTGTTTACTGTTTTTTTTTAATGATCTTTGAGGTTATTTCCGAAAAGAGCTGAAGAAGGTTGTGAAATCTAGGATGCTTGATACTGGTACAGATGACGTTTATATACCTAAATTATGGTTGGGTTGTTTTACCTCTGAGCGGCACTCTTTTGCACACAATAGGCTAAATGGCCAGGTCACATGGACCCCGAAGGTTCAGAGAAGGTTGGGGAGGAGACCCACTGGAGCAGCTGTTGGGAAACAGATGGTAGCCTCCCGTCAAGGCCATCCAGCGTGTTCTTTAACGTGCACAAGGTATGGCTCTCCCGCACACGGGGTCACGGCTTAACGTCCCATCCGACGGACGGCGGTCTTTCCAAGCCCATTGGTGTCACCTACTGACCGTGGGCAGGGCGGGGTATTTTGCGGAGATAAATCTCAACGCTGACCCAACTGGGACTCGAACCTGGGAACTACAGATTACGAGCCTGACGCGCTACCGACAGAGCCAACCCCGCCCCCTAAATTATGGTAATATGATAACTTAATATTTCTCGTCTATCAGAATGTTCCTATTAGTTAGTCCTCTAATATGCATGATAGTGAAAGCGAAGTAAAAACAGAAACTAATAATTGTTATTTATTCATTTAAAAAGTTTTTATTTCATTTATCTAATTAGCAGATAGCCGGCCAACATTTAGAAGGGATAGAAATGCATATGTCATTCGGTACTCTCCAAATGGAACTCGGGTTTTCTGTTACAGCTTTAGACAAGAGAATGGTAACAAAATGCGCTATAAAATATCCAGGCCAAGTTAAATTAAATCTCATTCAAATTTATCAAAATTTAGATTTTGAAAGATATTAATTTATCATTTAAAAGAGATCTTGAACCTGAAATATTTTACAGCTAATACTGCTGTTATATTCGTCCTAATCACTGTTTCAAAATTGATGCAAAGTGAATAACTTTACACAAACTTTTAAGATTACATTTTTTCAGCAAACGATTTGCTACAATTTTAAGGTAAAATTCTTACGAGTAGATTTTGTTTTAGATATACTTTTAGATTTTCCATTTCTTGTAACATTTTGCTACCAAAGCTTAATTCAAAGTTAGGGAGATTCGAATACATTTTCGTACAATATGAATCTTAATATTTTTGATAATTAAATGTAATTTAATCATTCTCAAAATGCTTAAAGGGAGGAAATATTTTTTGAAATTTAAATTGATATTCTGATTATCCAATATTACTCCATATCGAATACAACGAGGTGTATGTTATCCATATCATTAATTTATTACATTAATTTCACTATTTATTAACAAAACTCTGTTATCAATACAATTTCTACATTCACTTATATTTTTATATTATTTCCATTCTTCCTGGTTGTAAAAGAAAGAAAATATTTTTATACGAAATTGAAAGAAGTATTGTCTGGTGGGACCTGAGTAGAAAAGCAACAGAAACATCCATGCTTTAACAGGGCATTGAATTCAGATCCCTTTCAACAATAGCCAAGCACGCTAACCAGTCGACTACGGGGAAAAAACAAATGGGTGAAAATTGTAAAACATTAAATACATATAATTTTATGAATATACACCAAAGAGCCAAAACGTTATGACCAGCTAGTCTTTATAGAAATCGAAGCAACTGCAGGTAAACGACATCGCTTGTGAAAGTCATGAAACTTCATAAATAACTGCTGATATTGAGCTCTGTTAATCGGAGTTATTCTTGTTCTTCAGATGGGGAAAGGCAGCGGATTTAAGTGAGTTTGACAAAGGTCAATTGTAATGGCCAGACGAATGGGTCAGAGCATTTCCGAGAAGGCCAGGCTTGTGGGGTGCTCACGGTCAGTCGTGGTTAGTACCTTCAAAAGTGGTCCGAGGAGAAAAAAAAACCCGAAACGCCATCAAGGAGTGGGTCGACCACGGCTCATCGATTCTAAGGTGAACGAAGGCTATCCCGCATAATACGAGCCAAAGAGAGATACTGTGACGCAACTCGCCCGTAATTTGAATGCTGGTGACGGGAGTAATGTGTCACAACACAGAGTACATCGAAGCTGAAAATGGTGTTGTGTAGCCGCAGGCCGCTCCGAGTGCTCATGCTAACCTCGGTTCACCGTCGAAACCACCTACAATGGGTACGAGACAAACAAAACTGACCTTGAATGATTGGAAGAATTAATCTCGTTTCCTGTTGCACCATGTGGATGGCTGGGTCAGTGTGTGTAGTTTACCTGGGGAAGTGTTGGCACTAGGATGCGTCGTGGGACGAAAACAAGCCAGTGGAGGAAGTGTAATGCTTTGGGTAATATTTTACTGGAAAACTCTGAGTCCAATCATTCATGTGCAGGAAACTATGTCATCTACCACCTATCTAAACATCACTGCAGACCAAATACATCTTTCATGGCAACGATATGGCCCTCTAGTAGTGCTTTCTTTCTACAGGACAATGCACCATGATATACTGACCAGATTGTTCGAGAATGGTTCGCAGAACATGAGGAAGACTTCCAAGTATTGCCCTGGCCTCCAAATTCCCCAGACATCAATCCAGTCGAGCATCTGTGATTTGTGTTGGAACAGCATAACCGATCTGCGGCAGCTCAAACACGTAATTTGAAGGAGTTAAAGGATCTGCTGGTAAGATGTTGGAACCAGATACCTTTAGAAATCTTGTAGTGTCCATGCCTCGCCAGGTAATAGCTGTTTTGGCGGCACGTGGGGGAGCAACATCACAGGAGGCAGGTGGTCATAATGTTTTTGCTCTTCGGTGTATGTATTTAATGGTGCTTATTTGGCATTTTTAATTTGGCTTTGGCTTTTTTACTGTTTACATAATACAAGTTTATTTTTAACATTATCGACATAATAGTGCTTTTGCACGGAGTTTAATATCTTTAATTTATGAGATTTAATTTAAACTAAATGAAATGAGAATCAAATTAATATTATGTAAATTCTAATTTTTGGAATTTGGGTTCTTTAAAATTTTTGTTAATACTAGTTAATGAACAAACAAATATTCTCCTCAAACAGCTGCTTGCCCCAGAAATCTGACAGGAGCCTTGTCGGTACAATATGTCATAGAGAAGGTTTGTGAGAACGGCGAGACCTCAGCAGAAAGACAACATTCATGTATTATAGCCGGGGCTGGAACCCAGTTTCCTAAAGTTAGTAGCCAAGCACGCTAACCACCTGGCCATCGGAACGCAGATGAACAGTTTGTTAAAAATAACTTTCCTCAATGACGGGGAGATTGCACTCTCAACCGCCACCCCTACTTCGCTACTAGACTGTACATACACTACTAACATTTGATTTAAAAAGTGTAGAACTACTTTCACTCAACGATTCCAAAACATCAAGTACCGGAACGCCATTCCAGTTCAATGATACGAAAATATCTAGTTGCAGGAAAGGTGTTCCGTTTCAGTGATTCGGAAACATCGAGTAGTGGAACGGCGTTCCAGTTCAATGATTCGGAGGCAAAGAATAGCGGAACTGTGTTAGATGTAGTTGCAGTAGAGCTTTAGTTAATTGCATCCCCCACTCAAAATGTCACGCGTCGCCACTGAGATAGCGGCACGACCAGTTGGGAGGACGGAGTTCATGTATACATGCGTGAACATGAACCATTTTCATCGAAGAGTTTAAACCTATTATTTTCATTGAATATTCTGTCAAAGTGCTAATTACTCTCATTTTATACAGAACTTTTATAATAATTATTATAGTACTGAACTAGATTTCATTAAATAGAGTAATGGTGATTAAGTGTTAATAATAATGCTGAAGGGATTTAATAACTTAATTTATCATTCTGGTAATTAAATGGTAGCTAGGCGTACACCGGGAGGAGGTGATGCATGCAAGGAGAGCTGTGTATCAGTATCTTCTGACGATGCATAAAGCAGTCCAGGCTTAGCGCCTACAGTCCAACACCTTCTTGTGGTGCAGGTCATTTGTATCTATTAAAAGGTTTTCTTTTTTTTCTTAAAACTGTTAAACAGTGAATGCAAGCTTTACCCATTGTTATTACATAGAGCCACTATAACGTTAACTAACTTTTCAGGTCTTCCTTATGAATCACTATAACCCACCAATTAGGGGGACAGATAAAGATTGAAGCATTTTTTTTTTATCTATGAAACAAGTAACCACATGCTTTTGAACTATTTCACAACTATTATGTAAGAAGATGAAACTAAAACTCTGTTTTAAATGACAATGTTAATGTAAGTAACTCGGTATTAGGCAATTTATGTCAAACCAAGATTGCAACTATTAGTCTAGCTAAACAATTTGGTCTATGTAATTACTACTACTTCTGAGCCGAAGCTTTTTATTCCGCGGTTGTCCATCAAAGGAAATATTTTATTCTATATAGAAAAATGCAAAGAACGTTACCTGAAGCAAGGAATAAATTAAAGCAAATTATAATTATATCAAGAACGGTGATCACGTCTTTTGAAAGTAGGAATAATACCTCCGGCAAAATTTAACAATAGTACATTTATCATAGAAATCATTCAACACTTCAGGCAGCCCTATAACCACAGGTTCATCCTCAGCTCTTGACATTTCAGTTCTGATTTCATCTACCTCTCGTGATTGTGTAGCTAACTTTGAGGTAGCCAAAGTTACCTCAAATGTTGACACTGGAAATACATTAAAGTTAATAATAGAAATAGATTTATCACAAACAATGGGAATAAATTAAACCGTATTGTTCAGAATATCTCTTATATACTGATCTAACTTCGTCTTCAATAAACTCATCTTTACTGACTAATTATTGCACATCATTCTGTTTTTACAGCACAAAATATTTATTATGTTAAACGAATCTCTGCTGTTTGCTGTCTAATAGTTTTTTCCGCTTTCTCAGCCATGTATCGATCTCAAGATCTTATCACATTTTAATGATTTTAATGATGAATAACTTTTAATGAAGAGTTCTGTAACGCTATCTGTTAATAATAATAATAGGGTGTTGATTCAGTTTACCCCTACACTCCATCCTATCGGAAATGAACACCATTTCCATATCGCTCAAACGGCTCGATTTCCTATGCTCCCTTTTCCAAGAGCAGTACTGTTGATTTCAAGCATAGCCTATTTAAAATGTCCCCATTCATCCACAACCTCAATTGTAATCAAACCTCGAAATATCAAAATAAATAAGTAACTTATCGCGGAACCTTTGGCCATCCGTGATTCTTTTTCGGGAATCAATAATGCTAAAGAATTCTTCAGTAGAGAATTTAATTAATACACTTTCAGACATTAAAATTACCCCACCCAGCCGGAGTGGTCGGAGTTGAGAGTCCAATGTTGCGACAGCAGGTCATTTTAGGGCCTATAATCAGTAATGTGAACCGGCATGTACTAATGTAATTTACCTCCGGGTCAGTAATTTACTGATTACAGGCATGGCCTGTAAATCAATAATGTGAACCGGCATATACCCGGAGGGTAAATTACATGAGTAATTCGGGTCGTCTCATACAAAATCTCAAACTTTTCTATCTGCTTTGGAAACTCAAACAGTTATTTTTATGTAATATTATTTTAGTGAAATGTTATTAGCTCTACACTAAAAATAAGATCTTAAAAACCATAAAATCTTATTCGACATAGAATAACATTCTAATCTTTCCTGTAATAATTGAGAAATTCTACTCAAGACTTATTCTTACCACCTCCTTCCCCACGAAACTAAATTCTTGAACTCCAAACTGAATTCTGAGACTCCCCCAAAATATTAAATTCTCGGAATTAATTTCTCTGACACCCTCTTCCCCCCCACAAAAAAATAAATCCTGGGTACGTAATTGACCTTGGCTATAAGTCGACGACGTCTTATGGCCACTTACACTACCACTTCTAATTAGTATCCATTAAGTAATCTTCCAGCAAGCTAACGTATATACTTATGTGGCAGTTTATTCGGTACATCAATCCTCGTCACATAAATGGTTCATTTCAACATGTATTACGTCACGTGACCACGGTGTGCGGTATAAATCAGGCCGACCAGCTCTTCGAGCATGAGTTAGAGTTGAATTGAGCTTCAGAATGGGCAAAGCGAGTGGTTTGAGCGACTTTGAACGTGTCATGATAGTAGGCGTGCCAGTTGCAGCATTTCCTAAACGGCTGTCCATCTGAGCTTTTCACGCGCAACCTTTCTAAGGGTTTACCGAGAATGGTGCGAAAAGCAAAAAAAAACTACCATTTATCCTGTGGATCAGAGGGGTTAAAGGAGACGCGAGAATTGTACAAGTGAACAAACGAGCCACAACCATACAAATCACAGCAGAATTAAACATTGGTGTGCAGAAGGTCATATTCGAATGCACCAGATATCGAACCTTGTTGCGAGATGGACTACAACAGCCGCCGACCATCTCGAGTGCCGAGTTGTCAGCAAAGAACATGAAATCGCATCTCCAATGGACACAGGAGCATCGACACTGGACCTTTGGGGACTGGAGAAAGGTAGTTTGGTAGGACGAATCAAGGTTTCTTTTACACCATGCTGATGCAAGGATCAGAATTTGGCACAAGCAACATGAGGCCATGGAGACATTTTGTCTATTGTCAACAGCATAGGCCGGTGGCAATGGAGTATGGTGTGGGGAATGTTTACTTGGCACACATTAGGCTCCCTGATACCTATCGAAGGACATTTGAAAGTCACGACGTGTTGGAACATCGCTGCTGACCAAGTTGATCCCTTCATGACTACGGTTTATCCTCACTCGTATGGACACGTTCAGCGTGATAATGGACCTACTCACAAGGCACGTATCGTTGCTGATAGTCCTAGGAAATGTCAACGAGTTTTCCTTGCTTCATTGGCCTGCACAGCCCCCATAGCTAAACCCTACCTAACATCTTTGGGATGAGGTTGTAAGGGCTGTCTGTGTTTTGCCACCGTCCAATTTGCAGCAACTTGCACGACGACACAACCATTTCCGCATGGTACAACATTCCTGAAAAACGCATCCAGTATCTTGTAAATCCCATGCCCCAACGAATTCGTGTTGTTCTGAATGCCAAAAGAGGTGCAACACGCTAATCGGTAAGTGTTGTGCTCCTTTGGGTACAAGTGGTCTACAAGGTATCCAGACTATCCCATTGCCAGTCATACCCCCAGACTTATCACCCATCTATCATGAGTTTGAAACACGATGAAACGTTGCCTGAAAGCCAACCCTCAACCAGCCGAAAATACAGCTGCGCTATGGAACCATTTGTATGTGGCCTGGCGAGACATTCCTGAGGACACCATCACAAACCTCCACACCTCTATTCCATAATCTGTCACTGAATGTAATGTAAACCACTGCGTTTCATTACATTCCAAAGGATGCACATATTATTGTGTACTGTTAATTTCAATTTAGTAATAAAAACTGAAATATTTGAGGTTTAAAGAACGACCACCTAGGCTATATTTCGAAAATAAACACTTGCTAGAATAACAGTTCAAAATAATTTTGTCGTATTTTCATAAATGTTTTTGTTTGTTTTTTCTTTACTGTAAAAGTCGCAAAGTTTAAAAATGATATTAAGTGTGTTTTAGAAATGCCTTTCTCTTCCTTCTGAAATTGCCACATAGATAATTAGAAATGGTTATATCAAGAGTTATACGTATCGTCTTCATCGTTAAGAAATCTACCGAAATAAATTAATAATATGTTATTGAAAGTTTTCTATAAAAAATTAATTTGTTATTTCGCTGTGTTATCATTAAGGGTACAAAGTACTTACCGATGAGGATCCATTCACCATTTGTAATATACGTGGTCAAATCTCCGCCATCCTCATTGGCTAACCGAAGGTCAAGTTGCAATCCGTCGTAAGTCCAGGAGCCAAACTTCATATCGCATTTTTGGTCATCAAAGGGAAACCAGGTGATATCGATCTTGCAAGTGCTCTTGAAGATACCAGGGGGGATATATGTGCAACTGCCATTATTGCGGACGACAACATTGGTAGGGAAGGTACTATCAATTTTTTCGTCAGCACTGAAACCGAATAAGTTGTATGTAATATTTTTTTAATTCTTTAGGTATGCTTATATAACACGATAAAGCACACTACACTAAATATTAATTTTGAATATTAAATACAACACAACAAATACATATGCATATATCTCGCGTAACTGTGAGTTGTTTTTGTATGTCATATCCACGTCCTATATCTAGATTGGAAAATGAAAAGGGGAACTTCTTCTCCTACGAAAGTGTTGTTAAAAACTGCTTATATTGTTGGAGGAGGCATAGTTTTATAAGGATTTGATATTGTTTTACATTCCTCGTGTGATGGTTGAGTTCGGGTCTTAATTTTGATATTGTTTTACATTCCTCGTGTGATGGTTGAGTTCGGGTCTTAATGTTGGCAGTTGTGTTCTCAGCTGCCGTTTCATGACATAAGAAAGATATGCTCAATCTACGTTAGATCCTGTGACCTGGCTGGTCGTTTACATATAGGAATTTATGTAAGAATAACCTGCGAAACAGAATGGCGATATTTAGTTCATTTTTCGAGAAAGAAACTTTAAAAAAATTATTTCTTTATATTGTTAATGCGGCTTTCTTTACTGCTATTGTGTATGTTACGAGTATTGTGTCATGCGCATCATTTGTGGTATATAACATTCTTTTCAAATGCGTAGTTCTAGTTGAGATTTAAACAGAGGTACAAATTTCACATTCTTAACTTGTAGTGTTCGGCATTCGCATATATTTAGTTAGCAGTTTTCGTGTAATTTTTGTCATATTGTTGAAACTTTGAGAATATCAGCAAAGTGGTCCTATTTTAAATTGTTTTCGTAACCACTGCTGAGGGTAAACAGGTAGTTAGGGGAAATTAATGATTAGCATCCAACGACAAATAAGCGATCTACTCCATCATCACCATTCACATCGCAAACTAAATCAAGAAATGTTAGAAAACAGCCAGATAATATACGTTAACACCAAGAAGAACCCATTTACTTATTCTAATAGCGAGTGGAGATTTATGTTTTGCTCTTCCTAAAAAAACCAACCACCCAGAGCTATGATTATGCAAATTAGTATGGAAGTGCGGGACAGTGATATATGGAAATGAAGGGAAAATTGCGGTTCTGGCTACATTTAAATTATGGCGGATGACACGGATTCCGGTAGTTGTATGGAAGTTTGCCTTTTGGTAAATGGACAGTGTTGATTAAAGAAACCAAAGTTCATCTGTAAATCTGTTTACAATCAAAGAATAATACCGTTTGTACGTTCAGATGGATGCTTAACCAACTCAGTTTGTATCAGGTCACACATATCATAGATTTATGTAAAGCTGGATGGTCTAGGTGAAAAATTGCAGCGCATTTGGGACGTCATGCGCGGAGATTTGACCACGAATACTGATCGGGATCATCGACAAATTCGCCTGATGGCTGTCAGTACCATAAACGCCACTGCCCGACAGCTATCTTATGCCAGAACGACAGCTGGAACACCGCCGGTATTTCTTAGTACCATTTATCGATTCTTGCATGAATCTGGTACGTGAAGGAGGCGCCCTTTCCTCTGTATACCGTTCGCTCAAAGCCACAGGTATGCCAGACTGCAATAGTGCAACGAACTTACTGAGTGGCAGATGAATGAAGATATCTGGTCTTCAGCAATGAGAAAGAATCTCTTCGTCTGGAAGTGAAGCAAAAGAGCTTTCACGTCATGCATAACTGAGTGCCATACAGTACTCACTACTGGAATCCTGGTGTGGGACGCCATGTATTAGGATAGTCGGTTATCTCTCATAGTCATCGAGGGTGATTTAATCTCCTATCAGTATGTGGATACCATTCTCCTGCCTGTTGTCTTACCACTCATGCAGATCATGCTAAAAGCCGCTTTCTAATATAATAATGCCAGACGCATATGCACGTATTCCTCAACATTGTCTGCAATCCGTTCCCCTGCCACCATGACCAGCTAGGTCGCCGGATCTAACTCCGATTTGAGTACATATGTGACGTCATGAAACGACAGCGACGGATGTGATGGGATGACTTTACGTACCAGTGCAACAAATCTAGAGAAGCATAGATCAGGACATTATTGGGAACCTTTTTGGATCACTTCCTAATAACAATACAAGCCTTCGTAACTTAGTACCTGTATTGCCGTGAAAGGCGACTATACCTCGTATTGTTGTTACCTTAATGTGCATGAAGCTGCCTCAATAAAAAGGCTGTAAGTGTGATAATGAAAAGAGCTGTTGACCATCGTTGCGGGTGGTCGTGTTTCTTAGTGCTGGTAAAGTTTGTGATTAAGATTGTGAATCATAATTGACTAGATCTCTTCTTTTAGTAACTTTTTTTGCATTTCCTTGTGCGACCTGATTTGTGCAACAGAACAGAAGAATTAACTAGCATGACAAACTGAACAACAACAACAAAAAAAAAATCTTTTTTTTTTGTTGAAAAGAGAATCACACAGAAAAAGAGAATCAGAGTTAAAAGAAACAAAAACTATAACCTGTCATTCAGAAATCAAACAGAAATTGCTAGGATTTCCAAGGAAATTTCGATACTATCAGAGGACTTAAAACTATCTAGTGAATCTGATATTTTCCCCACTAAATCTGAGGAAAATGATGACCAAAGGGAGAATATCTCCCCACAAAAAGAAATAGAAATTTTATCTAAATTTAACATATCTTCACCAGAAAAAGAAAATAACAAAGTAACTGCTGAACCTCTGGAGACAGAGAAGAATAAGCAACAAACAAACTTCATTCAAAATGCTGAGCAAAATGCTAATGAAGGGAGAGATAAAAATCGAAAGAAATATGCCGTTATCACGACTCTAGACACTGAGAACTTTACGTTACCTGAACTTATCTCAGAATCAACTAAAAAGGTAGAAGACTATTCATTAGTAATTTCAGCACTTGAGGGATAACTTTGTGCTCTGGACATTACCAAAATAACGTCATTCTTCTTTAAGTTAACTGGAGAACACCTTGTAGGTAAGTTCATAACATTGGGACGCCTGCTGATATCTCCAAACACGAAAGAGCAACATGACAAGATCTTAAAATCGACAGAAATACTTTCAACGAAAGTCAAAGTTGAATACACAGATTACAAGAAATCGGTCCTTGGAACCATTATTGGTATTTCTCCTGAAATTAATGATGATGAACTGTTGGAACTTCTAGAAGATCAAGGAGTAATTAGTCTCCGAAGAATGCTTCATTTTGAGAAAAATATTAACAAATAAGACAAATCATGCACCCCCACCCACAAAGTTGTTATTGAGATCGAAGGAGAAGTCTTTCCTCCTTACGCTGTGGTTGGTTTCCGTCGACATTCTGTCAAAAGATATTACCTCCCACCAAATCCTTGCCTCAGATGTTGGGTTTTTGGACATACTATTGCTACATGTAGAGGAAAAGTCAAATGAAACGGTGCAGTGGTTCTTACAATCATCGCTAATGTAAGGCTTCTGAATTGAAATGCCCAAACTGCCGAGGACCCCATCCGGCAACTTGCGGGGGCTGCAAAACTAGATCGGTTGTGTGTAAAGCAAGATAATTTCAAATAGAACTAGGACTCAACTGGAACCAAGCTTTCACAAAGGCAAAACTTTTCTGCGAAAATGGAATTAGTCTTCAAATTAATGATTGGAACAAGTTTCATATCGATCATCCAAATGCACAATCTTCTGAATCCAACAGGATTGAAAACCACTTTATGAGGACCTGACAGTGAGCTCTGAGAATCAGCAAACCAATCAGAATTCAGATGATTTTCCTGCTTTTCCATCTACGTCTACTGCATTCCAATGCAGTTTTTCAACTCTTATAAACCTTCACAACAAAATACTATGAACTATGCACTGACTGTGAAGAAAAATATTACTGGAGCAAAGAACTCTAATATTGCTACACATAAATTAAATGAAAATACGAACACCTCCTACGCATCTCAACAGCACATGTCACCGGCTATGGCCGATGGCTTTTCGCCAAAATCACAAATTATCGGTCTCCTTATCAAGTTATTGGATTTTATTCTTCCTAATCGTCCTGAACTCTCACTTATTAAAGACATCCTCTTATCTATTCTGAATAGCGCTTCATGGGAAAAGCCTACTTAATGTAACAGTAGAATTGCAAAAGTTTGCAGAATACATTGCATCATCTCAAACACTTAGTAAAATCTAAAGACATCCAGATTGTGTGCCTTCAAGAAACAGTACTGGGTAAGCTTCCTAAGTTGAATGGATTTGTGTTTCATCAACAAAAAAACTGTCCTAATTCGGGTGGTATTGCTATTTATATTAAAAAAATAATTCCTCAAAGGCGAATTAGCATAGATATAATTTCAGATAAACTAGAAGTTTTAGTAGTAGAAATTAGATTCTTAGAAATTGTAACCTATGTTATAAATATTTACAATCCTGGTAAATGTATTACATATACTCTGTATACAAAAATGTTGAACAATTTAAGTGGTGAATTCACCTTATATGGCGACTTTAACACCCAAAATAATCTATGGCATTCTTACAAAAATGATAAGGAAAGTACTCATCTCATTAAGTTTATTGAAAATAACAGACTGATAATTTTAAATCAAAAACAATGTACATGCATTAATAAAAATAACAATTTATCTATTATTGATCTAACAATATGTTCTCAAAAAATTGCACAAAACATTCAATGGTCCATCTCCACAGAAAGCTATGAAAGTGATCATTATCCAATATTTCTAACTTATTCAAAACATCCAATATCCAAACCTAAAATATAACTAACCGACTGGAAAATTTTAAAGAAACAGTTGCACTTAATCCAGGAGAAGAAATTAACTATGATAAATTTATTAATTACCGTGATTTACAAAAAAATGAAAGCACCCAGCAGATAACCAAAAAATTCCCAATAACAACATTCAAACTATTTTTTAAATCGACTAATAGCCATCAGGTGGAAAGCGGAGAGGAACATGAAAAATAATAGAACTTTTTTTATCTTGTCAAAATTTTAAGAGATTGGAAAAAGCGATCTCAACAAAAAATAAAAAAAATTGCAAAAAAACAACTGGCTCACATTTACAGAAAAATTCTTCCCTCAAACTTCAACAGCTAGCTTATGGAAAATCTATAAAAGTTTATGCAATGAAATTAAACCCTCAGACTCTACCCAATCATATGCTCTAAAAAATAATAAATCAACATTAGAAACTACAGAAGACTTGGCTCAAAATTTTATAGATACTACTTTTAAACCTAATAACAATTTAGACAAAAAATTATTGAACTCAAATATTTTCCATAAAATATTTGAAAGCAACAAAACTAAATATCTAAACCTTCCATTTTCACTATTTGAATTAAAAAATATTAAAGTCTTTAAACCAAAATCATCTCCTGGACCAGACGGAATCACAAATAAACTATTAAAGAATTTACCTCTGAGTTGTTTAAAAAAATTACTGACTATACTGAATAATGCATGGACTACTAGAGTTTACCCGGACAATTGGTTTCATAATTTTATGATTTTTATTAAAAAGGAAAAAAATCACCTGACTCTCTAACTCTTTTCGACCCATATGTTTAAGTTCTAATGTTTTAAAATTTTTTGAAAGAATGATCAGCTATCGTCTAAATTGGCATTTGGAAAAAAATAATGTTTTCAATAACTTTTTTTCGGCTTTTGTCCTGGTAGATCAACCAAGGACCTTCTACTTAACTTGATTTCGGATGCAGAATTCTCACTTAAAAATAAATTATACATGGTAGCCATCATAATCGACATTGAAAAGGCTTTTGACTCTTTATCTTTTAATATGTTCTTATCTAAGAGTAGAGATCTTAAAATTTGTAGCAACTTATATTATTTCCTTTTTTATTTAATTAAAGAAAAAACATTTCAAGTGAAAATCAGAAATACTTTATCTAACGTTTATAAATTTCAGAATGGGGTGGTTCAGGGCGACATATTATCCCCCTGCTTTTTCATTCTTTATTTGAACAAGGAATTAACTTCGGAACTTATGCCGATGACATCATTTTCTGGTCCATTGATGCAGACATTAATATTATTCAAAAAAGATTACAAAATGCAATAAACAAATTAAATCATTGCTTAAACAATAATAATCTCAAAATTTCTATAGAAAAAAAACTAATATTATATACCTCATAAGGAAGGCCTTCCTCAGGACTTTAATATTAAAATAAATTAATAAAACATTACAATTGTTAAAAACATTAAATTCCTAGACTTAAATCTAGACTTTAAACTAATATGGGGCCAATATGTCAGAACAGCCAGAGAAAAAGCTTCCAAATTATATAATTTTATGAGATTTCTGGGAAATTCTAAATGGTATTGCTCCCCAAAAAATTTATTATTAATCTATAAATCTATTATATTACCAAAATCTTTTTATGGTATATAATTATTAAATACATTATCTAAAACGAAATTAAAATCCCTTGAGAGTATTCAAACTAAAATTTTAAAATTTTGCGTAGGTCTTTTAAAGAGTACATTCAATTTGGTTGTCTATACTGAAACTACAATACCACCTCTAGAATTACACAAAAAGTTTACATTATCCAACTTAATATTTAGAATTATCACAACAAATAGAACTCATACAATTATTGATGTATTCGTTACTAATTTTCAAGACACAACATTAAATAATTTTCCTGAAAAAAATTAAATTATTGAAATCATAAATAATAACTTAAGTGGAAATTACTTTCCAGGTTTCCCCTATTGGTTATCAACTACTCCTATAATAAATAAGGATATTCAAAGAATTGACTCTGATCAATTAATTGACTCTAATGTCCACTGCATCTGATATCTACGCATGTCATTTCCAAGAGGTCATTCATATGGTGCTGTTCTGTGATGGCGTGAGGAAAAATACCTCTGGGATCTCGAACGCTTTGTCAAATAGTGATTTTGGAAAGTTGTCATCTATAGACACAATCATCCCAAATGTGAAACTTCAGATTATTCATATGACACTTCACAAAGTATAGCAGATATATTGTAGAAATCGTTAATTTCTTCAGGGCGAAAAAAAGATTACATTTCAATATATTTATGGTGCAAATGTTTTAGTAGTGTGAAATAGAGGCATTTTTTCTATTCAGAATTCACACCTTAATCGAATTAAAATAAAGATTCCATAGATCTAGTAAATTGTTATCTAGGATTAATCGATATCCTGAATCTCAGAAATTCTATTAGTTCAAGATGGCAAGCATGGAATCGATATTGGTTTGTTATAAATGATGATGATTTCATGATATATACTCTAGAATGGTGAAAATACTTTGCTGTGCGATGATCATTACCGTAATCACTTCAATTTCATGTATACAAATGTATTCAATACCATTAAATTATTAACTGCCTGAACACCACGCGGTTGAATGCTACTGAATTGTAAATACGCATCTGGAGATATCTTAAACTAGGTTGAGTGTAAATTCCCCCAAATGAGTAACAGTGATCATTGTTCCATCAGCCATCGAGTTGTCTGTTGTTCTACAACATTCCACGATGTTCGATGGTTGAGATCCGGGAATTGCCTAATCATGTGAAGAGGCTGAAGTCGTCCCATTGTTCCGAAATCCATTCCTTAAAATACGAGACCAATGTCATGGTGGATTGGCCTTTTGAAAAATGTTATCCTCGTTGGCGAACAACAGTAACATTGAAGGGTCTATTTGAACTGCAAGTATATTTTAGTCCACACTCTTCATACGTTGTCGCACATATCTAAGAGGAAACATAAGCATCACAACATTTCCAGACCATGACATCATCGCTATCGGTGTGTACTGCGTGTATAATGTGCCTTGGATCCACTGCCTGGCGCCGCTTTCGCCTTTTCGTAGCCATCCACCGAAAAGTAGTGCGATTCTTTGGGCAGCAGACCTGTTTACAATTGTTCAGGATGCTTGATCTTCCCCACACCATGCAAATCTCAGTTTTCGATATTGTGGAATTACAGGCAGATGTCGTTGTAAATGTCTTTTCTTACTACGATATTCCAAAAGATGGAGAATTTGGTACATTGTTCAAATGGTAATTTTTTGTGATTAAAAGAGCATTATATTCGCAGTTGAGTGTCTCAACTGCTGCAACTTATTGGTCTGCAAAATTAGTTGGACCTCTCGCATCGTTCATTCACCTCCGCAATTTTTGTTCATCACCACCGCAATTTTGTACCTACTGGCTACATCCATCCCAATAACCATGCTTCTTTTAAATTCTGATATATGTCTCCGTGTACCCATCACTTGTGTCACTTTTTTTAATTTACACGTCACACTAACTTCCCCACAAACTGAATGTTGCTATTGTTGACTTATGCTAGCTTTTATCTTTTCCTCCCGGTTTATTCTTCAGAACAGAGTAGTCATAAGTCGATATTATACGTAATAATTATTTCCTGAAGACTGAAACTTTCATTTTGCAAGTATGCCTGATTCATCCAAAGAAGTTCTCATGTAACATCTCTCAGGAATGTACAAAGCAGACTTTATTTTCAAATTTCCATTTCTTTAATATATTTATATTACAGTCAGAATATCATGTCATCGGTTTATCAATGGCAATGCTTTCGACTTTAAAATATATCAATTCATTTCAAATCTGCAATACATCGATATTCACGTAGGATATTTATTCATAGTATCTTACAGTGGACGGATCGGGACTCAAATCTGCTGATTCATTTGAAGTCTGCAGCATCGATTACGAGTGAACAAGAAATCTCTGTTTCTATGGTCTTCTCCCTATACTAAACTCTAAACCTTTTGTCCTTGATTAGGAATGATCCAGAAAAGTGATAGAAATCACGTGTTAACAAGAAAAATATCGCAACTACGTTATTTTAATTGTACGAAATATGCATTGCAATTCCTCAAAAAACAAAAAATGTTGCGAAAAAGTATAATATCTCCGTATAGGGTAATATTAGTTAAGCAGCCGCAAAAACTTTAGCATGTGTCTGGCAAATATCAAGACCTTTTCCTAAAGAATCTGTTACTGTGGAATTCAACACTTCAGTTAGAACGTTCAATCATATCTGGTGAATATAAAACCGTCGCCTTCAAAGGCAAAAAGATTTGTCATTTTCCAAAGTTACCTCCGCCAGTGTTGATTCAAATTAAAGATTCGGAAATGCTTTAAAACTCCAATATTTTATTAGTGCCTCGATGATTCAGAAATACATTTAGATATATGACTCAATAATAATAATATCAATAATTAATCATTTTAGCAGCCCAAAAGTCATGAACACTTAAAATTTGCCTCCCCGTGTTTCCTGTTTTCATAATCTTCGTTTTTTAAAATTTGGTTGCTACTTGATTTCATCACTCACCCCATCGAAAATTTTTGTGGCCTTCCTGTTATTTTTTTTCCGTAGGGTCTCATTCAAGAATCAATTTAGGTAGTTTTCTACACTTTATATTAACCATATTTTTCTTGACTTTATTTGTCTATGATATCAGTTGTTTTCTCAATCACTTCAATTTTTTTCATGTTGATTCATGTTGAAACAATTCGCTTTGCAAACCTAGGTGGGTAATATTTAATTGATATTTAATAATAATATTTGATTATAATGATGATGAAAATTAATTATTAATAATGGTAATATTATAATTCTAATAGCAATGGTTGATAAGTAGCTATACAACACAGAATTTTCTTTACCTCTTGTGGGGGAAATATTGCGTTCCCCCATCATTTTGGCGGTGAATGAGGAAGTCGCTGCTTTCAACGTAAACTCTTTGACCATCATACTCTACAACCAAAGTTACAAATTTATATCCTGAATATGGGTAAAACTCAAATTTTCGTTTACCTTTTCAAACAAAGACGTCAAATGTCTAAAGATGGATAAGCATGCAAACGACAAAGCAAAAATAATAGCTGGATTTCGAGAAATCGAGTTATTATTTTGCCATCAGGGATGATCACCCTTCATTTTTGAATGTTTTGTCTAATTCTACAATGCAGGTCATTTTAAACCTGACATCACCTTTGAATATTTATGGTGCAGTTGTTTTAGACTGGGTTCTATGCATATCCCTTTGGATTTCATTTTAGGTTCATTCATTACTTTGAGAGTGAGGTTTAAAGAATCATTTTCACTTTGTCACTTATTCTGTAAATACAGTTGGAATGCAAAACAATATCTGAAGATCTTTTATGCTTTTTAAGTGATGTTATATTTGTTTCATTATCAGAAGCATCAATTTTTGTTGAAATTGGCATAGTCGACGCTTGATTAGTGATTAATCTCGAAAAGTGTCTTGATATTATGATAAGAGTCTAGCATTTGTTTCCACGTCTCAACAATTGGGTAGCAAATATCTGTTAAATTAGGTATCAATATCACAGTTTGCTCTAATTTGAATTAATTATTTTGCTTTAATTTTACGTTTTAATGGAATCCATAGGGTGAACCCAATCAGGGCAACTGCAGCAGGGCCGAAATGTTCCGAACTGACTTATCGTTAAGGTGATATCCTATGACTGTGCCACATTGAAAGTCACTAAACTCTGCCGTGTATGGCCCTTTCTCCTGTTCATGCGTGTCTATGAGGTTTGCCAGGCCACGTGCATCCTTTTGTACCTGTTTGCGCCATAGCTGTGTCGTATTTGGGCGAATTCACTACTCAGAAGGGGTGTCCGGATACTTTTGATCAGATAGTGTATCTACCCAAACACAAATATTACATGCATCACAGATGTTTCTCTCGATGATCGCTGGAGGATTATGGCGTCTCTGACACTCTGCAGATCAAAGGAAGTGAAATCACTCTGGAGTTCATACATGGATCTTTCTGTACATATAAGTGCTGGGTCTGTTGTGGTATCTATTTGACGATGATACCACCGTGATAATAGTAGTAATTTTCCTTAGTTGAATACTAGAGTAAAACAGATGTTAAATAACTTGCACTCTTGGTTTACAAATATAAATTTAATCTTAAATATTTTTTAAAAAACATAAAAGGCATAGTAATTAAAAATACTTTTAATGATCTTCAGCCATTTATATGAAATGCGATATTCATTACATTAAGGTTTCATTATATATAATATATATCATTATTATTGAAAGTTATTATTGATAAATATATTATCAAAAAAAAAAACGTTTACAAAGCGATATAACATAAGGTTTTAGGTATTTGGTTGGATGTCAAATTTCTGACATGGAAGGCAGGAAGTATAGGAGGAAAGTTTCCACTAATGAAAAAGGTTGAATGCTCCTGTTTACTATAATAGTGGTACGCTGGCTAAAAGCGATGGCGTGAATCTGTAATAATGGATCTGAGAGAATAATAAAGTATATTGTAAGTTCCCATTTTAGAAGACGTTGTATATCTTATCATGCGGTAGCTTTTGATAATACGGGAGGCACATCTTAAGGCTTCCACATAACCGACTTTTGCCTGTTGTGGACATTTTTAAATTAGTGTTGATTAAAGAATGTTAAATAGATTTTTTAAACTGTTTAATATGCTTTTCTGAACTTGTTTATCCAGCGTATTATGATACAAAGTAAGTTAAAAGGTAGTACAAAGTAAGTACAAAGTAAGTTATCGAATAAATATAAAGGGAAAAAAAATGTCAATAGCAGGGTGGGATCTGAACTCACAACTTCCTGATGTCAGGTGCTCTAACCGCTGAGCTACCGGCCGGCAAACAATCATCCTCTATTATTGGGTTTAATCATTATACCATAGAATTAATAATTGGAATTGTATCTGACTGAATTTGAAGACTCTGGTGTAGAAGACAGTTTCCAAGTTAGTGCACATGACCAGAACTCCAAGAAGCAGGGTACATTTTTAAGCCAACTTGATAGGTATCAAGCGTAAGCATTAAATTGAAATTATAGGAAATCACAAATATGCACCTGTTGATGATTAACTGTTAGCGGTTAGAGCACCTGGCATTTTATCAGGAGATCGTGGGTTCAGATTCCAGCTGGCTAATGAGAATTTTTTCCTCTCTCTTTATTCAACATATCATCAATAGGTGCATATCTGTGATTTACTATTATTTCAACATGTATTATTGTTTGAAACATAAGATAACAAATCCTCACAAGTGCAATCAAATCAACTAATGCACCTGAAACATGTGAGGCCAGGTCAATTTTCAAGCTGTCTGTCCTCATATACGATTTCAACTTCCAACACTTTTTTAAAGTATCCTATACCGTGAGAAACAATTTAGACTCATGAAAGATTAAAGCAATCTCAATACTACCTAAGGCGAAGTCAAAGTCACCTTAAAACCTCCTATTGGACGCATATATCAAATGCATTCTGAGTCAAAATACATTGGTTGAACTTACAGAAGATTACTCGATAAACTAAACGAACAACAAAGAAATATTAAATGCTAACAATCATGCAGAGCTCGCAGCAAAGGTTATAGAAGGGGAATAGAGCATAGATTTTGACGGTGGAAATTTCTTGCGTCTATAGTAACCCATATATCATAAAAGCGTTATAATCAATAAATGTAGAGATAAAATTCGTAATGCAGGTATGCCTGAAATACTATGGCGTTGGAGACCTACTCGACGAACTTGATACACTTTTGAAACTATTGTGATGACAGGAACTCCGAAGATATGTTAAACCCCTAATCTTCACGATCCTTATTTACCTCTCCTTCCCACCCCTCCACATCACGTGGCTTTCCATAGCATTTCTTTTTTTTTTCTCTTTTCATCTGTTTTCTCCTACCTCCTCTTCCTTCTTATTTATTGCTAACTGAATGGCACCTGGCGCTTTCCGGGTATCATTTTTGATCTGTATATTCGTATTTTCACTGCACTAAAAGCAAGATTTGTATTCCCCCCCCCCCCGATATAGTGCACATTCAACACGAAGAAAATTTCCAGGGGTTTTCTTGGATCGTTGCTGACGTCAGCGCTCCTTTTAGAATTGCACGGCTTTGCTGACGTCAGCTCGCTCTTTCATAGTCCATGTCTTCGTTTCTACCTAAACCATCGAGATTTTTATTCCCCTTACGATAGATTTTTGCCAAAATGTCCTACACGGCTTCAGTCCCCCTTCCCCCATGTATCACGGTGGTTGATTAAAAAATTAGGTTCCTACATGTCCCGTGGCTTCATTAGTATACAAATTGTCGCTTCCCGGGTCTCACTTTTAATCTGCATATTCTGCTTTTTACTGCACTAAAGGTTAGTTTGTGATTTCCTCCAGATATTTTAGCACAGATTTAACACAAAAAGTTGTCCTATGTTAAAAAGGTCATTTAAACTCAGCACCCGCTCTCATAGCCTGCAGTTTCGTTGAGATTATTATTTCGACAGATTTTGGTATACTGTCATTCCCGACGAACTTGACCGAAAGGTTACAAATTTCGTACACTGGCTCCCCTACCTGATCCTGTGTTGGATTAAAAATCATGTCCCTAGCTGCAATGGGACGCCTTCAAATAATAATGCCTTTGGAAATGTGAAGAATCTGGCAACGGCTGTAGAGATTTTAATGTGATTATGGCTCTTATGTTCGAATGCAATTTGTATAGTACCAATGCGTTGAACATTTTAACTAAATATTTCTTCTTAACTAATAATCAGTGGCGGGTAGCTCAGCGGATATTCTAATAGAATACAAAAAATAAAAACGCAATGCAAAAGTTCACATTTAAGGGGCAGTAAATGACTACAATGAATTTGACAGCGATTACCACTTCCCATAGGAATAATGTGGTATATATGTTTGCTTCTAGCAATCCTCCTTTTGGAATTCCGACTTGAAAGGTCGTACTGAAATTCGGACCCCAACCAGAAACGTTTTCTGAAAATCATCGCACCAGCACTGTTTTCTTAAAGATGATCACACAGTTGGTCGAAACCGGTGAGCACACTTAAGAATATTGTAAATGATAAAAAAAAACAGTTTTGAAGAGCTACTGCGAATTCCAACAGTAAACTTTATTCTAAAACTTATAATACTAGTAAATGTAGAAAACTACTGATATTTCAAAAACACTGCACGGTACATAATAAAACATCATAGTCCTCGGACATTTAGTAGCAAACAATAAATGCGGAAGCGACAATCACGCAACCGGACTATTAGTGAAATAGTGAACTTATAATAACCGTGATCAAAACATTAAAAAGTTCTGCGTAAACCTGGAAAAAGGAACAAAACCAGAAAAAACCTCCAACAATCTGGGAACAACTCTGCTCTGAAGAACTGGATTTTGGCAAAATCTCAAAAGAGTGTCTAAAAGTATTTATACCTTGTATCTAACTAATGCAGGTGTATACCTTTAATGCTTCCCTACAGCTTTAATAGGGCATTATCTTAAAATTTGTCCAAAGTGCACAATCTGGTTGGATCTCCGTAGGCTATGGCTACTTGAGGATAATGGTTCTCCTTTCCCTTGCTGCTGGAAACCTCGGAGACTTGGAAATCGCAATTCATTCTTCAGAATTAAAAGCTTCTATCTATAACGTTGGGAAAATTCTATATCAATACCTAAACACGGTGTAAGAGTATGTTGCGAAGAACCTACTAGTGTGAGGCTAAGTACACAGAAGCAAGGAAAAAGATAAATGCTATCGTCTGTCATCTGTGAACTTCTTCAGATATTGCGTTTTGTTCTTTTTTTTTCTGTGTATATGTGATAATGGGGGACTGACATATAAGCTAAATTCTTTTGGTCTAATGTCTCGAATTTTAAAATGTAAACAATTTTGGAACTGAATTTAAAGAGTTCCAATAAATCATGATTATGCATGCTAGTATCGGATTTTAATTAAGATGCACCAATCTTCCAAACTGATATCTCTCCCCTGCGCAAGTCACTGTAATGAAGAACCACTGTTGAATGTAGATGCGTTTTTTTTTTTGTATTCTGTAATTTGTTCCATATGAACAAGTAATATTTGTTGTATCCCTGTGACAATATGAAGCTAGACAATATGAAACCCTGAGGCGTCTTTCAAATTTAATTATTTTCTGCAGTTTTATGGTTGGATAAAATTAAACAACTAAAGCATTACATTGCATTAAATATCAACATTTCCACTGATAATACTGGTAAAAGAGAAAGCTAACGAAAATATATACCGCCGTGCGATGTATTTGTTTTAGAAATTTGTTGATCGAATGTGAAGGTCACAAAATTTCCATTGGCGCAATGAATTGACTCCTCACATAGAATATAAAGGTCATAAAATTTCCATTGGCAACAATAATTTGATCCCTTACACGCAAAGGGATGGGAAAAAGAAACTTTTTTTCGTTTTTACAAATAGATTAAAAATTTATTTTGTGTCAGCTAGGTATTCGTGAATTACTACAATTCTCACTTTTCAAGTCTTTCAAAAGCTAGAATTTCGGCCTCTAGCAGTGAAAAAATTCTAAAATTTCTAAAACTTTTAAAGAATGAAAAAGTATGTAAATAAAAACTTCATTCTCTTTGAAAACAAAATTATCAAATGTGTAGGAGCCGATATGCGTTCTTCTAATTATTATTTTGTTCGCTGTACAAATTTAATTCTAAAGAATGTTGTAATTGGCTTATATGGTATAAAACCTGCTTTTATCGTTACTATTATAAGATTCATAACGGCATATTGAAACCGTTTTTTCCATAAAGGATTCTTATGTATTCACGGCATTTTTCGTGTACCTAACCCCAGCAAATTATTAGTTAAGATGTTCAACGCATTGCTACTATTCTATTCTTATGCGAAGTAAAATATTGTTTTTGTCATAAAATGGTTTACTGAGCCATGAATCTTCAGATGCCAGTTGAAGTCGCACCAGGAGTGTGGTTGGTTTATACACCTGCACGGAAGAACTCTGTGAATGGCTTCAACTGAGGTTAACACAGCTCTATGCGATCGACCTATGGCATAGGCTTAACGTCTAGAGCAAAGAAGAAAATAATCAGTGACCGGTAGCTCAGCAGTCATATCACCTGACATGTTATCAAAAGGTCGCGGTTTCGGATTCCACCTGGCACAAGACAGTTTTTCCTCTATATCTACTGATATTATCATACTACAACAGTGTAATAGTGGTTAAATATCTCGTAATTGTACAGTGATGTGGATTTAAAACATATCTATATGTTGATCTGGGCATGCTCGTTTACTTCGAATGCAGTTTGTTATGAATTTTTCTCGACTAAACTCTTAAGTTTTATGATTAAAGTATACAAAGTTAAGATCAGCATGGTACGAGAATAAATATCTGTACCAAAGTTCCGAACTTTCGGCAACATTAATCAGTTGAAAGATATACTCAAGACAAACTAAATTGAAGAATGAATTTGTAGCTAAAGAAATCAATAACCTTAAGAAACTACAATATTTAAAATGCAATCGTAGTTGAAAAGATAACTTGAACGAAATTACTATATATTTCGATACAGATTGAATATATGATGTTACATACTGTATGAGAAAAAACTAACCGAAGTATGTTAGAGTACAATGACAATTTTTATTTAGAAAATTACACCAAATCAAAGAATAATATTGGGAACTTTGATTTGATGAAAACTCTGAATAATTAACAAGCAACAAGAAGATTTTGTGTTAGCAAAATAAGCTTTTAGCACTTTCACAATAAGACTTCAATGGATTTTAACATCTCAAATGTGATTTTGGAAATGCTCAACTCTTAAGCAGGATGAAAATGTTCTATGCCACAGAATTCAATTGCATTGACAGAACTGAACGAAAGAAGAAAAAAATCACGTCTACTTAAATTGATCATTAAAAGCTATTTCATGTCGGTCAAATGTTATTTGAAAGCATTAGAATGTAGGAACAAAAATTGTAAGGTTTAGGTACATGCCTTTTGCAAGAATTTATCAGAAAATTTAAAAGTATTTCATTGACACACAAGAAAAGAATGAATATCGTACACGTGCTCAGGAACTATTATGAATGTTTTAATACATTTCGTCGTAGAAAACGACTGATTCAAAACTATGGTAATTGCTTTTCCTTTATAGTATAATGGCAATTCAAGAACTTCCAAACCTTTAGAAAAGTTTCATTGTTGCTTAGCTCCACTTCTATTCATTAAAAGATCGTACATTGCAAAATTCCAAGCCATTCTAATTTATTTTTAATCACGTTTCCCTTTTCATCTTGAGAGCAACTTAACATAAGGCTCACAACATTGAGCCAATAGATAATGGAATGACATTTTATTGCATCCTTTATAGTTACAACATTCCAGTGTAAAGAATGATATTTTTAAGTTTTTTTTTTAAACACAGTACCGTATTTTGCAGAGTATAGCTCGAAACAGTGTATAAGTCGATACCGAGTATTCGGGATTAATTTCGAGATGAATTGATGTATTAAAATGTTTGCTTAAGCCAAGCATCGAAATACACATAAGTAAATCTTTCACTTTTTAATAGGAAAGTTTATTGATAATTAGTTAATTACATAATGAGATTCGTTTAACCTATTGATATGCAGATGAACGAAATTTGATTAAATCGTTAGGGGAATGATTTTACGATTTCAAGTTATTTCCAAAATTATTAAATTTACTGAAATACACGAATATACATCATCCCGATACTGAGTAAGGTTGGTTACATTACATGGTGCTGTTTTCAGAGGACCTTAGAATATCACATACATTTACGCCATCATCGATCATGCTCGATCTGGTGCACTACCTATTGTGCAACATTATCCTAAAGCGCACATACCACTATAGTAGGTTTCTGCGAAGTACTGTCATATCAAAACGGTCCCTTTCTCTTTACACACTTTCCATAATCCATCAACTATTCGCGAATCCAAATGTCCAAACATATCTGTTCCAAACATTTTTGAAAAAAAATTCAAAACGAAACATCTATGAGCGAAGCATCCGCTGATTTCACAGGAATGTTCTCGAATTCTATAAACCGAATTATGGTTTCCTCTGCCATCCGTTCAAAACATAGATATAGACACGATTCATATTAATCTAATATTTTGAGGGTATGGCTCAAAGTATATTGTCTCCAGGATGTTTTTATGAAAGTAGAGAGAGTTCAATTTGGCGTTCTTTTCCACTCTACGGATTTGCATCATTTTATTACAGCTGTACTCAGCAATGACCATGACATCATCTGTTGAAAACCCTTTGGCACATTCTCTGTACCACATGGAATAGGTTATGTGGTCGATTGGTCGGTAATATGTATATGGGTTAGGTTGGGTTGTTTTACATCTTAGCGGCACTTTTTTGCACAGCATGGGCTAAATGACCAGGTCATATGGACCCCGGAGGCTCAAAGAAGATTGGGGGAGGGGACCCACTGGAACGGCTGTTGGGAGACACATGGTAGCTTCTCGTCGAGGCCATCAAGCCTGTTCTTTAACGTGCACAGGGTATGGCTCTCCCGCACATGGGGCCACGGTTTAACTTACCATCCGATGGACGGCGGCCTTTCCAAGCCCATCGGTGTCCCCTACTGACCGTGGGCAAGGCAGAGAATTTTGTGGAGATAAATAACAACGCTGACCCAGCTGGGACTCGAACCTGGGAACTACAGATTACGAGCCTGGCGCGCTATCAACTGAGCCACCCCCGCCCCCTAATATGTATATAGACTAGGACTTGTAAGTTGCTTAGGTTGATATATCCCTCATTCAGCGTAGTCCCATTTTTTCGATTTGTCACCGGCCAGATAAGCTCATATAGCATGCAACAATTAGTACATCATTCCGTTAGGTGGTGAGGCAGCAACTTGTGGACCGGGGAATATGTGCGCTATAAGCGAAGATGTTCTCGGATGATATTGCGCACAATCGACTGCGACAACTTCGTTGCTTTGGCCACCGTTTTCTGGTTCGCAAGGTTGCATCCACTGACCATTGTTCAGACCTTCGAGATAACATTGCATGTGGGGCTGGGCATTATACGCCTTAATCACGTAGCAGCAACAGCTTCCAGATCTGATTTGCTCTCTTTCACCACATAGATAGACCTTTCAAGAAATGCTAAATCTTTTTAAGATTTGCACTTCTTTATAATTCGTGACTCGGAATACTGGGCGTCGGATAGAGCAACGATGTACCATTCCCAAATATTATCGATCCTCGGTGACTTATCGCATGGTTTGTGCTCAAAAAAAGGTTGAGTCACCTACACTGCCGCCACAATTTATTTGTCGTGGGTTGCACGTAATGCCAGGTGCATTCGCACCTTAAATCAGAGTCATGTAATGTAATCAACCACAGTATATTCATCGAGTACGAATTTTCGATGAACTTAAAGGAAAAAAGAACCACCTATATTAGGACTATTAGAGTATATGCGTTTAGAAAAGTGAACATAGTTATATCGTTTTGCATAACTACTTCATCTAGCTGTTTCCATTATGTCCATGGATGGATCATTCTTAATTGAAAAGTTTTTTAGCAATTCAAAAAATGTCACTTATTTAACTTATTAAACAAAAAAGTCGACGTTTTCGGCGCCTCTTGATTCTTTCGGCTATTACTCTAACTCCTATTACATTTAATGCCCCATGTTGTATCATAATTTTTTTAGGTTTGCCAGATCTTCAACCCGAAATACCCTTGCACCACTTTTTTCCTGTAGAGCGCAGGGGAGCATAAAAAATCACCTCGGAACTTGTGGGACCGTAGGGATTTAAAATCTCATAGCATTTCTGAGATTCTGAAACCATTCGTTCTTTATATTCTGCAGATTATTTTCAACATTCTTGATGTTTAAACTTCGCAATTAAATTAGCGTTGAAAGGTTAATTTAATTGTTGTAATATTATTTTAATGGAAATATAATAGTCTATCCAATGTTTAGTTAAATATTGCCTACTATCTTATTAGAAGTGAAATTAAGTGAAATTCATGAGAGACATTCTAACACTCTAGAACAATGGTTCTCAACCTTTTATGCTTCACGTACCCCCTGGAAATGTGTATGTAACTGGCATACCCCTTGTGTATATAAATAAAACTATAGTTATAGTATAACAATGGGAATAACATTAAACACACGCACATATATATACAATAAATTTTGTGTTCATAAATTACATAAATCGATAAACACAAAAAAATGACATGAACAATTTAATAATTCTTATCAAATTATAAATATTTTATTGGGTAATCAGATCTAGGGACTTTTGAGCTCTCACAGCGTACCCCAAAAACTCTAGAATATGCTGAAGAATTTATCAAATTTCCTCGCAGTAAGAACTGTGAGTAAGCATCAGCATTATTTAAAATTAGGACTTTCTAGTGTAACATATTTATAGTGTTTTGATATTATGAAGAGGTTAATATGTAATATCATTATCGAGCATTCTGATTCTTTTCATAAAATTCTCACTCAGCGAACGATGTGTTTTAATATAAGTTAATAGAATTAACCAAATTAAATGATTTATAGTAAAAATGTTTGCATGAAACAAAATGAGTATTTTTTCTGCAGCGAAATAGCTGAGAGAACATTTTTTTTTTTGAGAAACACTTTGCTGAAGTTTTCAGAATTTACCTTTGCAACTTGGTTATAGCTTAAAAGTCTATAAAATTGAAAACATAAACATATATTACCTTGCCTTCACAAAATGATTTAGTTTCAAATTTGTTAGTTTAAAATTTAATAAAATATATTTTCGACATGACACGATACAACGAAATCGTGTAATAATAGCAAAATTAAAATAGTGTTATAGAATTTATCATGGTACTATTAATTTTGTCTTCTATTTCTTTATCAATAAATGATCAATAAACTATTTCATTTTTCATACTATAAGCGCTAAAACGTTTATGTCATCTCACCTGTTATACATTAGGACGTCTGGTTTCCAGATCTTGTTTGGAGGTATTCTGAGATCTTGTACACCACCAAATTCAGTGGCATTCCACCTAAGATTGACGTCAACCCATTCCTGAATGAGAAAACACTTTCAGTTATGACATAGCAAGGACGGAATATATTGTTTTTTTAACAACAGTAATAATTGATTTTCAGTAGAATCTTAAATAAAAATTGCCTTTTTTAGAATTTATCTGATCATTTTAAGAATAATAATTATCATTAACTTACTCAAATAATTTTTTATTACATCCTTCTCTAAGACGGTTAACGTGTTTTCCTGAGAATTGTTATTTCCAGCAGGGTTTAATATATTTATTAATAGTTATATTTTCTATAAATTCAGTCGGTAAATGCTCAAAATTATACGCCTTAATAAAGCTTATTCAGTGTTACTGCGTTGCATTTAGTACTAACATTATAATTTCTATCAGAAATATAACGTTTCACTTTCATTTCAAAGGACACCGTTAAAATTAGCAAAATATATATAATTTGTATATCATTGAAAATAATATGAAAACCTAGAGCGACAAAAATTTCAAACTTGATAAACCTTTAAAATAATATTTGGTAATTGATGGCATTCATGGTTTTTTATATTCATTTTTTGTTTATTTATTAATTTCATTATTAATTATATATTGCTTTTATATATTGCTTTCATTGAAAACGTATTCCTTCGTGTTATTTCATAAGATTAAATAAAGCAGGAATTGGTTTTCGTACCAGAATAAAAAAAAAAAATAAATAAATACCCCCTCAAGCAGCTGCTTGCCACAGAGGTCTGACAGGAGCCTGTCAGTTTATATGCCATAGTAGAAGATCTGAGAAGATGGCAGGACCTCAGCAGTAAACAACACAAACATCCATGCCTTACCCGGGACTCGAACCCAGGTCCCTTAGATCAGTAGCCAAGCGTGCCAGAATATTGGGTTAACATTTGAATGGTTCATATTCAGGGAATTAATATAAGTAAGACTGCTGTTGTTTTCTTCAGACTTCAAGTATTGATCATATCTAATATTAATACTGTCTAGATAGGAGTATTCATATAAAACGAATGAACTCCTGGGGAGCTCAAATATTCATAGTTAAAATATGGTCTAAGAATTCTTCAATTCCAGAAAGGTTTGAGAAATTAATTAGTAGTCACTTATTTAAAATGGATAACCTATTCGTTAAGCAAAAAAAAAAGGTCCAGTTAAAATATTGTTTATCGATTTATATTATCTATGTAATGAAACCTGCAGTAATATGTATACTGAGTAATCATTGCATTACGACTACTCATCCCCATGTTATGTCAGGGGATACCAACCACTATAAAAAACGCTGAAACACAGCTCCATGGAAATAAGCCAAAAACAAGCAATATAACGAAAAGGTGATTAAATTTTAGTTTTTAAGTTCTACTCCATAAAAAAAGCAAAACAAAACGAAAAAATATTGCCCTCAAGTAGCTTCTTGACACAGTGAGATCTTACAGGAGCCTCTCAGTTTTAATACGCCATAGAAAAGGTCTGCGAGGAAGGCGAAATCTCAGCAGAACGACAACATGAACATCCATGCTTACTCGGGGCTCGATTTAGCGACCAAAATGAGTTTTTTCAGTTAAATTAGAATTTTATTTTTTACATAAAAGTCTGTGTTTGTCGACCGCTTCTTCGCATCATTATGTTTTAATTTCAATAGTAACTTTTTCACTTTAAGAATAACATTTTTAATCGATATGCAATGCATGGACATAAAATAGCTTTACATGCTTCGGAAGCAACACCTATCTCGGCAACTGTTAGCACGGTTTTCTGATTGAACACCGAAAGCTTATACATTGTTACTATTAAAATATAGCAGAGAGGTTCCTCGAAAAATTTGTTTCCAAGTGTTCGTAGTGCGCATGGACGATAAAAAAAATATTCTATTAACAGAATTTCAGTTTCTGAAACTTACCCACACAACAAGCAAGAATGCGAAAGCTTAAAAACACGATTCACTATTGTTCCACTTAATTGAGTAGTTCCCGATCTATTTTGAACCAGAGAACCCTGTTTCCAGCAGTATTTCCTAACGCACCCTTTTACCATGAATTATTTATCCCTTCATGGTAATATAATTCATTTTTACTGTATAACACTAGCTGAAAACTAGATTGCCGTAGCGTCCACATTTTCGACTTGACAAACCAAACGTCTCCTAGGAGGTTGAGCCGCCTCCGTTGGGAACCACTGGTTTCGATAACCTAGGATAATATGTCAGAAAAATGATGCATGAAGGAAATGTTTGGGGCGGGAAAGTGATACACAAAGAACGAATTCGGGAAGCTCATAATTTACTGCAGGCTTCAGTAACGACTGAACAAAGTGAGTGAAGCATAAGTGGACGATAGGGGGAGTTTGCATTGCAGTGGGATGAAGATGTCTTGTTAAAACAGTGGTTCAAAAATAACTCGAAGTTGTTGTCTCCTGGTTATTTCATAAGCTTTAATATGCGATCTCCATCCTTTTAAAGTGTTCATACAACCTGCAGTTCCTAAGCTTAAAATATTTTTGGGATATTTCTGTCTCCTAAAAGTGGTTTCTCTAATTCAAATCCTAAATTTACAGACTCAAATAAAATGCCCACGAGCTTTTCCTTTGATAAACTTCGCAAATGAATCTGTGGCATAAGTTATAACATTTTATTTTTAAATGTTTTATTTTATTCATTTACAACATTATAGAAGCTGTTATAGTTCACTGCAATTAGAAAGAGACCTGGTTTCTCATTAAAAGCTTATAGTTAAACCAATGTTTTCAAACTGATATTACACAGGCAAGTGTCGCACGGAATGTTTGTTTTTTAACCAAAAGAGCCTTTAAAATTCCAAACGTTTTATAAATAATAAAAGCTGTAAAAATCAATTTATATCTCATGTGATACCGAAAATTCTGTAGTTGTTTGCATTTTAACAGCTCCTTCATATCTTATAAAAATATGTTGACTTCTCTGCTTGACAACATTTTTTATCGTTTAATTAAGTGATCCGTAAAATTTTTCATTATTAACTTACTGTTCTGTCACCTAAAAAAGACTAAACAACACTGGTAGCGTATTAGGCGAAGTGAAACCAGATACTACGATTTAAAAGTTATTGCTTTATTAGAGCGAAGGTGACGTGGGTGGCTCCATGTTTGGAAACCATTGTGATAGAAAAGGGCAAATAAAAGTTGGTTACTGGTAATAACGATGATAATGGAGATTGATTTTTTAACGTTAGATTATGACACATTTAAGGATTTTCCCATCTATATTTAGCCTTCTTTCCTTATAATTTTCTTTTGGTATGGTGCCTAATAACAAACAGATGTTGCTCTTTATTGTCAGGAGTCTCAAATTGGCTTGAGAATTGCACATTGCAACAGTTATGTGAATGCAGCACTGCACTAACATAACTTTTCAATCCGTGCCTCAAAATGAATTAAGACGCTTCAATGAATGAAGATTTGTTACAGTGTTCTGGCCATTGCTATTGAAACGTTTATGCTTAACATTAATCTAGCATCCGAATGATGAACAGTTTGGAAAGAAACGACTTCTTGGCTTCAACTCTGACCTTTATAACTGAAGCTTTTAATGAATAATCACGAAGCGACGACAAAGTAAAGTCCATGACATAATTCTATTTCCGAACATCGATCGCAACTCAAAATTAATGTTATAATCAATTGTATTCTGCTAAAGAATTATGGCTTGTAGAAAGGTACATTCTGCTCAGGGATTGTGATTAATATCAAAAAGGCCACATTTCCTTCTAAGAATGATATGCCTAAATGCAGGCTAAATCTCATGCGGATGCAATGGCGGATACCTGACGTTCATTCTCCTCCCCCCCCCCCTACAGCCAGAAGAAGAAAGGTGAAAATTTTGATTCACATTTGGGATTCTACTGAATGTTTTATGTATACTCTCGTGGGTTTACAAAGCTTCAATCGGACAGGTTAAAATATATCAAATTCACCAAAAAAAAAAGAAGAAAATGTATGATGCATTTGGCCATTTGATTTTTCAAATTGGGATTATCAAAATAATTATCTTTTAAGAGAGGGAGTTTTGAAATTTTCATGATTAAAGAATTTCCATATTTCATTAATGTTATCAATAGGGTTCAGTTTTGATTCGTAAATATTTTGTTCCCTTTAGATCAGGACCATCCAACCGAAACTCGTTGAAGAGGCACTAAAAAAAACTGTTCTCTGAAAGAGCAGCAGGGGAAAATTCTCAACTTAAAAACGAAAACGTACATTTCAAAGGAATTGAAAAAAAAAACACACTTTTAAGGAATCAAGAAAATATTTTGATTATAAACGAAGATATACATTTTTAATTAGTATTAGTAATTAATAAAATCATTTTCTTATGCACCTAAGTATGTTTAGTCGAATAATTTTAAGAAATAAGCCAGAATCAATATTTTGTTTTCTATGTGTGTGTTTTGTGGGCCTGCTTTAGATGGTCAACATATCGGTTCGTATTGTTCTTAATCAATTTATGGATATTTTCACTCAGGAGTAATTTCAAATTTCCCAAGGGATCTGAATCTACCTAAAGATTATAGACTGATTCATCTTTATTTTCATGAGCAATCCAGGCCATTGATTAATTAGTGATTTGGTTAGGCCATGAAATGACTCTAAAATCGAGTCCTCTGTCATCACCTTTTCCGGTTGAAAAAAACCTTTCTTGCTGTTCATTCAGTGCAGCTGATTATTCTGTGTTGTTTGCGATAGAAATTTGGTTCTCTTCTTGAGATATCTGAATTCGTTAACTTCATTCTCTGAACTATCAATGGCAAACAAAATGTTCGTAATTTCTTCCTCCTTCAAAGTTTCCTTTTACGGAAAGCCATCTCAAACAACAATATTAAATATAATAAATGTAATAAAATTATCTCAACTGCAAAATTATACCAGGAAAAATTAACTGCTGCAGAAGTTTCGTTCTCAAAAGCTCTAAAAAAATCAACGCATGCGTTCTCTTCTTGACGTAGCCCTGTGTTGACCTGTTCCTTTAGCACAAACATCTGAGTCATACCATAAGTTACAACCGGAAGGTCCAGGGCCAGCGCTATTGCACCTTGCAAACAAACTTTCCGATAAGCTAGCCTCAGCTGCTGTAAAGCTGACCGAGCTAATGGCAGATCTGAAGGAAGAGGTGGCAGATATCCAAGTTCGCTCTGGGTGACAAAATAGTAATTGTAAAATCTGGGTGGGTCAACAATATGTCAACCACTAGCACTACCGAACTTCCATCCTCAGGACAGCATGAACCTCTACAACCTTGCATCCCTCATATGACCAAATCCATCAGAGCCAATAAAGACAATTTGGTGCGGGTTGTTAACTTAGAATAATGTGAGTCGTGCGCACCGATGACAATAGTAAGTTCCACTTACAATTGCCGTCATACTCATGTACTTACAAGCTCCCAGAAATATCACCTATATTTTGAAAAGAGGGATTCCTAGACAGCATTTCTTTGCTTGCTATTCACGCCAGCTTAGATTCCTTCAATGTTACTGCCTGCATTACCCTTCCTTTGTTTAAAGAAGTGCTGATTTCCCTTCAACCATCGCTTTTATGCGAGCCCAGCTATAGAAATTAAAGAATTCAATGGTAAATCCTTACATGTGTGCAGTGCAACAGAAGGAAAAGCAATTAGCAAAACCGTAGATGATGTAGTGGAATATCATGGTGAACTAAAACACGAAGTACATGAAATGTTCGACTTCATTTGACGGTGCATCGGTTACGACGGCTATTTCTATTTCTGGCATCTTTAATAATGTATATGACAGGAATGATATAGGTAAATGTATATGAAACGATTTCTTCTATAGATAACAAAATCAGGTGTAAGATTGATAATAAGAGATAGATTTCAGATAAATATATATATAAATAAAACTTTCAATGTACGTTTTTACTCATAAGACGTCTTTTTTTGGAACCAATCTTCAGTTTTTCCATAAGTTGTTGGTCCCTATTTGTACGGTTTCGACTTATATTGTTATATTCCGGAACCTATCTACCGAGGGATAGGTGGAGGGGCGTAGGCAGTTACGCCCCCTCCCCAAGAATCTATTAATATAAATACATATAATTTTTTTTCGTAGTTAAGTAAAAAATACGCAGTTAAGTGCAATTGTTTAAAAGTAACCCGAAATATCACAGAAAAGTAACAGGACTGTGTTCAAAAGTGTTCGAGATTAAGGGTTTTAGATATAAAGCAATTTTTCTTTATTGTCTAAGGGACATTTTGTTTGTGGAGTGTTTTGTACAGTTCTTGCAGGAAAGTAAAATAAGGTGAATTTTGGCGAACAACTGGAGCAGTTCTGATTCTAAAATAGTATCATATTGCAACCAATTATTGATCAATAATTGACCTTCAATTCAATTAGATCGAAACCGTCACAAAATCAAGTAACTGGAAATCATTTAATGTCAAAGGTATGTTGTCAAAGGTATTTAATGTCGGACGTATGTTGAAATTGCTTGAGATCAGTCTCCTCAGATATGTACCAGCAAAATTTTGTTTTCACCTTGCACTCGTTCCGGGCCCATATGATAGTTATTCATTCTGCCAACGAAGCCAGTGAAATTTTTTAAGAACCACGAAATGAATTCGCAAAGATTTGGGAATAAAACTCAAATAGGACGACTCTTGTAGGTGACTCTTGTAGGTCTTGAGGTAGTAGTTTGTGTTTGTTTTCCCTACCAAGTGGATTTTGTAGTGATGCATCTCTACAATCGGGAATGTAAAAGGCTGAGGACATCTAGATTTTCTTTGATTATGCTAATCAAAGGGAGCTGGGTTCGAACACCAGGTGGTTGTTTCTGTTGTTTTTCTGCTGACGTCCCGCCATTCTCTGACAGGCTCCTGTGAGGCTGCTTCAGCTGCTTCAGGGAATATTTATTTTTATTTATTACTAGTTGAATGGCACCCGGCGACACCGGTGTCTCACTTTTAATATATTTTGCTTTTTACTGTACCAAGACTAAACTTTTTATGAGTTGTGCCCTTCCCCCGACACTTTAGCACAGATCCCGACGTTGTTCAAGTTGTTTCTGACGTCATCATACCCTCCTAGCTCGTGTCTTCGCTGCAAACTATCGTGATATTTTTTTCGATAGATTTTGATACTCTGTGGTCCCCGATGTACTTGACAGTACGGTTCCAACTTTCAGAGTTGGGTTCCGCCTGTCCGACTCCGTGCTGGATTACAAATTCAGATCCCTAGCTGCAATGGGACAACTTAAAATCATAATACCTTCGGAAACGCGGAGAATCTGGCGACGGTAGCAGATTTAGGTTATTTTGACTTTTACATGTAAATGGCAACAATAAATTTGACAGCGATTACAGTTTCCCGTAGGAATAGCAATGGTAAATAGTTTTGCTTCTAGCAAGCTTTCATTTTAGAATTTTGATTTGAAATTTACCATTGCATTAGAACCACAATCAGAAACACTCTCTGAAAATTTGAAGCGTTTACCATGTCTTCTTGATGGGTTATGGTTGCCACAGGCATACAGACAGACACACAGACATCTTCTCTTTATTATTATAGGTAAGATGTTGCTTAAAGGAGGAGGATGAGTGCTTCATTTAATCTCAACATTTTTACGCAATCAAACCACCATCTAATCACTCTAATCAATCATCATCAAGTCATCATCGAATCAACGTGCAGTGTAAACAACTCTAACCTCGGAACTACCGTTTACGAGATTCACGTGTTCCCGACCAAGCCCTCCGACGCTAAAAACATATCAGAAAGACGAGAATAACATAAAGGAAATAACCATGCTTTTTCTGGAGCTAGAACCCAGGTCCCTAGATCTGCAGTCAAGCATGCTAAACCACTTGGACAATGGGAAGTAGTGTTCTTGAAATGGTTCCATTCTACCTCAACCTCAGTTGCGAAGAAATTATGATTGTTACAATGAACTTATCATAGAACATTGACAATATGTTAGTCTTCGACATCCCGAGTGTTAAAACAGATTATTTTAATCTGGCAAAATTTATTGTCTTTGGCGTAGAATTGAAGCCACATATAATATGATCAATGACATGCGTGTTAATAGAATTCCAAATATCCTGAAGTTTTCCATAAACTTGATCTCGTTCTTATAAAACCTTTAGCTGAGGAAGAGAAGGCAACAACGTTTAAATCTTTAATTCTTATTCAAACTTTAAATGTTACCTATCGCTAATTAGTAGAATTTCACCATAAAACAACATCGCTTGTATTCCTTGTAAAGAAATACCTCGATATCTGAATGACCACTTTTAAATATCTCTTTCGATATTGCTTGTAGAATTATCATCACCGACTCCTAAGTGAAAAGGACTAACAGAAACGAAACACACTCATCATTCATATAAATATCATAATAATTAAGTACTATGTAAATTGCAACCATGTCGACTACAATATTAAACAAGTTTGTTCTAATTATATAATCTTAAGGGTTAATTAGAATTCCAACCAGATTTAACAAAATTTGAAAGGAACCAAAAATGTTTCTACGGATGTTAAACACAATATCACATCTTTATTTCATGGGCCTATTCATTCATCATCTAAATATCCAACTCTTTTTTAAATGTTAATATACATGACGGAAAAGGGTTCTAGAAACTACTTCCAGTTTGTACCAGTCTTATGCCTTAATTAGAGCTAACAGCACACAAACAAACAGCCTGCCATCCCGGGACTAGAACCCGGAACCCGAGTTGAAGTGTCATTGCGAATCAACGCGATACTACTGTGAAACCGAGGGGAAAACAAAATAAAATTTTGAAATTAAATCTAATAAGCCCCAGATCTATAAAAAATAAAAGGAAATAAACAATCGATCCAGGAGAAGAGACGGGTATTTCATTTCAGTATAAGATTTCCCCATTCTTTTTTAGAGGTATTTAAAACATTGTTGGAAAATGCTTGAAATATTCACAAGTTTAATAATCTTCGCCTCTATTACCCATACTACTATATCAACCATCTTTAACGTATTACATACTAGCATTACTCATACTACTATAACAACCATATTCGTACAACATACTAGCATTAACCATATCCATACTAGCATTCTCAGAGGATAATTCTGTAGAGGGAGAGCTTGGAGCCGTGATCACGTGTGCAGGAGATCTATACCCTGTACACATTAAAGGTCACGCTGGATAGCCTTTATTGGAGGCTACGATCTGCTTGCTAAGAGCTGTCAAGTGGTCCCCTTCCCCCAACGTCCCATGAGCCCTTGGGGTCCTTGTGACCAGGCCATTTAGATCATTGTGTTCAAAAACCAGCTGCTCAGAGGTTAAACAGCGTAACTCATTGTGATGATGTTCGAGGGGGCACATGAAATGTTTCAAAAAGTTTAAATGTTTCATATAATTTTTGAATAAATTAAAGGTAACTGTTCCAGATGCTATAAACAAACAATTAGGGGAAGAGTTAAAGCAAGAAATAATGATTGGAGAAAAATCCAGGTATAAGGTAATTTTTATTATCAAGAATATTTTCTTGGTGCATTAGATGCAGAATTGCAAAAAAATATTGTTCCCAGTTCACATCTCTCACATGAAATAAGCCCAATTTTTCACTGTGACGTCAGGTGTATTTTCAACGAGAGAAGAACACCGTTGAGATGTAAAAGGCGAAATTGCTCATTTTAGAACTTAAAATTATTATTTTCCTTTTTTTTCGGAAACTGACAATGAAATACCAATCGTTTATCATTTTTTCTGCCGTACTCATGTGTTCTTAAGATTATAAAATCATAAACGTGTGCTAATTTGACTTGAAATCTATTTTGTTTCAAGGAAGAATACTTTGATTTTCTGCCATACTCATGTGTTCTTAAGATTATAAACGTGTGCTAATTTGACTTGAAATATATATTTTTCGAGGAAGCATATTTTAATATATTTTATAATACATAATTCTTAGCACTGCTCAATGTTATCTAATTTGAATCTGGCTAGAAATGCATCTATTCTGAAATTTTCTTCAAAAAGCAAACTTCAGCTGTCTCAGATGATGCAAATGATGATAAATCATCGCTACGTATAATTATTACAATCGAAAATATTTATCGTTTACGCTTAGAAAATAAAGTAAAAAGTAAATAGTATTATATGGAACATATACACTAAGATGCCAGTTTATTAGGTACCCTTATGTAGTACCGTGTTGCGCCTCCTTTGGCCTTCAGTTCAGCCCGAATTCGTCGGGCCATGAAACTAACAAGATACTGGATGCGTTGTTCATGAATGTTGTACCATGTGCGGAAATGATTGGGGCCTGCAATTGCTGCACATTGGACTGCGGCGCAGTCTCGCTGCGACCAGGCTTTACCACCTCATCCAAAAGATGCGCGATAGGGTTTAGATCTGGTGACTGTGCAGGCCAATGAGGCAAGAAAAACTGATCTTCGCCTCTTCGTACCTGGAACCATTCGATGACGATACATGCCTTGTGAGCACCTGCTCATAAGGCACGTATCGTCATAGATTCTGATTATCATTCTGAAAATTGTCCATCCAGGTGAGGATAAACTACAGTCATGAAGGGATAAACTTGATTAGCAACAATGTTCACATAAGCCGTGGCGTTCAGATATCCTTCGATGGGTATCAGAGTGCTCAATATGTGCCAGGAAAGCATTCCCACACCATCACATCGCCACCACCAGCCTGTACTGTTGATAACAGACAAGATGACCTCATGTTGCTTGAGCCAAATTCTGATCCTTCCTTCAGTATGATACAAAAAACTTTGATTCGTCCGACCAGACTACCTTTTTCCAATCCTCAATAGTCCAGTGTCGATTCTCATACGCCCATTGGAAACACACTTTCGTGTTCTTCGCTGATAACATCGGTACTCTGCATGGTCGGCCGCTATTGTAGCCCATTCGCAACCAGGTCCGAGCTTTTCGGAGATGACCTTCAGCACACCAGTGTTTAATTCTGCTGTCATTTGCCTGGTTGTGACTCGTCTGTTCTCTTGCACGATCCTCGCCAATCTCCTTTGATCCGTCTGATGAACAAGCTGTTTTCGTCCACAAGATCGTCGATTACTAGCAGTATTTTGCTTTTTGTACCATTCGTGGTAAACCCTTGAAACAGTTGTGCATGAAAAATCCTAGGAGGATGGTCGTTTGGGAGGTGCTAGAATTGGCACTTCTAACACCAACTATCATGCCACATTTAAACTCGCTCAGGTCACTCGTTTTTCCCATTCTGATGCTTGATCCAACTCTAACTGAAGCTCGGAGAGCTGGTCAGCCTGATTTATTCCAAACACACCGCGGTCACTTGGGATGAACAATATACGTGTTGGGATGAACAATTTATGTGACGAGATTTGGTGTACCTAATAAACAAGTTTCTCAGTTAAATACTCACACTTAGAAGTAACCACATTCCGTAATACTGCTCTTTTGGGTATGTGACTGAGCATTACTAATCCTGAAACTATTACCTGATAACCATTGCGCAACTACAAGCAGTAATGTGGGAATATGACGACTCTATGTTCAGGTTTTTGATATTTGTAAAAAAATGCATTAATATTTCTATTTCGCATCAATAAAGCACCATTAAAGACATATTCAACACTCCCTTTCCAAATATTCCTCTTCCAAATTACAACCAATAACGAAGCAGCCTCAGCATGCCGAGAAACCAATACAGATAATTATCCCCGAGAGGCAAGGCCGCCTTTAACGTTTAAGTAAGAATTTGGTTTTCTTGGGTTAAAATATAAGAGTTTGAAAATATGTTCTGAAATGACGAAATTACAAGAAGCGAATAAGAACTAGCTCGTTACTGTTTCTGGAAAAATATGATATTTTAGCTGATATAATAATCAATTCATTATCTTTTCATCTGAGTCAGTTTTGCAAAAGATGGAAACAGGTCACCAAAATAGGCCTTTTGTATTCTCGGGACAAAGTGTATCCGCATCTGTTGGACTACAGTATATGTCATTCAGGTCCATTTTTAACTGTCACTTTCATCGGACTCGAAGACACCACAGAAAAATACGATTTTAATAAGTTTTAAAACAGACGACTTTGATGAATATAAATTGAGGAATATAATGTACTTTCTGACGTTCTAGGTGGCAGCCGACAAAGGATTGGTTAAGTCTATATACAAAAAAAGAAACCTACTTTAAGAGATCAGTGTCCGAAATGGGCTTTACCTCGAAAATATTCTAAGTACGCTTATCTTCAAGACACCGGAAGCTATTTTCATGGACCTAATACGTTGTGGCATCAGATGAAAAAATCTCGATGAAGGCAAAGTAAGCCACCTCTTTGTGATTCTGAAAACGAGTTCTTCAGACTCTCTCGTTACCATCACTCAAGTGGAAGTGCCTGGATCTGATCAACGGAATTGCCTCCAGCTTGATAAAATGCAGAGGAAAGAATTTCAATTCTCTCTTTCCCTTTTAGTCTATCGTGTACTGGTATTGCTTTCAATGAAATCAGTTTTTGTGTTGCTTGCCCACTTGAAAGAATCCGTTTCCATTGTATTCCTTTCTTCGGTTAAGAAACAAAATTCTTTTCCTACTAGTCGAATTCCTCAAGAATAGAAAGCTTTTTCGCTCTCTTCATAAATTATTATAATGAAAGAATATTTTGTTCGGATTATTTAAATATTTCTATAATGCAATCAAACATCATTCTGATTTGTTTCGGTTTTTTTTTTCAGTTTGTTTTCCTCCTTAAATTAATATTCTTAATATAGAGAAACCAATTAAAGATAAAGTATCCATGATAGAAATATTTTGTAGAAAAATATCTTTGGAATCTTTGATTATATAACCATTATTTCTAAATCTCAAAAAGGATATTTTCGGAAAATATAAGTTTTTTTTGCACAGTTCCATTCGCAAATTTATAAAACTTTATTATTATTGTGGCAATACGGCATTTATTTGTCATCACTGCATTATGAGCTACGAAATAAAATGCATGATTATAATATTAATGTATAGCAAGTTCAGATGTTCTGAAAACTCCGAAGGGGACGGGAAGCTTGATGTGCTTGAGTCCGCTGAGTTTCGATTTCTGGAGACTACCTTAGAAAACACATGATAATACTGAAGTCCTCAAATGGAGGGGATTACAACACTCTCTCATGAGTACACTGTTGGAGGGAAATACCGTATTGGTTTGGTCATTTTTTTCAGCAATTAGATATATAGATTAACAAACTGAGTTATGAACTGTATGCCTAAATACTTCAGAGAAAGTGGGAGACTTAAAATGCTGCGGAAAGACAAGGTGTAGGCTCAGGATGTACATGTTTGGAGGCTTAAAATAGTCTATTCTGTTGGACCTCTGTATTTGATGACTGCTTGAGATTGTGCATGTATATATGAATGTATTATATATGTATGTATGTATAGTGAGTTGCTTCATATTCATTCAAAGTTAGGGATAAACTAGGTACCAGAAATTTAATACCAATTCAGCTGTTCTACTATTTGCCCTTCCCTATCATCCAGTCTGTAACTCTGTAGCAATCTACAGCTTTCATTAGTTAATACGGTATGAAGAACTTAACTTGCAAAATTTATTATTAGGATCTGAATTAATATAGCTTCGTAATTTTTTCTCTACATTTAAGCGTAAATTTTAATGCAAATTTTCTAGAAAGTTACGTTTTTAAACCTTTTAGTGTAATTGGTAATCTAGTGAAAGGGTCTGAAATATATCTCCACTTTCACTATTAAAACAAGGTTTTCATACTGCCTATTCCTCCCAAACCAAAGTTTTTTTCAGAAAAAGTATGTGTTGCCAAAAATTTTCACTCCTAATCAATCTTTTCCTTTCCTGTTGTTTATAAGACAATTTTAACCTTTCAATTCAGTACTTTATCATTTAGTTTAATATTAATTACATATATTAGTAATCTATTTACGTAATTTACTTACTTATACTAAATTCTATAATGTAGATTGTTTCTTAAATTTAAATCAGTGAATAAAGCTTCTCAGGGATGTTCTGTTTCAAATTTCTTGAAAAGACTGATTGATGATCTGTTAAGCAAGCATTATACTCCTATAGATGTTTCATCTAGTTCATTTAAGTATCATAAGATATTCGTTAACGATCATCTAGTGATCTTAGAAAGCCGTTTTGCAATCGGAGCATTACTTTGTTAAACTCAGTTCAAAGTTCCAGCGTTGTTTTCTTAAGAACCATATCATCAGTGAAAAGTTCCGCTGAGACCATCAGCCGCCGTGTAGTTTATGAACGCCGTGGAAACATTTCCTCTGCACTTATTCTCACCGGTATAGTAGCTGAGTGAAATGCATGCGACCAGGAGAGACACTTTCAGGAGCTGGAAAGGGCAATGATTTCCTTTGTGACTTGCTTTTACGAAATCTCTGGGCTACTTGAAGTCTCGTGTGTTATGTTTATTTCCCAGTGACACTAAACAAATAAAGAGTGCTTGCAAAATAAAGAGTGCTTGCATCAGCAAGTTTCCGTAAGCCGTGAATAGTTTTCTGAGTGTGCGTTGAAAACCAGGTTTTGAGATTAATGAAACAAATTTTTTTCCCTTCTTACAATTTCAAAATATTCTCCAAGGAAAACCAGCAGCTGCACCGTTTTGAAAATCTGGTACAATATTCAGAATTTAATATAATATCCATAACTTAATTTTCCCTTCAATGTATTCGTGGTATTAAGTGACTCACATTTTTAAATATTTAAATATGATTTTTTTAACAAATAATATCCTGGATTTTGCAAACATTTAGTATTTCCCTTTTTGTATGGAACCCCTGAGAGCGAGGCAAAAATGTTTGCTTAAGATGAGATTAACACGGCACACTACAATTAATAATATTTAGATTTGTCATTAGTTTAAATTTGAACTTACCACAAATGATGGTGTACTATCATTGGAGGATATTTATTTCATTTATATGTATTGAAACTTTTGCAATATATTCAAAATATGATATGCAATATAAATGTTAAAACGTTTTAAACATTCCTAAATTAAAAATTTATAAAACGTTTGTCAGCGATACACGATCATCTAGACCAAATTTAGTGCATAGTAAAACGAAAACTATAATCTTAAAGAGCCGCAGAAAAAAATTACCTACTTAAAAACGAAAATATGTTCCTATTGAAGAACGAATTGGAGAAAAAACTACATAAGAATCAAGAAAATATATTGATTAAAAAACAGAAAGATACATTTTAATGAGTATTAAGAATTGACAAAACTATTTAGTTAGCACCTAAAAATGTATGGCCAAGCAATTCGAATAAATAAGTCAGATTCAGTATATCGCTGACTCAGGATTTTGCAATGAACCGCGGGTTTGCAAGTCTGCTCTAAACTGTATACACACATAAGTATTAACCCATAGTTTTGAAAATGCTAAAGTAGGTGGTTCAATTCAATCATAAATTCGACAACAGAGAGCAAAATTCATCCTAATTCATCTAATATTCTGATGTCATATTTTAAACATATGAAGAAGAAATTAGAATTTAAAATAGCATTAAAATGGGTGCTTTGAAAAGGGACTTAATATAGGGAAGCATGGTGCAATCAGAGCGTTGATGCGGTGGATGTAAAAGCAATTTCACTTCACGATTTCTCAAAAATCTTCGGATAAGTGAGAGTGAGAGGATGCATTGTGATGTCGAAGTATCCGCTTGCAATGTGTGAAGAGAGCATAGCTTTGGGTCGTCCAGAAGCAATGAGAGGTGAGAAAATGTAATTGCGAAAAAAAAATGCCATTGGCTTTTCGAGAGAGACCTCACAATGTACAGTCGCTCAAAAAATATCCGAACACTATGGTTGATTACAGAATTCAGAAAAAAATATCTGGCAACGATTTTTAAAAAAAATAGTGATCTGGCAACCTTCGTATACTGTATACGATTAAGATGAGATTAACATAGCACACTACAATTAATAATATTTAGATTTGTCATTAGTTTAAAATTGAACTTACCACAAATGATCGTGTGTTATCATTGGAGAATAATTATTTCATTTATATGTATTAAAACTTTTGCTATATATTCAAAATGATATGCAATATAAATGTTAAAACGTTTTAAACAATCGTGTTAAATCGTGTTCTGTACACAAAGGTTGCCAGATCACTAATTTCCAAAAAAAAATCGTTGCCAGATATTTTTTCTGAATTCTAAATATAATAAATAGTGTTCGGATATTTTTTTGAGCGACTGTACCATTCCCTCGGGAATCGAAGATTGACTTCATGAATGATTTGCTCATTCTACGTCTTTTTAAGTGCTGATGATGGGCTTTTCTACGCGAAACTTTGAGCGTTAGGATTTGCACAGAGGATAAGTTCTCTGGATTTGATCCTCTAGATTAGGGATTCTCAACGTAGGATACGAGGTAAAATATTTTGGGGTACGCCGTGAGAGCTCTATAGTAGCTAGATCTAGTAACAAAGTCAGTGTTTCATTTTATTCCCATTGTTATACTATAACTATAATTTTATCTATCAATACCAGTGTCTCGCAAACTTTTTTACTCTGCGGCACACTGAATCTAATTTTTTTTCCACGGCTCACTGAATCTAATTTTTTTTCCGCGGCACACCTAAAAAAGAATTTTTGATGGTTACGTAAAAAGAGGAAAATTGAAGTTTCGTTAAATGCATTTTATTTAAAATAAATATAATAATAAATATAATTAATCATAACTCGGTGTTTGTTTTAAATATTTGTCCATTCTATGGCTTGAAATAATCAAAAATTAATACCAAAATTTGGAAAAAGCTTGATAAATACTTACAAAATCCCAGTTGATAAAATCTGAAAGATTTTTATTAAAGCACGTCGATAACACAAGTCGTGTCAAAATGAAATCTTTGGAATATCTAGTGTCAATTTGAAAAGTTCTCGCGGCACACAGTTTGCGAGACACTGATCTATACAAAGGGATACGTCAGTTACATACACATTTCCAGGGGGTACATGAAGCATAAAATGTTGAGAACCACTGCTCTAGATTGTAAAGTTGCGCCCTTATTCTTCTGGGACAATGTGTCTGCATTGATTTGAATGTGATATTCTCAACATTGAAACTATGGGCCAGCAGTAAATCATAGCATTTTTTGGTGTTTCTGTGTACGGAAAATTCTGTCTATATCGGAACTTGTATTTGATTTTCAAGACAATATCACGTCACAACATGTTTTTATGTTTCACCACAGGGTGAACAGAGGTTGTATAACACTTTCATCGGACTAAAAACGAAACAATTTGCATGATAATGTCATAAACCTATAAATTAACGCATAGCTGCAATAACTGGAATGCAGAACTACATTGGATACTTCGCACTGTATCCTAAGCTGGTGTACTGGAATGTAGAATAGCCGTGTGCACAATATTTAGTGAAAATTCAGAGAAAAAAAATCTGTAAAGATTGCAATCGTTTATAGGCAGTGACTGTGGAACAACCTGCTCCGTTAAGCAAACGCAACATTCGCAATACGTGAAATCTGCACAAATGTATAATTGATCGCAATTTTTTTATGTAGTTTCATCAGTGGTTTTGCTATCCGTCATTGTAGAGTCGAATGATTTCTTAAAACTGCTATCGCACAATGTATCCTATGTACATGGATTAATGTGAACATAACTACGGTACATATTTTATTAATATACAATGGAAACCGTCGCTTAGATGTGGAAACCCATTATAACAAATACGATAATGATTAATCGTAAACATTGTTGAGTAACCGAATCCACTCTAATGCGTTTTATCAGGTATCGAATGCATTGCTACTTATTGTAATCCAGTTTTATTTGTTTCATCACTGAAGCTTGTAAATGTGGACGTTGCATTAAATACGTTTTCACGTAATATGAAAATTATATTGTTTCTGGATTATAAACATGCATAGGCACTAGTAAATATTGTCATTCGCATTTTCTAAATACTCGATTAGTTACATTTTCCAGAGTTAGATGTCGCTAAAGTTAGAAAATGTGAAAAATCTGTTTATCCTAGAAAATTCCAATTTAGTTGATGCATAGTTATGGTTAAGGAGTTTCAATGGACAGCAACGATTAACTTCCATTCACCCTAGGGGTGGAAACACTTTTTTTTAAAGGGGGGAATATTTTGTTTTTGGATAGGTTTTAATACAATATTATCATTCGCATTTTCCGAATATTCTATTAGTTTGCATTTTCACCGCTAGAGAAAAATAAATTTCCAAAATTTCCAACTTTAATATATTCGATAAAGAACATTCTATATTCTCCAGCTGAAGCTAAAACGACTAAACTCAGCTGCATATATGAAAAGAGATCAAGAGACTTTAATACAGCGCTAATTAATTAAGTTTTATAGTGGATTAAATTTTTGCAGTTTATCAAATTGGAGTCTTTTTGCAGGGAAGTTGAGAAGAAAGAAAAATAATTGTACTTTTACAGTTTATTTCAAATTTCTCAGCATCTATTTTTTTTTCAACTCATTCTAAGTAGGCTACAAAATGTCTTTCTCAGGGTTAATGTATCCAATGAGCAGACCTCTATCTCAATAACCCTGGTTTAACTGATAAATGAAATAACTCGAATATCGTTCAAAAAGATTTTTGTAAGAATATTTGAGTTTGAATGTTTGTAAATGATATTGCTAATTACACTTGTACGTTTATATTAGATAAACCATAATGCTTGTTTTATTAAATTAACTGCCTTCATTTCAATGTATTTTAATTGAAGGAAAGCTCTCGAATACAGCTTCCGAATTCCGAATAACTGTGAGTGAGAGCTTGAAATTAAATACTCGAATACAGATATGTGAAAAGCTACTTTTGAGAAATCTGATGATCGTACCCTTACTTGACGGCAATATTGTATCCCTTGGGAAGTATAATAATTAGATTTTATACTCAGCGAAGCATTCACATAATTACAAACGATCGCATTCAAATTTGTGACACTTCCTTTTGATGAATGTCGTTTATATCCTATTTTCGAATAATGAATCATAGCAACATTTCAGTCGCTTATTTAATTTGGATTACTTTAGTTTAGTTCGAAGCTTATTATAAACAAACATAACATGCATATTTCGAAAAACATTTATTAAATGAATTACTAAAATTAATTTGATTATTTAAAATATTTAAAGAATTTATATGATATTTAAAATAATTAAGCATACTAGAAGAAATTTGTGTATATATGTATGTAAAAAGAAATTTTTCTAAATAATAATATAATATTTATATAATAATATAATAATATTTATAAAGAGAATTCTAATTTGATCCTCGTTAATTTTCACTGTTTACAAAATATATTTATCAATTTTTGACCTTTCAGGACCATTATATATTATTTTATGGGTTCTATACACCCATTGCTGTTTTTCTGTTTTACAATTATTGACTCTCTTTACCCTGGCTTTTATATGCATTGTTTGTCTTACGCTTTTGTGTTTCATTGTGTGTTTTCATTTTCGCTGCTTTCGTCCTCTTTGTGTTTTTGTTTTTAACTTTGCTTGTGGGTTTCCATGTTTTTTTTTTTATCATTTTCTACTATCACTACTAATCTTGTTTGGCGCAATATGACCTTAGTTGCCGTTGTTCGATAAAACCTCAAACAACTAACTAATCAACAAACCTTTATATGCAAAAGTATGAAGCTTTCTTTCGTAATTAGCACATTACCATTATCGCCTCAGAAGTTCTCGATTCCTTCTTGAATTCATTAGTTTCGTCACTTGTGTTATTTTGCAATCTTGTTTACATTGCCAATTCTGTAGACAATGTTAGTAACTTACTTGCATTTAAAGCTCTATATGTTCAATTTCCAGATCTACACGTTTTTCTATTCGCATGTCATTTTCTTTTCTCATGCCGCTGTAGAATATCGCAGAGGTGATTTAACTTCAGGTTGAATTTTATCTTCATCTACTCTGTTCCTCCAAATTGCTCTCCCGACGTACTTTTAGAAGCGAATAAAACGATTATCACATAGATGCATAAGGCGTGCGCCTCAGGTACTCAATTTATGGCCCATGAACAATGGCAGAAAAATATTTGATAGTAATGTAATATAATATTTTAAAACAGATAAAATCTGCATAAGGCGGTAACTGCAACAAAGAAAGAGAGTATCGGCTAGTGCAAAACGTGTTAACAAATTTAAATATTGAAATTTAGAATTAATTAAAAAATAAAGATTTAGACAGTGGTATACTGTAGGGGGTTGGAGTGGTTTACCTCTGAGCGGCACAAAACGGGGTAAATTGCCAGGCAACATGTACCCCCAAGGAGTTCAGAGAAGGTGGGGGGAGGGGACCCACTGGATAGCTGTTGAGAGACAGATGGTAGCATTCCGTCAGACAATCCAGTGCATTCTTTAATATCGGTATGGTTCTCCCGCACACTGGGTAACGACTTAACGTCCCATCAAATGGACGGCGGCCTTTCCAAGCCCATCGGTGTCCCCTACTGACTGAGGGCAGGAGGGTAGTTTTGCGGGGATAAATCTCAACGCTAATCCAGCTAGTACTCGAACCTGGAAACTGCAGAATACGAGCCTGGCGTTAGGAGGGATTATAACCAAGGGAGGATTATAACCAAATAACTCAAGGGTTAGTAATTTGGATATAATCCTCCCTTGTGGTCTTGAATAACATATAGTTGCTAAGGCCGGACATGAAAATCAACAGAGCCGGATTAACATAATGGCCAAACCATCCTTGGTCGATAGTCACACCCTCAAGGAAGGCCTCACGTTAAAGGAGGGAAATATATAAAGTTTTTGATAATGAATCCAATGAACAGAAAAAGAAACAGAGAGATGAAAAAACGACAAATCTCAAGTTAACCAAAGTCCCCTCCCCTGTCATGAATCTCTCTTATCTCTGTAGCATTATTGTTCTATTCGGGAGACCGTAGATAATACTAGATTCGAAACATTTCCAACTCCTTAAAACTCAATTAATATTTTAACCATATAAAAATATTGACATAGTTTTTGCAATTCTGGTGTGAAATTTTACATGCAATTCTTTTTTAAATTAAATAAATTATAAGAAAATTTTTACATTTTCTAAATCGCACAACCCCTTTTCTTCCTCTCTTAAAAAATAAATTAATTTTTATTACGGCTGCGGGTAATTTCTCATGCCCGAAAAATTTCATCTCAATTAGATGACTTGGCACTTCGTGTTTGTATGTGTGTGTGGGGAGCGTGCGCTCAATTTTTTTATTTGGCCGAGGACTAAAATAATTATTATTCTGGCCCTGCAAATCAGACTCAAGAATGTCAGTCCTCTCAATTAGACCTAAACACGTCAACCCTTTAGAACTTTCTGGGTACGCTAATAGATTTTGAATTAATTAGAGTGCGCAATGTGCAATCATAATTTAGCATCATTCTGATAAGTTTATATCTCACTTACCTAAGCAACATGTTGTCTAAACATAATTAGAAATTGCACGGCATCGGAGCTTTTGCATTGATTTTTTTAATAGGACTATGGTTTTATAATATTTATTATTGCTTTTGTAATTGCATACGGGTCAAAAATCATCACTCCTTTAGCTTCATAGTCTTGAATTCGCTTCTAGCTGTATATACACTGGTGCTCAAAATTAAAGGACAACGATGAGAAATATACATAACTGAAAATGGTTTGCATCACATACAATTACAGAGTCGTATCAGAATATGACCACCTATCATGAGGAACAGCAAGTGCGATATAACGAAATCGCATGAGCTGCTTAGGAAAATATTAATTCCTGTAATGGAAGTGCTGGAATTATGAGACACGGATGTTAATACGGGGTATGATCACCACTGACAGCCATGTAACTTTTATGTAACGTTTTTTCATGCTGCTGACGAGGCTAGCGATAAGGTAATAGATTATATGTTAAAGTAATAAAGTCTACACACCCACAAAGGCAGATTTAATATTATGGCGGGTTCTGGGAGTGTGCTAACAAACCAAGTAAGGAGTCTTTGTGTTTAGTGGAACTACTGCAATATGAAGGAGGAAAAATCATCAGAGACTCAAAAGATGAGGCATTTCTTCAAATTAAACATGGTAATCGATCACGGCAATAAAAGCAATGACAATATAGTTCAGTACAGCCCTATCCAGTCTAAAGTGAAGAGTCACCAAAAAAAAAAACACTATATTATTGAAGAGCTGCAGGAAAAATTATGTGCTTAAAACCGGAAACATATTTCTAAAGAATAACGAAATGGAAAATAAAAATTACATTTTTAAGGAATCAAGAAAATATCTTGATTAAGAAACACAATACATTATAAAAGAGTAATATGAATTGGTAAATTACACTGCACCTAAAAATATTTGGTCAAAAAATTGGAAGAAATAAACAAGATTCAGTGTATTAATTATTTGTTTTATGAGCGTCATTTTGAATTGGCCTGATATAGTAGATTCGAATGCAGATTAAAGTTCTGTGAATAGAAAGATAGATATAAACAAGGCCACAGTCTAAACAAAGCTCATCATCGACAATAAATATTGAGATGCATCACATTCCGTAATTAAAAGATGATATGTAAAAATGAATAGAGCAAAAATTTCTTCTTAAGATACAAAACCTTTTAAAACGACAGGAAAGGCCCATTATTTCTTTTTTTGCTCTCTATTCTGGGAGTGAAATTTTGGGTACATTTGTGCAACTCGAGACAGTAATTACCATTCAGAAAATGTTTCACTGCTTAAGGCTATTTTAAAGGCTTTATCGTAGAGAGCTGAAAATTATTGTAAGACTTGACCTTGTCATTGACATTTCATTAATATTTTATAGGTGTTAGGAAGTTCTCATTTTGCATTTGTTTGTTTGGAATCAGCGATAAATTTCAGAATGTCAATAACATGTTATATAGTATCAATTTGGTCAAAAGATTTGAAATAATCAAAATAATTTTCTGGGAAATCAGGATTGTGAAAAATATTTTTGCCACTAACTACGGTTACGAATGCTAATAGTCCATGTTAGTTGGACGTCAGAGCACCTGGAACGTTATCAAGAGATCTTGGGTTCGTATCACACTTGCAGCAGAACTCGATATTTTCAGCTCAATTTTTCAAGTGTTCATTGATTGCCTGATATTTAATATCGTTCTCTACCATTTAATCTTGCACTGATAATGGTGTCTCTGCTTTCTTGGCTAAAACAATAATTATTTGAACATCACATGAATGCCTAGACTGTTCCTTCTCAATCAATATATCGTGCCCCAAGCGACTACAGTTTGGAATATTTAAAATCGATGTTATCCGGAAGATGAGTATGCTTGCGATAGTTCATCTGTTAGAACACCTGGCATGTTACCATGAGCTCGTGATTCGTATCCGTCTTACCCGGTGAAGGGAACCCCATATTGGAGGTTAATTCCACCATGATATAATATTAACTTGAACCTGCAGTAGAACTCGATTTTTTCAGTTAACGTTTCCGCTGTTCCATGAATGCAGAACATTTTATGTGGTTCTGCACTATTGAATCTTTGCGACATGATGAAATTAAATTGTTACCCTAATTAACTTCAGGCTGACTGGAACTGAAATGAGGAGTGTCAACTGCAGCCATAAGCTTAATTTGCATGCCCATAGTCGCATCAGTTAAATGTGCGCATAGTTTCTTCACATTGCAAACTTTTCATGTATACCACATTTCATTCTCTTCTCTTAAATACGTTTCGTTATGCGACACTATCTCTTAATTTAGAGCACCAGTTTATATGATATATATATAACATTATGCGCTTAATGTTGCATATTTATGGCGAATAAATTTTTATTCTAACTATTTCATCTCCTCCAAGCGAACAGAAAGTCAAAATTGAAATTAAAATGTTGACAGTGCTATTTTTAAAGAAGATTAATGACATTTAAATGCTACAATGACTAGGCGAAAGAATGGAAAATAACGATCAATAACTAGTTAATCTACACCAGCCTTTCAACCTACTTTTACACGGTGTAGCATAAACTCGAAAAATGATCCTCGTTCCTCCAGACGGATTCTGAACCACTCGCATGCTGATATTTGGGGTTGAAAGTTGCTCCTGCTGACTTTCCAGAATATTCCACGTGTTCGATAGAATTCAGGCCAGGGATTGTGCTGACCGTGACATATATTGAATTTCACTGTCATGCTGTGCGAACCATTCCTGAAGTTTTTTCGCACATGGATAGTGGCACTGTTTTTTTTTTGGGGAGGGGGGGAGATTCCATCACCCACTAGTGCAGCCGGGAATTGAGCAATGGAAATATATATTTTAACACATTAGTTGGCAATGACGTACTTATATGTGTGAGATGAGCAATTGCGGGGAGCAGAGAGAGATATATAGGAAAAAACTTTAATTTTTTAGCAACACTTTTTTAGACATTTATTTTTTTCCATTGAATACACAAGTTATACATTTCATATAAAGAATTTTGCATAATGTATTTTTTTAAAAATATGTGCTCAATTTTAGGAATATTGAAAATAACCGGAAGAGTTCAAGTGTGGATTTGTACAATTTGATAAAACATTTTGAAATGGGCAACAAATTTAATACAAATTTTGTAGATGTGATGTAATTTTCCATTCTATTTTAAAATAATGAAAGCCAGAAATTTAGAAACACAAAACCTATACCTATCAAAATAATGATTATTAACAATTTTTAAAGAAGTTTTTCAGTATCGTTATATTCAAAAATCCAGATTTTCAACTTCTTTTTAAAAGAGTGAAAGTTTGTTTCCTCTTTAAGATTTCCAGGTAAAATATTAATATTTTTGACGCTAAATATATATATATAATGTTTTTGTACAATGGTTTTTTAGGAAAAGGTAAAGTAAGATTTACGTGTTTAGTTATTCTTGTATTATAATTTATATGTCTAATATTACTTTAAATCCAGTGCTTTTTAAAATATGTAATGATATGGTATATATATATATATAATTTTCTTAAAGGTATCTATCATATCTTCACTATTCCTCTAATTATTCTATTTTGAGTTTTTATTAATGGTTTAATATTGCTGTGATATACTCCACCCCAAGAAAGTAATCCATATGTTAAATGAGATTTAACCCATGCATTATAAATTAGGTTTAAAATTGTAACGTTTAGAAAATTTCTGATATAAAATAATTGTGGTGTTATTGTATCAAGTTTTTTTATTTAAGAATCAATGTGTTTATTCCAAGTTAGTTTACTATCAATATGTATTTATAACACTCAACACTTTCTAGTGGCTTGCATGAACAACCACTATCGATGCATTTAAATGTATGATAAAATAATTTTATTTTAAAATTATCTCTCTGATTTTTTCTCAATCGAATATATATATATTGTTTTTTTCTACATTAGAAACAACTTATTTTTTATAAACCAATTTCCGATATTCCATAAATCTTGATTTATTTTTTCAATCAAAATATTTTCATTAGTTGCTGTGTATATCAGAGCAGTATCATCAGCAAATGCTATTAATTCTAATTTTAGTTCCAGGTTACAAAGATCATTTATAAAAATATTTAGTAATATCGGACTTGATATTGACCCTTGCGGAATACCATATTTAATTTTCTTTTCATTACTGTAATAATTCCCTATTTTAACCTTTTGAGTTCTATTTTTTAAATAAGTTTGAAACCATATTAAAATTGTCCCTCGAACTCCTGCGTTCTCAAGTTTATATAATAAAATGTCATGTTGCAACTTAATCGAAAGCTTTCTTTATATCCAAAAAACTTACTGCTGTTTTTAAATTTTTATTTATTGCACTGTAGATTAAAGATGTTAATTTTAATACAGCATCCTCTGTTCCAATGTCTTTTCTAAACCCTAACTCATTTTTTGAAAAAAAAAATTATTTCTGTCTAGAAAATTTAAAATTCTAATCTTAATTAGCTTTTCAAATATTTTTGAAAACACCGACAATAAAGCTATTGGTCTGTAATTATTAATATCTAAATGTTTGCCTCCTTTGTAAATAGGTACTATAGTAGAATTTTACAAAATTGTTGGAAAATATCCAGAATATAAATATAAATTATGGAGATGACATAAAATAGCTGAAATATTATTTTTCATCTCTTTAATCATCTCCACAGATATGCAATCTGCTCCCGTCGCTTTCTTATTTGCAAAGAAGAGATTACTTCTTAATTTCATATTCTGTTAAGTAATCTATGAAAATCGAATTCATTGAAACAGATATCTCATCCTTTTTCTGTTCAGTGTATTGTGGAACGGTTACAAAGTTTTCTATTATTTCTGTAAAATAGTTATTAAATTTTTCAGCTAATAGAATCGGATTTTCATTAGAAGAATACACAGTATTATTTATTTTTATTTCTATTGGAGTTATTTGTAAATGTTGCTTCCTTCCATTTAATTCATTTATTATATTGCAGTGTTGCTTTATATTGCCATATTTGTTTAATAATCCTTTATTGTAATAATTTGACTTTGTTTCTCTGATTAATTTTAATAGTAAATTTCGATACTTTTTAAAATAGTTATTTAAATCTGTATTAAAAGGCTGATTTTTCCGTAATTTGTACAAATTATTTCTTTTTTGTATAGATTGTATAAATCCATCTGTCATCCAAGGGATTGCCAGAATAATCCATTTTCAGAATGCCAGATTAATCCATTTTTAAAATGCCAGATTAATTAATTAATTAATACCAAATTCTTTACAAAGCCGAATAGAAAAATATCGAGAGAGTGTCAAATTAGAGTTCCTTGGTGGCCATAGAACTGGACCACCCCTGTCAATCTATCTGTGAGGAAATGCACTAATAATTTTTGTACGAAGGGCGTTTAAAACGTTTTTGACATGCATATGCAGAACGAAAGCTATTGCAGTAACTTAGGAAAACTTATAATGTCCTTAAAAATACTCCCTTCCAGCATCTATGGAAAGTTGCAGATGTCTACGCAAATTCTGGAACGCTTGATGGTACTCGTGTATGGGAAATAGTCTGCAATTCTGAATGAACACATTTTGCAAGGTGTCGCATTCTTAAAAAAGTCTTTCCAGCAAGTTAATTTTTAATTTTTGAAACAAGAAAGAATCGCCTGGTGCAATATATGATGAATATGCAGGATGGGGAGCTGTTCGATTTTTTCTTGCTCCAGATAGGTCGTAACTTGCCGTGTTTTGTGAGCACTGGCATTGTCATGACGAAGAACGTTTGACACTCCTGTTGACTATTCCATGGAAATTGAAAAAAATTGTGAACATCCTCTTCTTTGAGCGACAGTCTTGTTGGAGGATTTGGGGACGCAGTTCATCTTCCGTATCCCAAACATAGTTATCAATCTTTCTGGGAGGATTTGTATAGTAATAAAACCTCATCTCATCACCTGTGACAATATTTGTTAACAGTTTGAGGCCGCTAGATTCAAACATTTAAAACTTAAATGTTTGAATCAGAACTTTAAATGTTGACCAATAACTGTTTCCATACTGACAATCGATATACTAACATCTAAACTTATTACCTGAACGGTGATGTGTGGGTTTTCTTTAATCAGTTCACAAACAATAGAGATGGTTCTCTCGTTCACGGCGTCTTTCGGTCTTCCTGCACGAGATGGGTCTTCGAAGATGGGTCTTCGACCACAAGAACAGGAATAATCCCCATATTATACTTGTGATGAATGCATTTTTTTTTTGCGTCGTCCCCAACCTACATCCTTGCGACATCTTTCCCTTTCTTTAGTAGACTCCATACCAATAACGAACGGATTTCCAGCCGAACTTTACGCGTCGTAGGCGAAAAGAGAAATGGTGATATGACCTTTGTTTTTAACACGTAATGTCAAGTTTATAGAAGCTTTCAAAACAAGTCATAGCTCGTTAACTTCAGAGGAACGAGTGCAAATATACAGATACATGTAAGAACGTTTTGAACATCCTTCGTAAATCTCCTTGGAAATTTACTAATTATGTTTGAACCTATTTGAGATTGCTTTGATTTAAACTATTACTCTTTTGAATAGGTTATTATTTTCCTACTTATTGTTTGCGCATGTATTCCACCATTATTTTTCTGAGACACTGTATTTCTTCAATAATGTGGAAACTCGATTAGTATATATTCAACTTTATTCTATTGGGATTTTTATTTTTTTTTTTTTACTTATTCGAAAACAGAATACATTCCACTAAAAGAAATACAGAGAACAGTTAAAAGTGTGTGTTTGTGTGTCGTGAGGCGGGGGATATATCTGAAAAGTAGATCTAAGGTAGATCTAAATGGTACATAATCGTGAGTGTAGTAAACAGGCAGGCTGTTTTAATCCTGTTTCTAAGTCGGTTTAAATAACGCAATAAGAAAGCACTTCGATTAGGACCTATAATTCTTAACCTGCTTAATCGTGGGTGAATCGCCGCTGTGTTGTCCTAAATAATAGAGTAACTGGTGTGCTCTAGGGCACCTCTGGTCCGAATGTAAGAGACAGGTATTTTCCAACTTTTATGTACATTTATAATAATAGCAAATAGGTGGACATTTATACTTTATCGTTGCTGGACGCAGATTTCGAAGTTACTGCAATACCTTATATAATGAAATGCCTATTAATATATACTCATATTGACCTTAATTAAGAAATAGTAATCCTGCATATCCCAGTGACTGAGAAAATAAAAACGTTCTACTTAAGTTTTAAAGTTATTTGACGACAGACTAACCATGTAGGAAAACGAAAACATTATTCACGTAGGAGAAACTATCCTACAATTATTCTATCCTACAATTAGCGCGGTTGACTGAACTAGTTCTAGCAGAAATTAACAACACTATTCAGAACTACTAACGTGGCAGGACATTGTAAACTCTGTTTGTAGAGCAAAGTGCACTGTTGGAAGGAATGAGCAGAATGATAAATATCAGACTACTCGTGTACTGTTAGTTGCTGCAGAGCACACTCATCAAGATAATGTTATATTATTTAATTCTGCATTCTGGGATGAAAATTCGTTATTATGTAAAATCGGAGGTAAGTCTATCAAGATCAATGCTGGTTAATACAATTTTATACATTTATCTTGTGCAAATATTTCGATAAAAGTATGATTTGCAATACTTGATGAAACTATTATTTATGCGAACTTGTTTCCTTTAAGTGAAACATCACACTTTGATCCACAAAAGTTTACAACACACGATAATTGCACTAAGAAAACTAAAGCTTTCATCTTTATCTGAACAATGTCATCATCGAAATATTGAAAACAATTGACCTTTTGAAATGGAAATTGAATTTGTACAATTCATATATAATTTATGTGCATTGAATCCATTCAATGTATAATTTATGTGCATTAGTTTTATATACATCATATAACTAACTAGAATTGGTACTATTAAACATTTATTTTAATTTAAAACCCAAGGTAGAATTCTAGAAATCGAAATCCACCATGACATATAACTGTCTTTGCATTTTTATCTCGTTTTCAAAGAAAACGAGTTGATAGTTTCGCTTTGTCGTCTGTCTGTCCGTCTGTAGACATCGAACTTTTTTGTTTACAGAGATAAACTAAAAATTCTCTTTTTGTTGAATAGGTATTGATGAAATATCCCGATCTGCACTTTCCAAATCTCTCTAAAGCTATTATCACGCTTTCTAGCGATGGAAAATGTTGAAAATTTCAACATTTCAAGTGAATATTGCAAATAATGTAAGTTATCTATGCTAGTAATTTGAAATTTTGGTAGTGGAATGTGAAGGTCACAACATTTACACTGACAACAATAAGTTGGTGGTTTAGACCCAGGGAGGATGGGGAAACAACGTTTTTGCTTTAGCAGATAATTGTTTGTTTTTAGAGATAAATGAAAATTTCTTTTTCGTGTTAGATAGGAATTGAGCAAATATTATGATTCACTCTTTCAGAAACTTTCGAAAACCATAATTGCGCCGTCTAACAGTGAAAAAAGTTGAAAATTCCAAAATTTCAAAAGAATATTGCAACGATGTATTAATGATAGAAATGTGAAATTTTGTGGTGGAAAGTGAAAGTCATGAGGTGTCTATTGGATACAATAAAACATACCCCATTAAGCAGCTGCTTGCCTCAGAGATCTGACAGGAGCCTGTCAGTTTATATGCCATAGTAGAAGATCTGAGAGGATGGCAGGACCTCAGTAGAAAAAAAAACACGAACATCCATGCAAAGTGATAATTAGAAAACTCTCTTTTAGATGGATTGGTACTAATGAAATGTTATAGTTCGCATTTTTCAAATACTTACAGATCACTAAACTGGGAAAGGTTGTTATCGAGTTCATTATGGAGTTTTGAAATAATATATAATTTATCTATAATAGAAATTTGAAATTTTAGTGGTAGCTTTTCGAAAGATATTCCATGAGAGCAATAAATTACTCAATTTTTCTGAGAGAGGTGTGGAAAATGGAACTTTAAGAATTGAAAAACGAATACATTTATATGGTATAATTACTAATAATATACTATTTACATTTCCACCCCCCATCATCCGCTAGTTCAAATTAAAACTATAAAGGAATGAAAGAGTAATCAAAGGGAAAACGTCATTCTCTTTGAAAACGAAATTCTCATATGTGCCAGAGGCGATATGCGTTTTTTTAGTTTTCAAATAAGTATCTTTTTTTATCAAAAAAATCGATAATTCATTTTCATTCTGATTCCAAATCATGAAAATGTAAATTAGTTGTAGTATGAACTAATGGTACATTGAACTGCACATTAGTTGTTCGCGACTACATTTTCTATTTCAATCAGGACAGGATATTGCAATCTAGTTTAATTAATCATTTATTGTTAAAGCAATATAAATGTGACGTTCATGGAATGGGCAAAAGGTGAAGATGTATCGGAGAAGCTAGTTTCAGACACAACGCGGAATAAGTGTCTACTAAAATGAAATACTCTCAAACAATCCATATCCACTTAAAGTGTAAAAGTAACTTTATAAATACAGTGTTGAAATTTTCTCCATGGGAGGTAAAACTGAATTTCAGAATGTTATAAATGGAATGTCATTTAAAGATTGCCACGAACGAGAAATAATATTGCCATTTTATGTATATCTAGGGAGACAAAATCATAAATGAAGATACTTTAAAGTCACTTTTAATGTCCAATGACGACGTGCCTTTGAAATTGATTTAAATTATCTGTGTTCATGTCAAAATATTTCAAATGTGATTTTTCCCGAACATCTGCACAATGCAAATTCAAGCAACTGCTTTAACCAGCATTGATTAAGATAGCTCTTACCTTCTTGTTACAAAATAAATAATTTCTCTTCTTGAAATTTTTGAAGTAAACGGATGCAGTGACATGGTAAGTGCTTTCTATTCTGTGTACGAAAATACTTGTCTCTGTATATCAGGTGCGAACAACTAATGTCTGCCCCTAGAGCTGCGTCAACAGATTATTATTTACAAAGTGAGTAACTTATGCATTACACTGACTGAAATTACTTGCTTAAAGTACTTTTAATATTAAAAACTTCTTCTGGAATATCATAGTGATGCTAGCATTTAATATTTTTAAAACTTTTGTCGTCTGTTAACAAACCAGATTTGAAATAATGTCTTCAAAGCAGACAAGCACTCCAAAGCACGCCAAATTCCCCAACAAGATCCTGTGTCATTCGATCTAATTAAGAATCAATGGTGCTTTCTTTTCGCTTTGATTCTGTATAATGCTTTGAATATTTAGTGGATTTTTAACTTCACGTATACTTCTGATGGTCCATGCAACACAACGAAATGTAAAATATAGCAATTTGGTTTACAACAATTCGACAACACTCTTTGACATTGGAGATATGAATATCACAATATCAGGAGCCTCTGAGACTCCTCCCAAAAATACGCTTTTCATTTTAGGATTGTGATTAATAATTTTAGTATTGGATTATATTTAAATGCAATTGTCCACTACAAAACAGTATGACCTCCTAGTAGCACTACAAATTTTATACGTTAATTATTCGAATGTGATGCATAAATTCAAATTCAGAACGTTTCTGGATAAACGACATTAAAAGTGTAACGTGGGATCACAAATTTCATTTCTTATATCGAGAGACACACGAAGGATAAAGATTAATGATATTCAATACAGAAGATGTAAAGCTGTAAACAAAAAATATGGATCCTGATATCGCCAGGAGAAGGGATTTGTTATGTAAAAAAACCCGGAGAAACTTTTCTTTTAATAAAATGTACTTCAACAACTCGCAACAGAATGGGCTTAAAGCCGAATTTAAAAAAGTTGAAATTTAAATTTTTTTATAAAAATAAACGAAACGTTTACCTAAAATCTGTTATGGCAATCGTATTATTCGACATTAGCTTATTTTTATTTGTTGTGGCGTTTTGAAAGCAAAATATTTGTTGAAGTACCTCGATTTCGTGGTACCAAGCTTAAACCTAATGAAACACAAATGTGACCTAAGTTGTAATAATAAACTTTAGAATAAAATTACCGGGCATTTAACTTGTTTTCAGACTTACGTTTATTTTCTATTACACTCTTTAGGCCAGTAAAAATTTAAACTTTAATATAATTGGAAAAATTATTGTTTAATCAAATATACAATTTAGAATAATTTGTAAAATAAAGTAAACGTCGATTTAAATATTGACTTACGTTTTGTAGGCAAATCATAATTGCGATATTTTTGTTAGATTACAGTCATATAAAAACCAAATAGTATGACATTATTATTTAACTTTTTTCCCTTTTAGTCTAAACCTCTAGCGTATAATATGCTCTGGTGTAACGAAGTTACCTACGGACCAGCGATTTCTACAAAGATATAAATAATAAACTGTATAGTTCGAAACGTATATAAATATTTTATACACAATGTAGAATAGTTATGTGATATGTGGAAGGAATGATTTTTCTCGTGAAATTCTTCTGGGTAAATTTATGATATTATGGAAACAAATTGTTATCGTTATACACAAAATATAGTGATTCAGAGGGATCAATATGATTTTCTCTAACCACAATTCGCCCAAAGACTATTTACAGATATGATTTGATTATGCACGTTTATCGATTTTTATTATTATCATAGCATAACATTTTTTACATTCAACTCTAGAATCCTAGCTTATATTCACAACAGAGAGATACATGACGTAATATAGGTTCCGTGATTGTCATGGATATGATTCATTCAAAAATGGTAAAATGTTTAACTTTTAATAAAATATTGACCTTAAAAGCACTTCTTAATAGATTATTCTATTAATTTCAATTTCATCAAAATATAGTTTTCAATAACATTCGCCGAGTATTTACGGAAAAAGACTGGAACTTTTAAGCGTAACACATCTCATTATAAGGATTTACCTCTAAAACTAATTTAAATTATGAAAAAACATATCATACATATTGCATAGTATATTTATAAATCAGATTTTGCTATGTTTTTATAAATATCTACTAGGCTTTCATAGTAAGTTAGTGATAGTTATTAGGATAGCTAGGTTGCTATTATTAAATTTCGAGTTTCCTCTAGCACCGAAATCTGGTTATTAGAAAATAATCGGGTTTGGACAGATTTCGTCTGCATCTTTAAATATTTCTCTAGAAATATTTCAAAAGAACTTCAAATCTTGTTTTTCATTGGCATAGAATAATTCATTTTATGCATTTCCTCAACACCATGTACTGTTGATCAAAATTATAGTTTAATGCTCATAATATACGTTATTTAAAAATTTGTCGCTTTCTGACAACGAAATGAAAAACCTTATTTGGAACCAGAATTATGATTACAAATCGTTTCAGAATTATGATTTAAATAGCTGAAATATAGTTTGCTTTTCTACGAAACGTTACCTAAATCAGTTAATAAGTATGCTAAATCATTATAAAGAAAACTTCAAAGTCTAAATATATAACAATGTATTACACTGTAATAGAAGAACAGAATAGTACATACATTTCACAAATTTTAGATTCACCATACATAATTACATAAAACATTGAAATATTAAAATATCTATCTAACATAAAGGAAGTGCACTCGTGCAATATATCATGCATTACTGACAATGAAGAGGTGATGAGACAATGAAACAACAATGAAGACAAATGATTATGGTGCAAAGGTCATGCATCAATGAAGCAAGAACAAAAACTAAAAAAGACACCGGGCCAGTTAAAAAGGGAATGACGTTTTATTTCTTTTCACTAGTGTTGTTTTTTCTTTATGTTTTCATAAACACTTCAAAATCTTCGATTAAAGATGAAAAGCTCCTTATTTGCATTTATTAAAACTATGTAAGGAGAATTAGACAACTAAACCTAAGCGGTAGACGCTATAAATAGGAACGCTGATAAAAGAACTCAGTGCATTTTCAGTTCTAATCATTTATAAAAATGACAAGAGTTTGTGTTATTTTTTCTTTAACTGAATATGTGATCGATTAAATTAATATGTTTATTAATAGCAACGAATACGAGAAAACATTATTTTACAGCTAAATTTTTACTATTTTATATTAAATTTCTTATTTGCTTTAAAAGCAAAATTTTAAAATAATATATATATATATAATTTTGGTTTTATTATTTATTTACCTTTTTTTACTGTGATCATGTAATATTATTTTTATTTATTTTGATAATAGTATTAGCCATTTTTTTTGGAATATTCATCTGAATAAGTTTAAAAGATAAATATATGTACTCATACAAAATATTCAGGTGTTCCTTACACAATATATTTCGAAATTTATTAATATACTTCATTTGGAATATGATCCACTATATCGTTTTTAATTTTCAGTCTTTAATTAAGTGTATTTTTATTTTAGTTCGTATTTCCTTTTATATGTATGTATACGATACGTGGGTATTTTTAATTTTTTTCTGTCGAATATTGTGTATTTTTGAAGAGGTAACTAGAAAAATTGAGTTTGAGTGAGAATGGAAACCGAACACCGAACTTCCTGAAAATATATCAGGTGCTCTTCTATTGATCTATCTCAGCCTATTTCAATCCCTGCTAATGGACGACTGTGAACTTGATTCAAGAACAGGGAGATGCTCGTGGCTTCATCTCTCCTCGAAAAAAGGACAGAACAAACTGTCCAGAGAAATATGTTATATATATATTTCCTATATTCTTATAAAAATTGAAGAGGTAGTTGCAAAACATGAGTGTAGGTGAGAACAGGAATCGAATCCGCAGATAATATCAGGCAATTTATAAAGCAACAGGACATCAGCTATGAGTTGCTATTGCTATTTCAATTTTCTTAAATGAAATAGTTTTTGACTTAGAAAGGTACAAACCATAAATTTTAACATTTTTGAAAACATCAGTCTGACACAAAATTCCAATCAGTTATCAATAACAATTTTAAAAAACGAAACTGAACTTGTGATTTAATTAAAAAAAAAGAAAAATTATGGTCATTACTTATCTAATAACCAAGAGGCAAATATTCCTGTTCAGGTTTCAAAGATTGTGTTTACAGAAGAAGGTTTTGCAACAGATGTTCCAATAGGCATCAGTTACAAATTTCAAAATATTTTAACAAAAAATTTTTTTTACTCAGAACTAAGAACAAATTTTGTCAATAATAACTCTGTATCTGCTTCTTTGACTATAGAAATAACTTCTTTCTAAGGAAAGTTTTTTCTCACTCTTGATCGCAAGATGGCGCTACGAGCATCTCCCGATAACTGAATAAATTTCCAGCTAACTGGAAGTGTGTTGAGGTAGTTCAATAGGATGTAGAATTATTTACATCGTATATAATACAGGTGGCTGCGGGTATGGCATAGGAGTGTTTTTTTTTTGTGAGGTTTTTTTTAGGTTTCTTAATAGAAAGGTAACCATTCAGTCCAGCACGTTCAATAGACTTGTGTTTTGTAAACTAGTATGAGTCCCGTTGGCAAATATTTTCACAAGAAGAAAATTGGTAGCATTTAAATTTTATTTCAAAACTGATAATTTCAATTAATATTTTTTATTATATAATGCATTTATGATTGTTATAAAGAAGTAGCCTTGTACATTATTCAATGATAGTAACATTGTGAATTACTGTTATCAGAGGGCATTTTATTTATATTTATATACTCAAGAGTTTCTCCATGTAATTTTCGATACTGTCGCATGATGGTAGGAATAATCTAATTACTTTTTCTATCAAAGGCAGTATCGATTTTCATCAGGATCCAAATTCGACGAAATACAAGTCACTAATAATCCGTTTCTCTTGCATGGTTATCGATTTCCAAAGAATGTAGTTCTTTTAATGGTGAGAAATAAATCCCAAGGACGATCATTAAAACTACGAGTGTCGATACATTGTCAACTGGATCTATGTCATTTTACATATAATTTATACGAAATGCATATACAGGGTGATTCAGTTAAGCAAACTTCTGGGAGGGGTTAAGGTTGCGCAAAGACGAATCGGAATCACATAGCAATGCAAGGTCGGTAACGGCATCTTCACGCGGTCACATAACCGTGCAAACATCTGGTGGTTGGTAGTACGCCTCATCGGGTACCGTTCCTGGTACACGCGCACAGCGGCTCGCCCGTTGCAGTCCGCAGCCCCGTATGCGAGATGCATATCGGCCAACTCCGCGTTTGTGTAATCGGTCATCCTACTAAATCTGCTGGCTGTTCGCGAATGACGGTTACCTGCGAGGACGTTGTGCAGTCCCACGGCCGTACAATGCCATCTACCGCATGAAGATGTCGTTACCGATCAATAGTTTGTACACGCTTAACTGAATCACCCTGTATATATATGTGCGTGTCGAATTTTATCATGCATACTACAAAAACTAATTAAGTTATATATATTGCGACCATATTTTTTTTAAATTAGCTATACTGAATATAATATTAGAGTAATAATCAATCATAAAGATAGAACTGTAATCATTCAGTTCAGCCCTTTCAGTAGACTTGTGTTTGGTAATCTAGAATTAGTCTGGTTAGCAAGTATTTTCACAAGAAGAAATTTGTTGTTTTAAATTTGATTTCAACACTTATTTTTTAAATTAAAACTTTTTTATTACACAATGCATTTTAACCACCAATCGACATTTCTGGATATCCATGGTTCAGATTCAGCGAGCTCTGTTATACATGCCAGTGTTAGTGCATGTTGTATGTTTCATTTTCTGCATCAGAGCGTCTGCAACTTCGAAGTTGAAGTGACTCAGATATTGTGGCAAATACATTTTTACTTAAAAAATTTGAAATGAAAATAAAACATGAAGTACGAATTTGTTTTTATTCATTATTAGTTTTGATATATTTGCAATATTAACACATTATATCATTATTTACGATTGTGAAAAGTACAACATTAAAGTTGTTTCAAAGCACTTACTAATTTACGCGATTAAATACGTATAATTTTGTAGGTTTTTAAATTTGTTTTCGTGGTTTAAAACAAGCTATCAATCTGAAAGAAATGACATTTACTTACTTTACGCTAAGCAATAGAAAATCTGCTCTGCTACAACTTGAAATTATGTCAAATTAACATAATGTATTTTTGACTAATAGCGAAATATATATTTTTAAGAAGAAAAATAACCCGTTAGCGGTAACTTATATACGTTGCGTATTAAGCACGATAATATTTGAAAATCTGAGATAACATGAAGTACATATTCTAACTAACGCAATCGATTGCATGCTGCTTATTTAAAATATTGTTTAAGGCATTTTCAACATACTTTCCTTGAACTTTGCTATTGCGTTCGGTGGCTCAGTGGTATCGCGTTTCCGTTGGTGACACTGCAGTTGCTGGGGTCTGGATTCGACTACCGGGATAGCAGAGTTGTGTGTTTGTGTATGTGTGTGTAATGTTGCATGAGAAACCAGAACAGGCCTGATAGAGCCAAGCAATAATAAATACGCATATTACCTGCAGATATAGAATTAAAAAAATAATTAGAAATTAACTTCGTCGGACTCGAAGCCGCAAATGGCGCAGAAATGAAATAGCCATTGATAATGAAATAGCCATTGATTCAGAATACCTCGTGCATTAACTGGGATATGTGAGGATGAGTCCCACTCATGGATATACTCATTTTTGTTCTGCCAAATTATTTCTTGAAGCCTGGTAGAGATTCTAGATTTTCACCGTCTTTTTTTAATTTAATTAATTAATATTGGCATGTTTGAAATGAGATGGGCATTATTTTTATAATCAAATTATCAGAATAATTTTATATTTAAGACGAACAAACACCACTACAGAGATCTATAGAGACTATCTGAACAGAACAGCTCTGACTAAATGGCGATCATTAAGTAAACCATTGAGGCTTTCGTCAACAAAGGTTCATCATAATCGGAATATGACAATTGAATGCCATAGGGCTTACCAACAGCATTTGAAGTGTAATTGACTACAGTAGGTATGTAAACAGCAGTAACACTATTGCACGTGTTTATCTCGCTGATAAACGCTAGACAATGTGGAGGCTGAGCTACAAACCCGAATTGTTTAGCAGTGCATTAGTTATTAGCAGTAAAGTATAATATATTGAACGACTACATTAACCTCATTAAAAAGGTAAAAAGCATTATTTAAAAACTCGCTTTTCCTAGTTGTGGGGACAATATGAAAAACTATGCTTTGAAAATTTGATACAAGTTATTACCTTAATTCATAACACTGAATATAGACGAAAGGTTTAGGCGGCAGTAGACACACATGATAATTCATCGGACTTTCGTGGGATCATATCCCATCTATCTTAAAACAAATTTCTTCTAAAACTGATATCTTGGTATTAGAGTGACCCTCTTTATTTGAAGTCACTCCTCGGGTATCGATTTCATCGATATTCCAAGTTAATCGATGAGCATTCCTTTCTATTTTTACAAACCTATGTGGTATTACATTACTTAAATCATTTTGATATAAAAACATAATTGAAGATTCTATTGATTCCTCCTCTTCTGTTCTTCTTTCTCCTTTATCCCATTGAAGATGTTTATCAAATGTAATAAAGAGGTAAAAATTCACGCTCTGAAGCAAGCAAATGACAAATAAAATGGTTACACGAAAGAAACAGAGAAAGATTCCTTTAGTTCGTATACCGTTAAAACGAGGCAGAGATTTTTTAATGGTAACTTTGTTTCCCTGGTTTTAAATCGTCCCCAAAGATTTAGGGCACATGCCTATGGAGCACTGCCAGCCTATTCTGAATACTACCTGAATATTTCAGAGAGTATTTTGTTTCATCCTATAAACCTTTATTTGTTTCAGTTTTCAGATACTACTTTCTACTGTTAAGCAAAAAGACGGATTTTTAATCATGGTGAATATCTCTAATTATATTTGTATTAAAATGACTGGGATACATACTTAGGGCCCCCTAGTTTCTGTGGGTGCTTTAACGTATTGAAGACTCTATGGACTTCGAAAGTTAAGAGCACCTGACATATATTTAGATTTCACGTTCGTATCTACAGTCAGGTAAAAACTCATTTTTATGTGAATTCTCCACTTGTTCAATATTTATAACTTTTACGCTTGTGAGCATTTATAATTGCATAATAGGTTATATCAGTGGTTCTCAACCCATGTTTTAAATGCCACATGCTGCCCAAATGATGATTTTGTGCGACATTGAGTCCTTTTAATACAATGGGGTGTTGTCAATGTTCCTTTAATATTGGCTGCTTAGCTATATCTAAAATAATTAGTTTTAAATTTTCCAGTTTATTCATATTTTCATTTGTTGTACTCAAATGTATTATGCTTGTTACCTGATAACGAAATGAGTATAAAATTGGATTTATCATGTATTTCAGCTTTATTTTCTTCTTTGAGATTCTCGGTGAGTTTTAAATGCTTCAATGTGGACTACTCATAAAAAAGGTTGGGGACCTCTTGAATATTAATTTTATTACTACACAATAGTGTGGGAATGACACAAGAAATGCATTGCACCCACAATTCGAGGAATGTGGCAGCAATCCATGTACAATGATATGAAGAATAAAATATAGGTATTAAATTATTTATTTTTACTATCCTTTAGTAACTCCTCTGTACACCCTCCTTGTTATAATGACAATTTAATGAAACTCTCGGAGCGCGCGATCAGACAAATGACATATTAATTACTACTGGCACTAGGTAAGAGGTCAATTTTGGAATGGATTTTGTGATAATTAGGTTATAATCCTTGATTCTGTGCATCATGGCAATGGGAAGGGAAAAAAAAACACGAAAAAGTTATCGTTGAAAGACTTATTAACGAAAGTGATTATAAAACAGATAGACTAAAAGAAGGCTCTTAAATGATGTACTAAACATTCCATTACTAAACGTTAGTGATCTGTCATATTTTCTACAGATGAGACAAAACCTGATTTGCTGCTTATTTGAAACAAAATAATGATCTTGAACGCTCTTGTGCTGCATGGGAAAGATAATATTTTGCTCGTGCAGAAATTTCATAAAGGGTTCTAAGACAAAAGCAGGCAATACACTTCTCGACCTTACATTGTTGATATTTTAGCTTCGTAAGACAAGATTCAGCTGGATTTATCCATCTCCAAGCAACATCTTCTACATTGTGAGCTGTATCCTTAATAAATACGTCTGAGAGCTTGAAATGATCCAGAACGATTCGATTCACTAAAATGTAATTTAACTCATGCGTGAAAATAAATCATTTGTGAATAAATAAGTATAAGAAAATATGTATGAAAATGAATCCAGGTAGAATGAAAAGACACGATCGTGGAAAGATGAAACGGAATTGAAAAAAAATTCTGCCATTTTTAATATAGCTGCCATTGTCTTCACATATAGCAGAAACTGACAAAAGGAAATTTGTTCTTGTCAGGTGGAAACACATGCAGACATTAACCCTTGTGTTATTGCCAAAACATATCTTGTTTAACATAACAGGATGATATTAATTTTTTTCTGTGCTCGTAATGCGTTTGGAAATATTTAATACATGGAATTAAAGCTTTCAAAAGAAAAATACCTGACTCACATTATTATGCACCTGTTGAAATATTTTCTTTTAATAATAATTCAATACGGATTCTTATAACAATGATATATTTATTATGCGTGCATTTTATAACTTTTAAATAACTGAGTACAAAATAAATAAATATTCCCTCAAGCAGCTGCTTGCCACAGAGGTCTGACAGGAGCCTGTTAGTTTATATGCCATAGTAGAAGGTATGTGAGGATGGCGGGACTTCAGCAGAAAAACGCAACAAAAACGCCTTACCCGGAGCTCGGAACAAGTTCCTTTGATAACTAAGTAGATATCAAGAAATATGCGGTGGGGGTCAATCGTATTGTTATGACAGATGAACATGCAACAATAAAACCTTGATGTGATGTTTCATTAGACGCTCGACTTGTACCTCAGCGTAAGAATTACGTCACTAGTCTGTTGGAACAGACAAATTTAAAATGTCAACGGCGTTAAAAAAAAGGATTATTGAAATGGTTTTGGTTGTGGCTGAAAGGGTACATTTGTGTTCCTTTTAGTGAGTTAAAATTAGATTACTCTAAGTGATGGTTATTCAAGAGATATGGTAATCAAACCGAAGAGGCAATATACTAGTCGAGCAAGTGGCTGGCTGGCTTTAGTTTCTGCGTAGGAATAGTTCGTCGTCTGATGCGTGGTGATCTTAACGTACATGTTGAAGTTTATTTCCATTGGTGAAAAGAAGCCAACAGGAAAAGAAAATAGAGTTTAGTGACAACATAATGTATAAAAAAAATTGATGAAGTTAATTTGCTAACTTTAGATATTTCAACAAAGAAACTATCGTTGTTTGTCAATTGTTTAATTAATATTTCATTTGTGCTTTGAGTAGATATTGAAATAATTTTAGTAAAAATATTTGAAGAATAATAAAGCAATGCAAAACACCTTTTTTATTGTATAGCTTCAAACTGATGAAAAGAAGGATTTGTGTTAGTTGAATTTGTTTTATATATGTGGTTTTATACCTTTGTAATAAATTAGTCCATTTACAATTTTTATTGCAAAGAATTCTTTTAAACGCACGCTCAAATTGCTATTAAAACTTCATAATAGTACCTTGCTTCGTTAATGAATGTTGCGTGATAATAATATGATTCTTAGGACCGGTGTTGTTTTTTCGAATACCGAATACGACCACACTTTGTTCCGTATCCAGCATTGTTGCGGTATGTATTTTTGGTATGTATTGTTGGTATCCGGTATGCATTGTTGCTGCAATCAAATAATCGTATAATTTTTTATGATATATTAAGTTTGCAAATAACTCTGCCGTATAATGCTATAAATGCATATGTTATAATTACGTTAAAAATGCTATGTAATCAAAAATATTTTCAATTTAATTTATATTAAAATGCATGAAACTGTATTCAATTGCTTTAACTGTGTCGAATACGCAGTTTCATATCAGTTTATGAAATAAGAACAACACAGCTTTGTTGATGTAGCGAATTGCTATTTACGTATGCGTGCGTGTCTCCCAAAGACACGTAAAGTGTTTCAAAGAGGGTGCGTGATTTATTAGTATTGACCCGCGGCGCTTATGCTCGAATGCGCTTGAACTAATATGTGATAGAGATCAGTAGAGGAGTTATATATTCGAATATTCTCTTTCTTATGCTATGTAATGGCGCGTTAATTATGATTGTTCCTATTGAATGTGCGTTATATTCTACTTGAATATATTCCTCTAAATAGAAAAGTCAGTCCTATTTATTTACGTTTCAAAATTTTATGAAAGATACGTATTAACTTGAATGCTAAATTGATATCTCCTTTGTTATCTAACAATGCGAATTTTAATAATTAAGGTTTCCTCTATCGATAATTTATCAACTGCAGCTTTAAACTTACTGACTAAAATTTATGCAAGTATTAATTTATTATCTCGAAATTGACATTTGCTTTACAAATCCACAGAGTTTAGGTTGTTATGTTTAATATATTTTGTGTTTTATTCACAAATGAAATATTTTTATAGACTTTAAACAGACATTTCTTATATGGAATAATCGAATAAAGAAATCTGTTACTAAATCATAGAAATAATTTGTTATTAAATCATAGAAATAATTTGTTACTAAATCACAGAAATAATTTTTTATCAAATCATAGAAATAATTTTTTTAAAGAGAATTATAATTTCTGCGCATTGCTTTTATACGCATTGATTGCTGCTACTAGACATTTTTTTTCACTTTAACATCCCACTAGACCGGAATTTGTATCTGCCACCCTTCACGAGCAAATGAAATCCGTCTGAGTAGTCCGAGCCTAATATCTGAGTTTCGAAATGTTTTCAAGAATTCTGTTTAAATTTAAATAATATTTTTCCAAATAATGAATTATGCATGGATGCATTATACGTATAGAGAAAGAAGATGGATGCTGGGGTGGAAGAAAATGACAAAGATGGAATGGATTGGAAATGAACTAGATGATTTCATCACTTCTTGGATTTAGCAATGAAACAAATCAAATGCATTATATCTACTTTTAACATATTTTTATGGCTGCATTGTTCCCTTAAAACCAAAATTGTTGAGGGTTTTCCAACATAATGGATTTTTAAGCATCCTCTTATAGATATGTTTACTGTAACCGTTTTCCCTGGTATTTTGCAAAGTTCCTCTTTTTCTTTTACTAAAGGTAATGAATTTTCTGGAAGAGAACTATGTCTTTGCAAAAAGCTATTCACCGCTGCATAACCCTACACAGATAATCTGAAATCAATGTCTCCTGTAAATGGCCGATTGCTGTATTTAGTAGTGTTTCTAATAAAATAATAATAATATGCAGTAATGTAATTTGTTTCTTAAATCAGCTTTACCAGTGTAAATTTCAGAGAATAATAATTTTTAAAGTTCCGATTATTTCTTAGAACTAATTGAAAGAAGAGAAAGAAAAGCATTCCTTCATCTGACATGGAAATACAACTTCTAAATATTTAGGAAAACACCAGAGAAATTTTATGTTGTGTCCTCTTAAATTATTTGTGCTTTGTAAGAAAAGATGCAGTTGGATTCAGTTTTGGGAATGTCAGACTTCCTCTTTTGAATTTAATCTGTGTAATCATGAGAGGTATAAGGACTTATATTTTTGAAGTAAGAATGCATTGAAGATGGAATAATCATGAAATTGTTGTCATTTCTTGAAATGAAAACATCTTTCCCAACAAAACGTATTTTATAGTAAATACCAAAAAATTGTTCTGGATTTACTTTTTTGGTATTACTCTTTGGTAAATGATGATATTAAACAAATATTGGTAATTTTTGTTCTGTTCTTATAAGACCTTTTTGCAGTGTTTGATGGTAATTTCTTTTTAAAGTGAAATATATCAATGGAAGTGATATTTTGTTACTTTTACTTAAACATACAATTTTATTATTGAAGTGTTTTTTAATAAAAAAAATAGATAAATACCCCCTCAAGCAGTTGCTTGCCACAGAGGTCTGACAGGAGCCTGTCAGTTTATATGCCACAGTAGAAGGTCTGTTATATGCCACAGTAGAAGGTCTGAGAGGATGGCAGGACCTCAGCAGAAAAACGACACATACATCCATGCTTTACCCGGGACTCGAACCCAGGTCCCTTAGATCAGTAGCCAAGCGTGCTAACCACTCGGCCACGGGATAGCCAGTCTGTTTTAAATGACTAATTAATGAAAATTGCATCTACCAGCTATTGACTGCAGATATTTCGTGGTGTTTTGTTAAAATTATAATATTTGATCATTGAGATACCTAATACTTATTCATAGATGATTCAGATCATTGACAGGATTGTTTTTGCTTTGCTGATGAAATGCGCAGTGCGAATCAGGATCGGATTGGGATTTGTTTTTCTATCCAACTACTTTCGATTTCATATCCAAATATTTTTTAACATATTGATCAAAAACAGGTGTTTTGTTAGAAAAAATGTTTATATAAAAATATTGTCTCTGGCTATAATTTAATACGAATTTCAATTTAAGACTACCGGAGGATAAAGCCATTTCCATCCCTCCAAAATCTGGCTGGCAATGTGCTAGTATGCACAAACACGCTGAATGAGAATGAATAACAAAGTAACAAATATAATTCAAATACGTGGCCGAGTGGTTAGCGCGCTTGACTACTGTTAAGCAACCTGAGTTCGAGCCCAGGGTAAGGCATGGATATATGTGTCGTTTTTCTGCTGAGGTCCCACAGGCCTTCTACTATGGCGTATACACTCACAGGCTCCTGTCAGACCTCTGTGACAAGCAGATGCTTGAGGAGGTATTTTTTTTTAATATTTATTACTTTGTAAAAATGTGTTGAAGAACCATGCAGAACTACATTGCTCATTGCACACAGCGTTCACATTGGATTAGTGTGGACCTGTATGCACGCATAATTGTTCGGTTGGGCTAGGTTGTTTTTCCTCTTTTTTGCACACAATGGGCTAAATGACCAAGTCACAAAGGTCCCGAGGATTCAGAGAAAGTTTAGGGGAGGGGACCCAGTGGACAACTGTTAGGAGACAATGGAAGCCCCCCGTCCAGGCCATACAGCGTGTTCTTTAACGTGCACAGAATATGGCTCTCACTCACAGAGCGTCACAGTTTAACGTTCCATACGACGGACGGCGGCATTTCGAAGCCCATCGGTATCCCCTACTGACCAAGGGCAGGGCGGGAGTTTTCAGGAGATTAATCTCGACGCAACTTAATAGTTGCGCAGAAGGTACGTTAGTATGCACAAACTGTAGATCTCAGCAAATTTTCTTTCTACCATGGTAAAAATTTGCTAGGTTGTAATTAATATTAAATTAAATTTTAAGTTTGTTTCCTTAAGTCAGTTTAACTACTGGTTCTTATTGGGCAGCTGCCGACCAGACTTCGTCTGGTGAACCTTATGAGCATGTCACCTCTAGTGCGATTATGCAACTTTGAAACAACCTACGTCACTTCATTCCAGTAGCAAAGCGTTTATGGAGAATTTGGGAGCAATTGAGGTATTGAAATTGACGCATCGACAATTGTCACAGTAGGTCGTTGATTGATTGAGCTAACGATCACTTGTCAAAGTTTGAAATCAATGGTTGATTGGCAAGTATGTGTTAGCTCAATCAATAGATGACTTTGAGAACTGTTGATGCGTCAACTCTGCCACCCCATTGTTTCAATTGCTTCCAAAGTATACACTCTGCTACTATTCCTTCACTATATGCTTGGCTTGGAATGTGCCATTTGCACATAACTGGAATGTCACATCGTTTTGTGTCATTGTTACAGCTCGCATAAGACGGGAAAACCACCTCTTCAAAGTATCAAGTGTTTAATTCATTTTGATATCCACCGAAAGGAACAAAATGACTTCGTACGAGAATCTCTAGATTATCCGTGTTAACAGGAACCGATGAGTACCGGATAACTGATAATTATGGATAACACAATACAGTAAATCCAATTATTTTGTCTTCATTTAAAATAAAAATCCATGCTTTCAGTTAATTTGAATGCGTTGAATTTCAATCTGGGCTTTAAACTGTATATTAACTATTATTTTGTCACCAGTCGAAATGACGCTATTTATTTATCACAAAAAATATTAACTTTTTCCATGTTCGTCGCTGGCGACACTCTAGTTGAGCTGGAAAAACTCCGATTATGAGTGGATAAGTTGAATCTTTGATGTTATGTTGAACTTATTTATTTATTATATCTATCTCTTTCACAAAAACACTATAATTATCGGCTTTAACAGCGCCTAAGAAGTTTGAGGTTATGGCTTTGAAAAGCTATTGATCTCCTGTTCCGTCTGGACTGTAGTTCAATACAGAGGTCATCTTGAGGGGCATTAAGACGCCCTTAAACATGTCTTCTGATAACTGGGTTGTTTTGGAATTCATGCCATAACCTTGAGATAACCATATTCTTGGTAGACACCACAGAATATAGCCACCGTGATTGTTTGACCAGCCTGAAATCGCCGGGTGGCTCTCCTTTGTTTTGATATGATCAAAATACTAATAAAGATCAGTCCCTAAATCAGGATGAGTATGTGGCGCCAAAAGCCTCTGTTTTACCAAGGCCATTCCAGTGCCGCTTAGAGGGAGCTAACCTTAACATTACATGGGGATAGCTGAGCTAAATGATTTGCATAATCGTCTGTTCTTTCGTGTCTATTTCCCTCTGTGGCGTTGTTCAGGTAATTTTTGTGTTTTGATCATATTGTATTTTGACCCACTATGCAGTAGCAAAGTCCGTGAATTAGATTTTAAAGAATTGGGAAAGCAGTGTTTCATAATCATTCTTCATCAGAAGAAAAATTAGTAAGAAGTGTATGATACAGTGTTGGCGTGAAAACAAATGTGCAGATTGTTAAGATACTATGTTGTAAGCATTTTTGAGGTGCCAATTACGATCATGACGTGTGATGATGATTGAACTCTTAGGCCTCCCTGTTAACCATAAATTTAAAGAAGAAATCACTTCGGCACGAAAATTCTGTGTTGATTACGACGAAAAAAATCATGCCAATTTATCACAAGTATTCTATTCCGACCAAACGATTGTTGTCTCAAAGAAAAAAGAGAGTTGGAAAAATAAATCTATGACCCTGAAAACTAAGACAATGGGCCCAATAAAAATTACTTTAACGCTGGCAATTGATAATTTATATACTGCAGCTATTATAGTGCACTGAACAAGATAATAAAAACTTATTGTCAGTGAGTCAGTCAGAGAATACGACGCATTAAATAATTAGAGCAGGAGTGGCAAACTTTTATTAAAATACCAAGTAAAGCAGCTGGAAAATCTCTGCTTTGCAAACAAAATTAAGATCGAAGCAAAAAAACAGCGGGAGGTGCATAAATAGCATTTGATAAAGCAGAGTAACTTAGGAATTCAAGTGAAAAGGAGAAAATAAAAGCAAAACTGTTTCATTTGATAACTCCACAGAAACGTTTCTTAGTAAATTAAAAACTATACGCCAAGTCAGATGAATCGTTTTGTGAAGGGAAAACATTTGAAACGTACTTCAAACGGATAATTTTTAATTTTTCTTCACAGTTTCCTTATGGTTATTTATATTTGAAAACAAAATAAACTATAATGAATTAAGATCTGGTGTTTTAATTCTTTCGAATTTAATTTTAAGAACAAAATCAAAATAATTATCCAGAATCATCAAACACAAATTATGTAGTAATTCGATATAAAATAGTGCATAGTATATCCATAATAATAATTGCTTTCTTCATAGCTACATAGATCTCAAACAGCTAAACAAAATTATAAATATAATTTTTCACTGTTTCTGTCAACGCAAATCTATGTTATATGCGCTTATTATAAAATATGTTTACCATAGTCTCTCAGTTTTGACGTCAGACCTCCTAGCTAATGAACGTCAAGAGTAGTTCCTTCGCGTAGTGTACCAGCCGACCTTCATTTACCCTAGTTTAATCGATTTCGTTGAGGCATCATGAAGCAATCGGCTGTTCCAGACTGACAATAAAGCATCTTAATTTCAAATGATCAAGAATCTCCGAAAGTATTTCTTTTATAGGGTTACTGTTTAACGTATTCCATAACGTTATACAAGATTTGCATGTTTGATTTTAATAATTTTCATATTAAAATACCTACGTAAGTTAAGATTATTTTATTTATATCTAAGGATTTTTTATTCGCAGTGGATGATTCGTGATAACCATTCGACAAGCAGTATATATATATAACATATAATTAATATCATGAAGAGTTACCAAAAAAAATTGAGTTTCAACATAAGTGAGGCTCGATACCATGTCTCCTGAATAAATGCCAGGTGTTCTAACCATAAACTATCAGCGGATAACTATTTCTTCAGCTAATTGCAAACAGTTATCTAACTAACAATCATCAATCAGTAGCGCAACAGACTCACGTCTAATGTTACCAGATTTAAGTCCCCACTGTGCCTGAGTTGAGATTTTTCCCTTCTAACTTCCGTTTTTACCTCTGTGAGAAAGGTCACCATCCATTTGATTGGCAGGTGATCCATATGCTGGTTGGTTGTTTGGGGATTTATGGCGCAAGAGCAGCTAAGGCTATATTGCATGAAACAAAACGATATAAAGGAATAAAAGTCAGTTAACCCACAACGAAAGTTAAAATTGACAGAAACAAAACGACACAATAAAGATGAGTATAAAAAGAGAAATAAAAAGAATCAACAAGTGTATAATTAACAATAAAAATGGGTGTATAGGACCCACTTAAAATCAGAAACAAGTGTATAATCTAGGAAACAAAGTAAAAAAATCATAAACGTGTAAAATAACCAGTAAAACGTAAAAATGTAAAATCAGTGGTTAAAAATAGAGCCATCGTATAACGTAAAATCGTGAAAGTTAAAAAACATACGTCGCTCAAATTTAAAACAGGGACAATGAAGTAAAATGTGTTTTACAGTTGAAATGATGTCGCAAAACTCGCACTTTGGTTCTTCGTCCGGCAGAAGAAGAAGGAATGTGTGATAAACGAATAACCCAGGCGGAGCGATCCATAAGCCTGCAGGAGAATCACACCTTCTACATGGTAAATACCAAGTTACTTGACGTATAACTTGAGAATCCTTCGACACTTCCCCAAATCCTTCGACAAAACTTTCGCTCAAGGAAGAAAATGTTTACAATTTTTTTTAAGTTCCCAAGGTAGTAGACGTGTACTTTACCTGAAAAATTGACTATAAATGGCCAATCTGTCTTTTGCAGCCATTCAATGAATTTTTCTTTACCTAGTTCTGAGCCCTTGGGTTCCCTTTACCTGTCCTTTTAGTATCATGTGTCCAACATTTTAGCGTCGCGTATGCAAAAAATGGCATCGTTGAAAAGCAAAACAACCGAGCCTAACCATATACCATTAGGAATGTTCATATCTACATACCGTGTTTTCAGTGGTAAGGAACTATACCATTCGCACGTTGTACACTGCACTTGCTATTTGAAAATTTAGTATATTGTGAAGTAAAAAAAAATAGTAGCTACAATTACAGAAACTAAATAATCCAAATCTGCAAATTATGAAAGGAGCTGTTCATGCATTTATGAAACTAGCACTGGTATTTAAAAACATCTGAAAATATTATCGCTGAAGCGGCGGGATTCAAACACACAAGATATATGCTAGAGCGCTCTAACCGTTAAACCACGCATCGGACGTTAAAGTTTTCCAGAATAAGACGTATAAATATTTCACTGAGATGGGGCGGACCTTACGCCATCTGTACTTCAGGAGAGAAAATTTTCCAATTGTTGATAATGATTTAGATGTTAATGAGGAGGTCAATCATACTCAAGCGTTTATTATTAAAAAAACCATTCATAGTAAATACACAGATTACCTGTAGAAATAAACTTCAACAATAGTTGAAAACATCTGAAAAAAATTACCGCTCACGCAGCGGGAATTGAACATCGTCTCTTCTGAAATATAGATGACGCAAGGTCGGCCACATCGCAGTGAAAGAATTATAGGTCTTATTCTGGAACATTTTAGCGTCTGATGCGTGGTTTAATGGTTAGAATGCTCTGGCATGTATCTAGAGCGTTGTGGGTACGATTCTCGCTGCGTAAGCGATAATTCTTTTCAGATGTTTTTAAATATTCTTGAAATCTATTTCTACAGGTAATCTGTGTATTTACTATGGATTGTACTGGTATATGCGTATAATAGAAATCAACCGGTGACTTCGGTACCTCTAAATTTGTAACCTATCACTCCACCCCTATTTGACCTTAAACGCGACACGGAATCTGAGTATCCTTCTTATTTCTCAGTTCAACTGTCCGAAATAGCGTTATACACGAATTGTTAGCTCACTAGCACAGGTATATAAAACTTTAACCTTTGAACTTGATGGACCTATTGCAGCAAACATTTGGCATAATTTCTGAAATATAAGACTCAAAATACTCACATGCACAATGTTTAGCTTCCTAACACCAATAGATATTATTACAGCTTTTAGCGTCATGTATGCGTTTCAGTGGTAAGCAAATATAACATTTGCAAATTGTACACTGCACTTGCTATTTGATATTTTAGCACATTGTGAAGTAAAAAAATATAATATTGATTACAATTACAGAAGCTAAATAATATAAATAGATCTTTATTTGACCTTTGCTTAGAAAGACCCCCCCGGATCTGAAAATTTGTAACGCGACATCTACAACCCGAAACAATCCCGGGCACCAAGTTTAACGTTTTCCCATTTCACCTTGAAGGACACGTCGGAGGAATTTAATTTTAAGGGAAAAAACGACGGAGGTCAAAATTCGTTGCTTCCCGAGATCTACGATCCGGATTACCTCTAGGTACAAATATTTAGAGCTCTACCATGTATGCATCATAGTTAGATCCCCTGTCATCCGTAAGTCAGTTACTCACAATGTATATGCGTATATGTATGTATAGAGTATGTGGAGATCTTTATATATGACTACAGGAATCCCTCGCTTAACGCTGTTAATCGGTTCCAGCAAAACTTAGCGCTAAGTGAATCAGCGCTAAGCGAGCGCCGTATTTCCATAAAAATGCACGTTAATTCGGCAAGTTTCGGTCATTGCAATACGAAGATTCAACAGCTATGCAGTTAGTAGCGGGATTAAAAGCTTGTTCAGCAGTTTAATCCCCATTCTCAAAAATTTTTAACATTCCTGTTTAAAATAATCAGCTCTTTCTGATCTACACTTGGAGCTTATCCTTGGATTGGTATATTGTGGAGGTTAGAGCGAGATTTAAATCTATCCATAACCCTTAATAGCTGTAAATGGTTCAACAGATTTTTCAGGCTGAGGTTGTTTTTTTTTAAGATCTTCAAAAAGGACTTTTCTTCAATAATAGTTGAACTTAACGAAATTTTTCATTGGGTATTTATCATCAATAAAAATATTAAATGTCTATAAATTACAATCATAATAGCAAGCCTGGCAATATATAACTAGTTTTGTTGCATGCAGTGGAACAGCTAACTTTTCCGCTCTAAAAATTGATACTTTAGTTTTTTAGATTATTCTTACTGTTTAACTTGCGAGTGCTAGATTATTGAACACATCGGCCTGCCATTCACCAGAATCAATTCTTTTCGAAACGTCTAATTTAGTTTCTAAACTCAGACTTTCCTTTTTACCTACACTATAAGTTGATGCTCTTGCACTCTTATCACCTATTGTCACAACTTTCAAAAGTTCCAAACTAATAATTGATCACATTCGAGAAAAACTTCTGAAAATACTTTATAAGCGAAACAATGCAGTCTAGATCCGTTTATCATTAATATAGTTCAGAAAGAGGGCATGGATCTGTGACCCCTCCCTTGAGAATGCTAATAACCTTAACAGTGAAAAATATTAGGTATATGTGCATACGGAGGACATTCAAATAATTTTGACACGTATCTGTAGATTTTCACACATTCCTCAGAATAAAGAACTACGACTAGTTGAAAGCTTATCTATACTTGTCATTATGTGTTAAAACAAGGCATATTTCTCTTTTTTTTGACGATGGGTAAATTTCGGTCTGCGAAATTTGTGCGTTGTTGCTATGGAATCTATTAAGGAGGGGGGAGAGATTTTATATTTTCACAAGGATACAGCTTGGGAACGACACGAAAAAAATCATGCCAATTTATCACAAGTATATGGGGATCATTCCTGTTCGTGTGGTATTGTTAAGGGATGGATGCGTAAGTTCATAGGAGGACCGCACAACTTCGAAAACTTCCCTCGTGCAGGAAGACCGAAACATGCAGTGAACGACAGAACCATAATTGCTGTTCATGACTCACTATGGTTCAGGCGTTCACTATGGTTCACTATGATCAGGAGGGTTCTTCGAGGTCAAAGGTCAAATTCAGATCTATTATTCGTGAACTCATTAAGGAAAACTCAGAAATCACCATTTAGGTAATACGTTTAAATGTCAAAGTATCGAGAGGTTCAGTATCGAATAATGCATGGAGATGCTGGAAATGTTTGAACCTAGTGGCTCCAAAGATTGAAACAGACATTGTCACAGGTGAGGAGACGTGCTTTTATTACTATACAACTTCCAGAAAGATCAACAACTACGTTTGGATTGCAGAATATGAACCGAGTCCCAAAATCCTTCAACAAGACTTTCGCTCAAGGAAGGTAATGTTTACAATTTTTTTTAGTTCCCAAGGTAGTAGACGTGTACTTTACCTGAAACATTGACTATAAATGGCCAATCTATCTTTTGCAGCTATTCAGTGAATTTTTCTTTACCTATTTCTGAGCGCTTGGTTTCCCTTTACCTCGCCATTTAGTATCATTCATTCAGCATCGTTTTGCCCAAAATTGTTAAAGATATGAAAGAGTATCGTCGAACACATGCTTGTCACGGGTTCACCTTTTCCATTAGAATGCCAGTGCTCACAAAACGCGGCATGTTGCGGCATATCTGGAGTAAAAAAAAAATCAAACAGCTAACGCATCCTGCATATTCACCGATCTTGCACCATGCGATATTTGGTTGTTTTGCATCAGTTTTCGGGATACATTCCTTGACTAGTAAACTTTACATAGTATACAGTTGTCAGAGGCGTAAATATATTTGTGGTATAATATTATTACAATGCTACAATGTATTGAATTTAATTAAAATTCCCACTATGTCAGAAGTTTCTATATAAGTGATTAAAGTGAATCCCGCACCACATTTTTTTTGGCAATTTAATAAAGTGTTGCATCATTCCCAAACAAGATAACAGTTTTATATATGATATATAATTACCTAATGGTTCTTTGAGTTGGTTTTAATTTTTTTTATGTATCGACGTATCATGTACTTTTTAAATATTCAAACATAACCAAACTCTCAGTTTTTAGCAGAAAAACGAAAAAAAGTTTCTAATATGATAAAGAGTTTTTTCAAGCATTTTATACAAAATAAGAAACAATAACTTGTGCTAGTAACTAAATTTTATTTTTAAATGGAAAAGGGCACAAAATACTTTAATTAATGAAAATCTTATTGGTTAGAAAATTAATATTTTCTTGGATGATTTTTGTTTTAAATATTTAGATGAGTTCCTGTACATTTTTCCCAGTAACTTAATTCTCACTACATGGTTTCAATAATAGGTAACTCTTTTATTTTTAAAGTAATTTATTTTCAATTTATTTGTAGGATCCTACAAATAAATGGAAAATTTTGCTGACAATCTGCTACAGATTTCCCATAAAGTTCAGAGAGGGATTAGTAGACCGAATATTTTTTACTATGCCGGTATTTAACATTCTGGTACGAAAGCATATGCCTATATTTGTCCATTCATTCAACAAGTAAGCGATCAATTCCTGAAGCAGACTTGTGGGACCTTTACCAAGTTATTTTTTAACAGACAGGCCTATTTTAGAATTCCTGTGAATGTCATTTGAATATCTCTAAAATGTTAAAAATTTTCCAATGGTTTTGCTATTAGATGATAGCGAATGAAAGAACCAATATTGAACAATAGGACAACAAAGATACCGCAAAATGCAAAGTATCTGCATTGTTTAAATTACCAATGACCCTTTGTGAATCTTAAAACTAAATTTAGTGTGTTTACATTATGTTTATTTAGACAATTGCGAGTGATTGATTGACGGCTAAGAGGAGATCACGTTAATTCTAACTATCATGCAGGAATGCTAGAGGTCTGATCATTTCTACCTTTAGCTAATCCGCGGCGTAGATATCGGTAACAATCCGAAATTTGACCTCCGACGGGTCCTTAAAGGTCATACGGAGGTCATGTAGCTGTCAAACCGTGATCTACGAGGACTAGAAAAGTAAATATTGGTGTTCCGGTTTGTTTCGGTTTTAGATGGCGGAAACTTTACAAAATTTCGGATCAGGAGGGTTCTTCGAGGTCAAAGGTCAAAATCAGATCTATCGATGCTAGAGAGCTGAAGCTTCGTTCCTGTGGATGTTTTGGGTCGTCCATTTCAGAACTGTGGAATTTTAATTGGAATGAGTCTTTCGAGGTTAAAGGTCAAATATAGAGCTACCAGTGTTAGAAAGCTAAAAATTGATGCCTGGGGGTATTCTGAAAAAGGGTATTTCTCGGAACTTATTCCAAATTTGTGATGCGTTGGCCTTAGGGGTGAAAGGTCAAATTCGATATACCAGTGCTGGAGACTTATAAATCGGTGAATAGGGCTATTGCAGTCAGTAGAACTCTGAAATTAGAAGAATTTTCATATTAGGTGTTGCGTTCAAGGTCAAATAGGGGTCAGTGTGACAGGCTAGAAATAATATGCTTTGATATAATCTATTCTGAATTCTAAAGGAGAAAATCAAGCGTTCAGTAGCAGTAACAATTGCCATAATTCCTATCATTCTTCTAACGAAAGAATAATATAGGTTGTAACATAAGTGGACCGTCCCATGGCCGAGTGGTTAGCGCGCTTGGCTACTGATCTAAGGGACCTGGGTTCGAGCCCCGGGTAAGGAATGGCTGTTTGTGTTGTTTTTCTGCTGAGGTCCTGCCATCCTCTCAGACCTTCTACTATGGCATATGAACTGACAGGCTCCTGTCAGACCTCTGTGGCAAGCAGCTGCTTGAAAGGGTATTTATTTATTTATAACATAAGTGCACCACACATAATCAGGAACGTATTCTAGGCTTCAAATGGAAAAAAAAATAATCCTATAAATGCTAGTACGTAAACGCTTATTTTGGAAGTTATCGCATGCGAATTATTTTGCAATCGTTCGAAGTGACATCCTTGGATGTGAATGTAGGCCTCGGATCACCGTAATAATGATCATCGAGCTTACCTACAATTCTGTGATTCCCAATTAGAGCTTGCTTGATTTGCCATACAGTCGCAGATATAATCCTGGTTATTGAGGACTCATTGAGGCTAGGATGATTAATTCGGAAAACAATCCATCTAGATAAGCCAGAAATTTGAATGTTTGAGGAAAGAGTAATTACGTTGCATAACGAAAACGATTCCTTCCTAACGGAATGGATTTCTTCTGCATTCTTTGCTATGTTGTCCACCCCGCATGTTCAAAATCGATATTCTTAAGATATCTTGTATTATAGTAATCAATTTTCAGAGACTTATTGTTATGAAGTGAATATTACCATGTACACTGAGCCTTTATTTAATATCTGTCGCATTGGCATTAAATCCCAAGGGACTCCTCTCCTCCCGTCTTTCTCCTAACAACTAAACAGCGGATTACTTTCCTTTACTAAACCCTGAGCATTTGGGATCCTTTTAACCTAACCACTTGCCTATAATCTGCACAAAATGTGACACTCAAAGTTCAATCAACCCAAACGTTACCTTAAAAAGTTGTCAATGATGTCAATTACTCCATCCAAACTTTCTCTCCTATATATTAAGTGGAAAAATTAAGAAATATTACTAAAGATTTTTTTGAAAGTAGGACCCGATTAAGAATTTTCGGCCCCGGAGAAATCTGAAAATGAGACCCCTTCCCCCCATACGAGTGCCAAGTTTTGTAACACACAGGGGCAAATTTAATGCATGAGCAATTACCTGCAAACAATAATAAACTGAAAATTACATTTTTGTTATGAGAGAGAGAAGAAGATTTGAGCCATTTACTTAATGTAATGTCTCAATTCTTCTTCTCTCTTATTTTTATTTTCATTTTTTCTTTGAATTGCATTAGAACTTTTATTCAATAATTGCTTAAACCAGGTCAATAATATTACACGGTTAAAATATTAATTAAATTATAAGTAGGTGCAGTTATTTTGAAGCTATTCTTATCTATGGTTGTGCGAATGACAATAATATTAGGTATACAGATAAGAGAAATTCATACTGGGGAGGGGAGATCTATGTTTTCACTACCTACAAATTTGTCGTTCTTTCATCTCTCTGCTTCTTTCTCTCTTTCAGTGGAATACATTTCAAAATTTTGAAATATTTCCGTTCTTAAACGTGAGTCCCTCCTGGAGGTGTGTCCCACGATCGTGGCATGTTCGCCATTATGTTAATCCGATCCTGTCTGAAATATGATATATCGTTCCGAGTTTCTCCTTATATTGGTTCAAATATATATTCCTTCCTTGTAACCAGACATAAGCATCTATTGAATCACTCAGTATATACCATAATACTGATAATTGCAGTGTCAATGAAATTAGTTCCTTTTTTTCTGCTCCCTACATGCGCGCTTTCTTTTAAACTCTAGAACACTCACACCAGTATACAATTTGGCCTTGCGGAGCTGCCATGTTGTTTTATTTATTGATACTCCATACACTTAGAGATACTCCATAGAGTATCAATAAATTAAACAACATGGCGGCTCCGCATGGCAGGCCCTCACTAATTCTCAGTTTCATATCAGGTGTAACCGTTACTAAGGTGCAGTTGTTAATTCAATGAAATAATTTTGATTCTTCCTAGTGAGTTAAAATGCGTAGGTCACAAGCACACGAAAGCTTAGAGCAAAGATAGAGTAAAGAGACCACATGATAGGATCCAATGGGAATAATTCGTTAAGGTTAATCTCTCATACAAGGAATCTAGGCTTAACGCCCGATACGATAAACACCTTTTCGGATTCATTACACTGTCTTTTCTCACCGAGTGCCCTGCTTGTCCAAGCGATCACAATCTTAATGTCGGATGAGAACATTCTTAGCTGAGAACCATACACTTACAAGTGTCTGAGCCATTGCACTTCCACACCATCAAGAAGCAGCAATGGGTGCAACCGAAATGGCGGAAGTGAAGGGGAAAATAATGTCAGAATATTAGCATTTAGAAATGGCAAAATCTGAAACATAATTAAGAATATACGCGACACATCTAGAAGAAAAATTAGACGAAAAGAGTAAATGACATTATCTGTGATCTTGCTTTTAATTAAAATATTTGTTAGCGCTGAAGCTTTTAGTGGAAGTATTTTATAGCAAGAAATTTGTGATCAGTTAAAATAACTCGTTCAATTTATTGAATTTGATGTCATATTAGGATACCCGGAAATATAACTTTGATATGTATTTTTGTAAAGACCATAAACAAGTTCAAAATAATTTGACGAAATCTTTTACCTCAAACGTGCTCTACAATATATATTATAAATATTAATAAATCGATTTACTTTTAATCTTATCTTTAAGATGGGAATACATTCATGTTATGATGTACTTTGTAATCTGAACACTTAAGACGTGACAGAATATTAATAAGATAGTCCACTGGATTTTTCAGGAGGTTAATGAAAAGTTTTAAAAGAATTTAATTATTAGTAATTGTTTGTTTCATACGATGAAAATTTATTTTTCTTAATATTATCGAGATTACTATATTTAAACCTGTAGGATAATCCTAATCAGAGGCCATCGCTGGTACATGAACTCTTGCTTCTAAGGACATTGTCAAACCTACATTGGAGAAAGTCCTACCAGTACAGGTAGCTTCAGCCTTTAATAGTGGGGGGAGCAGGTCTTTGCCAATGTCTGAGATTAGGGGCTGTTTGATATCGTTGGCAGCTCCTCTCTCAATAAACATAGTTTATTTAAACATCCCACTAACCATTTTCTCTCCACAGATTCTTGGAATGTGAGGCCTCTGCACAGAGGCCTCACCTTCCAACTCCTCACACAAGAATTCCACCATTATAACTTAGAGACACTCAGCTTACAAGAAATTAGGTAGATAGATAAAGGTCAGGTACTTAAAAATAGTATCAAATTTATATTTTCAGGGAGGGAGGATGTAAAGCATTCTCAAGGCGTAGGTTTACTTCTCAGCAGACACGCTAGTGATGCTCTTTTAGAATATGAGTGCATTAACGAAAGATTTGTTATAGATATATTTAAAACAAGCATTAAAAAGTTGAATGCTATTTGTTACTATGTATCCATTGAGGACACCGATGAGTATGACAAATATAGGCTTTACGAACGACTTCAGAATATTTTTAATTCTGTCATGAAAGGAAATATTTCTCTTGTCCTAGGTTACTTCAAAGCTAAAGTTGGTACTGACTCTGACCTTTGGAGAGATGTGACAGGTCCCTTTGGTATTAGTAGCTGCAATGGCAATGGGCAGCGTCTCCTACAGGAAAGTAAACTTAATGGTTTGAGAATAACTAACACTTATTACAAACATCGTGACATACATAAGTATACATGGGTTTCATCAGATGGGCTGCATAAGAATATGATTGATTATATATTAATTAACAGCAAATGGACTAGTTCCGTTAGAAGTACCAAGTCATATAGGGCAGCAAAATGTGTATCTGACCATTAACTTGTTAAAAGAGTTTTGTAACTTAAACTTAAGAACTGTTATGCTAAGGATAAAAAGTTGCCTTTAGCACTCAAGCTCTGAACGATCTAGTTACACCTAAAGCTTACCATAATCGGTTACTTAGTCTTTACGACAGTAATGGTTTGCCTACTACTGAAGTTCATGAAGAATGGGGCCGTTTTAAACAGGCTTTTCTTGAAGCTAACTACTCTTTTGGGTAAAACGCAGTAGAGGAGGCATAATATTTTGAATGATAAGGCACTGGAGCTTATTTTTAAAAGAAAGAACTGTAGGAGTATCCTTAATCAACCCCCACTAGTCCTTTCAGAAAGCGTTAAAAAGAGCTTAATAAAGGTGTAAAGGATCAGTTAGTAGCTGATAAGAATCTTTGTCTAGATGGCTTGGCTAACAAAGCCGCAGAAGCAGCTAGACAGCATAACAGCAGAGTTGTATCAGATAGTTAATGTTTTGAGTGGAAGAAAATGGACAGGTATGCAGGGATTGAGAGATTGAAGGTTATTGAAGATTAGGATTCTCTCATGGCCAGATGGGCTGTGATGTCTTAAACAATGAGTTACTTCTACTCCCATTGTTTGTAATGATGATAGATGCATTACTGGCTTTAATATTGGCATTTATATTACAGTCTGAAGTTATTTCGCTTATTTCTAAACATAAACGATTTTATTATAGCAATTATTTTACGTATTTTTAAAAAATCTGATCGCAGTTATTGTGATAACTATAAGGGTTTCAGCTTACTTTCTGTTATAGATAAAAGTTCTTTGCATGAGTGCACTTAATAGAATTAAGAATCTGGTTCATGGACAATTGTGTGATGAGTAGTGTGGATTCAGATATTCGTAGATTCAGGGGCGTAGCGAAGGACTATGGTTGGGGGTGAAGTGAAATCAAAAATTTTCCAACTAGAAATTCAAATTTTGCCAGCTGACCAAACTTACTTATATTTTCGCTCCATGGGGGGTTGGGGCAATTTTCACAAGTCTCCTGCTCCTGCATTTGCCATTTCACTTCCAATTTTGCCAACTAGCCATAATTTCACAGAAATAATTCCAATATTTACATCTCGTCTGAATTGTAGCAAGTCAGTGTGAATTTTCCCTAGATTTCGCCAACTCTCCTTAATTTCACGAAACTAATCCCATTCTTTACAGCTCTCCTATATTTGCCAAATCACTTCAAACTTTTCAAACTCCCCAACTTTTGTCAAGTTTTCCCGATTTCAATCAACTGTCCTACTGTCCTGAATTTCACAAACCTAATTCCAATTATTACAACTCGTCCGTATTTTCCATGTGGATTCGAATTTTGCCAACAACCCTACATTTTGTTAAGTTTCATCAATTTGTCCAACTCTCCTTAATTTCACAAAACAATCTCAATTTTTGCAACTCGCCTATATTTTACCAAGTGGATTCGAATTTTGCCAACTACTATAGATTTTGCCAACTCGCCGTTATTTTACAGAAAAATATCACAATTTTTACGTCTTCCCTGAATTTGCCAACGAATTTTATCAACTCTCCTTACTTGCACAAGAAAGACACAATTTTCACAACTCCCCTGTATTTTACCAAGTGGCTTCGAATTTTGCCAACTCCCCTAGATTTGCCAAGAGTTCTTGGTTTCTTCAACTCTTCTTACTTGCACAAGAAAGGCGCAATTTCCACAACTCCCCTGTATTTTACCAAGTGGCTTCGAATTTTGCCAACACCCCTAGATTTGTCAAGAGTTCTTGGTTTTTCCAACTCTCCTTAATTTCACAAAACCAATCCCAATTTTTAAAATTCACCTGTACTTTACCAAGTAGTTTCCAGTTTTGCAAACTTCCCTAGATTTTGCCAAATTTTCTCGGTTTTGTCAACTTTCCTTAATTTCAAAAAAAAAAAAATCCCAATTTTCACAAATCGCCCGTATTTTACCAAGTGGATTCGAATTTTGCCAACTGCGCTAGATTTTGCCAAGTTTCCTCAATTTTGCCATCTCGCCACAATTTTACAGAAAAAAAATCCCAATTTTTCATCAACCGGAGTTTTGCAAAGACACTGAATTTTTCCAACTCCCCCAAGATTTGCCAACACTCCTAGATATTGCGAAGTTGTCTCGATTTTGCCAACACGCCATAATTTTACAGAAAAAAGATTGAAATTTTTACATTTCATCTGAATTTTGTCAACTCTACACGATTTTGCCAAGTCGCTCCGAATTTTGCCAACTGCCTCTAGATTTTGCCAACTCCCTACGTTTTGCGAACTCTCCTAGATTTTGCCAACTCGCCATAATTGTACAGAAAAAAATCCAAATTTTCACATCTCACCTGAATTTTGCTAACTTCGCACGATTTTCCCAAATCACTCCGAATTTGCCAACTGTCCCTAGATTTTGCCAAGTCACTCCGAATTTTGCCAACTGTCCCTAGATTTTGCCAACTCCCTAAGTTTTACCAACTCGACAAAATTTTACAAACAAAAATCCTAATATTTACATCTCACCTGAATTTCGCCAAATGCCCCTAGGTTTTGCCAACTCTCCTAAATTTTGCCAACTCGCCATAATTTTACAGAAAAAAATCCAAATTTTCACATCTCACCTGAATTGTGCCAACTCCCCATGATTTTGCCAAGTCACTCCGAATTTTGTCAACTCCACAAGATTTTGTTATGTCACTCCGAATTTTGCAATTCCCCAAGATTTTACCAAGTCACTCCGAATTTTGCCAAATCTCCAAGATTTTGCCAAGTTGTCCCGATTTTGCCAACTCCCCAAGATTTTACCAAGTCACTCCGAATTTTGCCAACTCCCTAAGATTTTGCCAAGTTGTCCCTAATTTGCCAACTTCCCTGTATTTTACTAAGTGGCTTCGAATTTTGCCAACTGCTCTAAATTTTGCCGTCTCTCCATTTTACAAACTGTCTTAGATTTGGCAAGTTGCCTCGAATTTGACAACTCCCCTTAATTTTCAAAAAAAAAAAAAAATACAAATTTTCACAACTCACCTAGATTTTTGGAAGTCGCTTCGAATTTCGACAACTCCGAGTTACTTCGGGGGGGGGGGAGCCTCAACCCCCCATCCCGTTTCATGACATTTGCAATCACCTTTCGTAATGTTTGTTTCCTTATGTTTAAAATCTCTCTTTTAATGTTAGACTTCAAGTCTTCAAGTGTATGAGGATTGCTTTGAAACACTACACATTTGAGATATCCCCAAAGGAAAAAATCTGGAGGAGTAAGATCCTGGGATTTTGGGGCCACGAATTTTTTAAAATCAAATGATCACCAAAATATTCCTGCAACATGACCATTGTGTCATTTGCAGTATGGGCGGTCGCGCAATTTTGTTGAAACCAACATTCTCGTTCATTCTCATCCAATAGTGCAATAAACTGTTGGATGAGGTCACGATAAACTTTACCAGTTACAGTTGAGTCAAAAAATAAAGATCCTATCACACGACGACGGGAAATTGCACACAAAACACCAATTTTCCGTAGTCGTTCGCGAAAAGTTTGAGGATTTTCACTGCTCCATATTCGACTGTTTTGACAGTTCACATACCCATCCAAGTCAAATCAAGCCTCGTCATTGAAATAAACACGGTCCAACCCCTTAATTCCATTTTCATCAACAAAAGAACGAAACCAACGACAGTACGGTAAACGTTTTTCATGGTATGGTTCCTTCAGTTCATGAACAACACCAAATCGGTAGGCATGAAATTTTAACTTCTTCGTAGCCCTGAAAACAGTAGCTGGTGACAGTTCAACCTGTAAGGATAACTTTCTAAGAGATTTTCTGGGTGAGCGAGTTAAACGCTGAGACACATCATCAAGAACTTCGGCAGTTAATAGTAATGGCCGGCCTGGGCTCTTTCGATCCTGTACAGACTCAATGTCACGAAACTTATCAATCAAACGAGATATTGTCGACTTATTGAGAGCTGCAGACTGAGGAAACTTCGATTCAAATTATTCTCTCACACGTTTGTAAAATTTTTACGCACAATAAGTCTCAACAATAAATACACGTTCGTTTTTTGAAAACGACATAGATGACACAACACAAAGGAATGAATGCTTGAGTGAGACTATGGCGTAACAACATCATTTCAACTGCTAAAGGCTGTTAACCTTAAGTACAGTAATGCCAATCCATTAATGTTATGGCATAAAATGTACATGCGCGTAAGTTCTACTCTCTTTTATTTAGTGTTGCGTCCTTTTTGAAACACCCTAGTTTGTTTGTGGTGTGGTACAATTTTTCAACAATTGTTCTAATAAAATTACCAATTGCTCTCACACAGCCTACGAGATGAACGACTCAATAACGTCGGGCTCTATCATAAATGTCACTTTCTTCTTTTGAATTAAATGAATATTCACTTTCGCAAATGTTAATATTTGCTGTTTAATACCTATCGAAGTGTGGCTATTATGCTTCTCAAAATTTCTAACGCTAAAACTTTCTGTTTATATCCAAATACATCCGCCATTATAACACAAACAAAATTGCGACTTCTTCTTGACGTTTCCTTGTTTACGTATCTTAATTCTTCCTTCACTCTATAAATGGCGCAATTTACATGGATTTCCTTCTTTAGAATGTTACATTCTGTGTTATTAGTGTATTAGTTACATAGCATCTATTTCAATCCTATGTAACTATTCAATACTTATTTATTATTACAGAGATACTTCTAAATGATGCATATAATCCATTATACAGTAAAGGATTAAAATCTATTTGTCTCCATCATTAGCAGCAATGAAAATAAATACGGGGTTATCTCTCTCTCTTATCAGTTCTGCAGCAGAAAGCAATTTTGGTTCATAATCGAAACAAATTTCAATCCGCGATCTATTATGTATGCTAGAGTTTAAGTTTCATACCTTGAGCTTAAAGTAATATTATTTCTTTTTAAGGCTTCGTAAACATTTCCGATTTTTGATCTATGATGACCACCTTTTGTTTATGATATTAGAGATCACAGTTTCAGAATAAAAAAAAGTTTTGTCTAGTTGGAGAGTTGGACTGGGAATACTTGTTACATGATCAACGAAAATCAGGAGCTTAAAAATGAAAAGTAAAATCTTTCCAAAGTTAAGAACCAATCAGACGGATAAATAGTTTCGAAAACCTGAAGAGAATCAATATGAGTGAAAGGTCATATCACCAGAATTATTCATTCAAATAAATAAATAAAAAAATGAAAAGGGATTTAAGCCATCTTTTAAGCAAAAGATTCTAATCTTATGCAAAGTACTTTAAAACATAAGAGTACCGTTTGGTAAATCAGTTCTGCATTTATGTTTTACCCCAGGGATTTTTCAATCATAAGAATCCCATCATTTCTGTAATTGTCCATTCTAAACAACAACATGCAAAAATTCGTCCTCCTGCTCTTTCAAAATATTAACTTAATCTGGGAGCCAAATAGCAAAATTTCATCCAACCTTTCAGTAGAGGCATTAAAAAGATTTAGCTGTTTTTGTTATAGGGAGAAGCATATTTAAAATCCATTTGATGTCACACTGTTATTCTTTATATAAACTAAATATTCAAGATACCAGCAAAATTGGTCTTACGTATACGCGTACACAGAAAGGCGTACAACATGATCTGCAAATATATCATGTATTATGTTCTCTCGATCACGTATCTCAAATTCGAAGTTATTCATTGATTAAAATTAATGTCGTAATGCTTTTATGTGCTCAATGAGTTAATTTTGTATTTTATCTGTTTTAGGAATGATATATAGAAGTTATTGAGGTGGAGATAAATCACATATGAAAATCGTGTCGTCCAGTGAAGAAGAGTGTTTCTTTAAGTGTGGCAGCCGTGGCAGTGTCAGAAACGTTGCAAGTGATAGGATTTGTTCTAAAATATCTATCAGAAAGTTACGTGTAGATGCTAACTCTATATCTTTCGAGCAAAGGTTGGCACCTAAGACTGATATCACATTACTCTGTCATCGAGGTGTGCATCAACACGTGCGTATAAGACGTGTATTGACCGTCATTTCGAGAGATTTAAGCAAGTTAAATTGACAATGTTCCCATTGAAAATAGGCTGCTACGTTCTCAGTGTGAGCCCTTCAGTTTTGAGCATCACTGCATATTTTGTGTGGAATTGCACAAATGACATGATAAAAACAATCCAATTTGTCACAGAATGTACTCGTTAATGACATCTTAAAAAAGTATGCGCTTAAAGAAAAAAACACGTAGGTTATTGAGATGCGATTAAGAATTTCAGGTGTTGCTAGTGACGTCCACGCAACAGAAGCTAGATATTATAGGAAGTGACAAAAATTGTTTGTGAAAGTTCGCAATGTTCAGAAGGAAATGTGTACTGAAATTAATGAGCATGGGTTATGATGAAGATTTTAATTAGAGAACGTAAGTGCAGCAGTAGTTCTAAAGAATGAAACTGGTGAAGCTTACATACCAACATACAATGTCAAAATCAATTTTGAAAGTAAAGTATTACAAGTGATTGCAATGAAATCCTTCTGCTTTTTCCAGAAGCATTAAACATTGCAAAATAAGCAGCAGCTATACTTGCAAGTGTAGTAGCAAATTGCATGAACAGACAGCAGTGTAACTCCAAATTTGTTTTATTAATTTCCTAAAAAGGAAATCAAAAATGAAGATTAAAGCACTTTGTAATCAGAATAACTTCAGATAACTTATACAAGCGTTCCATTGCGAAGGGTTGTAATGAGAATTACCCATTGAAACGATTAACTAGCGGTTGTTGTCTCATAGAGGCAGTTGAAGGCAATTTTAATGCTAACATCTGTTCATCAAATTAACTTCAGCAAACTAACTTTCAGTATTTTATCTTTTGTCTCCTTGGTAACTTTAAAATTGTATTTTCAACACTATGGATTTTGCCAATACCACAGTTTTGGCTGATTTAGCATTGCAAGCATCCATAAGTAGGTTATGACATTGCCTGTGGCATATGATATCTGCTGTGTACAAATGACTAGCAGTTCTTAAAATTCTTAATCGTGTTCCAATAGCGTACGTGTTTTTTCTTTCAGCGCATACCACTTTAATGACTTCTTTGAATGATACCTTTCTTTTCCGCCCAGCTGTTGGAACAAAGAGCATGGCTTATGATGACCTGTAAGTCTTTGGATTAGGTTCTTTGGACAGTTCTCCACAAAATAAGCAGTAATGTTCAGCAATACTGCTTATTTTGTGAAACAAACTGAAGAGCTGACATTGAGAAAGGAATCTCAGCCTTTCATTGAGAAATTCGCTTGGGCGAGATGTCTTCAAAATACAGTTGATACACGGCCTAGATGTATGTGTCGATGACACAGTAACGTCAGATGCTAATCGTTGCTCCAAAATATGAAGTTATCATCTACATGTATTCTCCGGCCGATATCACAGATCGAATCCTATCTTCTACAACTTTGTGACACTGTAACGGCTACTGTGTTTAAGAAACACTCTTCTCCACTGGATGGAGCCATTTAATCTAAGATTTATCTCGATTTCAATAACTTCTGAATATCATTCCTAAAACACATAAAAAATGTAAACTAACACTGTGAGAGCAGAAAAACATCATAGAATTAAATTTTGATTAATAAAATAACTTCATATTTGTGATCCTTGTCCCAGAAAGCAGAATAAATGACACATTTATAGATCATGTTGCACACCTTTTCATGTATTGGTGTATGTATGGTCTAATTTTACTCCATCTACAATACTTAATTTTTTTAAAGGATATCAGCTTGGCATCAAACATTTTCCTGGATTCATGCTAAATACGGTGGCGCTCAACAGTTAAAAACAAAAAAGTAAAACCTTAATAATAATTTTTAAAGGGAAGAAAGTACTTCTCTACCCAAAGACAAAGATAACCTACTAGCTTTCTGTAACTTCTCCTGGTTTCTCGTAGAATATGCAAACACTTACACAAGGACATTCCCCTAGCCTAAGTATGCTAACCCTAGATTATGTAGGTTTTTATGAGTTCAAATAACTAAACTCAATTTGGGAATTGTAAGAAACAAAGCAACTTTTGTCTAATGATCTAAACCAATTTAGGTCAAAATGTATCAAATTTCAAATCAACCACTCAGATAGCAAACTGTCTTCATTTCATGTTTGGTTCCCGAACTGTTCAATACAAGGTAGGCATCGTTCTGACAATGTCACAAAATTAAAACAGTTTGGATAATTCTTTGAGATGAAGAGCAAAAAGTGTATGGAGGCAGCTTAAAATCAGGCGGAAGTAACTAGGAGGCTAAGCAGACTGTGTAACCCATTCTAAGATCGAAAATGCCTCTTACAGACTGCCCAATGCCATCCTAAGGTCATTTTAACAGAAGATGATAATTATATGGACTTAACTACGAAGAACCAAGAAACTTCCATAGTATGTTAATTTAATTCGTAAGATTCTTGCATCCATAGGAAGGATTGTATCAAGGAATACCCTCTACAGAAGACGTCATTTAAGAGTCTTTATGGGCGAGGTTCCTATGTTTGCTTTTCCTTGATACACTTATAGAAAGATTTCATTTAAATTGGTGTCGACGACATACCGATTGGATCTAGTAAAATTGGGCTGGATCCTATTACTGCATCACGACTCTCCTGTGATCTTCACAGGTGAGTCGTGATTCAGTAATAGGATTCTCGACGAACATTCATATGGGTAGAACGGAGATCCAGACTCCACTCCCCTATCATCAGGGAAATAGTTAATAGAGGAGCATGGTGTTTTGATAATATGGTCTGGCTCATTGTTAATGGCAGCAGCAACCTCCATGAGTTTTCAGGAGGGAATCTCATAGGTGTAAAGTTTTAAATGAGGTCCTCGATCGTTATGTTCCTCCTTTCAAGAATTCTCTCATCTTTCTTTTAATAGGCGATTCTGCACAGCGCAGGACTCGCCTGGGCTTCAGAATAAGACTATAGCCCATGTTCGTTATCCAGAAAGATCCCTAGATCACAATCATATAAGGTATTATCTGGAATACTATAAAGAGCTGACCTTTGCCTGCCTCCTAGGACATTGCAAAGCTAAAGTCTGTCCCTATGCGTGAATGGAAATTGATCATCTACCACCAATATCCGGCCAATTTCTTGGCATGAGGACTCTTTTCAAGTCAATATTAGCACTAGGGGAGATCACTCCACTTATTAAAATGTTTCCATTATTTTTTTTCTACTCGTGAACTGCCGAGGTCCCGCAATCCTCACAGACCTTCTACTATGGCGTATTAAACTGACAAGTTCCTGTCAGATCTCTCTGGCAAGCAGCTGCTTGAAGGAGTATTTATTTTATTATATTATTATTTAAGTCATTGGCATAGCTTTTAACTTCAGATCGGGATTTGTCTAGTCTTGTACATATTAGGTCATAATCATAGTACATCTCTCACATTATAATTCTTCAAAATCTATTAAAAGATTTTGGAAATATTCACCTTTAAGGATTTTGTTCTTTTGATGATTCATTACAGCTAGTCTTAGACATATGTGTTAATATTCACCATAAAATTAAACAATTAAATTTTAGTTTTGGTCAATATAATAAGTCTGAGAACAGGCTTCTACGATTTTTCTTTTTATATAGGAATAAATATGGAAGAATAAATTGCAGATACTACTCTAATATTAAATTCCTCCTCAAGCAGCTGCTTTCCGCAGAGGTCTGACAGGAGCCTGCCAGTTTAATACGCCATAGAAGAAGGTCTGTGAGGATGACGAACCGCAGCAGAAAGACAATACAAACATCTATGCCTTACCCTTTAATCAGTAGCCAAGCACGCAATAGACTCGGCTACGGGGACGGCATAGTACTATAGTGTTTCATTAGAAGCTGTTAATATGTGCAGTGATATTTATCAGTATTTTACGTAGCACTAATCTGCAATACATATTGTCTATGTTTTGCACGTTCTTAGACTACATTATTCATGCAAGCTAATGATATATATTTGAAACTTGAAAATTATGGTGAATTATTTTGTGCTCTTTTATTTACCTAAGAAAAATTAAGTTTGCAAAACTGCTCTCCACAGTTCAAATGATCTATTGCCTTACATTATAAATTTCCTCCAAAAAAAAAATAAAATGAAACAAAAAGAAAAAAAAATAAAATAAAATTGAGCGCGGTAAATGTTATCGATTTAGCATTATATAAGTAGGAACATTATTTCCCTTTAAAAGGCAATTCACGGTCAATAATGCTTTTAAAGTATTACAGGCCTCATAAGAGAAAAGAAAGTGAAAAGAAGATAAATGTTAAAGATAGCTAAGAATTTGAAATTCCATTCACAGGATCTATTTGATCAAAACCTTTCTAAAAAAAATAATCATTTTGTAGAGCTATAATTTGATCAAATTCTGAACTGTTCTATATCTGTCAAATGAACTGCCTTATTCGCAAGATGCGGGTTAAGCAAGTTTAATTACATCAAGATATCAGCGTTTAACATCGGAAACGTCATTCAGGTTTTTACTCTATTAAATATTTCTATACTGGAAGCATAAGGTGTATTTCATGCACCCAGTTCAAAAGAAATGTTAAGGAGAAAAAAATTAATTTTATTATTTCTGACATGTGATTTATCAGAAGGACCTCAAGTAGTAACCTAGCCAAGTAAAAGAATTAAGTGTTTTACCCTTTTCTTTTAGAGGGAAATAATATTTTAAAGAAATCATTAGTTTATGAATGTGCATTGAAACATTTAACATAATATTTTAATTGCAATATTTTTAAAATTTATGACTGCTCCTAGCTATGCCAGTGACTCCAAAGGGAAAATATTTAGGTTATTAGAAGACTAGATGGCTAAATTATCTGTATGGCAATTGAGAAAATCCTTCTTTTAGTGTGTTTTAACATACACCGAAGAGTCAAATCATTATGAACACCTGCCTAATATGATGTTGGTCCTCCATGTGCCGCCAAAACAGCTTTTACCCGGCGAGGCATAGACGCTACAAGATTTCTAAAGGTGTCTTGTGATATCTGGTATCAATACGTTACCAGCAGATCCTTTAACTCTTGTAAGTTACGTGGTTGAGCCCGCAGCAGATCGGATATGCTGTTCCAACACAAACCACAGATGTTCGGTTGGATTGATGTCTGAGTAATTTGGAGGCCAGGGCAATAACTGGAATTCTTCCTCATGTTCCGCGAACCATTCTTGAACAATCCGGGCAGTGTGGCATGGCACATTATCCTGCTGAAAGAAAGCACTACTAGAGGGGAATACCGTTGCCATCAAAGGAAGTATCTGGTATGAAATGATGTTTAGGTAGGTGGTAGACATCATAGTTTCCAGCAGATGAATGATTGGACTCATGTTTTCCCAGCAGAACGTAGCCCAAAGCATTAAACTTCCTCCACAGGGTTGTTTTCGCTCCACGGTGCATCCTGTTGCAAACACTTCACCAGGCAAACGAAGAACACGTACCCAGCCGTCCACATGGTACAACAGGAAACGAGATTCATTGGACCAGACGACCTTCTTCCAATCGTTCAAGATCCAGTTGTGATGATCGCATGCCCATTGTAGGCCTTTCGACAGTGAACAGAGGTTAACATGGGCACTCGGAGCGGCCTGCTGCTACGTATACCGATTTTCAGCAGGGTTCGATGTATTGTGCGTTCTGACATATTATTCCCATCACCAGCATTCATATTACGGGCGAGTTGCGCCACGGTATCCCTTCTGTTGGATCGTACCATACATTAAATTCAGAAACGGATAGCCTTCGCTCATGTCTAGCATCGATGAGCCGTAGTCGGTGCACACCTTGTCGATGGTTCGTGTTTTTTTCCCTCCTAGGACCACTTTTTGAAGGACTAACCACGGCTGACCGTGAGCACCCCACAAGACTTGCCTTCTCGGAAATGCTCTGACATAGTTGTCTGGCCATTATAATTTGGCCTTTGTCAAATCACTTAATTCCGCTGCCTTTCCCATCTGAAGAACAACAATAGCACTGATTAACAGAGCTCAGTATCAGGTGTTATTTACACTGTTTCATTACCTTCACATCCACCATTGTTTACCTGAAGTTGCTTTGATTTTCATAAAGACGCGCTGGTCATAATGTATTTGCTCTTCGGTGTATATATATATATAATAAATAGTTTTGTTTAATACGGTTTGGGTTATCTGTGAGCGGTACTATTTGGCACATAATGGGCTAAATGGGTTGGTCACAAGGACCTCTAGGACTCAGAGAAGGTTGGTGGTTATGGGGTCCACTGGATAGCTGTTATGAGACAGAGTGTAGCCTCCAACCAAATCAATACATCGTGTTCTTTAGCATGCAAAGGGTAGGCTTTCCTGCACACGGTGATAGAGCTTTATGTTCCATCCGGTGGACAGCTGCCTTTCCAAGTCCGTCGTTGTCCTCAATTGACCGAGGGCAGAGCGGGGAGCTTTGCGGAGATAAACGTCAACGCTGGTCCAGGAGGGACTCAAACTTGGGAACTTCAGATCATGAGCCTGGCGTACTACTGTCAGAGCCACCCCCTTCTAGGGGGCTCGCGAAATCGTGCGTGTGATTACATTATTGCGGAAGGCAAAAATAAAGAAGGAAAAGCATATATTCATACAGAGAAATTCAGAAACGGAACCTAGTACAATCTCAATTTCACTGTTGTATTCTCTTTCTAAACCAGAGTAAGAGTTGAAAATATTTTCAAAGAATTAAAGTGCATTTGGAATGAGTTGCAGTCTTAACCAAGGAACTCAGCTCCGCTAGTAACGATTAAATTTATTAACAATTACTATTTCTATCGTGACATATGTATGTATTTCAACTTGTAGAATAAAACCTTTGAAATTCTTTTTTCGTTGAATGGAAAGTTCAGTATGATTTGCAGCCAATGAATATTGTTACTGATCTTGATTATCCTTTTGCCCAAAACATATAAAACGTAAGTAAATCCTGAGATTTATACCAGGGTGAGTGAAGGAAGGGTGGTGCCACTTAGCGAGGGAGAATTTCTTGGTGTCCATTGGATCGGTGTTTTGACACCACAGTGGGGAGAGTGATGGCAACAAATCTCACAACAAGCATTCATAATATAATTTTCTGTTTAAACAAAATTAATACTATAATATTGCACTTTTCTGTTGACAGAAAAAGTGCAATATTATAGTATTAATTTTGTTTAACAGTTTGAGGTCTACGTAGCTATGAGGAAAGTATTTATTATTATGAATCTGCACTCAGCGATCACTTTATTAAATACAGTTCCATGTTATATCAATGGTAACTGAGATACAGCTCGGTAACGTCTTTAATAAACTTTTTATGAAAAAAATGTAACTGAAGATACTTTAAAGATTTCAAACAAATCTATTTTAACCTCAATTTTCAACAACATTCGTTTGCTTTTTATAGTTACGGAGTGTTCCCACAACAATTACGTTAATTTTTATGCCAATTTTGAATGATTTTTTGCAGAAAGACCGTTATATTGCTCTGATGGCAAGACAGAACAGTACGATGACTTCGTGCCAACAGTCTCTTAAGGTTTCTGTAGCGCATATGAAACGATTTCCAGCAGAACAGTGTCAGAAAGTCTTCATGTGAGTGAGATATGCCAGTACGCCAGTGGTTTCGTTCCCATTAACCATCAACTGCAGAAAAGTTCGTCTAAACTGATACCCCCAACATGCCACTTGGAGCCCTGAAGAATGGCATAATGTTCTGTTTTCTGACGAGTCTCGATTTAATTTACAGCAACATCTAAATGTTGCCTAATCTGGAGAGAACGAGAATTGCGATACCATCTCTGCAATATCAGAGGAGGGTTATGGTCGAAGCGGTGTCTTCGTATAAATTAAATGGGATTGAATAATCATCAACTACTGTGCTACTCTTTATGTATTCGATGGAGGCTCCGCAACTGCTCAGAGATATAGGGAAGAGATCCTTGAATCCTATGTTCGACTTTTCAGCAGTGCGGTTTTCGCTGATTTCCTGTTTATGGACGATAGCGCCCGTCAGCATAGAGTTAGCCTGATTCACGAGTACTTAGAAACAGAAGCTTTCAAACGAATGACCTTGCCAGCAAAGTCGCCAGACTTAAATTCCATCGAACAAATGTGGGACATAATTTGGGAGACTCATTGCAAACCGTCAGACAGCTCCTCGATTATTCTGCAAGATAAAGTTAGCTCTTGTGGAAAAATCAGATTTTTTACATCAGACCCTTTTGAACAGCCTTATATTGAGCATCGACCGACCCTGCTAGGCTTGTTTAGCCGTCAAATGGATCATACTTCATAATGCCGCCATATGTATATATTTTGGAGCATCTAAAAATAAACTTCTTCGATGTACAATAATTCTTGCTTAAATGGCGTCATTGTTTGTCCAGCCTGAGGTTTCTCTTCTTCTACTCATTTGCATGTTATACTAAAATACAATTCTGAGCACATTTTCGTTTAATTACATCGTCCAATAAAAGAAGGCTATTCTACAGTTTGTTAGTGTTACCTTAATTTTGCCACGTAGTATACATGCATGTTCTGTTACGTGTGCAGATCTATGTATTTGATTTTTAATGTTTCACTTCAAATATATTTTAATTTTTCATATCTGTTCCAAATATTGTGTAAAACCAAGTTTATGCCACATGGGAGCGGATAATACGTCTAGGGATAGTTAGGAGGGTGTTAGGTTTATTCATAACGTCTACTGAGTCCGAGGATGCTCTAGCTACGTTAGAGAAAAATTCTGTAACACATCGTAAAGCATTTATACAGAAATGAACGTTGTTTATCCTGTGCAATTCTTCATATTATTAAAAAAAAAATCCCCCCTCGAGCAGCTGCTTGCCACAGAGGTCTGACAGGAACCTGTCAGTTTATATGCCACAGTAGGAGATCTGAGAGGATGGCAGGACCTCAGCAGAAAAACAACCATGCCTTACCCGGGGCTCGAACCCAGATCCCTTAGATCAGTAGCCAAGCGCGCTAACCACTCGGCCATGGTTATTACAAACTTCAAAATAATGATAACATATGATGACAAAAATAAAAACTTAATGTTATATGGAACAAATAATACTAGACATAATTCGTAGAAACTAAATTTTTGATCAATATTGCTATGGATCCTAAGAACTGTTGATAACATTAACTTATGATAAAATTTAATCCAAGATAAAAAAAATTTTAAATGTCTTCCAACATTAGTTTTATCAATATTTCTTCAGCGATTAAAGTTATGCAGGTTTTATTACGTAACAAAAATATTTAAATGGGCGAAAACCGAAAGAAACTGCAGAACTTTAAAAACTGTATGCATTCACTAAATTAATTTTTACATTAAAAAGGTTTGTTTTAGAGCAAGCAACCCGCGGGCCACTCCGACAATCAAATCAGAGTGATACTTCAGAGAGCAAAATAGATCTGAATTCAACAACCAGAGAACTGGCAGATATACTCTTAATAAAGAATTATATCGTTGCGTCGTTTCCCCAGTATCTTCACAGCTCTTTTACTATTTGCGACAATGGAATTCAAAAAGCAATTCTTATCTAACCGAAAATTGACAAAGGACTATCTAAGGAACATCCATATGAAAACAAAATTGAATGGACCTGTTATATACACAATCCGTGAAGAACTATCGCACGTGAAACTAGGCATATAGGAAACGATCAGCGTGTTTGAATAAAAAAAAATATTAAGTCTTCTTTAGGATAACAAAAATATTTTTCCTAAAATCTATTACAGGTTGAGAGAAATAACAATTACTAATTGCTAGAAAATCTTCAAATTGCAGGATATATAATTCATTTTCCTTGAGACTTCCATTTTATAGTTACGTCGTTGTTTTGAGTGCTTGAGGATTTGTCATATTTATGCGTGTGTGTTTAAATACACTGCTCAAAGTGGAAATTGCAAAACCAAGAAGGAAAGGAAGTAGAGATATGTAAATCACAGGAAGCAATCGGCCATCGGAGATATGCAAATGATCAAAGTTCTGTAGCAAAGGGCTGTGACGTCTAGCCAAATACCCTGCGACCACGAGCTCGTATTATAACACGACCGAGAGTAAGGGTGGAGTGCATGTAGTGAAAATATTCGGAACATGTCTTGAAGATGCCCGCAATTCCTTATGCGCAATTGACGCTTTCTGAGAGAGAAAATCGTCGATATGCGAGAGCTCGGATTGAGCCTTCGAGCGGTCGACGCACGGATGGGGCACAGTGTGAACACAGTGCAATGGTACGGTCTCACGCAATATCGTGGACCACGAAAAATACACAAAGGACAGGCATGGGACCAGCACACTGCACTAAAGCACGTGAAGATCACATACTCCATTGGAAGGCCATCACGACCCTTTCACCGCAGTGACTGTGGCAGAGTGATTTGCGGACCACTACAAGTATCGTGGCCTCCGTGCACACCATTAGACAACGTTTGCTTGATGTAGCAATGAGAGTTAAACATCCAGTCCGACATCTGCCATTGCAAAGACTCAGCAGTTACGCCGTCCCCACTGGTGTCGAGCGAGGCAACATTGGACTACGGATTGGAGGAGAGTATTATTCCCAAAATAATGCCAATTCTGTTTCGGCGGCGTCAACGACATGAGGAAGCTTGTTCCATTAGCTGCCCCCCCCCCCCCATAAGGGACCACCTTGACGTGATGGGGGCGCTTAGTGGTGCCTCTGTGAAGTAGGTTCACGGCTCGTTGTTTCCTCATTTGCACGATGGGATGTGGCCATTGATGGCAGGGCTTGTGAGGGTGTGCGGACTGGTTTTTGGGAGGAGCCGGTCCAGTGGGCTTATTCACTTGCTCAGGGAAGCTTTAGGTCACAGCCCCGATGGAGGGGCTGTGGCTGAGAGTTCTGCGGACCGGGCTTGGGGAACCTGGTCCAGTGGGCTCATCGGTGCAGCCTCAGTGAAGTTGGGGTACAGATGTTTCTGGAGGGCAGTGGGTGCGTGGAACTATGGAGAGGACGAAGTTGAGGGCTTGCGACTGGACTACTCACCCAGGTTTACGGGCTTATCGATGGAAAAGCCAAACGAAGAGTCTCCACCCTGGGAGCAGAGTCAACTTCGATCTATATATTCATATTTGTGGCTAACCGGGGAACAGATTAAATTTAGGTTTTGGCTGATGGATGAACCTTCCTCCTATAGGATTGTTCGCCATAGTAATTCACAGGAAGATGTGCGAGAGTCCTGTGATTTACATTGCTTCCTGTAATTTTCATAGGTATCCGTGGATGAGCTGTATCTTGTGGCACTGTCTTGCCCCGGCGTAGGTAGTGGTGTTCATGACATTATCCCCGTAGATGGTGTGCAGCGATATGCTGCGGTACATCTGGGACTTACCTTTATTAATGTTATTGTTCCATTAGCTGCAATACAGCTCCATACCGTGATACAATGGTATGGGGTGGCATCATATATGTTGGCTGAACACCTCTGCTTCATGATTCTGGTGCTCTAATGGTGAGATGTTACATCGATGCCATCGTTAATCCTGTGGCACCACCCTTCCTTACCATACTGCCTGAATCTTCAGCAGGATAACGCCACCCCACACACTGTACATGCAACGATGAACAATCTCCAAGGTGTAGAAATTCTCCCATAGCCGTCATACTCCTTAGAATTGTTGTCCTTTGAGCATGTGTAGGATCTACATGGGTCGCCGAATTCTCCAACTCCTCTGGCTACAAACCTGGTATATTTGTGTGCCCAATTGGAACTATTTGGGACGCCATACCACCATTTACCATCTGATTGATGGAATACCGATACGTCTACAGGCTTGTGTAACTGCCCGAGGTCGCCTACTATGTATTGATTAATCTGCAATAAGCGCACTACCTTGCATTCTCAAGTTCTGTTTTTTGATTATTTGCCATATACCCTCATAGATTCTGTCCTGTCAATTTCGGGCATATACATCACTTTATTCGCAATGTTGCGATTTCCATTTTCAGCAGTTTGTATATCTGTTAAATATGTGTTTTATTTATATGTGTGTTTGCAAAAGGGGATCCTTATCATTATTTTGGCACATCCCGATGTATATATATATATATTTGGTGTAATATATATATTTACACCAAAGAGCCAAAACATTATGACCAGCACGTCTTTATGCAAATACGAGGAACTGCTGGTAAACGATGACATGAGTGAAGAACATAAAAAGGTATATATAACACCTGATACTGAGCTCTGTTAATCAGTGTTATTCTTCTTCTTCTGATGGGAAAGGCAGCGTACTTAAGTGAGTTTGATAAAGGCCAAATTCCAATGGCCAGATGACTGGTTCAGAGCATTTCCGAGAGAGCAAGGCTTGTGGGGTGCTCATGGTCAGCCATGGTTAGTATCTTAAAAAAGTGGTCCGATGGAAAAACAATGAACAGCCAGCAAGGTATGAGCCGACAATGGCTCATCGATGCAGAGGTGAACGAAGGCTTTCCCGTATGGTACGAGGCAGCAGGAGGGATATTATTGTGGTGCAACTCCTCCGTAATTTGAATGCTGGTGACGGGAGTAATGTGTCACAACACACAGTACATTGAACCCTGCTGAAAATGGAGCTGCGTAGCCACAGGCAGCTCCAAGTGCCCATGCTAGCCTCAGTTCACCATCAAAAGTGCCTACAATAGGCATGCGAGCATCAAAACTGGAATTTGAATGATTAGAAGCAGGTAGTTTGGTCCGATGAACCTAGTTTCCTGCTGTACCATGTTGACAGCCAGTTACGTGTGCGTCGTTTACCTGGGGAAGTGTTGGCCACCAGGATGCACTGTGGGGCGAAAACAAGCCGGTGGAGGAAGTTTAATGCCATGTGCAATGTTCTGCTGGGAAAAAATGGGTCCTGTCATTCATGTGCTGGAAACTATGATGTCTACCACCTACCTACACATCATTTCATACCAGGTACATCCTTTGATGGTAACGGTATTCCTCTCTATTAGTACTTTCTTTCAGCAGGATAATGCGCCATGCCACACTGCCCGGATGATTCGAGAATGGTTCGCCGAACATGAGGAATACTTCCTGGTATTTTCCCCGGCCTCCAAATTCCCGGACATCAATCCAATCGAACATTTGTGGTTTGTGTTGGAACAGCATATCCGATGCGGCTCAACCACGCAACTTACAAGAGTTAAGGGATCTACTGGTAATGTGTTATTACCAGGTACCACAAGACACCTTTATAAATCTTGCAGCGTCCATGCCTCGCCAGGTAATATCTAATTTAGCGTCACGTGGAGGACAAACACGTGCTGCATACCAACATCATATTTGGCAGGTTGTCATAATGTTTTGGCTCTTCGGTGTATATATACAGGGTGTCCGAAAAATAATGATGGTGTTTCGAGAATCAATATATACGAAAATAATACACATATTCAAAAAAGTAATATTTGAATTGAAAGCTTAACAGAAATAATTCTGAGCATAAATAGTGAATTCCCACATATGTAACGTTCGTGATCCTGCATATGTCTCCTTGGTGTCCATTGAATTGGACCACCTCTGCCAATCCATCTATCAGAAAATGTTGCATCAAAGCATCAGTAGCATATTTTTGAAAAATTCACTAATTATGTTCAAAATTATTTTGGGTATTCTTTTATTTATAACATTATCCTCTTGAGTAACTGTATTATTTTCCAACATATTGGTTTTCGAATCTCCAATGGTATGTTCCAGACCGTCTGTTGGTTTGGTTTTGGTTTTGGTTTGGACCAAAATTGTAAGATGCAAATAGAATTTTTTGATAGGAAAAGCCTTTAAGGCTGAATGTTTAAGACTATTATTTTAGAAATATTTACATATGTACTCTGCAATGTGAATGCAAAACTTACATCATTGTCACAAAGTTGCAAAATATTTGATTATTTTCCACTAAATTAAAAAATCCATAATCCATCTGGTTGAAATTTAGGTTGATGAGTAATGGAAACAATAAACGGCAGCTATGATATTCCGAAAGTAATATTTGCAAAATTTGTAACCAGGGAAATCAAGATAGCTCACTATAGAAATAAAATACAAAATTCATGATCAGATACATTTGTCGACATTAATTTGAATTCGTTAAGAAAAAAATATTAATTTCATATACACCAGGGTTCATTCTACGTTGTTGGCAATTTATCTCCCATTTTCTATTCTAGTCGCTAAAATTTCGTACTTGTGTCGGATATGTTGTCTTGAGTATTAACAGTTGCGGCGTCTCTTGTGTTACCCACCGTGACACAGTGTTTCAAAACGGAAAAATAATGAAAACCAACCTAAATTCACAATTTTTCCAAATCACATATTGTGTACCTTATATTGTAGCTAAGTGTCCATTGCATCTGAAGTGATAATTTTATTTCGTTTAACCAACTGAATCCCTCTTTTTTGTTTTCAAACTTCGGGTACTGAAAAATGCAATTTGTCGGCTAAAATAATGTATTTTAACAAGATTAATTTAAATATATTTATTTCTAAATTTGTGCAACTGTAAGCCATATTGCATTTCTGACCAGAAAAAGTAAACAAATAGCATGTGATCTAGAGGTGAAAGAGTGAGAAAAACCAAAGTAAAATGTTATGTATCCCAAATCTAATTCCCGTTGTATGTAGTATAATTATAGCAGAATTTCAAAGTTTAATAATATTACCATAACGTTTAGTTGTTACCCTTTCAATAGTAAAATATTCTCATATGAATGGTTACTTCCAATAAAACATTTTTAGACATCAGCAGTTATTCGTGCTCCTTGCTTCCTATGATTTTTCATTTTATATCTCTAAATGCAATAACCTATAATTGCTACATTTAGTAACACTCAAGTGAACGTCTATGCACTTTACATGATTTATGTTTTAAAATGTAATTAAATTATTCCATCATGAAGTATGTGATCAAATGAAATATTACATGTTTGTTGTCAGAAGTAATGAAAAAGTTGAATTTTCAAAATATGACTGTATAATAGTGTGCTGGATTGGGCTATTTTTACCAACAATCGGCTAATGGCCAACTCATAAGGGATCTTAGCTGGGCAGGGTAAGGGAATCTACTGAAATTATTATTAGGATATATATGGAATCCATCGTGCTTTCTAATACGCACAACATATGGCTTTCCTGCACATGGAGCCATGTCTTAATGTCCATTTCGAAGGTTGGTGATCTTTTCAAACCTATCGATGTTCCCTTTCTCACCGAGATCAGAGCGGGTTGTTAATCAATGCAGGGACTCAGGGGATTCGGTCTGGGAACATTATGATCCTAGAGTGTTACCAACTCTGCTATTATTTCCCCCTTAGAAAAGTGAAAAATACTGGCCAGTGATGTTGACTGTGGAACAGTTCTTCCCTGTTCGTATGGAAGAGATGTTCAGATATCGTTGAATATATTATCAAACAAACACGAAAAATACCCTAGCGAGTGTACGGACACTTTTTGTGCATTTTTCAAAAGGAGACGAATGAAAGGTTTTCTTGAAATATGGATGACCAAATGAGGAACTCACTGACTTCGTGAACTAAAGGGTAACAGTCAGTTGGTGGTTTCAGAAAACACCAACAATCAGGGCCTGATCTGGTAATGTTTGACAGTGAATGATACCACCATGTTAAGCTAATTTAGACATATCTTTTTTCCAGATATGAATAGAGTTTGTGTAGAGCTACTGAGTAGTGTTAGTCTTTCTGTGCTGTGGTCTGTTTCGAGACCTCAGCACAATTTTAAGAAAACGATAGCCAATCCTTCTCCGAGATCTGAACCCAGGTACCTTAGCTCCATAGACAAACATGCTAAACATTCGGCCATATTTCAACCTTATCTGAAATTGATCAGTGTCTCTGCAATGAATCAGAGATAGGATACAGTACTCAGTGATGAGTCCCGCTTCTGTTGATGCACCAATGACGAGCTGATCGATATTTGGTGACGTCCTTGCGAGAGCTTTTATTCGAGAACGAAGCACTGAAGAAGTACACAACATTACGATGTAGGGTGCCATTAGATCAACAAGCATCTGGCGTTGTTCAGAGAGCTTTGATTGTTCACAAGTATAGACCTTGCAGCAAGAGAACAGACTTTGAATGTGATGGAACGATAGCATACTACCATTCCTGAACCTTCCCAAACTGTTGCTCATTTGGGACAAAAGCAATTACGGATATAACGTTGTAATCCACAGGATAGCACACCCAGTTTCGATTCGCTGCCACTAATCATGATGTGTTTCAACAAATGAGGTTAGACATTGTATACTGATAGAAAGTAGATTTCTGCGATAAAATTTTATTTTCGTCAAAATATTTGATCGTTTTCCAGATTTTATGAACACCGATATACTATATATGGTCAGTTGTGGGAGGAATACGTCCATATCTCCCCGGAAGAAATAAATTTCAGTTATGAAATTGTATTAGTAATTTATATTAGTATATTGGTAATTTCCATGCTCCAAAGAAGGTACCTAGAATTATTTGGTAAAAAAATTAAAACTTAGGAAAAACATTTGAAAATATCGGCTCAACTAGGCAGATAGACCTAAGATTGGTTTTCGAAAGTTGTACCATACCCATAAAGCTGAATGGTTTTGAAAATGAAACTGCTAAAATTGATGTCCGCTCTTATTTCTGATATGCTGAATTTGGCATTCAGAATAGGTTTAGTTTGGTTTTCGGATGAGTAAGAAAACAGCTCACGTTTAAAAGAAATGTATGAAACGTTTTAGATTTTCTGTAAGGCTTCACAATGTAGCAAAAACTTATGAAAAGAAAAGTAAAAGCCTAACTGATTTTTTGACAAAACTTTGATTCTGAATTATTGACACATAAGAGAAATAATTATATATCCTTGATGATTCGACATTTATGTCTGTTCTTGATTTCTTGACCAAATAACAGACTATAATTTCATTTGCATTTGTCTTTCAATTTTATTTCCCAGGATGTTATTATATTTTATTAATCAGTTGTTTTATTTCCCAGGATGTTATTTTGTTTTATTAACCAGTTGTTTTATTTCCCAGGATGTTATTTATTTGTTCCTCTGTTACTTTCATGTTGCCTTTTGCATCTATAAAAAATTCTGATGACGTTACTTTCGGAAATTTCAAAAACTTTTAGCAACCGTATTCCTCATATTTACATAATTGTTTGTGGATATCGTTTTTTTTTTTGTAATACTTTGTCTGTAATTTTATTTCAATAGTGATCTATTTTTTACCTTGTCGATTGCGATTTTTAGGAATACCTTTATGTTCAACATCGATATCAAAATAATTAAATAGATTAAAAATTTTACAAGTTGTTTCAAGTAATGATGACTGTTATATGAATTTTCATACTTAGCAACTACCATGACCATATAATGGTCAACACTTTTGTTTGTACGTATGCCACTGATGGTATTGCTATGTGTAATTTTTAATAAAATGTGATCAATACATGAATGGGTTAATTGTCTCTATGTATTTCTTCCCTCGTATAACTGTGTATGGTTTGCATATATCCAAATTCACTGAATTGTTTTAAAATATATTTTAACTTCAAATTTTTCGCCATTCGAATAACCAATGTTAAAATTACCAGTCATGATAATTGAGGTTAGGTTTCTATTTACTAACGTCCATGAATGGAAACTTTCTAAAAAAATGGTTAATATTCGAGCTGGGTGACATTTAAATGACACTAATATCAAATTTAGTTTCCCTTTTTCTCGATTTTGATATGTATTGCTTCATAAGATATTATAAATATGTTCACGCATTTACCGTTTAAATCATCCCGATACATGCACTCTGACACCAGTTTCGACAGGATCTGAACTGATAACGTCAAAAATATGTACATGGTAGGTGCTATTTTGAAAAAAATGTATCTTGATATAGTGTTTCCAAACTTTTGCCCAAAATAAGGGGTATTTTTATCAGAGTATTTCTTATAACACAGCATTTTTTAAATGAGGCAAAATAGCAAAGGACAACATTAAAAGTAGGCTTAATATAAGTCCCGTTTCTAAGCCTGGTTTTAAGCCTTTATAAATATGTCACGGTTTGTAATTATTTTCCTACGGTCTTCCAAGCCGAGAAGTACATTTATGGTTTGTTCACGGACAACTCAATTTATTTAATAAAACAAAACTAGAGACGAAAAAAACTAACCTTAGTAGAACATCAGTGGTCGATTGCAAACTCAAAAACTGAAGACAAATTTTGCAAGAGCGGAAAAAACAAGAGTGTTTTGTTCCACAAAGGAATTAAATTACTGTTACGGAAAAAAAGCAGGAACTAGAGATATTAATTCCGAAGCTTTTATTGAAGACATTGACCCCTTTTATGGAAGATATATATCATATATAAATCGCTCTGGGGAAATCGGTTTCCAAACAAATAAAACTGGAATTACTTGAAATCCATACATTGATAAATTGTGAATTTACTTGACCAGGAGTTGAAAAAAGAACTGCATAAATTATCAATACAAACTATGAATTACATTGACATTGAGACAATACAATAATTGACATTGAGAGTCGTTTTGATGAAGTGCCCATTTGCAAAGCGATTTATTTTTGATTCTGATAGAACACTGGGAGGAGAAATGGAGAGCATGTGAAGAAAAATGGGTAGCGCATTTTAATCATTTTTATGAAAAAAAAATATTTCGGTTGCTAAACTTTTGCATTATATTGAATTTTTCATTTCTTTACTGGAACATCAGCTCCTGTTGAACGGCTGTCTTCAATCATGAACAATATTTGGCCACAGAACCGGAATCTCATGTCGGTAAGTTTTGTTCAAACTTTGCTTTTCTGCAAAGGTAACATTGCCTTAATATATCTGGAATTCTTTTAAAAAGAATAAACTTTTTTGTAATGTATAATAAATTTTAAAATAATATTTGTTTATTCATACAATTATATATTTATGCTGCTCATACATAACAAGCATACGATTTTCATTATAAACTTTTTTTTTCTTATGTGTCCTGGTTTGGTTTTATGAAATTAAGATAAACCTATTTAAAATGAATATATTCCCACAAACTACAATTTTTGGGAAGTAAAATTGTATTGTTCCTTTTCACTCAAAATTTCAATTATAATATTTCTTTTTCTAACTGTATTTTCAATAGTTTTGTTTTACACGACTGAATTGTCAATTGTTCTGTTGCAGAGTTATTATCAATAGTTGTGTCAATAGCTCTTTAATATCTAATCAATCAAACTGAGAGTTTTTGCTGATCGTTAATTAATTAATCATACTTAAATTTGGTATAAATTGCTGAAAATTGTGATTTGTATTGCGTTGCATTTGCTTATGGTTGTTTTTATGTTATGCGATTTCTAAAGTGTCTCACAAAAATGCTTACAAGCAATTAAGGACCATTGCTCCAATGGGATATCTCTAAATGATAGTGTTATATTGAAAATTACTCGTATAAATATTATAAAGTATAATGTTTACATCTGAGGTATCAATGCGCAATGCTGCACGGAGTTATTTTAATTTAAGCATATATATATATGTATCAATTTAGTTGAATTTCATATAGATTTCAAATACTTAAACAAAAATAAAATATTCCTATTGATTAGACAGTTATGGTAGGGATTGTATAGCGTTTCCAAACTAAGCAATTAATAATATTACTTAAATAAGCAATTATAATAATATTACTAGTAGTTAATACATTACTAGGAACGGAATATTTTTAAATGAAGCAAAATGCAAAGAGTAATATTATTAAACAGAAATATTATTAGCTATTGCATTACTAATTTGGACTACTTTTTTTAACTCGTTTTTAAAAAAGAGCAATGATTTTTTTTCTGGGTCGTCTCTACGACTGTAGTGATTCAACGATTACTTTTTAAAACATAAATGAAAAATTCTATTTGAGTGAGATAGGCACTAATTAATATTACGATTAGCATTTTCTGAACATAATAATAATTTGAATTTCAACCGCTAGAGAGCTCTACAGTCGATAAAATGGAAATTTAAATGAACATTGTAAGAGTTTAGAATTTTGAACGGCTAGAAATTTTAATGTTTGTTTGGTGAGGTGATTGGGAGTGCTGTGAAAAAGGAGTTTATACTGAGAGCAGTGACTAGCACTTTCATCCCTTAGGAGTTGGGAAACTCTACATTTTGGCTTTAACAAATAATTTATAAAAACTTCCTGGATCGGATGGATATTACTAAATTCTAACAACACTAAAATATTATTATTTGCAAGTTTCTAATAATCCAATTGTTTAAATTTACACCGTTAGAGGACATTAAATTTTGGAAAATGGAAAATCGTTTTGGGAAAACTGGATTATATATTATTCCCCAGTGGTGATCTCAACCTAATCGAAACTTATGAGAGACAAATCTTATAATATTTCGAATCTCATTTCGAACAAAATGAAAAATTGTTTGAGAAATTATAAAATTGTAACAATGTACCTGAGAAATTACAAAATTGTAACAATGTACCTGAGAAATTATAAAATTATAACTGAAATGTGAAATTGTAACTAAATTTTTTAAACGTTTAAAAACTGCATAAAGTAGACTTATTAAAGAATAAATTATTGCCTGACATAATCATATTTAAAATGCCAACCATTTTTTTGCAAAAGAAATGCATAAGATTTTTCAATCAGTTCCCGTTGCACAGTTTCAGCCATGGATTATCCTTTCAATCAATTGATGTTTATTTGTAGGATGAGCGGTTAGAGAGTTCAGTTGAGATCTCCCACAAATACTCAACAAGGTTGGCACTATCAGAATTGCACTATCCTCGTCCGATAACAAGGTACATCGATATCCGGAAATACACCTAAGAACCAAAACATTATGACCAGCTGCCTAATATGATTTTGGTCCTCCACGTGCCGCCAAAACAGCTCTTATCCGTCGAGGCGTGGACACAAAGTTTCTAAAGGTATTTTGTGGTATCTGGTACCAACATGTTATCAGCAGATCCTTTAACACTTGGAGGTTTTGTGGTTGAGCCGCCGTAGATCGGATATGCTGTTCCAGCACAAACTACAGATGCTCGATTGGATTGATGTCTGGGGAATTTGGAGGCCAGGGCAATACCTGGAACTCTTCCTCATGTTCCGCGAACCATCCTCCAACATTCCGGGAAGAGTGGCATGGCGCATTATCCTGCTGAAAGAAGACACTACTACAAGAGAATACTGTTGACATGAAAGGATGTACCTGGTCTGCAATGATGTTTAGATAAGTGGTAGATGTCGTAGTTTCCTGCACGTGAATGACTGGAAGAAGGATTTCCCAGCAGAACATTGCCCAAAATTTTATGCTTCCTCCACCAGCTTATTTTCATCCCATGGTGCATCCTGGTTCCAACATTTCCCAAGGTAAATGATACACACGTAACCTGCCGTTCACATGGTGCAATAGGAAACGAGATTCAGCGGACCAGACTGCCTTCTTCCAATCATTCAAGGTGCAGATTTGATACTCGTATACCTACTGTAGGCACTTTCGACGGTGAATCGAGTATAACATGGGCACTCGGAGCGGCCTGTGGCTATGCAACCCCATTTTCAGCAGGGTTAGATGTACTGTGTGTTGTGACACATTATTCCCGTCACCAGCATCCTAAATTATGGGGGCATTGTGCCGCATTATACCTTCTGTTGGCTCGTATCATAGGGGATAGCCTTCATTCACCTCTACATCGATGAGCCATGATCAGCCCACAGCTTGCCTGCGGTTAATAGTTTTTCCTTCTTTGGACCATTTTTGAAGGCACGGCTGACCATGAGCACCCCCACAAACCTTACCGTCTCTGAAATTCTCTGACCCAGTAGGGACACCGATGGGCTTGAAAAGGATGCCGTCAGTCGGATGGGACGTTAAGCCGTGGTTCCGTGAGCGGGAGAGCCATACCCTGTGCACCTTAAAGAACACACTGGATGGCCTTGACGGGAGGTTACCATCTGTCTCCCAGCAGGTGTTCCAGTGGGTCCCTCCCCAACCTTCTCTAAGCCTTCGGGGTCCTTGTGACCTGACCATTTAGCCCATGGTATGCAAAAAAAAGTGCCGCTCAGAGGTAAAACAACCCAACCCAACCCAACTCTGACCCAGTCGTCTGGTCAGTACAATTTGGCCTTTGTCAAATTCACTTAAGTCCACTGTCTTTCCCATATGAAGAACAAGAATAACACTGATTAACAGAGCTCAGTATCAGGTGTTATTTATACCGATTCATCACCTTCACACCTGTCGCTATTTACCTACAGTTGCTTCGATTTGCATAAAGACGTGCTAATAATAAAATTTTGACTCTTCGGTTATGTATACACTCTTCACCAGCGTTTGATTTTTTGTTTCTTAAATGGGAAAACAATTAATAAGTAGCTTGTTGTCAATTGTCATTTCCAATATGTGCATGGTTACTTGATGTGGCTAGAGACAAATAGAGTTTTCGTTTATGATATCGTAAATGTAAGTAATATATCGCTTAATGGTTTTGAATTACTGATTGAATACACGTGTGAAATAAATTAGTTTAGCACAATGCAATAATCCAAAACAAAATTGCAATCGATGAAAAAGATTACAAAATGACAGGTTCCTTTCTTCCCGATTAAGCAGCCAGTAATATCACGCAATATCTACTAATTGAAGATGTAGAAATCAATACAAATATATTAGGGACTTGAAAATTATTAGCAACTCAGATGTGACAAATTAACATGTGGAAAATTACCGATTACCCCTGCATATATATATATTCTTCAACCCTCTCCCTCGACCCAAGTTATGCAGATTCGTTTATTGGTATATATTACATATATACCAATAAACAAATCTGCATATTTCAACCTTATTCCCCCACCCAGAAGGAGTGAGGGGATAGGGTTGAAATGTTTGTACATATTGGCATGCCAAGATTTAATTTGCAGTCACTTACAGCGGTTAGAAGATGAGATGAAGCAGCACAATGTGAGTGCCTCAGTAGATGGTTGCACTACGGTGAACGGCAATACAGGCAGCAATACGGCATGGCATGAGTCATACAGTCGATGGATATGGTCCTGAGGAATTGCACACCAAACAGCGTTGATTTGCTCCCATAATTCATGGAGATTCCGCCTGCATGCCGAATCTCGATGGAATCTGCATGCCTCCCAGGAATAATAACAAAATGGGGTGCAGAACCACGCTAACATATCGTGCAGCTGTCAGTGTTCCCATGATGCAGACAAGAGGTGACCTACTGTCATATCCAATAGCACCCCATGCGATTATGCCTGGGTGACAGGCGTGTGCCAATCACAAACAAAAGCTCGATCCGTCCCCTAGCCAGGTTGTCACCATACACTGACCTATCGATCGTCAGTATTCAGACAGAAACGGGATTCATCACTAAACACAACAGTGTTCCATTCATGACCCCAGTTCGCACGACTTCGGCACCAAGCCAGACGAGTGCTTCGATAGTTTGCAGTCAATGGCAGTCGACGTAACTGTTGCCTAGAGCCTAGATGTGCCTCATGCAACCTTCGGTTTACCATTCAGTCATTATAGGGAGGTCCATGGCTGCTGACATTGCCTGTCGAATATCGCTTGAAGTGCGTTGTGGTGACGAACGAGCATGTCGAACAATTCGCATATCAAGTCGTGCTGACGTCTGTTGGACAGCACCACTCCCTCTGTGACACAAGCTAGAACCTCCATTTTGCCACTGTTGCGAACAACATCCAACAGTTTGTGCATCCCGATGAACATGGGCAGCAATACGACGTGTAGTCCATCCAGCTTCACATAGGCCTATAATTCTTCCTCTCTCAAAGGCATTTTCAGCCTTTGCTGAACAATTTCCAGGTTTAATCACCTGATCTCAACTGTTCGCACGACTTCCACCTGCATAAACACAATACCATCCCTGTTCTTTCTTACACCTTTTATCTCTTGAGCTACACACATCATTGGCTACGGATTATCCCATTTGCATATATCAACTGCACACACTCACTCTTCTATTTGCATGTTTGTACAACATGTCCTTCTGGGTGGGACACTTTCAATGTCGAGCAGGGTATATAGACGATTGTTTGAATGACGACTTGACTGACTAACAGGGATCATGCCAATTCTAACTATGATGCAGATATAGCATGGATATGATAATTTGAACTTGGAGGTAATCCGGATCTTAGATCTCGGGAAAAATTCGAAATTTGACCTGCGACATGTCCTTCAAGGTCAAATAGTTGTCACGTAGAGGTCAACTCTTGATCTACCGTGCTACAAACTTGAAAGTTGTTATCCGCTGATGTTTCAGGCTGTAGATGCAGGGAATGTTAATAATTTTCCGTTTCGGAGGGTCCTACGATGTTAAAGATCAAATTTAAATCTACTGATGATAGAGAGCTAAACCTGGTTCCTGGGGGTATTTTGAATCGTAGATCTCGGACATATTGTTGAAATGTGTTTGTGATGGGTCATTGGAGGTCAAAAGATAGTAGATCTCAGAAATTATGGCAAATTTTGGATGCAATGTGTCCGTCGATGTGAGAGGTCAGATCCCGATACATCAGCGATGGAGAGCTGAAAATGGTGAATAGGGCTAGTTACGGCAGTAGCATTCAGAAATGGGAAAGGTTTTCCGATCCGGAGATATAGTCGAAGACAAATAGGACTTGGAGTGACGGGCTAGAAATCAAGATCCCGAAGGCGCATTTTTCGTTTCTAATGTATCATATATATATTCAACTTTAAAACAGAAAAATGCTATGTTTCTTAGAATTTACTTTAAATAATCTACTCCTCTTTACTGCAGTAACAAATACACTCCACCTCAAAATTTTATCGCAATAGACCATCAGAATAAAAGTAATAGAAACAAATTTTCCAGACAAAGGATGAGTTAAAATAGAAGCGATGAGCTATTCTTTCCAACTTTCTGCATAAATACCCAATAAGAGGTGAAACGTAGTGTCTAATCAACGGGATGTAATTTAATGTATGGATGGATTTTATTGACTGTTTGATTTTAATTTCAAAGAGTAGTTAAAATCAAGTATTTATAAGATAATTTTTTAAGTTAATCAATTCGAATCTTAAGGAACATGTATATCATTAAAGCAAATGCATATGTACCGAAGAGCCAAAACATTATGACCAGCACGTCTTTATGCAAATCGAAGCAACTGCAGGTAAACGACGGCGCATGTGAAGGTCATGAAAAGGTATAAATAACACCTGATACTGAGCTCTGTTAATCAGAGTTATTTTGGTTCTCCAGATTGAACAGGCAGCGGACTTAAGTGAGTTTGACAAAGGCCAAATTGTAATGGTCAGATGAATGGGTCAGAACATATTCTAGATGACAAAGCTTGTGGGATGCTCACAGTCAGCCGTGGTTAGCACCTCCAAAATGTGGTTCGAGGAGGCAAAACCCACGACCTGCCGGCAAGGTTGGGCCAACCACAGCTCATCGATGCTAGAGGTGAGCGAAAGCTGTCCTGTATGGTACGAGCCAACAGAAGGGATACTGTGGAGTACCTCGCCTGCAATTTGAATGCTAGTGACGGTAGTACTGTGCTACAACACAGAGTACATCAAACCCTGCTGAAATGGGGCTGCATAGCCACAGGCCTCTCCGAGTGCCCATGCTAACCTTGGTTCACCGTTGAAAGCGCCTACAATGCCACACGAGCACACAAGCCTCATTACGACGTATCAAAACTGGACCTTTAATAATTGAAAGAAGGTCGTTTGGTCCAATGAATCTTGTTTCCTGTTTCGCCATGTGGATGGTGAAGTACACGTGCATTGTTTATATGGGGAAGTGTTGGCACCAGGATGCACTGTGAGACGAAAACAAGCTAGTGGATGAAGTGTAATGCTGTGGGCAAAGTTCTGCTGGGAAACTCTGGGTACACTCATTCATGTGCAGGAAACTATGACGTCTACCACTTACATAAAACTCACTGCAGAACAGAAAGATCCATCCTTTCATGCAACGGTATACCCCTCTAGTAGTGCCTTCTTTCAGCAGGATAATACGCCATGTCACACTGCCCGGATTGTTCGAGAATGGTTCAACAAACATGAGGAATGCCTCCAGGTATTGTCCTGATCTCTAAATTCCCCAGCCATCAATTCCATCGAGTATCTGTGGTTTGTGTTGGAACAACGTATCAGCTCTGCGGCGTCTGAACCACATAACTTACAGGAGTTAAAGTTTCTGTTGGTAGCGTGTTGGTACCAGATACCACAAAACACCTTTAGAAACCTTGTAGTGTCCACGCCTCGCCGGGTAAGAGCTGTTTTGGTGGCACGTGGAGGACCAACATCTTATTAGACAACTGGTCATTATGTTCTGACTCTTCGGTGTATGTTCCTTGACATTGGACAATATTAAAAAATGAGGGATACCATCAATCTTTAGGAGGTGAAATGTCATCATAGAAATCGGATACCAGATTCATATGCTTCAAATTAAGATGAAGTGCTTTTCAAAAAAAGTTGTTATGATAGGGTGCGGAAAACGATTAGAGTAACATCAACTGCATGGTATGGATGTATAGAGTAAGATCAACTGCATAGAAATCTTACCGAATTCATTATTTCTTGAGAACAAAATAAATCACAATACTGAGCTTCCTCCCTCGTTAGTCAGCTAAAAAGTAAAGAATAGATGCATCAGAAGTATTAACTGTACAGGCAAGGTTAGATTAGATTTTGTGTTAGGTACCACTAGAAATAGATATATTTCTTACTAGAAATCATTTATCTCTGCAGAGCTGGTATATAGCTAGTATATTACATCTAAAATTTGGCACAATATCTGAGATGTACCACTCAAAATACCCGTAGACAGCAATGTTTAGACTTCTACCACTGGTAGATCTATATTTGACCTTTTCCATCCAAGGACATATTACAAGAAAGATCAACAACATTCCCGAGATTTATAACTCAGAATATACCAAGGAACCCATTTTTAGCGCTCTATCATCGGTAGATCAAAATTTGACCTTTGACTTCGAAGGATCATCCAAATTCGAAATATATTAACGTTTCCTACATCTACAGTACGAACCTCTCCCCAGACACCAACTTTCAAGTTTGACTTCTAGGTCTATCTATTTGGCTATGAAAGACGCGTCGAAGGTCAAATTTCGGATTTTTCTCGAGATCTAAACGCGTATCCCCCCAGGGTGCAAATTTTCAGATCTCTACGATATCTGCATCAATAGTTAGAGTTAGCGTGATCCCCTCTCAGGCAGGCAGACGTCAGTCAGTCAGTCGTCATTCAGTCACAATCGTCAATGTATATACTAGATCAATGATTCTCAACCTTTTATGCTTCACGTACCCCCTGGAAATGTATATGTAACTGCGTACCTCTTGTATAGATAGATAAAACTATAGTTAGAGTATAACAATGAGAATAAAATAAAACACTGACTGTGTTACTAGATTTGCGAATTTTGAGCTCTCACGGCTTACCCCAAAATTTTTTACCGAGTAACCCCAAGCGATACGCGTACCTCACGTTGAAACACCCTATATTAGATAACTGGAACCGATTACTTTCAAAATCCTCGATACTTTACAATTATTTGTACGTAATATTTTCAAGTTCACTTTTAGTGGAAAAGATAAAATGTAGGCCATGGCTTAAGGAAAGTCTGCTCTTTGGGGAAAGACTGTTCAAAAAGAATATAAGGTCAAATTTAATTGAATATTACCTATTTTTGAAAGCGTTTTGGATATATGTGTTGATAATTACTCATGTCTGAAAAAAATACCCTTTTTCGATTAATTTCAATATGGAAACAATTAACTAATTCAAGTTCACTTTTAGTGGAAAAGATAAAATGTAGGCCATGGCTTAAGGAAAGTCTGCTCTTTGGGGAAAGACTGTTCAAAAAGAATATAAGGTCAAATTTAATTGAATATTACCTATTTTTGAAAGCGTTTTGGATATATGTGTTGATAATTACTCATGTCTGAAAAAAATACCCTTTTTCGATTAATTTCAATATGGAAACAATTAACTAAACGGCTAGAGGTAAAAATTGACCAAACGTTGAATTTTTCGTACTAATGAGTTCGAATTGCAAAAAGAAGGGAAACGAATTAAAATAAGAGATTTTCACCTATTGAAAAAATAAAAAAAAATTAAGTACCCCCCCCTCAAGCAGCTGTTTGCCAGAGAGTTCTGACAGGAGCCTGTCAGTTTATATGCCACAGTAGAAGGTCTGTGAGGATGGCAGGACCTCAGCAGAAAAACAACACAAACAGCCATTGCCTTACCCGGAGCTGAAACAGTTCCCTTTAGATCAGTAGTGAAGCGCACTTACCACTCGGCCATGGGACGGCTATTGACATGAGTAATATTATAGCAATATATTAATTTAATTAAACTCTTATGATATTATTTTTATAGCTTTTCCAATTTCAGTCCAATTATGGAAGTGATTCCAATCCATCATGGTAATCGAATAATCTCATTCCACTGAACCTTTTCACATTTTGTGTTTTGGGTTTGCCTGTCTCTGTGTATTGAGAGATAATTCTCAAACATGTCTGCTAACTCTCATGTAAAAATACAACGATTGAAAAGGAATATTTTTAGGTTATCGATTATTTGATCCTTTCTGCAAATTTTCCCGATCAACTGGGATGACAGATGGACTAAATATTCAAACTTAAGTCCAATTTGTGAGATGCTTAAAATTTCTATATCATTCTCGCATTATAATTAATTCAAAAAATACAAAGGGAAGTGATGCAATTTCATATTTTGGATTCAGTAGTATTTAAAACTGAAAGTCAATAATTGCTTTAGATTTTTTCCAAAATGGCTTCTGAAAATAACATATATCTCGTAGTATTAAACTCAAATTTCTCATTCGCCACATTTATAACTAACCAATTATTGTTCTACTAAACTTGAAACTTATATCAGTGCGCTGAAAAGTTAACGACCAACACATAAATCTTAATAATTCGAAACAAAAGTAGATTTTGTTGAAATTTTAATGAAATATTTGTTATGATATCACCCGATAGCGCACAGAAACTAGAGAAAGTACGAGTAAGAAGGAAAATGCTATCCTATTGGGTTCATGAATTGTTAAAAAAATTTACGGAGAGTCAGTGGAAACGTGCATTAATACTTCTTTGATGGAAATATAGTCTCCGTATCTACTCCTCGTGCTGAGAACGATACTGTTAATTTAGTGTTAGAGAAGGCAATTCTCATTCATACTTAAAGCTTAACTCGCACGGTACAATCTCTAAGACCATTAATACCTATCGAAGCTCACTCAATTCATGATGGCCATTTAAACTTTGTCTACTAATTAGATGGTTTAGCAGCACATGTACGAAATGATCTCGAATAGCAACTGCGTTGGTTTGTCAGAGGTCTAAAGTTTTGACAGCGTCTCATAGACTGCACCGTAGCAAATCAGTTCTTGAGGTTAGATTTCCTTATGTGTTTTTTTGGAAAGAAATTTTGGCTCGTCGTCTTTGATTTTTACTTTGTTCGCTTTTAATTTTAATTCGTGGCCGAGTTGTTAGCATGCTTGGCTACTGAAATAACCTGTGTTCGAGCCCTGGGTAAGACAGCGATATTTGTGTTGTTTTCCTACTGAGGTCTCGCCATCCTCACAGACCTTCTACTGTGGCGTATAAACTGACACCTCCTGTCAGACCTCTGTGGCAAGCAGCTGCTTGAGGGGGTATTTTTTTATTTATTTTTATATATCTTGGTAATGTTCTGTTGCAGCTAGAAAGTTATAGGATCAGCTTCCTTTGGAAATCGTATTCAGCACTGTAGATGATTTCGTCCTGTTTAAACAATTTCGAGATTCAACTAACATGAAGCAGCTGAATTTCACGAAAATTCTTGATAAGTCCTTAACAGCTACTTAGAAGGATTATCAACACAACTGAGTTCGAGACGAGCTGTTGGTAAAAAGAATTTTCTGTGTCCTGTGTTCTCCAAGGATGAACATAAAGGTAAAGTAGCATTGCCTCATCTGTCAGCACCATATTTTTAACGTTTCAGAAAAATTACAAAAACCTGTGCTGTAAATTCAAAAGACTGGTTTCATTTAAAAATTTTGTTAGGCCCAATTTCTGACAAAGGAATGCAGTTGCCGATCTTAAATGAATTTTTTTTTGTGTGTAATTTGGCATTGCGTAAATGTAATAATATGTGTAATATGTGGTGTAATTTGGCATTGCGTAAATGAAAGAAACCAGGTTATAGCAGAAATTAAAATAACTAGAACGTCTAATAATTGTTTCTGGTGAATATGAAATGTTCGATTACGAAGACAAAATGTTTTTTCACTTTCAAATTTAAGGTACTCTAAGGATGGAAATTTAAGCTAATGGAATATTTGAACACGGCAAAAGAAACATTGTATTAGTGCCTATAAATCGGATAATTTTTTACCTATCTCTTAAAAAGGTTGCGTTTCCATACCCCCACGCAAAAAATACGCTTTTAAGTACAAATGAACTAGATTATTTAAACCTAAAAGAACAATGATCTCATCGATAATCCGTACCAATTAAGGTGATATTGCAAGAACAGCAATTAAGTGTTCGGCTTATCGAGACTTCTGGGAAAGGAGCTGAGAATGGTAATCTTTCTTCCTATGCACCCCAGGCAGGATCTATAAAATTGACGTTGGGCGCAGCGACTTCCAGAGATGTCTGTGGGTGAGTGTGGGGGACAAAAAGGCCATTTGACTTGGGTATCAAACTAAAATAGGGCCTAAATTTAAAACACTTGATTTTTTTTTATATTAGATAAAAAGCAAAGAGTGTGCTTTAGTAAAAAATATAATTTTTAGATGACAAACATCGGGTAACAAATGCATGTTTCCTTCCTGGTGTTGTGTTTTTGCTGAAATCTCGCCTTTATCACAGACATTCTTTTTGGCTTATTGCACAGTATATACTGACCTGCTTTTGTTGGGCCTTTGTGGCAAGCAACTTCTTGACGGCTAATTTCTTACCTAAGAGATTTGTCAAATTAGATTTGAAAATACTCATAAAAAAATGACATTTTTTTTATTTTGTTAAGGGGTCTTGAAAGTCGGAATTGTCCCAGGGTTCTTTGGACCTGCGAGATTTTTGTCAGGTGGTATTGCTGGTCAAGCTATGTGAGCTGTAGTCTCATTGTGATGGTACTGGTCCACTAGACGAGCTATGAATTTTTGAGTATTCATGTGTTATCTAGGTATATATGTATCTAATGGATGTCTATATGTCATCGAGCTGATTGAAATAAAGTCTGAGTTCTGCAAATGGATGACCTTTGGAATAAAGGATCTGTTTGTAAACCTCTGGCAGTACCTACTGCGGACATATGAAGCTTGGTGCGACCATTGACAGTGATACCTGACCACAACATCAAACCACTTCCTCCAAAATTATCTCTTTACCTGAGAGGTGGAAGTCTGGTTATATGTTCTCTCCAGATGAATGTAATTGAGAATCTGTTTGTAAGCTGAGTCGCAACTCATATGTAAAGAGCACATGACCGATTGCGCCTAGATTCAGTTCAGATGTTGTATGCATAAAATGCATACAAAAAATTGATAATGAACTGAACTGAAATGAGTGACGTTCTCTCTCTGTAATGAGTGACGGGAGCAGAGACTGTTCGTGCCTTGAAACAATTACTGCAGATGTAACAAACGCTAAAGGAAGTTAAGGCCACACATTGGTTACTTTTGATTACCGTGACTCTTGAATACTTGGACAGGTTTTCCAGAGACATTTTGGATGCTTTAGAATTAGTTACACAAGTCTACTTACAAGACTGTAATTCATATCTATCCACCTGAGCACTTCCGTCTTGACTCTGGTTTGCCTTCATTCTCTTTCTTTCTTTCCATTTCAAGAAATCATGCAAACAGTTCCTTTCTGTCACTGTCATAAAAATGGCTATTTCGGATTTGACATTCGCTCCAAACACGAAATAAAGAGAATTCAATGGTTTGGCTTTACAACTTCCCCAACTGTATAACACTGTAATTTCGTAAACCTGAATTGATTTTAAAATAAACCTACTAATTGGAAATATCACATCTTTTCTTTTTATCATTTCTTTTGTAATTCTCTGTACAGCGATTTCTTTCGCTCTCACATAAATATAACTTAATATTTAATGCTTGACACTGCTGCATTAAGCGATATTTAAATTCTGAAAATTAATATTATTTATAATTTTCTTTCATATAAACTTCGTTACGAAGTGTATAATGAAAAAAAAAATAATTTATATAGATCACACCAATTTTTGAAATAACAGCAAAGAATAATGCAATAGGTACACAGAGCTGCTTGCACCCTTGTGTTGCATAAATTCCTACTGAAGGAATACTGTGAAGAATTGAAGTAGGAATTTGTTTAAAGCAAAATTAGAGTCTATTTGCGTTACAGAAATGTGCCCACATTCTCAAGTTATCGCTAATGAATAAAATATTGAAGAACGTAGCTCACTTCTTTGTTGCTGTAGATGGAAAAAGTCTGTTTCTCTTTCAAAACTATCAATTCAAGCACTGCTTCATAGAGTCACGAAGTTTATAATTCCATGTTATTTTCCAATGGGATAATAGTCTGCCTTCTTAAAAAATTGTTTTGGAAATTCGGAAAAATAAAATATATATATGTAGTTTTTCCATGCAATGTTTATTTCAGAGAAACAAATGTTGCTATCTAGAATAGGAATTTTTTCTTAAGAAAAGGTCATTTTTTAAATACCAAATCATTTAAATTACCTAGTTTAGAGTTAGAATCATCAGTATAAGTTTTATTTGGGATTTTCATTGTAGTAGCTGGAAAGTTTTTGTTTTTTATATGTAGAAAGAATAAACGTAAAGTCTTGAAATCTATGTTTTGCTCAGGGATCTGCAATTCAAAATTACATCGGGGGGGGGGGATTATTTTTTCAATAGATTGTAGACAGTATATTATTTTAGGCACTAATAAGAAGAGCGCAATTATTTACCATACCAACGGGTTAAATATTATATAATTTTATTACCAAAGCCTAAACTTAAATTTCCTTTTGCAGTGGCTTCATCTTTGTCTGAAAGCTACAATATTCTCCATACTCTCATGAGATCATCGTAATCGAGCGAAGCCTCTAAGCCAATTGGATCCATGATTACGATAGAATGCACTGCTTGAGGGCCGCAAAACATGACTACTAGAGCCGCGTGTTTCAGACTTCTGTTATAGTTTATACGAAATTCATGGCTTTAACTGAATTTTAAGAAAATGAAACCTGATAAAGCTCGTCCTGGTTTCTCAGACACATATAAACACACCCCCAAGAATACACCCGTTGGTATAGTAATCAGATGGCCCACATCTACTTTATTTTTTTCTAGCTCAGGGCCTATCTGTGTATAAAAACGTAGCACAATTGAACTAAGGTTTCGCATCCATTTTAAACTAATAATAGGTAAGAAGCCTATAGATTTTCGGCAAAATGAGAATATCTGTACTTAATTATAATAAATTGCAATGATCGCAATTGATCTTACAGTAGTAATAACAGAAACGCTACTAACATTGGGAATCGTCAATGCTTAACTTTTTATTGCAACATAATGTCTACAGTCGAAACTAAGCTAAAGCTAGGGTTTTGTTTTTTTTTCATAATGCTAATGTGCTATTTATTATGCTTATATATATATATAGACAGGGCCGGATCTAGGGGGCAGCAAGGGGGGACATGCTCCTTCATTTCAGAATGGATATAAGGGTAGTAGAAGCAAAACTTTTTGACGTGTTTTAATTTCATGCATATTTTAAGAATTATTTAAAGGCCTGGAACCGGAGAGTGAAATATACTGGAATTGATATTCAGTCTCTCCCCCTCACCAATTTTACATTTTTGTGGCTCAATTGTGTTTCTTGCCCTCCCCCTCGATTTTTTTCTAAATTCAAGCCTCTATATAGGTTTAATAGTTTATTTACATTTTACGTGCCTAATTTTATGTATCTCTCCTAATTATAAGGCTTATACTCTTAAATACTGACATCACTATCAATAATCACACGGCAATTTTCTTCTATAGGCCTTTAAATATTGACGAAACATTGTGAGAACCTTAGATATAAAAGAATTTAATTTCGGTCTTTAAGAGGCCACCTTTTTCAGGACAGACTAAATATATACCTGCTGTTTCATTTTTGCAATCGTTTCCATTACGATTATAGCAGAACCACTAAGAATCACTTCACTAAGTCACTTCATAATTTTACTACACATTTAAGTACCATTACGCATTTTGATTATCCTGTTGACATGGGTAGAGAGAAAAAATATGTCCAATCGAAAAATTGTTCTAATATTAGTTAAATACCTAGTCAACTTATGAAGTACTGTCGATAAAACTTCACTAAGAACTAACCTTGAAACTCGGTACACCTTCTAGACTTTAAGTAGGAAGAATAATTGAAATTTGACGTAATCAGGGTTGGCATCTTGTTTTACGTTTTGGTCTTTTCTCAATTTAAATGGATCAAATTATTAGTCGATAAATCCATGATATCTTCACAGTAACCCTAACTTCGCTATTTTGATTACTCAAGGCACAAAAACAGACTGTACGAGTACAATCTCATAATTACAATTGCACTGCATAAGTCTGAAAGGGGGACTTCCCTAAATCAGTCGCTACAACAATTTGTACCAGGTCTAATAATCTTGCTTTTTCGAAAGTTATAATACTAAAAAAACCTACGTTGGGAATCTGTTTTTCACTTTCAAAATATAGAAGTTCTATAGGAATGAAATATATGACTGTACGAGTACAATCTCATAATTACAATTGCACTTGAAAGCCGGAATTGTCCCAGGGCTCTTTGGACCTGCGAGATTCTTGTCAGGTGGTATTGCTGGTCAAGCTATATGAGCTGTATTCTCATTGTGATGGTACTGGTCCACTAGACGAGCTATGTATTTTTGAGTATTCATTTGTTGTCTAGGTATATATGTATCTAATGGATGTCTATATGTCATCGAGCCATATAGACTTCAATGGATGGATGGACTATCTAATGGATCTTCAAATGGATCTTCAATGGATGGACTATCTAATGGATGTCTATATGCCATCGAGCCATATAGACATATTTTAAAATATGATATGTTATTTTAAAATAACATATTATATTATATTTTTAAAATAACATTATCATATTATTATGATATGTTATTTAAAATAACATATCATATCAAATAACATATCATATTATATTATTTTAAAATATGATATGTTATTTTAAAATAACATATCATATTATATATATATATTATTATTTTAAAATAACATATCATATTATATATATTATTATTTTAAAATAACATATCTATGGTATGACATATTTTTGGTAATATATATGTTATTAATTTTTGGTAATATAGATGTTATCTATGGTAATATATATGTCATTAAAATAAGATATATATTACCATAGATATGTTATTTTAAAATCATTATAACGTTAGCCTTGTCGATAATTTAAGGTTTCCATTTAAAAATTATTTCGAATTCCTTGAACATCCATAATTAAAGATCTTCGCTGAACATGAAAAATATAACAAAACACGGTTTTGTTTCAAAACTTTCAAGACTATGATGATACTATGGAAAACCACGAGATTCCAAAATCAAATTCTTATACTTGTTAGGTGCGCATCGAAAAGAGTTTGTAATGCAATAGATAAAAAAGGAAGAAAATGAAGAAATACTTGCTGCTCTAGAATTCATTTTTTCTCATAGTTGACTCCTGCTTTACACTTTCAAGACCATTGTCAAAAGAATATGTGGTAGTGATGCACAACCCGCAGCCACGGAAGGCATGTTGCCGGCCGCTGCATTTTGTGCGGCCCGAGACCACATAGGTTAATGCCAAAATTTAAGTGATATTTGCATTATTTGTTAATTGTTATTGTTACAAATTTGTAAATAATGTAATTAGTTCTGTAACTTTATCAGTTTATGTGTTGTTTATGTGTTATGCGAGACACCCGGTGTAAGTGGTAGCACCGGTCTTCAGTGTTAAGTTATGTCTATACATTACATATTTTCATGCTGAGGCTCTCAGGATCCGAAATTTTTTGTCGTGTCCATTGACAAGGAAAGTGTGTGTTCCAACGATATACGACAATGGAATAGAAAACTTCACAGGATTAAACTTTACTTAAGGATGTGGTAAATAAATGTGCATATATATACTTATAATGTCATTAGAAGACAGATGGGTGCCTCCCGTCAAAGCCATCCAGCGTGTTCTTTATATAGTTATGCATAATAAACCTATATATATATATAACTATATATATATATAGTTATATATAGTTATATATATATATATGTTTCCTTTAGCATGTTCAGTGGACTTTAAAGTTTTCAGTTTGTTATTACAAATTTAATGACAATTGAAGGCCCAATCTTTTAATGTGGAACTTTTGACATGTTAAGAAAGAAACAAAATAATGTTACTAGCAGAATATAGTAAGGTAAATTTATCGACAAGAGTCGAGGAATAACTCTTCTCAGTCCTGTGTTTGGAAAAACTAATCATGCGATTCGAAAATATTAAATCTTTTGTACAATTTTGCCTCTTCCTTTTCCTCTAGATATGATCTTGTACATAGTTTCATAACATGTTTCACAAACGGAGTACTGACAATTATAATTATATTGGAAGAACTCAGATTATATCTTTCTGTTTTAGTATTGCGTGAATGCAGGTTCATTTATAGATCATTTCCCCTAAATGAAAGGGACGGTAGGAACTCAGTCGGTAGCACACCAAACTTGTAATTTGTAGATTCGAGATTCAAGTCCCATCTGGCCAGTGTTGAGATTTAATCTGCTCAAAACTCCCACCCTTTCCTCGGTCAGTAGGAGACTATAGTAGTGTTTGGAGTAGTAGCTTATCAGTAGGGCCTGGAAAATCCGCCGTCTGTCGGATGTCACCAAAAGCCGTAGTTAAGTGTGAAGGAGAGTCATACCCTGTGCACGTTAAAGAACACGCTAGATGGTTTTGACGGGAGACAACCATCTGTCTTCTAATAGCCGTCCAGTGGGTTGCCTTCCCTCTACATTCTCTGAACTCTCGGGGTCCTCGTTACCTGGCCCCTTCAGCCCATATTGATTCCAAAAAATACCTCTCATAGGTAAAAAGGTAATTCCAGTGGGAATTTAAAATTTAATATATATATGTATTGGATTCAAGATGCAACATTTAACTGCAAGAATAAATGTATAAGGATATTATATGAAAACCATTCTAAAATGTTTTACAACTACTCGTATAGTTCCGGATAAAGTGTGATGGATTACGTTTCATTTTGAGCATTTTGTGTGACGCTAATTTGTTTTAATTTTGGTATAATGCCTGTTGTAGCTTATTATTGTAGAATGCTCCCAACTGTGTTGTATACATAATTTGAAGCTTAGCATGAGCAGACTAGATATACAGTATTTGCTTAAATACCGATTAGGAAGCGACATTATTTTTTCCCTCATAAATACTCGTCATTTACTCCCAAAATTAAACTGATATTACCACTAACTGGTGACACTATTATCACCATATTTGTGTGAGTATTTAGTTTTCAAAAATGATTTTCTGAAGACATTTAATATTTCTTGAGAAAGTAAGTTAAATAAAAATTCAGAAATGGCTAACACTATGACAGTCACTATTTTTAAAGTTAAATGCATTAAAACTGCTTTCCTACTAATGTATTTTAATTTGAAAATTGTTCAAATGTTGGAAATTATATTCTGTTGTTAATATTGAATAATAGGACTAATAATAATGTTTCTTGAGATCATTATGCAATTTTCGAATCACCCTTTCCTTACACACTAAATTTTACGTTTTCCTATACGTTTCGTTACTTAAAAATTTAATATGCTGCTATAGCAATGTTTCTTCTGTCTACATTTACACATATAATTGCTGTTTCCTTTAGGCATTACTTTAGCTGTGTAATAAAATAGCATCAGCAGAGAACAATTTATTTAAAACATGAATTTTAATATGTGTGTTTATATATATATATAAACAGTGTACCCTATATTATACTAAAGTTAAATGCTCTGTTTGGTATTCCTGGATAGCGAAATGTTTCAATTCATCAATTATCACTTTCTTTCATCTATATTAAATGGAATATTTTAATTTTTATGAATAAAATAGTTACAATAGAATAAATAGCCTATGAGACACTGAGTTTCAGCGTTCATTAATTTGCTAACCCATTCTTTTAAATGTATTATTGCATCAAATGTAATTTTCCATATATTTCTGTGTCCTTTATATATATATATATTTCTTTCAATATATATATAATATCTAGGATTATTGTATTTGTTACAGTAAGAATTACCAACCAATCGTAAGAGTCGTAAATATCGTAAAAAAATTGTTTTAGTTTTTGTTTAGTATGATTTTTAGTTTCAAGTGATCCTTTTCATTTTAACAGAAATAGAGATAATCGTTTTACTCATGCATTTGTAATTTACATTGTGAAGTAGTTTTTCTCATTGGCATGCAAGTGTCTCGATATGGCAATTTTAAAACCGATAGTATTCTTACAATATAAATTAGCCTTTAATTCGCTGATTAGTATCGTATTCTGAATTTCCTCCGTAGAGTATAGTACGATTTTAACTGTTTAAAAGTCTCTCGGCCTTTATAATTTATTGTACCATGCAAATCCATATCATGCTTTTTTAATTAATACAGATATTACTTTTTGAGGCCGATGCGTTACCGTAGATTGAAGAAACTAAGAATGACTGTTAAAAAAAATCTAGGATGCAAACATGCAGATGATAATGATAGGGCCGGATTAGGCTTAAGAAGAGGATAAATTCAGTTGAAATGGATCACCTTTTTTTAATGTATCATTTTTATTAGTTTAGTTTGAGTTTAGAAATATGTTTAGAAAGAAGTTTAAATACCCCACCTCATTTTAGGCAAGCGATTAAACGACTGACGTTTTAAAAATAAGAAAAATGATATCCTCTCAGTTAACGTGAATATTTCGCATCAAAAGGTCAGGTAAAAAAAAAAGAATAAAACAACAACATATATATCTAAATCGGTGCGATTTTTCAACTTCCTTTATCCTCTGTTTTAGCGTTTGTATCAGGGTTTAAGACTTACCAATTTTAACCAGATATTTGTTATTATTTGTTGGTTCTTTTCGTCCTAAAGGGGGAAAACGAAAAAACAACTAGAGCATCATTCCAAACACACAAACGTCGAGCACACAGTGTGCAAGCCTGAAAGAGGAATTGGGGAATGGGATCAACAGGAGAAATAACTTTTGCCCCTTCACGAAGAGTAAACGACTTACCAGATTTAACCAAATGTTTGAAGTTATAATTTGATTCTTTTCATCCTGAGGAAAGAATAGAAAGAGAAACAAGAAAAAAGCATCAAAAACATTCAGGAAAAAAATTCTTTCGATCAAACCTGCAGCAAAATAAATCAAAATATTTATAGGTAAAATGGTGGCTGATTAATTACAATTTCCCCCAACGAAAACAAAACAGGAAAAAAAAAAGTATTTTTTTGTTTTCAAAGATTATTCAAGGTTGTGAAAAAAATTAGCATCTGGTCAATTCTTTGATCCATTAATACATCCATTAAAACATCATTTTGTATCATTATATATATATATACTTAAAAGTCAAATAATAACTAAGAGATACAAGACATTATCTCATAAGTGAAATTGTTTTCAGTTAAGAAAACACTATAAGAGTATAACATTTAAGAAGCAGTGTTAACAGATAATGAAATGCATGTTTAAATTTAAGGTTATGAATAAGATGGGTAAAAATACATATATGTTTCTTTCATACACACATATACCCAACAAAAATACTATATACACTACAGATGATAATGATAACAATGAATAAGAACAATAGATCTAAAAATATACTACAGTAAAGTAAAATTTCTGACTTACCTTTCATCTGTAGATTTGGTAGTGCAGTCCAGAAGTGCCCAAAGAGTAAAATATTATAACTAAAGTAAATAGTTTACAGCTTTCGGGGTTATACATTTGAAATGGAAGGTTAGGGAATATTTTATGTGATGAATTCTTATTTTAACAATGCAGTCGTAAAATATTTATTTGTGAAACAAGTATTACACTGTTGGTGTATAAATTTAGTGTTATTTGTACTATAGCTAAATTAAAATTATCTTTTGGTGATGGGTGATACGATATGAAATTATTTTTCTTAAAAATAGTTTAATTAAATGAAAAAAAAATAGCAGATAAAACGAAAACGTACAACATGTTTTCTATTACCTTATAACTCAAATATAAATGACAGGTTATGATTAAATATTTATGAAAAATACTGAGTTCATTTCGAACATTAGTCAAAACATAGGTATGCAGCATAGTACAAGAAGTCCAGCCTAAAACGTGTGGTAGGAAGTATAATTTTTTTTTCATTCAATAAGATATATTATTATTTTATTTCCTGTGCATGTGCTAATACATTGCGTACGTCCTTTCTTTTATTAAATCTTCAAAGTTGATCATGTTTGTAAAGACTTTTAGTTTTGAACCCTGTTAATATAACAGTTAGAAAACCCGATTAACAAATGGTTTCATTGTCTGCTCTTTCAACAGAGCGATCAAGAAGTAATCTCTCCAAATATTTACACTTGTTATATTAATTTTTTTAAACACTGTCAACAAGTAAATCTATTTTGCGAGTTTTTTACACAGTTCAGTATGATATATATCTGGAAAATAGCATCAACTATAAAATTTGATCCTCCGTTTAAGCAAACCAATCAGCGAATATCAGTTCATAGAACTGAATTTAGATTTTGGTTAACCGACGTGCACCTTCGTCACTTGCTTCAAGTAACGACAACAAATTTGATTTCTGATTCTAAGAAAATTATTGCTGAAAAAAAAAAATTCATTTTGCGTAATTTCGGTTAAAAATATAATTATAATTTATATATTGTGTGTATATGATTGGTAAAATAATTAATAGAAATAAATAAAATATGTTTTAGAAATATAATATTTATTTCACATTTTATGAAATCTATGTTAATAAGGTATATGGACCATGGCCAGTTAATCTTCGATTACTGGTCGTGAATTAAAATAATTGGTGACTTCTTTTCTTAATGGTAAAATTTAACTACTGTAGTCAAAAGCAAACCTTAATGACATTATAATATACTTTTAAATATTGAATTATTCCACTCCCTAAAAAAAAGGAAACTTATGCTGCCTGTACTTGATATCGCCGAAATATTTTGTTCTGATTAATGAGTCTCATTCATATTCTTTATTTTTATCGCCACTATTCGCTACATGCCCGTTCTTTCGTAGCTTAATATTTTATAACGTCCCTGAATGCAAGATAAATCATTAAAATCAATAAGCAGAAATGTCAAATAGTTTTCATGCATAATTTGTAACAGCTTTTTAAAGAAATTTTCTCTAAAAATTTGACCAAAGGAAGAGGAAAACGATTTTTTTTTATCTTTTATACATGTATTACATCATATTTAATAAATTGAGACTAATAACTGGAATATTAACCTGAAGCAGCCTAATGATTTGAACAGTTTCCTTTTAGAGTTTCAGTTTGTTCAGATAGTGTTATCAAATGAATTCTTTTCGCAACATATTGTGCTATAAGGTGGAATAAAATAACCTCCACATTGGCACTAATGAAAAAATGACAATATAAGTTTTCGGTGACTCAAACCACGTAAAATGCTAATAGAATTCCGTTTGCTTTATTAGTACTAGAGATTAGAAAACAAAAATTTTGAATTTACCAAAGAAAAATCTATTAAATCAAGATTAATATAAAGAAAGATAATTTAAGGTAAAGAATTTCAAATTAAAATGAAAATTTAATCATAATACAAACAAACATGTAATATTATAGATTTAAGTTAAATACAATTACGTAGTTGAGTGTCTTCAAATTCCAGGATATGCAAATGAAAGGGTGAAAATCAAAATGATAAACAATTCTTAGACGCAGAGAATACACAATGATGCCGCATTTCATTTTTACTTTAAAATGTTCTACTTGAAATTGTAGATGTAGGATAAAATCGATGACTAGGTCAGGATTCGAGGCCCTATATAGGTAGAAGTTGGCCATCTCAAAATTGGAATCTCAAAAATGGAACGCCATGTTTTGTCGTCGCTCGGACTGTGTTGCATGCTAAGCACAATGGTATTGCATGAATAGTTATTGATTCATGAAAAGGGTAGGGTAATATTTGATACAGATTTTAGTGTTCGTGATTGGAAACATTTCAGAAAACAACTGGGAAGTAAAAGTAAATTTTAGTGCTTTTTTTAAAAAAAAGATATAATTTCATTTTGTTGATGTCCTTCTGTAGACATCGAACTTTTTTGTTTATACAAATAAATTAAAAAATATTTTTGTATTGGATAAATATTAATGATATATTACAATTGGCATTTTTCGACTTTCCCAAAAGTTAAAACTGTGCCCTCTAACGGTGGAAATATTTGAAAATTCCAAAATATCAAACGAATATTCCAAATGATGTAGCTATGTTAGAAGTTTCAAGTGCTGAAATGTGAAGGTTACGAAGTTACCATTTGCAACTATCACTTGACCATTTAGACCCAGGGGGAGGTGAATGTAACTTACTTTTTTTTAAACAGAAAAGTGTATGTTTTTAGAGATAAATTAAAAATTCTTTTTGGAATGGACAGGTATTGATGAAATATTACAATTTGCATTTTGCGAATTTCCCAAAAGCTATAATTGCGCCGCTAACGGTGGAAAAAAAAATCGAAAACGAATATTGTAAACGATGTAGTTATGCTACAAATTTAAAATTTTGATGGTGGAATGTAAAAGTCTTGAAAATTCCATTGACAACAATGGTATAACCCTAAGCACAAGGTAGGTAAGAAACGGAACGGTTTTGCTATAAGAGATAATTGGAAATGTCTTTTAGTTGGTTACTAATGAAATGCAATTCGCATTTTTAAAGGTAGTTTCAATTTATATCATTAGAGATAACTAAATATCGAAACTGCAAAACTTTTAACGAATGTTCAAGTGATCTATTTATGGTAGAAATTTCGGCGTATAGAATTCTGTTATGGTAGAAATTCCACTGACATCAATGATCTGCCTACTATTTTCAGAGGAGAGAGAGAAAATAAACTTTTTTAAATTTAAGAACTAAAAGACAAATACTTTTTATGTTTTATAATTACTAATAAAATACTACTATGTACATTTTCCTCACCATACATTAACAAATAAATAAAAAAACCCATAAGCAGCTGCTTGTAGAAAGGTCTGACAGGAGCCTGTCAATTTATACCCCATAGTAGAAGTCCATGAGGATGGCGGGACCTCAGCAGAAAAGCAACACGAACATTCATAATTAAAACTTTTAAGGAGTGAAAAAATAGGCAGAGGAACTTCATTCTCTTTGTAAATGAGATTCCCATATGCGTTCTTCTAGTTATTTCACACTTTCAGTACCCTCTGACAGTGGAAATTCGAACTACTGTATAATTGAAAAAATAAACTATTAACATTTTATTAGTTCCTGTAATGTTCAAAAAATGTTTTTCATTTATCTCTTAAAGCAGAAAAGTTGCATTTTACCAACAGGACAAATCATTACTATTAGGGTAAACCACTTGATCATTACACTCTATGATCGAAAATTTAAGTTTCTATCAAAAATAGATCGTCTGCAATATTTATTTAAAGATTTAGTATTTTCCAGCTTTTTTCCGCCGCTCGAGGTCGCCTTTCGAGTTCTTATTTACCGTCTTTAGCACCCTCTAACAATGTATATTCCACTGATGGGGGATTCGAATATTTGTAAATATTAATATTTTTGTAGAAAAAAATGTCACCGACATACAGGATTCGAACCCGCATCTCTCCAGAAACATGCCAGATTATTCTAACCTGTTGAACTAACGCCGGCTTTTTTCACAAAAAATTATTGATTTATAGACGTTTAAACGTCTACAGGTAAAGCTGAGATTATCAAATATTTTGTTTAAATAATTAATATTTTGTTAGTACCTGTGAAACAAATACAGTATATACATATTTTTCGTTTAGCTCTTAAAAAAAGTTTCATTTTCGCATTCCCCCCCCCCCTTTCTGTTTAAGACGGCAAAGAATTGCTGCCATTGTAAATCTTCAGACCATAACACTTTACTACCAAAATTTCAGATTCCCAGTGTAAATAGTTTGTTTGTAATATTCGTTTGAAATTTTAGTATTTTCCATCTTTTCCCATCGCTAGAGGGCGCCATTAAAGCTATTGAAAATTTTCAAAATTGTGAATCGCAATATTTGTTCGACACCTATCCAACACAAAAAGAATTTTTTATTTAGTTCTAAGAGTAAAAAAAAACTGATTGCCTACAGACAGATAGACAGATAGGTGAAAAGACTGATGGAAAGACAACAGTTAACAGAGAGACGAACAAATATTGGCATAGGCAGACGACAAAGTTAAAACATTAACTCGTTTTCAAACGAACTTTAAAATAAATTATTTGTTAGTTTTCAGTTAGCTCATTTCACTTTTGCAGCCGATTGCGGTCTTCTGATGGATAATTTCAATAAAAGTGGTAGAAATGTATAAAACTAAAACAACTGAGAAGTTTTAACTTGATACACACACTAACTCATAGGCTTTCGTCTCACGGTACGACAAAACATGCCGCCCATAAACCACGTGACTCAATCAACCAATGGCAGTGAATCACCGAGATGGCCAGCCTCTAACTATACAGGACATCTTAGTCAGGATCACCTGTGAATTGCGAAAAAGTTACTAACGTGCAATATGGGGATAAAATAGCATTTTGTTTCTTAATAATTCTTAACATACAGTTGTGTTTTTCCTTGCCATAATATTTTCATTAATAGTGTTAAGTTAACAAATAATAAAAATTTTCCCATGAAACTGTGTATCGAACCATTGGTTGATTGAGTCACGTGGTTTATATTCATTCTCACAAGGAAGGGACGACCCTATTGAAGCAAGCAACGTAACGTGGCACCCGTAATAAGAAACGCTATAATTTTACTGGGTTTTTCTGATTACATATTTGTATTAATAAAATACTGGAAGTTATGTATATAAATATGGAAAAAATAAAGAATTTGAATTTAGCATTTATCATTTTTTATCTCTATAGGTTAGGTACATTAGAAATAAGAACAAATTTTTTGGGGGAGGAGGTTGGTGGGGGGAGATGGTGATAGCTTTTAAGTGATTTTTCAATAGTAAAGCCACCACACCTAACGACGGCCCTGATTTTCACAAACTTATCCACAAGCACGTTATTTTTTTCTTATTCATTTCTCATTTACTTATATTTAACCAGTAATGCTTTCAATAATCTCCTTCATTTCAAAACGATATTTTAAACGTGAACAATGGTGTATGTAAAATTAAGTTTTTTTTTGGCAAAATATAGTCCATTGATCACATTATTGTCAGAATCACATCTCGAATCCACTTTAAGCATTCCGAAATATATATTCAATTACTTTAATTTACCCGAATTCGAATGTAAACTTTAGAATATTAAAATAAGATACAAGCTATAAGAAGTCAGTTCCGTTTAAATAAATCTTAAATATATATTATCCCTAAAGAGGCTTCTTGCCACCTGTGACAGGCGCTGTGTAATACAAAGAACTGATGAAGCAAAAACAAAGAACTGTGCAATACAAAGAATTGATGAACAGAAGCCTATGCATTACATTTTAGAGAATATCCGTGAGAAAGGTAAAACCTCAGCATAAAGTCAACGGAAGAAAATAATCATCCATGATTTATCCCGAGTTCAAGTCCAGGTCCCTTTGTTCGGCAGCCGAACAGGCTAACCACTCGGTCACAATAAGGGAAATAAATAACTTTTTCGTAGATTTTTAAGCTTACGAAAATGTTGGCATTTTTATAACAGCATTATCTTACATCCAGTAAGTGTTGTTCAAATTCGTTCATTTCAAACAATATATATAAACAAAAGAATATAATAATATATTGAATATAAACAATGAAAAATGTGTTTCTCGACAAATTTTCCAACCTCTAATTTTGTCAACTAGGTAGTCTGTGAGAATTAAACTAATGAATAAGAAAAATGAAATAAATGCAAAGTATAAATGAAAATATAATAATCCTAAAGGCACTACAATTCAAGATTCTCTTTTTGTTTTACAGTGGTCATAGAAAGTATAGTGCTTCTGTAGAAGATGAGCTTTATAATATAAAATCAATAACTCTACTTGATTTTTGTGAATATGAGAATCACACTTTAAATGAATCCCCAACTGTGTCTGTAATTCACTTTAATATTAGAAGTTTGAAGAAAACTTTTAACGAATTAATTGTGCTAATTGGAGCAGATGGAATTGCAGATTTGATGTGATATTGTTGTCTACAATATAGGTGAAAATTGAAGAGGTTGAATTATACATTATAGAAGGATACGTTATCATCAGTGTAGGGAATCAAACCAACAGGAGGAGTATTAATATATATTAAATTAGGAACATATTATTTTACCCAGTTACGTTTCCATATGTTGAGTGCAGAGGTAGTGCATCTGCACAAAGAGAACATTAATTTGTAAGTTATTTTATGTATAGGTCTCATGAGCACACCATAAACGTTTTAATGACCAACTCCAGCAGAAATTACATTCATTGAGGATAAATAATACTATTTTTATTGGAGATATAAATAGAGATGTTTTAAAAGAACCTAGAGAAGTATATGATTATTTAAATATAATGAGTGAGAATGGTTACTCTCAGTGTGACAGGTCACCTACTAGGGTAAGTAAATATAGTACAAGTTTCTTAGATCATGTTTTTATAAAATCTAATTTGGGTTTGGGAGTTGAAGTTTACATTATTGAATCCTCATTTACTGATCATTATCCACTTATTATACATTTGAATCAAGTTAGTCTGAATCCAGTGGGGGAAGGACCAGGCATTACAACTATAGAAATTAAGGATTTCGTTAATTATTATAAATTTGAAGAACATATGAAAATTTTAGATTTTAGTTATGTGTATAACAATTATCCAGACATCCAGAATCATCCCACAAAATCTTGGGAAGTTCGCAAAATCGAGACAACTTTGCAAAATCTTCGGGAGTTGCCAATATCCCAAGGACCTGTAAAAATTAGGATTTTTTCTTAAAATTATGGCGAGTTGGCACAAATCGAGTCAAGATGACAAAATTTGTTGCCATGTGATAAATTACAAGTGAGTTGTGAAAATTGGGCTTGTTATTGTGAAATTAAGGAGAGTTTGCAAAATTGAGGCAACCTGGGGAAATCTAAGGGGGTTGGAAAAATTCCAAACCACTTGGTATATTTTACAAGTGAGTTGTGAAAATTGGTATAGTTTGTTTTGAAATTAAGAAGAGTTAGCAAAATCGAAACAACTTGTGAAAATCTTGAAGAGTTGTCAAAATCGAGACAACGTGGCAAAATTCGAAGTGACTTGGTAAAATTAAGGTAAGATGTAAAAATTGGGATTTTTAAAAAATAAAATTATGGCGAATTGGCAAAATCTAATGGAGTTGGAAAAATCGAGCCAATTTGGTAAAAATGCTGAGGAGGGACCCCTACCCCCAGAATTAAATCTTGGGTGAGTTAATAAAATTTACGTAGCTGCTTGATACAAAGGTCTAACAGGAGCCTGTTAGTTTAATGCGCCACAGTACAAGGTCTGTGACTACTCGATCACGGGATAAAGTACTTTTATTTTCTCAATCGACAAATTTTTATTTCCGAATTGGAAAATTTTCGTTATCACTCCCCCTCCCCCCCAACCATAGTCCCTTCGCTGCTCTCCTGCCCAGACCTACAGAGGTCCTCGAAGATAGTAAATGAGGTCAATGTGCTATTTTCAATGTTTCAGAAAACTGAAATGAAACAGTACATTTTCCTCGAATAAATAAACTAGTTTGGTTTTTGACTGAAATTATGTCATTTCAGTGTGACAACACTGGCTATCTAATTCTAACCACAATCATCATCTCTGTTGATGACATAAGAATTTCTGTAACGTCGAATATATTCACGGAAACATTTAGATTCAAATTGTAATATAGCCACTAAATGAGCAGCAGATAGAGAACTAGATACATAACCCATTCTTGAGACTTTTAGAGGATCTGTATTTTAATTAAAATGTATCATATAGTGATGGGAAGTAGATCTGCAGAAAGATTTAGTATAGGGTCAACAGAAATAATGAGAATTCGTAGGGGTCAGGGGAGCGAAATGTTTTGGGAACCACTGGATTAAAGATTAGAAATCAAGCGCTATTCGTTAAACAATATCTTCGAATTAAACTGGCTCTAAGGACCATGTTCTCCGGATTTCAAACACAAGTGGCACCTATTGATTCTTTAGGGAGATGGATATCTGCCTTTCCCCGAGCCACCGGTATGGTCATACGTGCTTTAATCAACATTCGGATCTCAGTGCTTTGTGAATCTTTGAATCGACTTATTGATTTCATGAATTGACGTTTTCAGATTTTCAATCTTGTTGAAATCACGGCAATCCCTTACCGACGACCAATTTTTCATCCTGTTTCCACCATTATTTGCGGACTTTTCCATTTTAGATTCCAGTGAAATTGAATTCTTCTTTAGTCACATTTTGATGTCTTATGGTGCGCCATAAATTCATCTTCCTTTCAAATTCCATTGTTCAGCTCTCAAACGTGATCCTCACAGCACGTTATTGTGCTCTGTGCTTTAATTTTGATGATCAATGCAGATAAATTTTTGTTGTTTTATTATTATCCTATGAAGAATAACACTTATACATGGGTTAGGGAGTCGCATTTACAAACTGCTGTTTCATTTCAAAGATCCGTATTTACTGGTTTTCATTAAAAAACTTAATAAATCCAGTCTTTCCGCATAAAATGCAAAACGAAACCAGGTTGTCGGCGTAAAACATTCTGTAAAGTTAGGTGGATCGACATCCATAAAAATGTTCCTAACTGTGGTAAATAAAGGAAAGTGGCGTACGACTAAATTTGTAAGAAAATCGAATGTATATGATCAAGAGATTATCAGTTTGTGTCGGAGAGTCGATTGATTAAATTTTGTCCCATGCCTATTTTGCAACACATCAAGTTTCCTTTCATTTTCATAATTAGATTTTAAGTAGGTTGATATTTATTTTACGAAATTTGGTGGTTTGCCATTTTAAGATTTAGAGGAATCATTGATAAAGCTCAATATTAATGATTCATTATCATGTCCTTCTATGCTACGCAACAGCTCATGTCACTTCGATATCTGTTTCACATGAAAGCCATTTACAGGTTCAGGGAACCTTTGCCAACTCTCAGACAATTATCGAAACTTTTCGAAGTTCGTATCGTCATATGGAATATATTACAGTAGGAAGGAAACATTTTTATTTACGTTAAAAGCAGCGAAAATGTGTCGAAATAAATCACTTAAAAAGATTCTCAAGAAAGTTTTCAGAGCCACATTAAACTTGTCAGTTCTAAGCATTAACTGATCAATAACATGTTTCTCACTGAGATGTGCCGGAACCAGAGTTTCGCAGCAAAGCATTTTAAGGAGATTAGAATGAAGCTACCTTTGCACCTCTTTCTCTACCAGACGAAAATGACTCTATGGAATAGAAATAGGAATTTCATCCACTTTTAATTTTAATTTACCTATAATGGAGGGAAAACTATATAGGGTAAAGCTGACCCGTCCAATTATAATATGTATTTCAGATGTAATTTTCGATAAAAATTAAAACAAATATATTGTTAAACATTGTACCATATCTAGAATTACTACACTGAAAACGTAATTGCTTTTTGAATAGGAAATTGGCATGAAAAAAAAGAATGATATTGTTGCGACAGATGAACGTGCTACAGTGAATTTATGATGAACGTGTCATGAACGCTCGCGTATGCTTATGCGTGAGAATTACATAACCAACGAATTAGAACGAATAACCTAACTAAAGAATAAAATAGAATGGTTATGTTGGAGTTGTGGATATGTGAAAGGGGACCTCTCAGTATATATAAGATAAGTGTTTAAAAAGAAGAAGTATTTTTATATGTTGAGTGCGCGGGAGGTTAAATTAGCGTGGATCGTGTTAAGTAAAGGAAAAGAAGAATTTATTGTCTTGTGCGTGGTGATCATCGTCTGAAAAGAATTAGTTCTGAGAATCCAGTACAGTTTGCCGCAGTTTTAGAATACTAGATGATTAAAACCTTAGAAGGAAGTCATTTAGTGTATAGTTATTTAGTTTGTTTGGGAACTGGTAAGGATATTCTCGTTAGATTGAATGTTTATTTACCAACATGATTTTATTGTTCACTGAATATTAGTCTTGTTTTGTGATTTGGATGTGAATAGAATTGAGATAATGGATTCTTCTGAAAGTTTATCTTTGTATTGTTATAGAGTTTCGTGCCGGTTGACTTAGTTTATTTATAAATAATTTCATCGAGGCTTGTGTAATAAATTGCATTGTTTTGTAATTTTCATTGTAAAATATTTTCTTGAACTCATGCTCAGTGTTAATCCATTTTAATTTGCAACAATATGAATGAATCTGAACACGTCCATTAGCCAACTGTGTTCTAATCCAAGAGATAAAGTGAGTCGTCTGATATTTAAGGATAAAATGAAATGGTTCGTGCAACTTGGGAATTAGAGTTTGAGGTATAATTCAACTGATTCTTTACTGATTAGTTTTTATGACAATAATAGCGAAGAAGAAATGAACATTTCTTTGAGAATCTTGAATTGGGTTTTGATTTTTCTCATAGTTCAACGTTTTATTCGAAAATCAAAATTTCCACAATTCTAGATATGCATGGAACTCATGAAATGGATTGTAGTTCAATATTTACTTATCCAAGTCTATTTATGCGTTGATGATACAAAAATATTCTCTATTTAAGAATTAATTTCTTAATAGTAATATTAATGAGATGAGTTAATCATTTTCCATTAAGAGTCAAATTTCAAAGTATTTGGAACAAACAGAGGGGAAAATATTTTCGATTTAGCATTAAGAACTACTAGGAAAATAATATCACCCTTTTTGAATAATACGGAACATATTAATGGCTTATTAATGATTACAATATTTAAAATAGAATTATTGATAACCTTCAGATTTAAATGCCTAATATAAGCATAATAATAGCTCTTTTGCAATAACATTGCGCAAAATTAATGTTGCAATTTTATTTCGCGAGGAAAATCAATATATGTATCTTTAACATTAACTTTCTGAACCTTAGTTTAGAGTGGATTATGTGAACCATTTAACTAACATTTAATTTAAAGCAGAATATCAATGAAAGTTAATGTTTCACCTTACTATGGTTATCTCTAAATGTCGTTTTTAATATCAACCAAATTTAACTCGACGCAACGGATCCCCATAGTCCTATCACAAACTTTGTTCTTTACAGACACTTGAAAAATTCCGCGTTATGGTTATCGAATTCATTACAGTTTTAAACAAAACAATGACAAAAATATTCACTGAGAGTCTCATCATTAAAAATCTCTTTCATTCTGGAGACAAAAGTTAGTTCATGTCACATTAACCTTACTTTCCGGTTTCTTTGAAAACAAAATCCCTATTGCTTTGCTTGTGAAGATAAAATAAGTGCAAAAATTAATGTGACGTAGATCCGATATGTTTGCTGTTTACACTACTTATGGTTATACATAGAAAGTTATGAAACATTCAATTTCTCATAATCTAATTTTAGTCTAATCCACGGTACCCAATTTTCTTCCAATTATTTTATCTCTGTAGGGGTTGTGTGAAGGCGTTTCGACTGGTGCAAGAGTCAAATTTTGTCGTTTTACATTAGATTGTTTCTTTTTGTTTTCATATCTTAATTCTTTTACCTTAGTTGTATTTTTTCCCTGAATATCTTCTGAATTTTTTCTAGTTTATTGTCAGTAAACATTTCGTAATTCTTCAATACGTTTTTTTTCTTTAGATTATACTCACCCTATTCACTCTTTTATTATCGGCTAAAAGAGTTATTTTACCAATAATTCAGATTCTTTTCAATTTTAACTTTGTATCTTGCTTTTTTCTTTTATCCTCTTGCGTTTTTTCTTTCCGACATTTTACCATTTGTGAATTTTTTTCAATTCAATTTATTGTTATCGTATGAATTAAGTCAGGCACATACCCAGGACTTTGTTTCGCGGGGGGGGGGGGGGGGGGGCGGTGTCCGAGAATTCAATATCGTGTAGCTACCGAGAATTTAGCGTCTGAGAATAATACGTCACTAGGATTTTCCAATTAATAAAATATTCCGCCGATTAGGAAAGGTTATAAAGATATTCTATGTGTAATGAAACTTTGTAGTTGCTTTTAATCAATTTTAAGTGTTGGGCATAAAATACGTGGCTGAAAAAAATTCTTCAAAGACACCTACTTTGGATTTCAAAGTAGGTATACAAGTTTGAGATATATTATAAGACGACAGGATTTTCGCGGGGGTCCAAATTAGGTGATTCATTTTCACCGTGTTTAATTTATTTTTATCTGATATTTATAACAATAGATTTCGCTTCATTAATTAGTTGTTCACTTTTATTTTCGTTTTTTTGCATCATCCCGTAGCATTCTCCTATGGCTTATTCACACGAGTTCAAATTGTATCAACTTATTCGATGTTATCACCGTACTTTTTAATATTAAGTACTGTACCATTGCACCATATGTGATGTAAAGATCACTTAGTAGTTGCCTTTTCTATAGTTATACTTGTATCTACAGATAATTTTTCGTACACTGCAAGTAGAAGCCGCAACATTGCGAAGGAAGTAATGTATACCCCAGAAACTGACAGGATGGAAGCTATGAGGGCAGATGTGCAAATGATCAAAAAATGGAAAAGAGAATGCAAGGCACGTGCATTTATTGCAGATTCATCAGTACTAGTAGGCCTAACTCGGGTGGTTATACAACTCTGTGGTCTCAGCATTCCATCAATAAAATAATTAACGGGTCCTAAGTGATGGTGTTTCAAACAGCATCCAATTGGGCACCCAACTGTACCAAGTTTGCCGCCGCAGGAACTTGAAGAAGGTGGCGACCCAAAGGTCTCGCACGTGCGCATTGGGCGACATGTCTGGGGATTATGGCGGCAATGGGGGAATGTACTCATCTTGGAGACTGTTCATCTTTGCACGTGCAGTGTGTGGGGTGGCGTTGTCCTGCTATAAAATCAGTCCAGGCATGATGATAAGGAAGTGTCGTCCCACAGGATTAACAATGTCATCGATGTAACATCGCGTCGTTAGCGCTCTAGAAACATGGAGCAGAGGTGTCCGGTCGCTATATGTGATGCCAACCCATATCATTGTACCATGGTGGGGAGCATTGTGGCGGCTAATGGAATAAGCTTCCTCGTGTCATTGACGACGCCAACATCAAATGGAAACGACCGTCTGGAGTGCTAAAACAAAATTGGAACTCGTCTGTGAGCAACACTCTCATCCATTCTGTAGTCCAGTTTTGTCCCGCTCGACACCACTGGAGACGGCATAACCAGTGTGCAGCTGCAATGGCATATGCCAGACAAGATATCTGGCACTCATTCCTGCATCCTGCAAACATTGTCTAATGGTTTGTGTGGAGACCATGGTACCAACAGCAGTCCGCAAATCACTCTACAGCCCAGTAGCTGTGTGAAAGGATCGCGAAAGCATGCGATCATCACGGCCGTGATGCAGTGTGATGGTCTTGTACCTGTCCTTTGTATCATTTAGTGTAGTGTGCTGGTCTCGTACCTGTCCTTTGTGTCATTTAGTGCAGTTTGCTGCTCTCGTACCTGTGCCCACATTGTGTCCCATTTGTATGGCAATCGCTCGAAGGCTCAATCGAGGCATATCGACGATTCGCTCTCTCTCAGAAGGCTTCAGTTGTATATAAGAACCCATCGGCGTCTCCAAGACATGTTCCGAACATTTTTGTAGCGTGCACTTCAACCTCACAGTCGGTCGTGCTATGTATGATACGAGGTCATGGGCGGCTGGTATTTATCTATAACTTTGCTGGGTGTCACGTGTTCATTCGCTGTGGAACTTTGGTCATTTGCATATCTCCGATGGCCGATTGCCTCTTGCGATTTATATATCTCTACTTCCATTCCTTTTTGGTGTAGCGATTTACGATTTGAGCAGTGCATATTTAAGTTTTTTGAGATTCTTTGGACGAAGAAATTCTATGACTTTAACTCATTGTTATAAATATGTAAGATAAATATATAATTAAAAATATAAACTATACTTTTTTAATGTTGAATTGGGATAATGGGGGTTAAACAATTCATCTTGTTCCTGCCTCGCCTGTTTGATTGTGAGAGTGATTCGAATATTACCTGTATTCTCTTTTATTTTATTTATTTATTTATTTATTATGTTGTTGATGAGTATCTACATTAATTTCATACATTTCATTCTTCGTTAATTTCTAATCTTTTAACATGTAGTTCTATGATTTTTGAGAATTAATTCTCTCAAAATCAAACATTTCAATCTCAGTTTCTTCCAGCTTCATATAGTTCTTCTTTTTCTGTATAACACTTGAAACGCCAAGCAAATTCCACCATTTCTTATTTAGATCATAACTGTTTCTTTAACTCCAGTATTAATATTTGGTATTTTAGAGACCGGGACACTGGGTTACCCCCATTTCGGTAAGCAATACCCTACATGATATTTATTTCAAACCTGTAGTCTAACATACGCCTAGCATACAAAAATTAAACGAGTCAACTGTATTGATTCTTCGTATGATAAGTATTTATTTATTATGATAAGTATTTCCTATGATAAGTATTTATTTATTTATTATTTATTTAATGAGCTTTCCTCCTTCCATTATCAACATAATTTAAAAAAAGGATTGTTAAAGCCTAAAAGCAACTAAATATAATTTTACTCTCTATTATCCGTCAAAGTTGTTTAAGCGGTAATGATAAGAATGTCATCTGTATCCTACAGCCAATAAACTTAAAAGTTGTATTATTCACCATCATAGAGTTAAGGAATACAGTTCCTTTAGAAATCATAATCGAACGATTTGGTTAAACCTACGATATAGGCGTTATTTTACCAACAGGTAACTGATAACTTGGAAAAAAAATTTCAAAATTAGTTGAAACTTTTTCCACAATATAGATTAAATTTCCATTGCATTATACGAATTGTTATTATTTAAAATAGAATATTCCACTATTAGGTAGTATACAATTTTCTAAAAAGAGTAGAAGATCATAATCTACATCAACATTGGTATAACCATTTATTTTTTGCAATTTTTTAAGTAGCCATATGAAAAACATCCTATAAGTATAAGATGTAACATCGGGAGATTTTAATGGAACAGCCAGTCCTTATAGCTCATCGTAATTAATCAAAATACACTGAAGAGTCAAAACATTATGACCACATGCCTAATATGATGTTGTTCCTCCAAGTGCCACTCTTAGCCTACAAGGAAAGGATCTACAAGATTTCTAAAGGTGTCTTGTGGTATCTGGTACCAACACGTTACCAGCAGATCCTTTAACTCCTGTAAGTTACGTGGTTGTGCCCGCCGCTGATCGGATATGCCGTTCCAACACAAACCACAGATGCTCGATTGGATTGATGACTGGGGAATTTAGAGGTCAGAGCAATCCCTGGAAGTCTTTCTCATGTTCTGCGAACCATTCTCGAACAATCCGAGCAGTGTGTCATGGCACATTATACTGCTGAAAGAAGACAGTACTAGAGGGATATACCATTGCCAAGAAAGGATGTACCTGGTCTGCAATGATGTTTAGGTAGGTGGTTGACGTCATAGTTTCCTGCACATGATGATTGGACCCAGAATTTTCCAGCATAACATTTCTCAAAGCATTATAATTCCTCCACCAGCTCGTTTTCATCCCACGGTGCATCCGTGGTGCCAAAACTTCCGTAGGTAAACGACGCCACTTGGTACAACAGGAAACGAGATTTATCTGACCAGACGACATTCTTCTAATCATTCAAATCTAGTTTTGATACTCGCGTGCCCATTTTAGGCGCTTTTTGACGGTGAACCGAGGTTAGCATGGGCACTTGAAGCGGTTTGCGGCTACGCAGCCCAATTTTCAGTAGGATTTGATATACTGTGTGTTGTGACACATTACTCCTGTCACCAGCATTCAAATTACGGGCGAGTTGCGCCACAGTATCCCTTCTGTTGACTCGTACCATATGAGATAATCTTTGTTCACCTGTAGCATCGATGAGCCGTGGTCGGCCCACATCATGCGTGTTTTTTCCATATGGTGGTTTTCCCCTCCTCGGACCACTTTTTGAAGGTACTAACAACAGCTGACCATAAGCACCCCACAAAACTTGCTGTCTCGAAAATGCTCTGACTCAGTCGTCTGAACATTACAATTTGGCCTTTGTCAAACTCACTTAAGTCTACTGCCTTTCCCATCTGAAGAACCAGAATAACACTGATTAACACAGCTCAATATCAGGTGCTATTATCACGGATGACTTTCACACGCACAGCCGTTTACCTGCAGTTGCTTCGATTTGCATACAAACGCGCTGATCATAATGTTTTGGCTCTTCGGTGTATATATATATATTTAAAATAACCATGCAAAGAAGATCAGTAGAACGTAGATTTAGTAATGTTCGCTAAACTGAGATTGGCGTCTGGAATGCCATTAGTGATAAACAATATTAGGAATATACGGGGAAAACAATATTAGTGAATAATTGACTACTATTCCTGCCTCTCCTCCCCTTATAGACTTTCAAATAGAATATATTTTGGACACTATAAGATTATTTGAAAGTAGGCCTGCTCTAGAAAAAATTCGATGAGAGAGGGGGGGGGGGAGAATGAGAGTCGAGCAATAAAAATGTGAAAGGAAGGGCCAAGAGACTAGATGTCCAATGCAGTATAACATTTAGCCTTCCGTCCAACAAATCTTTAAGACATTTGTTGAAAAAAATTATGAAATATGAATAAGTTTAAATCTTTTTTTTTTTTAATTTATTGCTCTCACTAGCATTCTGAAGGGGGGGGGGGGATGGAGCTCTTACCTCCCTATATCCGGCCCCATTTGAAAGTAATATACATGGCCAATATAAGCTCAATGGACAAAATATTAGTCATTTCCCGCCATAAGAGGGTTATGTCTGTTCGACAGCAACAGAGGGCGCACCAGTAATAAATAGCTGTGCGAATGTGCTGTCCTACAAACAGCTGTGTCGTGTGTAATGAGGCTCATACAGTGACAAGAAGTGGTTGTGTGCCACGTGTGTGTTAGGCGCTTCATAAAGCATGGGTCCGCCAAAGGTATGAATGAGTTGCAAAAAGGTGTTATTGCGTTTGGCCGAGTCAAAGGGCATAGTGTACAAGAAGTTGCTGCCTTTGCAGGTGAGCCGAAACGTACTGTCTAAAGGGTCTTCCAGCCGTGGCGTTCGTCGCCAGAACTGGGCAAAAAGACTGTGTTCATCAATAGAGACTGCCCCAGTGTGTCATGCACTGTTATATCAAATCGCTTTGCAACAAGACAGGAATTGCTCCAGTCAGTCAATATAGGTTTACAACAAGCTGTTTCTGAACGAACACTCCGGAAGGGAACTGCATGCCATGGATATCTGGAGCAGAGTTCCGCAAAAGAGACCCATGTTAATAGCTCTGCACAAGGCTGCATGGCTGCAGTGGGCGCAGCGACACAAAGACTGGACTGTCGACTCTTGGAAGTGTGTGATATCGTCGGATGAGTCACGTTTTTGCTCAAAGGATGCGAGGCGACGGATACATCGTAAGCTGCATGAAGCCTTCCATGCAGACAATGTACAAGTTCTGTTCAAGCTGAAGGAGGCTCTATTCTGGGGGTGTCTCACGTACGAGGAAATGGGTCCTTTGGTTGCAGTGACATCACACTTGAATCATAAGGGCTATATAGAACTACTGGACGACCACCTGTTACCCTTTGTGCAGCTTCTCCACAGTGAACTCCAGAAGGATACCCCAGTCTTCCAAGACGAAAATTGCCGCGGGTACAGGGCTCGAAGTGTGTCGGATTGACATGTCGAACATTCTGAAGCCTTTGAACATTTTGACTGGCCCGCCAAATACTTGGATTTGAATCTCAGAAAACTAGTGGGATTATTTGGGGCAACGAGTGAAGCACCATCCCAGGCATCCGGCGAATCTGACCGACTGCAACATTTGCTGCTGGAGGAGTGGATGAATATTGATATGCACTACATCCGCACACTGGTGGCATCTATGCCTGACAGGATGTCGGCTGTTCTTCGGTCACACGGAGGCGTTATGCGCTATTAGGTGACATTCATCCAGGGGTGACTAATTTTTTGTCTGGTGAGCTTAAAAGAATGCCCATATTTTAAACGGTATAGTTTAATAAATAATTTAGTAACAGAAGTAATTTGGCGTACAAAATGTCAATAAAATTTAGAAATTGTGTATGGTGTTGAAAAGAATTCAGTATGAGCGCCATCGGTGTCACTGAAAATATCCATACGATATTCAACTTCGGCCCATATTCGTCTCAGCATGTCTGGGTAACACTTGAAACAATTGCAGTGATTCCTTGCTTTAAATGGTGCACGTTTTACTGTTTTTTTTTACATTTTACCGCCACAAATGATTCGCTTTCAGTATACCACAATGCACATCGTGCTTTTTCTTGAGCAATCCCCATCTTACCAGATCTGGCACGCAATGACAACTCAAGATGACGTTACATGTGATACTAACTGCAAGGAACTTTCGAGAGTTTCTTGACATTTTCGATACTCAATTACTTTTTTCTTTAATTATCTAATAAAATAAAGCACATTAAAATATTATTATGTTCTATAATGACCTTGTATACAGAAGCAATATTTTACTTTTATCAGCTTTGATACTAACATAATTCATCTCAGGTTGTACAAAATTTAATGCTTTTTGCCACTCAAAGCGTTAATGCATTAGGGTATACTAAGATTTAAGGCCAAAGGCCAAATGGTCTGGAGATTTCAAAATTTTTGATTAAGATGATGCACATGATTTGGCCTTGTTGTCTAATGATGTTGATGTGATTAATTATTTCATGATGCGATTGGTAATAGAGTTGGTTGGTTGATAAACAGATATAAAATTAAAGTGGTCTGAGGAGAGGAAAAAAAAAACCGACAAGGTGGGGCCGACCACGGCTCATCGATGCTAGAGGTGAACAAAGATTATCCCGTATGGTACGAGTCAACAGAAGGGATACTGTGGCGCAACTCGCCCGTAATTTGAATGCTGGTGACAGGGGTAATGTGTCACAACACACAGTTCGAATCCTACTGAAAACAGGGCTGCGTAGCCACAAACCGCTTCAAGTGCCCATGCTAACCTCGGTTCACCGTCAAAAAGCGCCTAAAATGGGCACGCGAGCATCAAAACTAGATTTGAATGATTAGAAGAAGGTCGTCTGGTCCGATAAATCTCGTTTCCTGTTGCACCAAGTGGCGTCGTTTACCTACGGAAGTTTTGGCACCACGGATGCACCGTGGGATGAAAACGAGCTGGTGGAGGAAGTATAATGCTTTGAGAAATGTTATGCTGGAAAATTCTGGGTCCAATCATTCATGTGCAGGAAACTATGAAGTCAACCACCTACCTAAACTTCATTGCAGACCAGGTACATCCTTTCTTGGCAATGGTATATCCCTCGAGTACTGCCTTCTTTCAGCAGGATAATGCGCCATGACACACTGCTCGGATTGTTCGAGAATAGTTCGCGGAACATGAGAAAGACTTACAGGTATTGCTCTGACCTCTAAATTCCCCAGTCATCAATCCAATCGAGCATCTGTGGTTTGTGTTGGAACAGCATATCTGATCTGCGGCGGGCACAACCACGTAACTTACAGGAGTTAAAGGATCTGCTGGTAACGTGTTGGTACCAGATACCACAAGACACCTTTAGAAATCTTGTAGATCCTTTCCTTGCAGGCTAAGAGTGGCACTTGGAGGACCAACATCATATTAGGAATGTAGTCATAATGTTTGGGCACTTTGGTGTATATTGATTAAATACGATGAGCTCTAAGGACTGTCTGCATCATTAAAATCTCCCGAATGTTACATCTTATATGTTCTATAATGACCTTGTATACAGAAACAATATTTTGCTTTTTTCAGCTTTGGTACTAATGTAATAATTTCACTCGGGATGTAAAAAATTTAATGCTTTTTGTCCTTCAAAGCATTAATATATTAAGGCATTGGTTCTCAACCTTTTATGTTTCACGTACCCCCTGAAAATTTGTATGTAACTGGCGTACCCCTTGCATAAATAGATAAAACTACAGTTATAGTATAAAAATGGGACTAAAATAAAACGTATACTATATATAACATATATCTAGCAACCTTTGAGCTCTCACGGCGTACCCCAAAAGATTTTACCGCGTACTCCACTTTGAGAACCCCTATATTAGGATATACTAAGATTTAAGGTAAAATGCTAAAATGGTCTGGAGATTTGAAAATTCTTATTTAGCTGATGCACATGATTTGGCCTTGTTGGCTAACGATGTTGATGAGATGAATTCTTTCATGATGAGTTGGTTGGGTGATAAACAGAGAGAAAAGCTAAAATGATGAAAATTGGTCAGGCAGATTGTGCTTCAGTCGCCTTGAGTGGTTGTGTCCTTGGGCAAGTATCTCAGTTTAATTATCTTGGGAGCTATGTAACAGATACTGGTGATGTGCTGCATGAGATTAACAGATGAATAGTAATTGATGCCGGAACTTTTAGGAATCTATGGAAAGTGTGGAGAAAACACCCAGAGCCTAAGATTTGACTGTATAATAGTTTGGTTCTTTGTAGAGTTAGTTATGGTTGTGAAACTTGGACTCTTTGTAAACAAGATAACAGGAAACTAGATGCTTTTGATTCTAGATGCTTACGAAGTATCTTGGGCATTAGGTGGTTCAACTTTGCAACTAATGATGAGGTTAGGAAAAGGAGTTGGCAACCTCCTTTAAGCAACATATTGTGCAGAGAGAGACTCCGTTGGTTTGGCCATGTTGCCCGTATGGATAATTATAAATTGGCGAATAGGTTTATGAACAGTGTGCCTAAAGGCCTTAGAAAAAGGAGGAGAACCAAGGATGCGGTGGGAAGACAATGTCAAACAGGATCTTATTAGAATTGGTGTGCAGTGGCCAGATGCTGCAGATGTAGCTCAGAACAGATATGCTTGGTGAACTAAATTGCACAGTCTGGTTGGAACTCGGGATCCCATGGCTGTTCGAGGATGATGATGATACTAAGATTGGTTAAGAATTACATAAATATTTGCAATATTAAGCATGAAAATAAACGACAACGTTTTTCCAGGATAATGCAGTATGATACAAAAGTGTGACTCGCAATAACACTATCCATCGGATGGAATATTAGGTTGAATCTCTATAGGCAGGAGAGGACATTATAGATTACACAAGCCTTAGATAGGGAATAATGGTTCTGTTCAGGAAAAAAAGACTTTTTAAGAGCAGGCTGATTCTGCAATAAAACTCTGATATACCTCTAAGAATTTCCCTATGACCAATCTTAACTGGAGCCTCGAATCTATTTTAATATTTCATTCATCCTCTTGTAAAAAAAAGAAGGCAAAATAAGATAAATGAAAAATGGAAACATAATTTTATATTTCCAAAACGCCCTTTTTAATCATTAATTGATCGTTTAGAGTTGTAGCACGTAAACATGGGATTATATATGTATCTATATTTTATATATGTATATATGTATCTATTATTATATATGTATCTATTATTTATGTATCTATAACTGAAACTAGAATAGTGATAGTAAAATAGTAAATGAAAATACTATCAGTTATATTAATAGATTAATTTTTCAATAGTCATTTCATTTTGCGCCTCAATTTGGGAATGCTCAGTTCGGAAAGGCAGAGTATGATGAAAGAAAGTTTTAACGAAATGGAAAACTGAAAACTGTCAAATTGCTGTAGAACGGGAAAGTTGTCACTGATATCACAGAACCAAAATTATAGACTCCTTCACTTGACGACAAATTGTTTCAGAGAGAAAGAATAATTTACGGATAATGATTGACTACCTTAGGAAAAAAAAGCATAAAAGAATTTGCAAAACTTGACATTGTTAAAATGAAGTTTGCAATTTTTATGATACTTAGTATCTTTTAAAAGTGAATAGACTTAGCTCCTGTCTATTTTGTCACTTTTTCCTTGCGTTACTATTAGCTGATCACATATTAATATTATTTTAAAAATGGCTTACTTTAACAGAGGACTTTTTGTTTTACGAAAACATTTGTAATGTAATTTCATTTTTTTAAAATACATATATGCATTTTTGTTGCAATTTGTTCCAATCGTTTAGCACTTAGAGCCTTTATTATTGCAACTAATCAATTGTTTGAAGTTTCTGAAAACCACTTTGCATGAAATATTCTAGCAAGTAAAATTATTAGGCTATATTCTGAAAACATTTTTCTTTCCGATATTCGTCGTGAATCTCGATGGTCAAATGCAAACTCTCCATCACCTCTTCGCAGAAAAAATGGAAAAAAAGAAATTTGCCAGTTTCCGAAAGCATTAAAGAGGATTGAGTCCAGTTATTGCTTGCGATTTGTATATGTAATATAGCTGGGAGACATATGCCAATGTAGAAGAGAAGATGCGAATAATGTAAAATATGCTAGTGGCTGGTGACTTATAATGCCACGTTGTTGTCTGCAAAACCAGCATCAGAAGATTCAAAAGACGATTTGTAGACTGTAAGTGTCCTCGGATGACACCGCAGTCAATGTCCGAGGGCGATTGACCCAAGGCATGGCCATTATCTATCCTTACAGAGACAGCGGCAGAAGAAGTAAAAAAAAAAGCAACGTTGCCCATTAGCCAACGGGCAGATGTTCAAAGATGGCGACAAATAGTATGAGATTGGTTTTGTCGTGATTTCTATGGTTGCCGTCTTTGAAAGAAAAATTCCAGTTATAGGAATTCTTGAGCATCCTTAGAGTCTGTGAGCAAGATGTTTACAAGGACATGTTACATGGACTGGGATACTTCTAGAAAAAGTAACCGGGAATGTAGAAAGAGAGAACATTGTCTCGAATAGACAAGCAATTTTTGCTTCTTGCCCTTGAAAAGAAAATTCAGCTAGAAATTCTGTTTTGAAGTGCAACAACATTTGCATATATTGTTAAGCTGCGAGCATACATCCTTCTCTTTGCATCGTGAGTACTTATTTCGTTCTGAAGATTTTCTGACAGAGTGACTACACTGGACATTATTATTGTTCCATTGCCCGTCCATTTTAATATATATTTCTTGATGTCAATAACGCTGTCTTTCGTGATCACATCCTGCAATTGTTTAAGAGGGAGTAATTGTTAAAACAGATTGGATTGCTGCTTTGTCAGAGTTGAATCCCACAGAAACATTCTGAGATATTTCTACCGTAATGTTAATGAGCTTCCATATGTGACCGTGACACTCTATCCATCATTTGTGCGCTTCTAAAGGAAAACGTTACCAGTAAACATTTAAGCATCTTGGTACATATGCAGTCGAATGAGGGGAAAGTAAAATATGAATTTTAATTTTGCTCTTTAGTGAAACAAACGTTTACCCTTCAAACACAAGGCGGCCAAGACTTCATAACCCTTTAATTCATAACACAGGGCTTCTTACAACAATTAAAATTAAATCCCGTATAGAATGGTATTGTGATTTTTCTGTGTAATAACAAGTAGAATAATGACGAAATCGTTTATATGAATAAGTACTGCATATAAAGGCCTTAGTTATCAAAATGGAAGTTCTGCAATTAGAGAAGAGGACATATTAATAAGGCGTATGATCATCCCTGACAACTATACGACTCCTCAACGTTTTCTCATGATGTTCACGAGGTTGTTGATGATGTTCCGTGGTATTAAAACCCTCTTCTCCACAAGAGCATATCTGAGTTAATGGACGGTTATGGGAGGGTGTAGGCGTCCTGCAATTCGCTGCCTCAGGGCGACCCGCACTGCTAATTGAATTCAAGTGTAGGGATCTGGCGGTCCATCATATGAATATCTTCCTTTCAAGGAAATGGAACTACCACATAAGTCCTATGGAACGGCTTTATAGCCCATAAAGATAAAATCAAAACGGGGAGTACCCTTGAAAAGCCTGTTATATGGGCAAGCGTCTCGTCTCTGTCGCTGAGCAGTCAGTGCAACTCCCTGAAATATTTGAAGTTCCCTGTGGCCAATCACCATGATGATCATTGCACTACAGCCATAACAACTGTTCCCTTTCTCTAATATTATAGCAATTATAGCGAGCTATTCGTCCTCTCCAGATGAACAATGGTCAAGAACCGCTATTCAAAATGAATCTGGACTAATGATTGTAAAGAGCATTTGTGCCATGTCATTGTCTCCAAAGGTGATGCTGTCTGCACCACATTAAAACGATCTCTTTTCCATTGAAACGACTGGATGCTTCTTTAACCACCGGTATTCGTAGACCCAAACTTCATTCTTAAAACTCCTGTGCACAGTATATGTTGAAACTTTTGTTCCTGTGACAACTGACACACCATTAGATGGCATAGAGAAATGACAGCTGAAGCCTAGTTATCATTTCTCTATGTCGGCTTGCTTGTTAAAGACAGATAGCTCCTCCTTAACAATTGTGAACCTGCAACGACCTTATATTAATATTACTAACGTCGCCAGTTTCTTGCAACTATCGAAGTCACAACAAGGGGGCATTTTGGTACATTTAAAGTCCCACATTTTCTATCTGCGATTCACTCTGTTTCATCCTATCTGTCGCTCTCCATAGTACACAATCATCCAAACATTATCTTTGTACAAGGTGAAATCACATTTCCACACGTTAATACAACGTGGCTGGAACGAAAATGACTGGCGACATCAGTCGCGTATTCCTTTATAACAACACTGATTCGCATGACCTTGAACGTGACGGTTTAAATGTGAACATTTCCTTCTTCTACGATGTAAAATTTACATGCACACCACATTTTTATATCTTTCCCTTATACACAATGCGTGACAAGACATTATCCTTTAATTTTAAAGAGCAGTTTAGATAATTCAAGCAAAAAATTACTTGAAATAGTATCAAGCTTTAATATCAGAAATTTGCTAAAGGAAACAAATCTATTGGTATAGTATTAAGGTATCTTTAGTCCAGGGCTTTGCAACCAGTAATTTCATAATTTTTCCTACTCATGTATCCTTTTTTGGTAAGGGGCTATTTTGTTTTCTTGTGTCACTAATTTTATAATATACTGGAAATTCTGCACGTTAATCGTCTCCAGATATTTTGACGTTTAAAATTTATTTTACTTCGAATTTTAAATCCGTTAAGTAAGATTCTGTGGTTCTGTAATGACAGAATTCAGATGACTATGTTTAGCTTGGATTGTGTTCTAATTTACGTGCTGGAGAATGGTAAGAAATCCTGTGATTCTTGAAAATTGTCCTGTCTATTTGAGAATAGACAGGGTGATCAAAATGTCGTGTAACCCAGAGTGGAAGTTCATGTATATTTGTTTCGAAATATTTGAAATTTCTCTCCCTCCCACTAGATGGCACCAGAAGACCATTGAAAAGTATAGGAATGTTGCAGTGGGACAAGTGCAGGGTTTCGTCAGTGTAGTTTTATTCATAGAGGAAGTGAAATATCTTTTTCCAAGAAACAATATGTTTTCATTTAAGAAAATATTATTTTGGTAGTCATCCGTATGAACGTGTGGATGAGAAATTTCTTAAGAAATATCCAGTTGCCACTGTCCCTCAGAAACCGATCACAGCCTGATTAGTGAAATTTATCTGAGAAAAGGGATTTGTTGCTGACAAGAAACAGTCAGAGAGACCAACCATGTTGATCGATGCTAAATTGGTTAGTGTTCAGAGAGCATTGCAGCAGTCCTCTACAAAAAGCCTGAGAAAACTCGCAGTATAGAAGCACGAATACCGCACGGAAGGGCTCAGAACGTTGCGAGACATTTTCACTTTCGTCCATATCGTGTGCACTCAGTCCAGGAACTGAAGAACCCGGATAAAAGAAAATGCGTAGTCTACTGTAGACTTCGCTCATTTGTTGAGGAACATGGAATAGTGCAGTTTGATAGATATTTTTCAGCGACCAAGCTTGGTTCCACCTATGTTATGTGAATAGGGAAAACAGTAGGATTTGGTCCTCCAAATATCAACACGTTTTTCATGAATAGCACTTGCACGCTCGAAAATCGGACTGCGTTGTTCGATATCAGGTCGTCACGTAGTGGGACCCCATTTTCTTTGAGACAACTACGAATGTAGTATAACAAGACATCATCATACTGTTCATGGCACTCTTTGAGGGTGATCAATGCGATTGTTGGTTGCAGCAAGACAGTGCTACGTGCCACAAATTGAATAAACTTTGCAGTTTTTGCAAGAGGTTTTTGATGACCATTTGCAAAGTCTTGTGGCCCACAAGATCATCGTATTTGTCACCTGTAGAATTTTTTCTCCTGGGGTATCTCAAAGGAGTTTTGTATCAAAATAATCCTCACACACTGGATGAACTCAAAGCAAACATTACAACAGCGATCAAAAGAATTAATCTTCAGATGCTTCACAAGGTAGCATTAAACGTGATAAGAGCTGGAGCCTGCATCCGTGAACAAGGAGGCCATTTTCAACATATGTTTTAATGACATTTATATTATTATTTTGTGATAAAGGTCAGAATATAAATTATGTTTGTAGCTTTTTAATTTTATATATGCTTATCATAAATTTTGGAAAATATGTGTGTTTATTGGGATTTGCGTGACTTTTCAATCACACTGTAGTTCTGCTTTAAATAGTTCTTCGTTAAGCTTGGGTTACTCACCCCTGCTCTACTCATTCAAAAGTTTCCAGACCAGTTCCTAATTACACTAATCTTCTCCACCAAGATGAGTAAAACACAAGCTCTATATTATACTAAATAAAAAAAATAATAATATTAATATGATCAATTCGTTTTATTTAACTTCGAGTGAGCAAGAAATATAAAATTAAACACTCTGAGCACAATAGAATATAACCAATTCACGGACACTTTCTGTACAAATTACACTCTTGTATAGTTTAAAGTAAACTAACTAAGTAAAATGAAACAGTTTCATTTGATGGTTTGGCAAATGGGCGAACGGCAGGCGGATATGTGTGACGATTTCCGGCGTGTAAGTGACCACTCGGTCAACTACCCGCCATAAAATAGTGAACCTTATACAGGTTGAGTATCCCAATCCGAAGTTCTGAAATCCGTAACTTCGCTCTTACAGCAGGCAGCCCTTTGGGATAGGAATATGAGTCACTTTTTGAGGCCGTCCATTAACTACGTGGTCTAATTTAAGCCAATATTTGACCCCCTCCCCTTCCCCTCCGTGGTCCATCGGGTTTTTTTTGGAGACCCTCCCCACTTATGACCACGTGGTCACCCAAACGCAAAAATTTTCCAATCTTTCGTACAAAAGGACAGTTAAAAAGGGAAATTTCCTCTGGGAGTCCCAAGTAGTGGGAAAGTAGGGGTTCTAACTCAGAGGCGGATCCATGTTAATCCTATGGGATCCGCCTCCCGGTTCTAACTCAGAGGCGGATTAATGTTAATCCTATGAGTCCGCCTCCCTGTGTTCTAAAGAGGAGGCGGGTCTTTCCTCCACACATACAGGTCAATATTTCCCCTCAATAATTTTCTTAATTTCAAATAATTTATTTTTAAATCAGAGATTTTCTTTTTTTTTTCTTTTAATTATTTTTTTTACACAATAGTATTTTTTTCTTTTTCTGCAGGACAGTCTTTTAAATCGATTTCTGCGGATAGTATATTAATCCGAAATTATATTATTCAGTTAAATTGGAGGTAATAATATATAACAGATGGTACTGGATAACAACTCGGTCATAATTTCCAGAGAAAACTATCTTGGTTTCTACCCTCATCCGAATTTTTTCTAAGTCCAGAGCCGCCATTTTGAATCCTGACGTCACACAGGCCGTGTGACTCATCTCGTAGTTAATAACTCTCATGGTCTCAGATATCTCCATCGTAATTATGGAGTCATCTAGGGTTTAACGAACGTACCCATATTAAAAAAAACTCTTTTCCAGGCGAGCTTTGAACGCGTTATCTTGTGGATCAGAAGCTTAATCTGCGCGCTAGAGCACCCGGCTTACAGCTTGCTACTTACTCGGATTGCTTAGATGTGTCTGAAGTGGGGATAAGCGTTCTTTATTAAACAATCTCGGTTGGTTCTATTTCCTTCACGAGTTTTATATTGATGTACTTTTATTAACTTTTTTTTCATTTTTATTAACGTGTTTTTTTTTTCATTTTTATAACCAGCATATTTTTATTTTTATTTTTAATTCGTGATTATCCTCGTAAATCAACCCCACTATATTTCTATACTTCAATGTGGTAGTTGTATATTTCATGTATTTATTCCTTATTAATTAAACATTTATCCATAAATGATACCCCCTTTATTAATATGCAATCTCTTTATTAAACACTTATAAAAAGTTCCATCCCCATCGCACGGCTAACCTCGTAATTTCCACCCTCAAAATATTTAAGTCCAACCAAACTTTCGGTGGCAACCCTTCTCAGAACGGCTGATGCAATCCTCGAAATAATTACAAAGTCCCGTATTCATATAATTCTAAGTCCTGCAACGTGCATTTCGCAACAAACGTTCGGTACCTCACATCTACAGAGGAACACGTTTTACTGTCGGATGTTTTTACAAACTTAAAGGTCATACGTATTTAAAACAAATATTATTCCAAACGGAGGAATCACACATCTCTGTATAATAATTCGTATTTTTTAAATATCTACATATTTTAATCTTGCATACTCATGCCAGTGGTCTTATCGATTCATTGCTAGAGGGTGAGTGGAGATTGAACTCGGATGAACGCTATTTGCTACTGATTAATTATTTTCTTCATTTAATGCAAGAGTTTGAGTAAATAGTCCTTTGAACCAATTGGTGCCACTATCGTTTTTTTTTTATTTTTATTTCCTCCTGAAAATCATTAACTTTCATACTAAACCATTTCAAAAAAAAATATCGTAAACGGTTTTTAACATAGTCCTGTGTAAAGTGTGGGGGGAGTCCTTACTCTTAATAACTATTATCAGCGTATATGGCTATACTTTTCCCATTTTGCATCAACAGACGAAGCAATAAATTTATATCTTTCTCTCACATTTTTATTCTCAAGCACCTTTCATAGGAAGACATTACAGTAATCATTGCTTGAAAAAATAACTGTTTTCAAAAAGTCCCATTTATTCTGCGGGTGGCTGATGTTTTCCCTATCATTCTGCATTTTCACAGAACCACGATTTATTTAGAGTCGTCGGTATCATAAGCATTATTTCAACAATCTGAGAACAGTCCTACCACTTACGCAACATAAAATAAACATTTTTTTCAAATTCACTTATTCCCTCTGTATATTTCATTAGGAGTAATTTTTTATCTTCATCACATACCCTCCTGCGGACCACGTTTTATTGACGGTTGCCAATAATCTGAGAATTAAATGTAGCAGTAATGAAAATATTATACCACAGGTTTTACACTGTTTGCTCTGTATAATAATTATCAGCGTTATTTATTTGGAAATACTTCCCCACTCTGTGAAAACAGTCCACGCAATATATTTTTATCCTCCTCCCAGATTTACCACGTTTCATAGACAGTAATAAATGTTTTAAGTTCCGAATAGGGCATTACACTCCTTGCTCTGAAGGAGGACTTTTTTTTTTACTGCTTATCTCACTCATCACGAGGGATCACGTTTCATTGACGGATGACACCACGTAGGTGACCGTGAAAATGTTTGTAATATTACTCCATATTGGGAATTCCTTGCTTTTGTCGGTGGCTGAATTCACTCTTGCTGTGTTTAAAAATATTTATACCTGCCGGGCTGTATGAAATGTTTACATTGTATCTCACACTTCCTTCATGTCTCGCTAGGAACCATGTTTTAATGACAGATGGTACCGTGAAAGTAACCTAGTAATTCTATTTTTCCATAATGGAATTTACACTCTTAACTCTGTATAATGCAGATCGCAACAATATACTAGCAATATACATTATTTCTCATATCTGTGAATCACATTCTTCGCATATCTGTCAAATACCATTCTTAGCGTCGAAAAACACTCTGAATGACCTTGACAGGAGGATTTCTCTCCTAACAGCGGTCTAGTACCCTTTCTCTATCGAACTATGAACCCTTTGCTACATGTACTAGGCAATTTAATTAAATTGAATGCATAAAAGGCCCCTCAGAATTGAAAAAACCAACGAAATGGTTGGTAAAATTGCTTTGAAAAACAGTAAAATGAATGGCAGAATATTTGTAAATACGCACACATTGCAATTGTTGGTAGAAAGACACTATATGCAGTGAATTTGGAATAACAGTAAATACGCACACACTGCAGTGGATGGAAGAATATTTTCAAAATTCTTTTAAGTGGAAGGCATTCCAGCATATTTTGAAGGTATTCTATCATCTCCAGTACATTTTGTTTGATTATGCATGCTCATAGGTATCAGCTTACGTAAAGACAACTAGCTCCAACACGAATGCGTGTTAATAGAGGACAATAGTCAAATACAATAACCTACTATAAAAAATAATACATAAGTCTCACTCGAACATACCCTCTCAACATACCTGGATTAATCCAGCGAAATGAGAAAGCTTCGGCACAACATAAAAATCCACCTAACTATGCTTTATCATATATGTTCTGATCGGGCCTCTGTACTTATGTTGTTGTTCTCACGTAGAGCGTACAAGAAGCGACGCTCTTAGTTTGCAAAGACACGTCGCTTCTTGTACGCTCTACGTGAGAACAACGGCATAAGTACAGAGGCCCGATCAGAACATATATGATAAAGCATAGTTAGGTGGATTTTTATGTTGTGCCGAAGCTTTCTCATTTCGCTGGATTAATCCAGGTATGTTGAGAGGGTATGTTCGAGTGAGACTTATGTATTATTTTTTATAGTAGGTTATTGTATTTGACTATTGTCCTCTATTAACACGCATTCGTGTTGGAGCTAGTTGTCTTTACGTAAGCTGATACCTATGAGCATGCATAATCAAACAAAATGTACTGGAGATGATAGAATACCTTCAAAATATGCTGGAATGCCTTCCACTTAAAAGAATTTTGAAAATATTCTTCCATCCACTGCAGTGTGTGCGTATTTACTGTTATTCCAAATTCACTGCATATAGTGTCTTTCTACCAACAATTGCAATGTGTGCGTATTTACAAATATTCTGCCATTCATTTTACTGTTTTTCAAAGCAATTTTACCAACCATTTCGTTGGTTTTTTCAATTCTGAGGGGCCTTTTATGCATTCAATTTAATTAAATTGCCTAGTACATGTAGCAAAGGGTTCATAGTTCGATAGAGAAAGGGTACTAGACCGCTGTTAGGAGAGAAATCCTCCTGTCAAGGTCATTCAGAGTGTTTTTCGACGCTAAGAATGGTATTTGACAGATATGCGAAGAATGTGATTCACAGATATGAGAAATAATGTATATTGCTAGTATATTGTTGCGATCTGCATTATACAGAGTTAAGAGTGTAAATTCCATTATGGAAAAATAGAATTACTAGGTTACTTTCACGGTACCATCTGTCATTAAAACATGGTTCCTAGCGAGACATGAAGGAAGTGTGAGATACAATGTAAACATTTCATACAGCCCGGCAGGTATAAATATTTTTAAACACAGCAAGAGTGAATTCAGCCACCGACAAAAGCAAGGAATTCCCAATATGGAGTAATATTACAAACATTTTCACGGTCACCTACGTGGTGTCATCCGTCAATGAAACGTGATCCCTCGTGATGAGTGAGATAAGCAGTAAAAAAAAAAGTCCTCCTTCAGAGCAAGGAGTGTAATGCCCTATTCGGAACTTAAAACATTTATTACTGTCTATGAAACGTGGTAAATCTGGGAGGAGGATAAAAATATATTGCGTGGACTGTTTTCACAGAGTGGGGAAGTATTTCCAAATAAATAACGCTGATAATTATTATACAGAGCAAACAGTGTAAAACCTGTGGTATAATATTTTCATTACTGCTACATTTAATTCTCAGATTATTGGCAACCGTCAATAAAACGTGGTCCGCAGGAGGGTATGTGATGAAGATAAAAAATTACTCCTAATGAAATATACAGAGGGAATAAGTGAATTTGAAAAAAAATGTTTATTTTATGTTGCGTAAATGGTAGGACTGTTCTCAGATTGTTGAAATAATGCTTATGATACCGACGACTCTAAATAAATCGTGGTTCTGTGAAAATGCAGAATGATAGGGAAAACATCAGCCACCCGCAGAATAAATGGGACTTTTTGAAAACAGTTATTTTTTCAAGCAATGATTACTGTGATGTCTTCCTATGAAAGGTGCTTGAGAATAAAAATGTGAGAGAAAGATATAAATTTATTGCTTCGTCTGTTGATGCAAAATGGGAAAAGTATAGCCATATACGCTGATAATAATTATTAACAGTAAGGACTCCCCCCACACTTTACACAGGACTATGTTAAAAACCGTTTACGATATTTTTTTTTGAAATGGTTTAGTATGAAAGTTAATGATTTTCAGGAGGAAATAAAAATAAAAAAAAAACGATAGTGGCACCAATTGGTTCAAAGGACTATTTGCTCAAACTCTTGCATTAAATGAAGAAAATAATTAATCAGTAGCAAATAGCGTTCATCCGAGTTCAATCTCCACTCACCCTCTAGCAATGAATCGATAAGACCACTGGCATGAGTATGCAAGATTAAAATATGTAGATATTTAAAAAATACGAATTATTATACAGAGATGTGTGATTCCTCCGTTTGGAATAATATTTGTTTTAAATACGTATGACCTTTAAGTTTGTAAAAACATCCGACAGTAAAACGTGTTCCTCTGTAGATGTGAGGTACCGAACGTTTGTTGCGAAATGCACGTTGCAGGACTTAGAATTATATGAATACGGGACTTTGTAATTATTTCGAGGATTGCATCAGCCGTTCTGAGAAGGGTTGCCACCGAAAGTTTGGTTGGACTTAAATATTTTGAGGGTGGAAATTACGAGGTTAGCCGTGCGATGGGGGCGGAAATTTTTATAAGTGTTTAATAAAGAGATTGCATATTAATAAAGGGGGTATCAGTTATGGATAAATGTTTAATTAATAAGGAATAAATACATGAAATATACAACTACCACATTGAAGTATAGAAATATAGTGGGGTTGATTTACGAGGATAATCACGAATTAAAAATAAAAATAAAAATATGCTGGTTATAAAAATGAAAAAAAAAAACACGTTAATAAAAATGAAAAAAAAGTTAATAAAAGTACATCAATATAAAACTCGTGAAGGAAATAGAACCAACCCAGATTGTTTAATAAAGAACGCTTATCCCCACTTCAGACACATCTAAGCAATCCGAGTAAGTAGCAAGCTGTAGCCGGGTGCGTTAGCGCTACCGCGCAGATTAAGCTTCTGATCCACAAGATAACGCGTTCAAAGCTCGCCTGGAAAAGAGTTTTCTTTAATATGGGTACGTTCGTTAAACACTAGATGACTCCATAATTACGATGGAGAAATCTGAGACCATGAGAGTTATTAACTACGAGATGAGTCACACGGCCTGTGTGACGTCAGGATTCAAAATGGCGGCTCTGGACTTAGAAAAAATTCGGATGAGGGTAGAAACCAAGATAGTTTTCTCTGGAAATTATGACCGAGTTGTTATCCAATACCATCTGTTATATATTATTACCTCCATTTTAACTGAATAATATAATTTCGGATTAATATACTATCCCGCAGAAATCGATTTAAAAGACTGTCCTGCAGAAAAAGAAAAAAATACTATTGTGTAAAAAAAATAATTAAAAGAAAAAAAAAAGAAAATCTCTGATTTAAAAATAAATTATTTGAAATTAAGAAAATTATTGAGGGGAAATATTGACCTGTATGTGTGGAGGAAAGACCCGCCTCCTCTTTAGAACACAGGGAGGCGGACTCATAGGATTAACATTAATCCGCCTCTGAGTTAGAACCCATACTTTCCCACTACTGTCCCATAAGGGTGAATTATATTTTTTAATTTTACCCCAAGAAAGGGTTTTAAACCAAAAACTTTGATAATGAGGCAAATGATACTCCAGGAATTATTAAAAGGCCATCAACACGATGTCTCTTCTTCATCCCTGGAGAACACAGATCTTGGTTCATCAACCTCTTTCAAAGTTCCTTCCACAGATGGTATGCGCATTTACATTAATTAATTAAATGCATTTACATTCTTTGTTTGCTGTGTTTATATTCACGTGTTTTTATGCCAAATAAAAGGGAACGTTTTTGAAAGTCCGAATCTTTTTCTCACTTCTCTTCAGCTCCATAATATCATGTATTCCAAAATAAGGAAAAGTCCGAAATCCGAAATATTCTAGGTTCCAAGTATTTCGGATTACGGATACTCAACCTGGATTAACATTGAAATATAGTCACAATTGAAAAAAAAAAGAAAAACTTATATAAAAGAAGCGGTCTTTTTGCCGACAAAGCAAGAAAATAATACCTGAATGTTGCGTAGAAAACCGGAATTAAATCTACGAAAATTTTAGTCGTGGAGTTTACCAAGTTTACAGAGTGAAATGTATACGATTAATAAAAAGAAATGACTTTCTATAATCGCGAATAACTGCATTTAAAACAGCAAAGTTTTTTAAGAAGAAGTTGAAAAATTACGTTATTTCAATGTAAATTTTTTATCTAATATTTAGTGAGGAATATTTTTTTTCTGAAATACAGGATTTCTTATCCACAGTATATTTTTCTCTTAATCATTAGCCGTCCCATGGCCGAGTGGTTAGCGTGCTTGGGTACTGATCTAAGGGTTGTGGGTTGGCTTGTTTTACCTCTGAGCGGCACTTTTTTGCACACCATGGGCTAAATGGCCAGGTCACATGGACCCCGAAGGCAGAGAGAAGGTTGGGGGAGGGGACCCACTGGAACAGCTGTTGGGAGACAGATGGTAGCCTCCCGTCAAAGCCATCCAGCGTGTTCTTTAATGTGCACAGGTTGTGGCTCTCCCGCACACGGGGCCACGGCTTAACGTCCCATCCGACGGACGGCGGCTTGTCCAAGCCCATCGGTGTCCCCTACTGACTGTGGGCAGGGCGGGAAATTTTGCGGAGATACTGATCTAAAGGACCTGGGTTCGAGCCCTGGTAAAGCATGGATGTATGTATGTGTGTATGTGTCGTTTTTTCCCGAGGTCCTGCCATCCTCTCAGATCGTGTACTTTGGCATATAAACTGACAGGCTTCTGTCAGACCTGTGTCAGACCTGTGTCAAACATATTCTCTCAGACCTGTGTCAAACAGATGCTTGAGGGGGTATATATTTATTTATTAGTCATTAATAAACTGTTCGACTGATTCCTTTTACTCGCAGACATGCATCAGATCTCAAACATTTCCAGAATCTCGATGGTTATTAAGTAGGTAATATACGCAGATGCTGATAAAATTTTAAGGATTGGGGTTCGGATTAGCCCTTGAGGATACGATTGCGAATAGAACGCTTGCTATCTGCGGTGGGCTCTACATATGTTTGCATACAGAGAGAAGTTTATGATACATTTTAAAAGAGCGTGAAATCCCAGAGAAACTGCTAAATCTTGCTAAGACACCTGCTCTGAAAATCCAAAAATATCCTTTCACTGTATAAACATTTCTAAACAAATGTATGGTATACCCTTTACTTTTTAACGTTGCCTTAGGGAAAATATTAAGAAGCACCAACAAAGAGGGAGAAAGAGCCAAGTCTAAATATAGAACAAGAATCATAGGTTATATAGATTATATTGATGTAGTTAGGAAACAGAAGAATTTAGATATACTTTCAAAAAATAACCAATGAAATAATCCTTTGAATTATTCAGGGAAAACAGAATTATGTTGATGTCAAATGAAGAAAAAAATGGGACACTGAGAACATTCCAACAAATTATATGATATTAAAAACATGGTTTCTTTTTAATATTTGGAAACCCTATTTAATGAAAAAATAACTCGAAGAAACGAAAGCAAGAAGTAGAATGGCAACAAAATGTATTTTGCTCTGCAAAATTTATTCGCTTCTAAAATATTATTTCACATGACCAAAAAAATATGTAAAACAATAAGGATGCTATTGTCCCATATCACTCAGAAACATGGATTACAACATTCCAAGATGACGAAAACATGGTGCTTAAGAGAATTTGAAATAATGTAAGTAACGAATGAAGACTAAGGATGAAAATAAAATTGAACAACTATATAGCTCTTCACTGAGCACCAGATAAACAGTAGGAGCATTAAACAAAGTGGAAGGTAATAAATAGTCCATGAAGCGTATTCAGGGTGCAAGACCTAGAGAGAGCCCAAGAAGAAACTAGATTGACAACGAGGGAATAGATTTTTAAAAAATGGGAAGAAAGAATTTAATAGGCACTGTTAGGAACAGAAATAAATGGGGGGAAATTGTATTTGTAGTCAAAATCGTAAATGGTTTACACTGGTAAAGAAGAAAAAAAAATCTAAAAAAGAACGTTTTTATAGTAATCACAATTTGTTTTATACATATGTAGATAATTTCTATAACTCGGTTAAATAAAAAATAATTTCTTGTCAAAACAACCCGTTTCCTCGAAAGTTAAAGAGTTCTGCAGGAATATACTTTTTCAGAACTATGAATTCACAAAGGTTCAATTTAGAGAAAGTAAAATCAATATAATTTCCCATAACAGTAAAGTGAATGGAACATTGTAGAATTTGTATCATTTTATCTCGTAAGTGACCATGTTACTCTAAAGAATGTTTTACAAGTTGTTTCCTTTTTCGAGGAAGTACATTTGTTTTCAAATGTGTTTTGAAAATCAAACTCCTAATTTCGGTTAATCAAAATATTGTTACGACAGATGAACATGCAACAATAAAATTAGAACTGACATGTCATTTGACACTCGAGTTATGCTTCGCCGTGAGAATTACGTCACTAGTTTATTGGAATAGACAGACTTGAAAGGGGCGGGGGTGGCTCAGTCGGTAACGTGCCAGGCTCGTAATCTGTAGTTCCCAAGTTCGAGTCCCAGCTGGGTCATCGTTGAGATTTATCTCCGCAAAACTCCCCGTCCTGCCCACGGTCAGTAGGGGACATCGATGGGCTTGAAAAGGCCGCCGTCAGTCGGATGGGACGTTAAGCCGTGGCCCCGTGTGCGGGAGAGCCATACCCTGTGCACGTTAAAGAACACGCTGGATGGCCTTGACGGGAGGCTACCATCTGTCTCCCAACAGCTGTTCCAGTGGGTCCCCTCCCCAACCTTCCCTGAGCCTTCGGGGTCCATGTGATCTGGCCATTTAGCCCTTGGTGTGAAAAAAGTGCCGCGCAGATGTAAAACAACCCAACCCAGATTTGAAACAGTAACGGTTTTTAAAAATATTGGAAAGTTTTTGATAGTAGCTGAAAGTATATACAGTATTTATTTTACTTTTAGGGAGTAATGATGTTAATCTAAATGGTGATGGGAGCGGGGGTGGCTCAGTCGGTAGCGCGCCAGGTTCGTAATCTGTAGTTCCCAGGTTCGAGTCCCAGCTGGGTCAGCGTTGAGATTTATCTCCGCAAAATTCCCCGCCCTGCCCACGGTCAGTAGGGGACACCGATGGGCTTGGAAAGGCCGCCGTCCGTCGGATGGGACGTTAAGCCGTGGCCCCGTGTGCGGGAGAGCCATACCCTGTGCACGTTAAAGAACACGCTGGATGGCCTTGACGGGAGGCTACCATCTGTCTCCCAACAGCTGTTCCAGTGGGTCCCCTCCCCCAACCTTCTCTGAGCCTTCGGGGTCCATGTGACCTGGCCATTTAGCCCATTGTGTGCAAAAAAGTGCCGCTCAGAGGTAAAACAACCAACCAACCAATCTAAATGGTGGTTATTCAAGAGACATGGCAATCAAACCGAAGAGGCAATATGTTAGTCAAGCAAGCTACTGGCTGGCTTTAATTTCTTCATAGGAAGAGTTCATCATCTGATGGGTGATCATCTGCGTGGTGATCTTAATGTATATGATGAAGTTTATTTCCATTGGTGAAAAGAAGCCAAAAGGAAAATCAAATAGAGTTTAGTGATAACACAGTGTAATTAAAAGAATTGGTAGGATGAATCTTGATAACTTATAGGCATTTCAACAAAGAAACTTTCGCTGCTTGTCAAATTTTTAAGTTAATGTTCCATTTGTGCTTTGAGTAGATATTGAAATAATTTTAGTACAAATATTTGAAGAATAATAAAGAAATGCAAAACGCTTTTTTATGGTTTAACTTCAAACTCATGAAGAGAAGATTTTGTATTAGTTGAATTTGTTTTATATATTGTTACGACAGATGAACGTTTGACACTCGAGATATGAACACAATGAACTCGTGATATGATGTATCGTTTGGAATCTCGTGTGCTTCAGCGTGCGAATTACATCAACAACGAGTTGGAACCCTGATTTGACTAAAAGGATATTCAGTTGTGAGTTCGGTGAATTAAAAAGAAGAACAGAGTTGATTTGGTATTGTGCGCGATTATTTGGTTTGAGTGTTGTTTTATAATTACTATTGTGTGTTTATCTTGAAGGAGATGTTTCTAGTCAGTGTCAAATAGTGAATTCAGTGCATTCAAGAATAGAAGACAGGAGTTATGTTCTTTCTTACAAAGTTGTACTACCACATAATAGAAGGCAGAGGTGATATGAATAAGACATAAGGTCGCAATATAATTTAGAGAAAATATTGGTTTTCTTGTAAACAAAGTAAATTATGTTTTACTAATAATTCATTTATTTAACCTGTTGTTGCTAAGTAGAGATTTGTTTGATAATGTGCTTACTACTCAATTAAGATAGTTCGACTCTTACGACTTGTTAATTTGAATGTCGTGTTAAGGATATTGCAATGTTCTGTTCTATTAACATTTGTCAATAGAAGATAGTGAATAATTAGTCATAAGCATGTTTAGTTCAATATTTAAATTTCCATACTTCTTGTATAAATAATTATTTAGTACTACTATATATTGTTTTGAACTCACGCTCAGTGCTCATCTGTTTAAATTCGTATCAATATTTATAATTTTTGTTGCTAAGCATTCTTTGAATTCACGCTCAATTTTCTGTTAAAAATTTATAACAATATACTAAAATTTATGTTACAGTTTTCTACTGAAATTTATCGTAGCGAAGGAACCCATTTCAAGTAATTTAATGAAACATTTTTTAATTTATAATCATGAACGAACTTCTGAAGATTTGGTAATACATGAAATGGTTTTCAGTAACGTGTTGCTTGGCTCTAGAATCTTGATACTTTCGACACTTTTCAGCATTTTAAGACACTTCGAGTATATTATTCGCTTCTTTTGAAGTATATCAAAACGAAAGTTTCAGGGACTAAAAGGATATTCAGTTGTGAGTAATTGAGTTGTAAGTAAAAATAATATACTATAATACCTATAAAAATATAATATAATAAAGTATAATACCTGTAAAAAAAACTCCTTAATTTGTATATATATTAATGTTGCAATATTTCCTTTTAAATTCGAACGAACCTTATACTCTTGCTATAATATTCGGGTTAAGCGTTCTTCTTTTCGCTGTAGTAGATTGGATTGGATTGTTTTACCTCTGAGCGGCACTTTTTTGCACACCATGGGCTAAATGGCCAGGTCACAAGGACCCCGAAGGCTCAGAGAAAGTTGGGGGAGGGGACCCACTGGAACAGCTGTTGGGAGACAGATGGTAGCCTCCTGTCAAGGCCATCCAGCGTGTTCTTTAACGTGCGCAGGGTATGGCTCTCCCGCACACGGGGCCACGGCTTAACGTCCCATCCGACGGACGGCGGACTTTTCAAGCCCATCGGTGTCCCCTACTGACCGTGGGCAGGGCGGGGAAATTTTGCGGAGATAAATCTCAACGCTGAAACAGCTGGGACTCGAACCTGGGAAATTCGCTGTAGTAGTAACGCGGGAACCTATTATATGTGAGATGTTTTACCTCTGGTCTGTAAATTGTAGCTAGGTATTCACTGGAAGGAGAACTATGCACCAATCCCTTGTGATGATTCACAGACACTGCCAGGTCTACCACCTAAAGTTCGACCACGCCTTCTCGTTAGTATTCCGTTAGTACCTTTCAAAAGAAATACTCTCTTGTGGAAGGGAACGAAAAAGGAGAGCTGCCATAATCAGTGTGGCCTACTGATCTGGACTACTATGGGTACTTTCATTTTTTTTTCTACCCTGCTGAGGAATCCTGGTGCTGAACACATATACCAACCTGAATGGAAAAATTGCTCTGAGTTAATATGGATAATGAATTTTCTGCACTGGTGGGCTTATGTTGAGGTAAAAATCTCCAGCTGTATTTCTGTTCGTTTGTGGATTGACTGCCCCAAGTTAATAGATACACAAATATATGTTTTGTTAGCTGGGGGATAATCATGATCAGAAGCCATCACAAGTATCTGAACTCTTTATTCTACGGGTATCGTCAAATATACATTGGAGGAAGTCCTACAAGTGTAGATTGCTTCAGACTTTAGTAGTGGTGGAGTTAGGTCTTTCCCCCATGCCAGCGATCAGGGGACTGTTTGATATTGTCGGTTACTTCCTCTCTCAATAAAGATTGTTTCTTTGAAAATTACACTAACAATTTCTCTCTACAGGTATTTGGAATGTGAGGACTCTGGCCAGAGATTGATGTTCTCACACAAGAATTCCACAGTTGTAACCTAGATATTCTCTGCTTGCAAGAGACCAGATTGACAGGTAAAGGTCATATACTCAAAACTATTCTTAAATTTCTGTTCTCAGGCGCATCTCCAAGGCCTAGGTTTGGCAGGCCAGTGATGCTCTGCTAGGATATGACTGCATCAATGCAGGATTTCTTACAGCTAAATTTAAAACAAGCATTAAAATCTTGAATGTTATCCGTTGTTATGGCCCGGTAGAGAACTCCGATGAGGACGAGAAATATAGGCTTTATGGACAACTTAAGGATATTTTAAATTACGTTAAAGAAAGAAGAAAGGAGAAATTACCCTTCTTCTAGGCGACTTCAAGGCTGAAGTTGGTACTGACTGACTTTTGGGAGGGATGATAGGTCCCTTTGATATTGGTAGCTGCAATGGCAATGGGCAACGTCTCCTACAGGTTAGTAAATTTAATGGTTTGAGAATAACTAACACTTATTACAAACACCGCGACATACATAAGTACACATGGGTTTCACCCGATGGGCTGCATAAGAATATGATTGATTATATCTTAATTAACAGCAAAGGGCTAGTTTTGTTAGGAACACTAGGTCATGCAGGAAATATGAAATTGGATTTGAATATTTCTTTCTTAAATGAGTTTTTTAAATTAAGCTTAAGAGGGCTAAATGGTCAGGTCACAAGCCTCCGAAGGCTCAGAGATGGTTGGGAGGAAGGGAACCACTGGACAGCAGTTGGAAAGCAGATGATAGCCTCCTGTCAAACCATCCAGCATATTCTTTAATTTTCACAGGGTATGGCTCTCCTGAACACGTGGTCACGGCTTAACGTCCCATCCATTGGACGACGGCCCTTCAAAGACCATTGGTGTTCTCTACTGACCGAGGTCAGGGCGGGGAGTTTTGCGGAAATAAATCTCATTAATGTTTTGTGTGTAAGGAATGTCATGACTAGGTGTGCTGAGCATTTCAGTGATGTTCTGAACAGTGTAGTTAGTTCTACTCCCATTGTTAAAATGATGATAGATGCATTACTATCCTTAATATTTGCCCTATATCACAGTCTGGTTATCCACAGTTTGGCTATTCCTAAACTTAAACGATATAAAACCCCAGGGGTGGAAGAAATTACTATTGCACTGCTTAGAACTCTGAATGTTTCCGTAATCACATGGCTGACTAAAACTTTAAATACTTTTTTTATGATAAAGGCATTGTTACTAAGGATTTTCAAAACCTTCTTGTGATAACTATATTCTTTCTGTTCCGGGTAAAAGTCTTTACATGATTGTGCTTAATAGAATTCAGTATCTAGTTGATGGACAATTGCGTGATGAGCAGTGGGGATTCAGAAGTAGTAGGGGATGTATTGATCAGATTTTATCATTTACCAAGATTCTTGAGAAATGTTTAGAGTTTCAGAAATCTGTGGTTACTAGCTTTGTTGATTTCAAAAAGGCTTTTGACTCTATTGATCGTCATAATCTGTGGTTGATTGTGAGATCGTATGGCACACAAGACAAATTAGTTAACATAATGAAGGCTCTCTATAATAACACTGAATCATGTGTGAGAGTTGGTAAATCTTGCCGCAATTGGTTTAGCATTGCTTCTGGTGTTCGACAAGGGTGCATTTTGTCTCCTTTCCACTTTAATTTTATTATTGATTATGGTATGCGGAATTCACTGTAAGCAAAAGATTTTAGCCTTAAATGGTCTGGAGATACGAAAATTTCTGATTTAGATTATGCTGATGATTTAGCCCTTTTAGCAAATGATGTTAATGGGATGAACTATGTCATTCGAACTGTTGATGAGACTGGTAGTAGAGTTGGTTTGGTTATAAACAGAGAGGAAACTAAAGTGATGAAAATTGGTCAGGCAGACTGTGATTCAATTAATCTGAATGGTTACAGTTTTGAGCAGGTGTCAGTTTTATTATCTTGGGAGCTATGTAACAGATACTGGTGATGTGCAGCATGAGATTAACAGACGAATAGGGATTGCTGCCGGGAATTTTAAGAATCTGTGGAGAATGTGGAGAAATAGGCTTATACACCTAAAGATTAAAATTAGACTGTAAAATAGTTTGGCTCTTTCTATGGTTAGTTATGGTAGTGAAACTTGGATGCTTTGTAAACAAGACAACAGGAAACTTGATACATTTGATTATGGATGCTTACGCAGTATCTTGAGCATTAGGTGGTTCAACATTGTAAGTAATGATGAGGTTAGGCAAAGGACCCCTTTAAGCAACACATTGTACAGAGAGAGATTCCGCTGGTTTGGCCATGTTGCCCGTATGGATAATTATAGATTAGCGAATAGTGTCCCCTCAGAAAGAGTGAGAGTCCTAAGATGTGGTGGGCACATCCTAGGACTCCCACTCTTTCCCAACAGCCTTGCCAAATTGGACCTTGTTAGCCAAACAGGACCTTGTTAGAATTCGTATGCAGTGGCCAGATAGAGCAGATGTAGCTCAGGATACATATTCTTGGAGAACTAAATATTACGGACCTCCGTAGTCCACGGCTGTTTGAGGATAGTGATGATGATAAGATTCTTTACCTCTGAGCGGCAAGTTTTTCACACAATGAAATAAATGGCCAGTCATAAGGATTCAAGGCCTCATAGAATGATGCGGAAGGAAGTCCACTGGACACTCAGAGAAGGTTGGGGAACTGAACCTACGGCTTAACATTCGATTCGACAGACAGCAGTCTTTCCAAGCTAAGCTCAAAGTGTTTCCTTTCTTAGGGCAGAATGGGAGTAGCGTAGAAAATTCGAAATAAAAACCTGACACACTACCGACTGAGCAAATCCTCTCCCATCATGTTAGAGGAGATAGTTCTTGCCACGGTACTATTCTGTAAATGACCATGCTATTAAATTGTCTCTATGAGTACAAACTGATAATTAATGGTAATTATTTAATACGAGTATTAATAGTCTATATGACTAAAATATCTAGAAAAGAATTATTGTAACCTACCTAACTTCTGATTAGTTAAAACATAGCGGTTATATTTCATGTGCTGTGTACAGGATGGTGTTTCATTTTCTACAAATTGGAGTAGATTACAATAACATAGCATTTTCATATTAACACTCGAATATAAAGCAATTATTTATACTTTTAAATACACAAAACTGCTAAAATTATTATTTTTGTTTTTACGTATTCAAATCTAAATTCACTTTAATTTTTTTTCCCGAAAGGAAAAAATGACTAGTTTTGTTTTGAAAATTAATGAGAAGAATTTACACCAGCCGCACTTTTTAATAAAAAGTCTGTATCAGACATTGCAGATATTTTTGGATTTGTAAAATGAAAGAAAAAGAACCAAAGCACGTGATTATATAAGGTGAATTCAGGAAACAAATACGATTAAAGTTTTGCTTCGTGTTTTTTAACAAATGTCAATCATGCGAATTTTTTTCAGTCTTAACCGTTTGCATTCTTTTTTTATATTTCATTACAGGCGTCTGCATTGTGTAATCTGCTTAGCAAACTGCTTAATGCGAAACCCTCCCAGACTCTGCCACTCAAGAGGCATTCCCAAGAGCGAATAATAATCATTCTTAGTAGAGGAAAGCAAACGGAAAATTCCTTGAATACTTACAGAGATAACACGTAAAATTTTTCACAATATTTTTAAAACAAAATTTTTAGCATTTTGTCTTTAAATTGGTTGTTAAAATAAGAACATCTAAATCGTAGAATACGTTTCTATGCAATGAAAAAAATTAATCGCTTCAGAAATATTACTAATAAAACTAACAGTATTGTTTAAATAAACATATTTGAATTTTCACCGCCATACTACTGTATTAGTAATGTTATGTTTTTAGAAGATGGTATGCAAAAGCTACTAGTCATGATGAGTCTTAATAAATGTTAAATACACGTATAGTAATAAAACGTAGTTTCATCATTAATGCATTGCTACAAATGATTATATTTTTTGGCGTTCTTGACTTTACTTATTTTATTTTATTTTTTGATTTGCTAGATATAGAGCAGAAAGGAATCCTTCAAGGTACCCCTATTCTGTACAGTAGAAGGAAGAAGAAAAAATAATAGGCCTTTGTAAATTATGCCTCCCCATTCCTTTCCGAAGCAAACCCGGAGTGGAATCAATCCACTACAACATTATCCCTCTTTCTTTAGGAGAGAAGGGGACCATAATTTGAAGAAATTTATGACACTTCTCCTGTCAAATTCTTTCCTTTCACATATGTATAACTTTATAGAATCTAGACACGTTAAAGGGTGGTAGGGATAGGGATACATAGAAGTGGACAATGACATTCTATTCGTCCCAAGCTTCTATTTGATATGGAGTATAACTCGATAGCATTGATCTAAAATAAATTATATCCCTGTTTTGTGTGTGTGAATAGGGGAGTAGTATAGCGGGGCATACCATATTTTATGGTTCCTATGATATTTCCCTGACAACAAACTTTCATTTGACATGTAACATGACAAAAGCGATCAAAAATGTTTTCCCCTCTCTTTTGGGAAAGGAATGAAGGGGATCATGATTTGCGGATATCTTTGGCAATTTCTCGAACAAGCTTTTGCTTGGCATATAATTCGATAAGATCTATCCACGTACAATTGTGTTTCTCTTTTGATGTAATATAATGTGATGTGACAAAAAGCAATAGGCAGATGCATAAAAAGATAATTCCTATTCACTAAAGAGTAAGGAGTTTAGGGAAGTTGTGCAACGTATAGATGGCCCTTCTTTTCGGAAAAACAAAAGCATCTGTTTTTCAAAAATTTTGTCTTGCTATTGTAAAACTTCATTCCACGACTAAATTCTTAGGGAACAAGGGATTCCAAGATTTCAGAGATGATATAATAATAAATATAATAATATATATAATAATAAATATAATAATATATAGAATAATAAATATAATAATATAATAATATATAATAATAAATATAATAATTTAATAATATATATTAAAAAATATAATAAAATATAATAATATATAATATAATAATAAATATAATAATATATAATAATATGTAATATAATATTAAAAGCTTCACGAAGAACGGAGATAACCTGTAAGCTTTTGTCTTGTGTTGGTTTCTAGTTAACATACGGGTTATTACAGGTCAAGTGAGCCAGTATTACTTAACTTTTGAACTATGATCTCTGAATTTGCATGGAATTTTGTATAGCTACGGTACTATCATATATAGTTAAAGATCCTAAATTTTAAAATTTTACGCCATTTAGTTTTTGCTATACAGAGACTTGATATCGAGAGAATTTTGCAATATTGGTTATCGGTAAGATAATCATATTATTGCTAATAACTTGAGTGAGAAGCGAGAAAAAAAGATAATAAAATACTGTTGTCTTCCCTTTATAATGAGCTTTAAAATGATATAATCACATAACTGCTTTCTGATAAGGTAAACGTTCAACTTCATTATTTGAAAAATGCCACCTTAAATTTCTAAAAAACACATAATTTAAAATTTTGAAAAAACAAAATAAAAACAATCATATCCATTCTTTCATATCTCAAGAATATTTATACGAATTTTGAACTTGGGATCTAGGTGGGATCATATTTAATAGATTTTTAATTGCACTGGTGTCTTTGAAAAGCCTTTCCAATAATTAGGTTTATTACTGTAAATATTAATGAATCTAAATACAGAACTAATGATTAAAATAAAATGGCTTGTAGTGCGCACTTCAGTTACATTACTGCCTGATAAGTTACATAAATAGAAATTCTAAGTAATAAATACATGCAAATAATAAATATATAGCTAGACGCCTCTGGCGCATACGATCATCTGATTTTCAAAGCGAAAGAAGTTCTTCCTTTACCTATTGTTTCATTCCTTAAAAGTTTTAATTTGAGCCAGCGGATGATGGGGGAAATGCAAAGAGCATTTTATTAGTAATTGTAAAACATAAAAGTATTAGTCTTTTATTTCTTAAATCTAAAAAGTTGCATATCCCACACCTCTCTCAGAAAAGTGTGTAGATTTCTACTGTCAGTGGAATATCTCTTAAAAACTACCTCTAATTTTTCAAATTTATGTTTTATATATTTATGTTTTTTGTAAAACTCGATAATAATGCTGACATTTCATCATATCAGCTATCTGTAATATACACCGGTTTCCTAAATTATGGAAAACCTTTATGTTAAGTTAACGGAAATCTAACATCAAAGTTCTATAACTTCTAAAATAAGGATTTTTTGCTGTGAAAAATGTGATTGCAGGTAAAGATCTAAACCATATAAATCAATATCTCGATTTTCAACAATATTCGTTCAGTACTTCATGAGTTATGGAAGTTTCAATATTTAACAAGAGCAATGCCAGTTTTAAGAAACTTATGCAAAACTAAAGAATAATGAAAGAATTCTTTTCACAAAGTTCTAAAATAAAAACTTACTTTATTGAACACTTTGATACAATACTTATTATTAAACTTTCAGATTCATTAACTTCTGAGTCAATTTTTGTGACTGGCGTTCTTAACGCTAAATATTCAAACTTCCATAACTCATTCAATACTGAATGAATATTGTTGAAAATTAACATATTGATTTATTTGATTGAGACCTTTATCTGCAATCACATTAAAAAAAATACATATTTTAAAAGTTATAGAGCTTTGGCGTTAGCTTCCCATTGACTTAATATAGGGATTTTCCTTAATTTATGGAAACCAGTGTATAAATTAAAACTACTAAGTAGTTGAAAAATGGGAATTTATAATATTTCATTAGTACGAATCAAATTAAAAAAGAGTTTTCTAATTATCATTTCAATAGTTTGCAATGGAAACTTCATAACGTTCACATTCCACCATCAAAATTTCATATTTCTGCATTAATACATCGTTGCAACATTCGTTTTAAATTTTGAAATTTTCAAACTTTTTCGCCGTTAGAGGACGCAATTATAGTGTTCGAAAGATTCCGAAAGGGCGAATCATAATATTTTATCACTTCCTATCTAACCCTAAAAAATATTTTTCCATTTATCTCTAAATACAAAGAGTTATCTGCTAAAGCAAAAAAAAGGTCTCCCCCCCCCCTGGGTCTATTAGGTCAATTTATTGTTGCCAGTGAAAACATCATGGCATTCAAATTCCACCACCAAAATTTCAAATTTCTATTATAAATATATTGTTTGCAATATTCGTTTGATATTTTGGAATTTTCAAGTTTTTTCACCGCAATAGGTCATAATTATAGCTTTAGGGAGATTCAGAAAGTGCATATCGTAATGTTTCATTAATACCTATCCAACACAAGAAGAATTTTTAATTTATCTCTGTAAACAAAAAAAAGTTTGATGTTTACAGACGGACAGACAACAAAGCGAAACTATTAATATCGTTTTCTTTGAAAACGAGATATTAATGACTAAAGGTAAAAATAAATAGTGTAAACATGCATGTGTTGTTGAGAAATTGAAAGTCAAAAATTTGAGACAATGATTTTGAGATTTTACCTTGTCAAAATTTAATGCAAATCAGAAGCACTAAGGTTTTTCTGTTGGACCACGTGGCATGGAATGGCTCACACAAACATTTTCATAAGGACAAGCCCATTGGCACGGTAGTTAGGTTCTACACCAGTTAGAGCTTATTGTAGGAGACAGAAGTCTCTCGTCAGTGCCATCCATCTAGTTTTTAATGGGTAATCACAAATTAACTTCCCATCCAATGGACGATGGCTTTTTCGAGACTTCCAGTATCTCCTTTCTTATAGAGAGTAGTGAAGGCATAGCGAGAAAATCTCAACCCAACTCTAGATTGGATTAGAACTTGGGATGATCATCAGAACGAGATTTAGCGCGGTACCAACTGAATGAACCACAGCTCCATTTAAATTGGCAAACTGTAAGAGCATCATACTCATTATTTGATACTAGTTTTGGTAGAAGTGTCGTTTTAATTTCTCTTTTCAAAACTCTTTAATGCGATTACATTAATTCAGGAACGATCACTTCCGCAGATGCTAAAAAACACATAATATTTAATTTCTTCTTTTAGATGCCAATCGCACTTAGTCTCTCTCTTTCCCAACATTTAATCTTTCTAAATAAAGTAGCTTTTTATAGATTATTATTTCGCAAATAATTGCATAAATATTCCTATTATTAAAATGCAAAATTTCGTAGTTCAAATTAGAATTTATTTATTTACACAAGTTTATTGCAAAATGCAACGGAATATAAGGATGGTAAACGAATGGGTGAGTTACATAAGCCCTTCAACCTATTGTGAACCGTTGAATTTATAGTGACTCTTTCCCAGACACAAACACAAGTATCGAAAAATGACAGCGAAAGAGACAAGAGGAAAGGCACCATGGTTCTTTTCGTTAATTTATTAAACCGTGTGCGACCACATCCCGACAAAGACGGAGTGGCCTCTTGTTCAGCAGGCTACATTACCCAGATGACGGTTCTTGAGATAAGACACGAGGACGACGAAGTCAATATGACTTATCGATTTCTTAGCATAATGGCCACGGCGGAAAGTTTGTTACTAAGTATCGACAGAAAAATGTGGATACACCAAAATCAGTTTCTGCAGAACTTTTTTTCATGTTTGTTTCTTTACTTCTGATTCTATTTTTTTCCTCTTTTCTTTTTCCAAACGAGGGAAATAACTTATTTCAAGGGAAACTTAATATCGTGTTATTTAGTGAATATGGTTCAGTTTTTGATTACATACTGGTAGAGAACAAATGGTAAGTCTATGATGGATGTTGAGATAGATGATTAAAGAGAGAGAGACAAGAAAAATAGATAAAAGAGAGAGAGACAAGAAAAATAGATAAAAGAGATATATTTTATTCGGTCTTACTGTAATTTTTTTTTTTACTTTCACCAGTATTACATTCATTCAACTTATTTTTATCGTTATTTTTCTACAGGGGAAAATTTTAATTTCATAATTTTCTTCCAAAACCCAATTGAACTGAATTAAAATTTAAATTCTACTCACAATATGAGAATCGCTATCGGCGAACACAAAATTACGCTTCGGAAAGTACTGTCATGCCCACGTAATTTTATCACGTGGACAAGACTTTATGAAGGGAGGACTGTCAGCCGACATCGCCTTTCCATTGTAATAGTGACATTCTCGACCGACCTCCATATTGTGACATTTTTCCGCTGAGGAAAGCCTTCGCCACTGGCATGGAACATTCGCGACGGATCCGTTGGTCCCCTCAGGTATCAGAGCTGAGGCTACGTGACCCGGCGCAAACAACATGAAAACACCATATGGGTGCATATATCGCACCTCGGCCAGCCCGACCAATGGACCTCGTCCACGCCGGGTCAGCGAGATGACCTCCCCAAGGGGGGCCAGCAAAAAGGAACAACGGAGAAATTTCAAAAAACGAACCGTCTCTTCTTCTCGTCTGGGCTGTGTGATCGACAGCAATGATCCTCTCCAGCGAGCCGAGCAGAATCCCAAGATGCGCAATGAATGTTCGGAGGAAGTGTCAGGGAGCCCGTGTTCCCAGCGACTTGAGGCGGACGGCCCAGCGGTGTCTTCCCGAGGGACTTCTGACTTGATAAGGTAGGGGGAACATTTTTGGCTAGGATCTGGTTTCGCTTTTCCACACGAATGTGTTTCTGTGAACTGCTGTCACGTTGCCCCGAACTGGGACCATAAACTGTTAAAGACTGTTCACCTTTAAAAAGCGAGTGGATCGCTTTTTCATGAACTCGGATAAACATTTTAGCCTCCACCACTACAAAGGTTACCCTTGATTGAAATGGGCCGTTTATTTGAAAATTGTCCCAAAAGTGGGAATAGTTGTATCTGTAAAATGTCTGAAAGTAATTTTGTTAATAAATGTTGTGTTTTATTTGTTAATTACAAATTATCTTAGTTTCATTATGGTAAATGTCTGTATTCTTAATGTTGGGTCCGGTAACTGCCTAGATTTGGCAGCAAGTAAACTAATCAGGGCCTAAGTGCGTGTGCCGCCCTAAATATACACAGGAGTGGTCACCACAGTACTTCAGATAAACTCGTTAAAAGTGTATTGAAAACACTAAACGTTTTTAAAATTAATAAATGCCTTTCAAATATTTAAATCTGATACTATGAGGTGGAGGAATTTCTTTAAAATCTAACTACATGAACATTTAATTTTATTTATTTCTTCATTAACATGTACGTATAGTTTCTCATATCACTAATCTAATGCAGTGGTCCCTAATGGGCGCCTTTTAGAAATTTATGGGGACGTCTTTCCTTTTTTAGTTTTACTGAGGAAATAAATTAATTGGAAAATAGAATACTCAGATTAGCATAGCATAATTTATTTCAACAGAAAAAACTTTGAAAATTAGGGATCAAAATGCTCCTAAATTTGTATACCACGGTAAATATTTTTTCAACAAGTTTTAAACTGGAAAAAATATTTTATTTACATGAAGAGGTAATTATAAAAGTAATGCCTGGTAAATGGGGGCGTTTGGCCTAAACAGGTTGGCAAGCACAGCTGTAATATATTATACCTAGACCTATTATACTAGAACTTATCAATTACATATATGTTATCTATACATACAAAGAAATATGGTTAACCTAAAATGTATACCAAGTATAATGCAATTGTTTGCTCACATCACCTCAGGAAGTACAGTCGCTCAAAAAAGTATCCGAACGCTATGGTTGATTACAGAATTCAGAAAAAATATCTGGGAACAATTTTTTTAGAAATTAGTGATCTGGCAACCTTCGTGTCACGTGACACGAGGTTGTCAGATCACTCATTTCTAAAAAAATCGTTGCCAGATATTTTTTCTGAATTCTGTAATCACCCACAGTGTTCGGATACTTTTTTGAGCGACTGTACATTGCTCATTTCGAAGGATTTCAGAAAGGAATTCCGGACGCTACGATTCAAAGTGTGGATCACTAATTTAAGACGTTTTCGCTTCATTCAACATTTGCATTGCCCAAGAAGGTTCAGATAAGACGGAGCATTAGCAGACTCCCCGCATCTTTCGTAACCTCATGAAATACGCTCTTGAGGTTCCAGAAAAGAATAACCATTACTTTTATCTGTTGAAAGCACATTTTAGAGATTGCTTCGGCGTTGATTAACTTCTGTGATTTATAATGAACGTTTGAATTCGAATCTAAAACAGTGAATCTGCGTTTTATTCCCTGTAATGAACCTACTTAATATGTAACCTTTTTATTTGTATCAGTGTGGGGGGTATTAGTCTCATGAGTGACGTCTTGTGGGTCAGGTTTCAAATCCTTCGAAAGCAATCTGTCTGGCAGACTCTTTTTTAAGTGATCGTGCAGTGGTGCGGCAGAAACGTCTGAGAATTCGCTAGTTCGAATAATGGGAATTTGAGTTACGCCTTATTAACTTTGATCGCATTATAAATAAGAATGGTAACTTTCGTTTGTCGCGATGTTCAAGACTCTACATCCTTTCATGATTTTATTGCTTTAATTGTGGGCTACTTGGAGAGAAAAGTACTTCTTAAAGGACACACGCAGGATTTATTTAGTTCCTTCTTTTGTAGAAAATGTTTAGGCAAAAAAGTGAATAGCTGTACCATCCTAGTATTATTGTTTCATTCACGTTAAATAAAGTAATAAATAAATTCAAATTGTTTCTTACTTTATCCTTTCTTTACCTAGAGTTTCATTATCTGTTGAATACTGGAAAACGTTTACTCTATTAGTTCATCTAATATTTAGGAAAAATTTTGAATTTGAATATTGAGTTACTAAATGCTTGTACTCTATGGGAACAGTTCCAATATTTTTTTCTTTTCGCTGACCACCAAATACTTAGCATATTTTGTTACCAATGCTGTAAATATAAACTTACAAAACATCGTTTCGATAGAAAAAACCTTTTCATAAAGATATATAACTAAAATGGGTAATACAGAAATATTATTTATTTTCTTTTACATATCATGCTACAGCATTGTACAAATTCATGTATGAATGAATGCGGGCATTGAACAAAGGCCACCTTGATACACCATGCCTGGACAGTCTTGAGTAAAAGGAGGGAAGAAAGCAGGGATATTAATTATGCATAAAGATTCAAATAATGCAATTTGTTTAAAATTTAAGTTAAAGCTACTTTAAATCAATTAAAAATTATTTATTCACAAGGATTTTATTAAAATAATTGAGAATATATTAAGATTAATTACCATATTTTTTAAAAAATAACTATCAGTTGAATTTTTAGAAATTGAACTATAATAAAAACTGCTATTTTTTTAAATAGATTTTCTGTTATTGCAATGTCCAGGTCTGTTTTATTGATGTAGCCTTTAATTAACTTACCTATCACTGGCAGGAACTTTGCATATTAGTAGCGATGCGGATACCATAATTTGAAAACCGCTTTTCTATAATTTTACTGCAGATTATGTAGCTTATTTATTTGTTTATTTATTCGCTTATTAAATATATTATTTTATTGAAATTTAGCATTATCTTAATTATAATATTAAATATACATAATTTGAATTTTGTTAATTAATTTTGGCTTAATGATACAAAAAAAAATATTACAATTTGAAACTATAATCAGTAATGTTAATGAACAGATTCTTGTAAAATTTCCAGAAATAATGTAATGAATGAAATTAAAAGACATTTAATTAAATCAAAATGATTGGATTACAGTGTTATAGGACAGATGTATAAAGGAAAGTGAATTATTTTCTTTCTAAATTGAGATTATGCATCATTTCATTATTGCTGAAATATTACTGGCTTCAACCGGCCAAAACTTTGGCGCGAAACGAATTTCTCTTTCCGCTCTCCATTCATAACTTTCCAAATTACAGCTGAGAAACCATGGTAACGCCAGTGTTATTTTTTTAATTAATTAATGGTATTTTGGGTGAAGAATGTGGGGGAACCTTTGATTTGTTCAAGCTATGATAAAAGGAAGCTGCTTAACGAATTTAGTGGTCCTGGCTTTGATTGTTTTAGAGTTCGCTTGTTTTTATCAGGAGAGGAAAAATGTTTGAAGGGCAAATCAAACATAGATGAAAACCTACCCCTCCCAGATTAGAGTCACTACGAAAAATTCGGTTACGATATCTTAGGAGGTCTCTAAATGTATAAAGAGACAGACAAATTTCAAAATATATTCAATTATTTTTATGACTAAATAGCTTACTAACATATTACACACACTTTTATTTCTTTTTATTACGCTTAGAAACGTCTGTAACAATGAAACGATGAGTAATTTTACTATAGTAAATCTGGTGAAAGCATGACTCATTCTTCTCTTATTTTAATGCTTCAGATAAAGATTAATCAAATAAAAATTTGATTATATTGTAGTTCAATGTATGTAAGGAGTGATTCTTTAGTTAAATAATCTGAATTTTAGCATTAATTCATTGTGGAAAAAGATAATTTGAATTTAAAAATTTGAAATAAAACGGCTAGTACAATAAAAGTCAAACCATACAATGTATGCAAAATGAAACAAAAACGACACTAGAATACGTTAAGTCGTATCGCGTTCGCCGATATATTAGTTATTAATATTTTTTTATTATAGAAATCTATAGGAGAATGAAAATAAAATATTGGCATGCTAGCATTATATTGAATTAATGTAATTTTTTCTAAAAACGTTAATATGTTAGAACAGTAATACATCACTTGTCCCACTGCATTACCTTTATATCGTTATTGAGAAAATGGGATGGACTGCTACACCAACATCATTGTATCTTAAAATTAGATGTTACTGTTTGGCGAGAAAATATGGAAATTCTGAAACAGCAACATTCTACAGAGGAGTTAGGTCTGAAATTTTCGATCATGGAAGATGAAATATTCCGAAACATAGAGTAAACTTTCGATTATTCGACATTTTATTTAGTTCGCTCTAGCAGCATATTCCAAAGCACTCATTTCAAATCACCTCTTTTGTTTAACGGCACATTGTCGGCACTATCCGGTATCTCCAAGAGCAGCCAATACGGCAAACATTGTTGCTTATAATTTGTGTGAATAAAAAAATAATACCTCCTCAAGCAACTGCTTGCCACAGAAGTCTGACAGGAGCTTATAAGTTTAATACGCCATAGTAGAAGGATCTGTGAGGATGAAGGGTCCTCAGCAGATTTTTTGCCAACTTGCACGCAGTGTTCCCAGGTGGTCACCCTCCCAAAGTACTAACCGCGCCCAAAGCTGCTTAACCGCGGTGATCGGACGAGAACCGGTGTTTTCAACTTGGTACTGCCGTTGGCTATGTTATGTAAATATGTACAGTAAAGAGTGTAATTGTATATTGCAGAAAATCTTAGTTGTGCCAAATTGTTATAAGCAATGTATAATTTATGTCAAAAGTATTATTGCCCTAATGTTCTCAACAACTCACTGTAATGATTTACAGATATTTCGTTTCGTGAATACTTCTTACACGGCTACAGATATTGGTAAGTATCATTTTCCACAATTTATTTCGTTTCTTACTATTGATTTTATTATTTCCATGATACTAAACATTAAAACTCTTTGCCTCGAAGCAGTTCTCTATCTAACGGTACATCCCAATCCACATGCGTGCTGGATAATCGAGAGTTTACTGTAGTTAAATAGGTACTAACAAAATCTTAAGATTCAGATTTTTGAAATTTAAAATAGTTTTAATTTCCCTTATTAAAGGGAAAGATTATTAAAGGAAAAATTATTAAAGGGAAAATTTCCCTTATTAAAAAAAAATTTTAAAAATATTTAAAAAATGACAAGCGTCAAACGAATATTGTAAACGATCTATTCACGTTTGAAATTTAGAGCGTGCTTCTAAGTAATTTACTTCTAAGTAAGCTTCTAAGTAAGCTTCAAGTGATTTACCCTTACCCCAAGGAGAAGAGGGATAATGCAACTTTTGCTTTAAGATATAAATAAAATATTATTTTTGGGTTGGATCGCTAATAAAAAATATTATTTTCTTTCTCAGAATCATCCGTTCTCCACTCAGATTCCCACCAATACAGAGAATTAAAATCAGAAACTGATAAGCTTCAATCAATAATAAATACATATATTACCTGTTGATATAGAATTCCATCAATACTTACGGGGAAGAATTAGTTTTGCCGACACCAGGGTTAGATAGACGTGGGTTCGGGTCCTCCCCCCTCCCCTCTATCCACAAAATTTATTTTTATTATATAAGTATTGACAAATTTCGTTTTCTTTTAAAACGAGCATTCAGTATTCTCCAGAGGCGAGTAATCTATCTAGTTACTTTATTAGAATTCCTATCAGTAAGTTACAATGTCTGTAAACTATCAAAAATTAAAAGACAAGTTCATATTAAAACTATTTCTAATATTTTCCTAACCTTCAGATCCTTTTTCCATTGGTATTTTCAGTGAATAAAGGTTCTGAAAGGTTTTCCTTCGATTGAACAAAAATGACAAATAAAAATTTGGAACGCGTATTTAGTTTTCTAGATATGAATAAAATTTAAATGTACAGTCATTCAGAAAGAAAAGATTATAATTAATAGAATTCATGATGCAACATACATTCATGATACAATATATATTCATGATACAACATGATAAATTCATTAAAACTCAGTAAAACTCATGGTAAGACGGCAATTCAGCGACAACTAATTAACAAAATTACCCTAAGGTTTAATTTCACGAAACTGATGCGATTGGATTATTCAATTCGAATCACCTTTGAGTAAATATCGCTAAAAAAAGTCAATCTTATTTAAATAAGTTCCTACTTCTAATGTTTACAGAATTCACAGTGAACTCATTAACTTTGCGTTCCGCCATTTCGCTCATAGTCAAAAATAAATAACGGCTATATGACGTAAAAATAACAACTGAAATCATTTTTAATTGGTTCATAACTGAGTATAATAATTGACAGACATTCGAAGTATACAAGCAGAAATCCTTCCGGCTAATTTCATTGATTTCAAGATCATGTCACCGAATACGAAAAGTCAAATATCAGAGCTGAGGATTTGTGCTTTTCCCGTCTGAGTCTATAATGTGTTCCATCAATAAACTCCGCTCCTTCTCTCTCTAGGAGAGCTTGAAATCCCAAGCTCCCAAGCAATGCTGACTCGGAGAGGGTGAACCTGGTATTTGCGTCACCAAGAGATCACATGATGACAACTGAGGAGAAAGATACTTCCCCTTAGTGGTAACCACTTGTTTGGCAAAGGCTGTTATTAGGATGAGAGACAACCAGAGTGCACAAGCTTTTTGTTTTTCGTCCTCCTCTTTCTTTTCTTCTTCCCTCCCCAATTCTTCTTTCTCCCACGCAGTTTGTTGATTTCCCAAAGGGCATGTACAGAGACCCCAACGCGTCTTCGTGAGCATCGCAGCATGATAAAGGTAGAAATGCGAGGTATGTGAGCATTTTTACCTTCTATGCGTGTTAAATTTGCGAGAAGAATGATAATATCTAGAAAAATTATTTCCTTCCCCATTTATTTTTAAAATTCTATCTCGTGTTATTCCATTTTTTTCTCGGTTTGTAAAAAAATAAGGATTTTAACCGGATAAACAAAATTATTGCTTTCTTTAGTTTTTATCTCATATTTCAGAAAGAAAGGTGATAATATTTTCACTTTATCATCTATCTGTCCATCTGTAGACTTTCAATTTTTTATTTTTAGAAATAAATTAAAAATTCTTTTTTTAGGTTCGATAAGTATTGACGAAATGTGATTCTCACTTTCGGAGTCTCCCAAAATTTTGAATTGCTCACTCTAACCTTTAAAAAAATTTAATTTGCAAAAATCCAAACGAATATTGCAAACAATTATAAACTTTTGATTTTGACAGGACACATTATAGACTTTTGAACGAATGTGGCACACGATGCATTTATGCTAAAAATCTGAAATTTTGATAGTGGAATGTAAAGGTCACGAGATTTACATTGGCATAAATGAATCGACCCCTTTCCTCCAGGATCGATAGGAAAACGCAACTTCTTTTAAAGAGCTAACAGTTCGTTTTAAAGATATATTAATTTTTATTTTTTGGTTTGGATAGGTATTGACGAATTATTATGATTCGCAATTCCAAATCGGGTAAAAGTTCAATTGCGCCCTCTAACGCAGGAAATTTGAAAATTACAAGCTTTTGAACGAATGTTGCAAGCGATGCATTTATGCTAGAAATTTGAAATTTTTGCGGTGAAATTGTGAAGGTTATGGGGTGACAACAATAAATTTCCCCTTACACCCAAGGTGGTGTGAAATGCAACTATTTTGTTCAAAGAGATAATTGTAGAATTCCTTTCTAGTTATATACGTACTAAAGAAACATGATGATTCATATTTTTCAAATCTTTAGGCAGTTAGATCATTAGAGAGAACTGAATATAGAAAATGCGAGACTTTTAACGAATATTGGAAGTGATCTGTTTATGCCAGAAATTGGAAATTTCGATTTTTGATTGTCAAGAGATATTCCCCTGACAGCAACAAACTGTTCCTTTTTCTTAGAGAGTTGTGAAAAAGCAATTTTTTTTTACATTTTAAGAAATAAAAGAGAAATGCACTCTGTATTGTGCAAGTACGAATAAAATATTGATGTTTGCGTTTTCTCAATCAACCTTTAGTTCGAATCAAAACTTTCAAAGAGTGCAAAAGTCGGTAAATTGAAAACTTCATTCTCCTTGAAAACGAGACTTTATATTCGTCAGAGGCTATATAAGTTCTTGTAATAGTTTATTATTGGCTTAAAATGACGATGTGCAATAATGCAAGACTAATTTCCTGGTAAATTCGTCCAAAGTTAACGATTTTTCTTTTCGGCTTTGTTAAATGAAATCAATGATTTCAAGGAGATTATAAAAGCTTTAGCTTTCTTCAATTTTGTTTTCATAATTGACTAAACAGACGTTCTAAGTTATAGATTCTAAGTAATTCTAAAGTAATGATTTTGTTACATTCAAATTTTTTTAACATTCACTTTTTTCGCTTTTTTTGCAATGATGCTCCTGCATATTCAGATTTTTTGAGTGTGCATTTTTCAAGAGCGTCAAATCAATTTAAGAAACTGAAGCTCAACACTTTCAACAAAGAGATACGCGGAGTTTGACAGTAGGTTGAACTATCTTAGACAACTGCATTGCTGTTACATACACCAGTTGACTCTTTTAGAAACTTTCGAGCAAAACATACTAAACTAATATTAAAGCTGCAAAGCGAATATAGCTGAGTTTAATATCTCTTCGACCAGAGTTTTGAAACATTTATGTAGTTGGGGACCTTTTTTTTTAGTATCTTTTTTTTTTTTGAGACTCAAAAATATAAACACATTGTAAAAATTTTAAAAACGAATTTATTTTTACTGTTAATTTAATCTTACAACTATAACTCATTTATTATAATAACTTGTGTAAGTGTGAACTTTATAGCTTGTTCTTTGCTTTAAAAAATATAACATATTTTTACAAGCTAGATATTCATTAATCATACGGAAAGAAAGAATAAGAAACACATTTTTTACTGAAATCGATTAATTATTATTTCATTATATATTAAATAATATACAGGCCACGCAGGTGACAATTCCCAATTTTTGTTATATTTATTACGTATCGATTATAAATCCGGTGCCACTCTGTCGAATTTTCGCGCATTCTCTTTAAATCAGGCCTACGCAACAACGACCTTCGCGAGCGACATGGCACCTATGGAGCTATTAAACGTTCTCGCTGATGCATCCTTTATTAGTGCTCGCGACAATGATCATAATGCAAAAATACCTACAACGTAATATTTGGCACTAAATGCCATAAATATTTTTTAACTACGGAGTACAAGGAATAATCGATATTTTTTGCTAATTATTAAATCACGAAGTTAACATTTAACATTTCTACAACAATGTTTCAAAATATTTAGAATAATTATTGTAATTTAAATATTTCAGTGTTGCTGTTGGTATCCACTGGAATTAATAAATAATGTTCACGAGATGAACTCGCTCCTTAGAGATGTTGATTATACTGTTAAGGAGGCAGACTTATTTATATACACCTTGATAGGCAAACTGATAAAACTAATTATTTAAAGTGATGAAACTGGTGAGGTGGAAGGGGATATCAGTTTTGAATGGTTGCCTCTTGCACAAGATTTTCACTTCAATTATATTAGTTGACAATTATGACTGCCAAACACCTGCAATGTGCGTTATGTGGTAACACAGAAGAACAAGCATTATTGTTGGAATTTTTGCGAATCTGTGGAAAGTGCGGAAAAAAATAGGCGGACATACCTGTATGCTTACAGGATAGTAATATAGAATAAAAAACAGGCGGGCATACCATTATACCTGTGTTTACAGAATACAGTTGTATCAGTTTTGCCATTTCTAAAGCTCTCTCTATATAGTGAAACTAGGACCGGTTGTAAGCAGAAAGGACAAGAAATTTGATACTTTTTATTTCGGATGTTGATGCAGAATCTACTGCGCTAGATGGTTTGATTATGCAAACAATGATGAACTTAGACGAAGGAATTATGAAGTTGTTTCGTTCAGTATCTGAGGTATGGAGAGATTGTGTTGTACTCGAAATTTTGCAATTCCGAGTTCGACGTAACTATCTGTCGCCATTTTCTTCCAGCCACCCGACCTTTCCCTCAGTAAAAAGGCTGAAAAGACAACTTGAGCCGCCATGTTGAGTGCGACGGACCATCTGAGCCGTTTTGCACACAGCACTCCGTTCAAGAAAAGTGTAAACAAGGCAATAAAGAAAGGAGTTTTCGAAATGCGCAGCAATGGTCACCAAGAGCGGGACAAGGATGACTCAGAATCACGCCAGAAGCTGGGACCTCCAATAAAAATCGGACCACGCCAATGAACTTTGGCCACCGCTGTCACCGATGAACTTGCTGTCCAATGAGAAGTGGCAGCGTTGTCCTTTTTGAAGTGGACAAGCGCGACCAAGGGAGAAGAGAAATGTGTGTACTAGAGTGTGGACGTACAATAAGGAGTGAGTTCTGCGCACAAAGAGACAATAGACCCGCGAAGATGGAAAGTGTAACAGCTAAGTAACGGCAAAAGAAACTGTAGACAGAGCGGCAGATACCAGAGAATGCAATCAGCTAAGGAAGGAATGCAGTCTTGAAAAAGACAGAGACTGCAAGAATCACAACTGGAAAACCAGAGAAAAAAGGAGAAGCGGACTGGAAGACAACTGGTGCGTCGCAGCAGATGATTAGGAAAAGGGTGAAGAAAGAGTGAACCACACTCTCACGAAGCAGCCAGCTTGCCAAGTCCCACAAACCGCCGTCGAGGCTCCCTTCGCGGAACGAAAGAACCTGTGAGCAACAGACACCAGCGCGGAATACAGCGAGCAACCCAGCTCTGGAGTGTCCTGTGCGTGCAGGGAGAGACGAAGTCACCTGCCAAGTCACCCGCCAAGTCACCCGCCGGCACCTCTAGCCCTGATAACACCGGACTTATGATGTGTTTCGCGATGAACTGTTTGTGCCATTAATGGAGCCCGAACTGCAACTCCCAGAGCGCGGATGATCGCCCCTTGGCCAGGCCCTAGCACAGCAGACCAGGAAGATCCCAGCGATGGAGCAGACTAATATGAAAAGGTCAGCAGCCGTTTTCTTGAGATTCTTTTATCTTTATCTCCCCAGTAATTGTCCCTGAGTGTCCCCCCTTCTTTCTGCGTCTCCCAGTATGTTTTGACAATAAGGCCCAGTTGCCTGGCGTGTACCATATTGATGTGTTGTGATCCGACCCCAGATAACGGGTCGTGTATTTTGAATAATAAATTATGTTTGCCATGTACCTTCCTGTACGTATGAGTGCTTATTTATGAGAAGCAAAGCTCCCCACAAATAGCATTGAAAAACACAACGCAATCAGCCAGTATTTTAGGGTCTGACTTATCGGTTGCCCCTAGTTCTTACCCCCCATCAACTAGATCTGGTGGATACAACTGTACCGGTTTGGTCATGTTGGTCGCATGCATAACAAAGATTATCCAGTAAGATTATGAACAACTAGATGATTTGCCCGGCGTTGCTCGAGTCTGAAACTCTTTACAATATAGAGTAGATAGCAGTCCACACGTCACAAGCTTTCATTTGGCATAAAAATCATTACGATGAATCCCCTCCAGTTTAATTTCTCTCCCTCTATTTTACGGAAGGAAAGAAATGGAACTATTTCGAGGTACCATATCATCCTTTTCACGTCAGAAGTTTCTAAACCGAAAAACTAAATTGCCTCGCTCAGATAATCAAACTTTTCAAATCATTTCATATCCACCAGTCCCTCGAATACAGTTTACCAGACATAAGTGACTTTATAGAAAAAGAAATTTAATATGATCTGAGATTCCCAGGAATGAATAGGCATTACGAATAAGTCATTACAAGTATGAGTATTATTATTATTATTGAAAATCGCTGTTTATTACTTAACATAGTAAACTTTTATTAATTAATATATTATGTTTATTAATTTTTCCATATTTTTCAAATTAAGTTAATTATTTTATTTTCCGACACGAATTCTTAGTTTTTGAAACTTTCAACAAAGAATCTCGTGTTCCGCTCGTGCTTAATTAGAACGTCTTCAATATCCACAGACGCTCGTGTTCTTAATCCAACAAACTAACGACTTTATCACGCGAAATCAGAAGGAAATTAATTTGATGCATTCCTTCTTTCAAATTTATTGGTAGCAAGAGTTATTTTGAATAATTTCCAATCATTAATCTCAAGTCTACGGGGATTTTGAGAAATTTAAGCCCCAATTTTGGTTGACCCCAGCGAGTTGCCACATAGGCTATATTCTTCCCCTGGGTGAAAGGAACGTTCATGCAAAGTTTGGTGCCTCCAACTCTTCTGAGGGCCGAGTGCATTAGCGGAAAGGAAAACCCAAAACACACAAACAAACACACAAACTTTCTTCTTTATATATTAAATGCGCCTAAAGGCTGAAGAATATGTGTCGACTTAGAATAAGATAGGAGGAGAGTATCAATCGAAGCCTAAATGGAATTGGTACGCAGTAGCCAAATAAAGCCAATGCTAAATTATCTATAATGGTAAACAAATAATAATGCCTGATAAGAAATAAATTAAATAACTTATTTATGCTACAGTTACTGTAATAATAGTAGTAGTAGCTATTTCTAAGGACAGATGTGTGTGGAGACATAAGGTTCAACCTTGATAGACAATATTTGCTGCGTGTACATTTTGAATGTAAGCATGTGTATTATATCAAGTGGTTCTATCTCCATAATGGAAGATAACTCCTATGATAATAACACATAAACATCGGCATATTTATATCCGTATAGACTCACATAAAAGAGAAAGAAAGGTAACTGCAAAGAATTGGAGCATGGTCAGTTGACTACGGATTCATCATCTGGAAAATATGAATCACAGGGTTGAAAGGTGGAAAGAGGAAAGACAAGTTATGGAAGATCATACTTCGCAAGGGCAACGTCAATTAATTGAATTACTCTATTGGTAACGATGTTAGCCAACGTAATTGTGTTGTTGTTAATGGTTTAGTCTATCATCATCATCAAGCAGCCATGGGCTACGGAGGTCCAACCAGGCCGTGCAGTTTACTTCTCCATGCATATCTGTCCTGAGCTACATCAGCTGCAGCTGTCCACTGCACACCAATTCTAAAAAGGTCCTGTTTGACATTGTCTACTCGCCGCATCCTTGGTTTTCCTCCTTTTTCTTAGGCCTTTAGGTACACTGTTCATAACACTATTCGCTAATGTATGATTATCCACACGAGCAATATGACCAAACCAACGGAGTTTCTCTCTGCACAAGATACTGCTCAGAGAAGGTTACCGACTCCTTTCCCTAACCTCTTCATTAATTACACCAATTCAAAAAAGGTCCTGTTTGACATTGTCTACCCACTGCATTCTAGATCTCCCCCTCTTTCTTAGGCCTTTAGGCACACTATTCATAACCCTATTCGCTAATGTATGATTATCCACACGGGCAATATAACCAAACCAACGGAATTTCTCTCTGCACAAGATACTGCTCAGAGAAGGTTGTCGACTCCTTTCCCTAACCTTTTCATTACTTACAAAGTTGAATTACCTAATTCACAAGAGACTGCATAAGCATGTAGAATGGAAAGCATCAAGTTTCCTATTATCTTGTTTACAAAGCGTCCAGGTTTCACTACTATAACTAACACTAGAAAGAACCAAATGATTATACAGTCTAATTTTAGTCTTTAGGTGTATACGCCTGTTTCTCCACACTCTCAAATAGATTCCTAAAGGGCCCGGCATCAATTACTATTCGTCTGTTAATCTTATGCCGCACATCACCAGTATCTGTTACATAGTTATAAGGTAATTAAACTGAGATATTTGCTCAAGAGCGGAACCATTCAAAGCGACTGAAGCACTATCTGACTGACCAATTTTCATCACTTCAGTTTTATCTCTGTTTATCACCCAACCAACTCTATTACCAGTCCCATCAACAGTCCTAATGAAAGAATTCATCTCGTCAACATCATTAGCCAACAAGGCCAAATCATCATCATAATCTAAATCAGTAATTTTCGTATCTCCAGACGATTTAAAGCCAAAATCTTTCCCTTGAAGTGAATTTCGCATAGTATAATCAATTACCAAACTAAAGAGAAAAGGAGACAAAATGCACCCTTGTCGAACACCAGAAGTAATGCTAAACCAACTGTTACAAACCTTACCAACTCTCACACACGACTCAGTTGTAATTACAGAGAGCTTTCATTATGCTAATTAACTTGTCTGGTGTGACAATACGATCTCACAATCTACCACAAATTATGGCGATCAACAGAGTCGAAAACTTTTTTCAAATCAGCAAAGCTGCTAACCAAATGTTTCTAACATCTGTAAACATTTCTCCAGAATATCATCATCCTCATCCTCAAGCAGCCATGGGTTACGGAGGTCCAAACAGACCGTGCAGTTTAATTCTACAAGCATATCTGTCTTGAGCTACATCTGCTGCATCCGGCCGCTGCACACCAATTCTAACAAGGTCCTGTTTTGACATTGTCTGCCCACCGCATCTTAGGTCTACCCCCCCCCCCCCCCGCCATTCTGAGACCTATAGGCACACTGTTCATAACTTTATTCGCCAATCTATAATTATCCAATACGGGCAAATTACCCAAACAGCGGAGTCTCTCTCTGCACAATATGCTGCTTAAAGTAGGTTGCCAACTCGTTTGCCTAACCTCATCATTAGTTACAAAGTTGAACCACCTAATGCCCAAAATACTGCGTAAGCATCTAGAATCAAAAGAATCTAGTTTCCTGTAATATTGTTTACACAGCATCCAAGTTTCACTACAGTAACTATCCCTAGAAAGAACCAAACTATTATACAGTCTAATTTTATTCTTTAGGTGTATACGCCTATTTCTCCACACTCTCCATAGATTCTTAAAAGTCCCGCCAGCAATCCCTATTCGTCTGTTAATGTCATGCCGCACATCACCAGTATCTGTTACATAGCTCCCAAGATAATTAAATGTGACACCTGCTCAAGACTGCAACCATTCAGATTAACTTAATCACAACCTGCCTGACCAATTTTAATCATTCTAGTTTTTCTCTCTGTTTATAACCAAACCTACTTTACCACCAGTCTCATCAACAGCTCGAATGAAAGAGTTCATCTGATCAACATCATTTGCCAAAAGGGCTAAATCATCAGCATAATCTAAATCAGAAATTTTAGTATCTCCAGATCATTTAAGGCTAAAATCTTTCCCTTGCAATGAATTTCGCATAACGTAATCAATAACTAAACTAAAGAGAAAAGGAGAAAAAATGCACCCTTGTCGAACACCAGAAGTAATGCTAAACCAATTGCTACAAGCATTACCAACTCTCACACAGGACTCAGTGTTATTAGAGAGAGCTTTCATTAGGTTAACTAACTCGTCTGGTGTACCATATGATTTCACAATCAACCACAAATTATGTCGATCAACAGAGCCGAAAGCCTTTTTGAAATCAAAAAGCTAGCAACCCAAAGATTCTGATACCCTAAACGTTTCCCAGGAAATCTGCCTAAGTGAAAATATCTGATCTACACATCCCCTAACACTTCTGAATCCACATTGCTCATCAAGCAATTGCCTGTCAACCATATTCTTAATTCTATTAAGCACAATCATGCATAGAACTTTAGCTGGAACAGAGAGTAGGCTGATACCCCTATAGTTATCAGAAGAACTACGATCACCTTTTTTTGAAAATAGGGATAATAATAGCTCTGGTAAAATCTTTAGGAACCATGCCTTTATCATAAAATATATTCAAAATTTCAGTCATCCAAGTGGTAACTGAAACATTCCCAGCTCTTGGCATTTCTGTAGTAATTTCATCTACCCCTGGGGATTTATGAAGTTTAAGTTTAGAAATAGCCAAAATAACTTCAGATTGTGCTATAGGGTCAACATTAAAGCCACCAATGCATCTATCATCATTACAAACAATGGTAGTAGAACTAACCACATTGTTTAGAACATCACTGAAATGCTCAGCTAACCTAGACATGACAGAATCCTCACCTTCTATAACCTGAAGCTTGTTTATCCTTCAATCCCTGTATAACTGTCCGTTTTCTACCACACAAAACATTAACTATCTGGTATAGCTCTCTGCTGTTGTGCTGTCTAACTGCTTCCTCGATAATGTCAGCCAAGCCATCAAGCCAAAGATTCTTATCAGCAGCTAACTGAACCTTAACACGTTTATTTAGCTCTCTGTAATGCTTTCTATTAGGACTAGTAGGGTATTGATTAAGGACATTCCTGCAGTTCTTTCTTTCTGAAATAAGCTCAAGTGACTTATCACTCAAATAATTCTGTCTCCTCTGCTCCTTTTTTCCTAAAAGAGTACTGTTAGTTTCCAAAACAAAAAGCCTGTTTAAAATGGTTCCATTACTCCTCAACTTCAGTGGTAAGCAAACCATGACTAAGTCATAATAACTAAGTAAACTATCATGGTAAGCTTTAGCTATAGCTGTGTCTTTCAGAGTTTTAGTATTAAAGGTAAATTTTCTAACCTTAGCACAACACTTTTTAAGTTTACGTTGCAAGGCACTTTTAACAAGGTAATGGTCAGATCCAATTTCAGCTCCCCTATATGCCTTGGTATTCCTAACACAACTAGCCCATTTGCTGTTAATAAATATATAATGAATCATATTCTTATGCAGCCCATCTGGTGAAAACCATGTATGCCCAGATACTTGAAATAACAGTTATTTTTTTTAAAAAAAACAACATTAAGTTTATTTACCTGTAGTAGACATTACCCGATGCCATTGCAGCTACCAATACCAAAAGGGCCTATCACCCCTCCCCAAAGGTCAGAGTCAGTATCAACTGTGGCTTTGAAGTCCTCTAAAACAAGGTAATATCTGTCAATATCATGTCATTTTCATCGTCATTGGCATCCTTAGTAGGGGCAAATAGCAGATAACATTCAAGTCTTCAATGCTTGTCTGAAATTTTGCTGTAAGAAACCTTTCATTAATGCAGTCATATCCTAGAAGAGCATCACTAGCGTGTTAGCTGAGAAGCAGACCTACGTCTTGGAAATGCCTGTTATCGTCCCTCCCGAAAAAGAGAAATTTAAGATTATTTTTAAGAATCTGAACTTTATCTGTCCATCTGGTGTCTTGCAAACCGAGGATATCAATGTTGTAATGCTGGAATTCTTGTGTGAGAACATCAAGAGAATAATCTCTGTGCAGAGTTCTCATTTTCCAACTACCTATGGAGAGAAAATGGTCAGCGACATGTTTAAACTAACTACGTTTATTGAGAGAGGTTATATGCCGCAATATCAAACAGCTGCCTAATCACAGGCTTGGGGCAAAGACCCATGCTCCCGCTGCAGCTATCTGCACTGGAAGACTTCCTCCAATGTAGAATTTGACGATGCCCATAGAAGCAAGAGTTCAGGTGCCTACGATGACCTCTGCTCAGGATTATCCACCAGCTGATAAAATATATCCTGTGAATGTATTCCCTTGGGGCTACCAACCCACAGACAAACAGAAAATACAGAGTAAGATTTTCCCTCTACAGAAGCCCTCCAGTGCAGCAAATTCAAGACCCTATGTGGTTGACCACTCCTCAGCAGGGTAGAAAAAAAATAAGAAAAGTAGCCATAATTGTCCGGATCAGTAGACCACACTGATCTGGCAGCATTCCTCTTCCATTGCCTTCCACAAGAAAGTATCTAATAGCAGTACTAATAGCATGCATCAGGAGAAGGCAGTCGGACATTAGATGCTAGGTCTGGCCGGTTCTATGCATCATCATAGGCGACTGGTGCATAGGTCTCCTTCCAGTGACTACCTAGGTATCATTTACAGATTTATACTTGACAAATATTATAAGAAAGTCTTTGTGAATGTGTGAATAGTGTCCCTCCTCCAGTTAAAGTAGATATATTTGTTTAAAAAGAGAAATAAGCTTTCAGCTTTGAATTACGAAACCGTTAACTATAATTGAATGGCATGACTCTCAGCTAATTTGTCTGTTACTGCCATGAGGTACGAAAATTTCAAGGTATCATTTCATTTAGTGATTTCTGACACAAAATCTTTGCTACAGCTCATTTCTGCGAAACTAATGCAAGTTGCCACTGATTTCAGTATCATGCCATGCTATTCTTATGCAAAGTTATGCAGATGGTGGATGTGCGCCTAATATGTTAAGATCATGTACTCTTGTGTAAGATAATGACAATATTGCTATTTTACCGAACTCTTAAGAAAGAAATCTAACATCGATGAAGCTCTACAGAGTGCTAAAAATTCCTTTATGTAATTAAATATTAGTCACTGGATGCTGCATGAAAAGAGGATGCTCAAAAATTCGTACAGCCATAAACAGCGAGTGACCATCGGGAAACATTTCTTGGGAAGTTGCTATATAATGGGTGATACAAATCACCTGAGGATTTTGAGTACGCTTTTGAATACTTTTCTGTGTATTTTCAAAAGGGATGCTTCTGCATTCAAGTATCATTGGTCTCCAGTAAAGACTCAAAGTGTAAACTTCTGGCCTGACTCCTGCAGGGCAGGTCGATGGAGACATTTCAATTTCAACCACACGTTTCAATTTCACGTTGTTTCCAATGTTGGCGCTAATTATTTAGATGTCTTGCTTAGAGTAAGGAGACTTCTGCATCCGATAATGGCCTCATGGTTAAAAGACTTCATTCGGAAATGAAGCTTCAGGTTATCTCATTTAAATAGATAGAGAGAGCCAGAACAGTCAATATTGCTGAGCCTATATCACAACTGCTGATGAAATGTATAATACATTGCATAAATATCCTGCATTGCTGCTCAAATCTTAAGGGCAAAACAAAAATTAAATAATTAAAAATATCTGATACCTTTTAATGGCATTATAGTGAGAAATATGTTATGCTATGATTTTTATGGCATTATAGTGAGCAATATATAGTCTGTTATTCTGTCTTAACAATGATTAAACATTTCACAATTATTAAGCTTCAGAGTACAGAGTTTTATGCTAAATAGTGTTTGAGTAAGCAAAAACGTGGATCAAATAAATGACAATATACCATAATATACGTATGTTCTCATATGTGTTTCTGGCGGTGAATAAAATCTTGACACTGAGTCCTCGTGCTGAGAACTAGACTGTCAATTAGAGCTAAAGTAACAATTCTGGTTCATAATTTAAGGGAAATTCTAGCACAGCACATTGGTGAAAAGTCAGCTACGTATTTGAATCCATCACATTGCCGATGTATTTTTCATGTTCTAAAGCAGTGGCTCTCAACCTTTTATGATTTACGTACCGCCTGGAAATATTTATGTAACTGGCGTATAGATAGAAAAAACTATAGTTATAGTATAACAATAGGAATAAAATAAAACATATATTTATATATAACATATATCTAGCGACGTTTGAGCTCTCACGGCGTACCCAAAAAACTTTCCCGCGTAACCCAAGTTGAGAACCCCTACTCTAAAGAATAAAATGACGACAAACAACTAATAATAATAAATTATATGCATTTAACCTACATCTCGAAAACAAATATCTAGTAAACATTTTTTTTTTTCAAGAATTTTCAGAAGTTGGAGACTTTTGAGATTTCGGACTGGCATATACACTGTTCGAAATTGAAAGTGCCCCACCCAGAAGGATATGTAGTACAAACATGCAAATAGAAGGGTGGGTGTGCGCAGTTGAGATATGCAAATGATGATAATCCGGAGGCAATGACGTGTGTGACTCAAGAGATAAAAGGTGCAAGAAGGAACAGTGATGGTTTTGTGTTTATGCAGGTGAAAGTCGTGCGAACAGTTGAGATTAGGTGATTCCACTTGGAAATTGTTCAGCGAAGGCTGAAAATGCCTGGTACACGCCGTCGGCAGGTTTATCTCTATTTTGACGCTTTTGAGAGAGGAGGAATTATAGGCCTATATGAAGCTGGATGGACTACACGTCGTGTCGTTGCCCATTTTCATCTGGATGTCCGAACTGTTGGACGCTGTGGGCAACAATGGCGAAATGAAGGTTCTAGCATATGTCGCAGAGGGAGTGGTGCCATCTGACAGACGTCAACACGGCTTGATAGGTGCATTGTTCGACATGCTCGTTCGTCACCACAGAGCACTGCAGGCGATATTTGACGGGCTATGTCAGCATCCATGGTCGTCACCATAATCACCCGAACGGTAAACCGAAGGTTGTATGAGGCACATCTGCGCTCTAGGCAACCGTTACGTCGACTGCCATTGACTGCAAACCATCGCAGCACTTGTTTGGCTTGGTGCCGAAGTCGTGCGAACTGGGGTCATGAATGGAACACTGTTGTGTTTAGTGATGAATCTGTCTGGGTGCTGACGATCGACTGGTCCGTGTATGACGACAATCTGGCGAGAGGACGTATCCAGTTTTTGTTCACGACTGGCACACCGCCTGTCAGCCAGGAATAATGGTATGGGGTGCTATTGGATATGACAACATGTTACCTCTTGTCCGCATCATGGGAACACTGACAGCTGTACAATACGTTAGCGCGATTCTGCAGCTTTTTTGTTACCATTTCTGGGAGGCATGCAGCAGCCCATTTTACAGCATGACAATGCCCGTGTACACACTGCTAGGATTTCCAGACAATGTTTGCAGCATGTTCAAGTATTGCCATGGCAAGAACGATCTCCAGATTTATCCCGAATAGAAAATCCACGGAACCACATTGGACAACGTGTGCAATCCTCTCACTGGCCAGCGCGAAATCTCGATGAATTATGGGAGCAAGTCAACGCTGCTTGGAATGCAATTCCACAGGACCATATCCGTCGACTGTATGACTCCATGCCACGCCGTATTGCTGCTGTATTGCTGTTCACAGAGTGCAACCACCTACTGAGTCAGTCACATTGTGCTGCATTATCTCGTCTTCTAACCACTGTAAGTGGCTGCAAATTAAATCATGGTATGCCAATATGTATTGCTATGTGTGGGCTGTATTTCACACTTATCCCCTCATTCCTTCTGGGTGGAGCAATTTCAGTGTTGTGCAGTGTATATATATAGATATTTGATTGCATTTCCATTGGCATAACGTGGCATGATTCACTGCGTTTTATCACACATGTATGGCACGCTGTATCATATCAAACAACACTCTGTTTTCAGCGTGGAGAGAGATTTAAAAAGCAAGTCACAAATATTGACCTTGGCAACATAAAAGTTGAAATGACTCTTATGTTTTCATATTTTACTCATATTATCCCAGGTAAAGAGAAAACTAACACCCTCCCCGCCATACCCTTACCCCTGCCATAGAAAATTTTAACAGGAAGGCATTAACTCTTTGTCATGGTCGTCTGGGGAGGAATAGATGAAACATCACTGTCATGTTGCTTGGGTTGGGTTGTTTTACCTCTGAGCGGAACTTTTTTGCACACAATGGGCTAAATGGTCAGGTCACATGGACTCCGAAGGCTTAGAGAAGGTTGGGGGAGGGGACCCACTGGAACAGCTCTTGGGAGACAGATGGTAGCCTCCCGTCAAGGCCATCCAGCGTGTTCTTTAACGTGTAGAGGGTATGGCTCTCCCGCATACGGGACCACGGCTTAACGTCCCATCCGATGGGTGGCGACCTTTCCAAGTCCATCGGTGTCCCCTACTGACCGTGGGCAGGGCGGGGAATTTTGCGGAGATAAATCTCGGCGCTGACCCAGCTGGGACTCGAACCTGGGAACTACAGATTACGAGCCTGGCGCGCTACCGACTGAGTCACCCCCGCCCCCACCACTGTTATGATGAGAGTGTTAAAGAAGGGATCATTTTCAATCATTCACATCATTACAAAGAGTGTTCACGTATGGGTCTTTGTAATTCAACTTCTTTCACAACAACTGTAAGGCGCGAACGCACGCTTAAATTTCTCTCATTTGAAAAAATGAGTTTCCGACTTACGCTGGTAGGAAAGAATTTAAAATAATTCCCTTTGAATTAACTTCTCTAATTCAAAGGTATCATTAATATAGTTAGGAGGGTAGCAAAGGTCCATGATAGGAAGGTGGGTGGAGGTGAAATTATGAGATGAAAAATATTAAGCATATATACTTATATTAAACCTATTTTTCAACAGATTTTAAAGACCACTAAATAGAAGCTTTATACAGTAACGGCTTTCCACTTCGTTTCAACTCGATCTGGTCACAACTCCCTCCCCCCTCTTTTCCCCCTTGATCCAGCCCTAGTCTAATTCATATATTATCATTTTCCTTTTATATCGTGGAACATAATAGAGCATCATATGAAATAATGTTTCGGTCATAATTTAGCAATTATAATATATATAGAGCAATAGAAAAATATATATAGAGCAATTATAAAAATGTTAATTATATTTTTTATTCATTGAAATATTTCAGTTTTAGTGTCTTCAATAGGTAAACCACTTAAACCATAACTACATTAATGCAAACATAAAATCGCAATCCATTTATGGCTTTCTTAATATCATTAGGAATATTTTACTGAATAGATAAAATTATTAAGTGCGAGATCATGCAATTAATGCATTCAAATTTTCAAACTATCTGTGTTGCAATCTAGAACATTGTAACACTATTTTTTGTTGCTCATTAGTAAACGAATTTTCCTGGAGAACTAGCTGTTAACAGAAATTGTTGACAGTGATAAGCACCCTTTGAATCGAGTAGTAGTGTATTTAGATAAAGGATCGATGTATGGTCTCATAAGTACGAAACATAAATTCTTGAAGCAAGGAAATTTTATATTCAAAAGTCAGCGTCACTTGCCCAAACAAAAAATAACTAGTCTCGAAACAGCGAACGCCAACTATGCAACAAAACGAAGAATGCCTTATATGACAATTTATTACATCCAGCATCAAAATATCGTAAAGGAATTCAAACAAATGCGAAAATAAATCTCCTAAATTCGCTATAATGTCAAAAAATGGATTCTAAATAAGATTAATTTAACTTATATTTTGCTGATAGAAATATGCAAAAATTCTATATGGACGAAATGAATCATTAATTGCAATAAAATAAAGAAAACCTTAATGTTAATTAAACTTGGAAGATGTCATGTCACAGAGTGATAAGCAACAGTCTAAAAATTCTTTACAACAATATTTAACTGAGAAAAATGTACCTAATCTATCGACATCTTCATAAATAGAGTTGTAAATATCAGAAAGTTTAGAGCTGGAGAGCTGGCTGCTACACTGCAAAAAAGGTCTGGGAATAAAATAGTACAAAATAGTGGCTTCTCAGTTTTGCCCTTTTTGTTACATGTAAAGAAATTTAAGGTTTCATATATGCTGTACAGAGTAGATAGCGATTAGCAACATTTTATAGAGAAATGTGGTTTTTGTCGACTAAACAGTAACGCAAAATAGATAAATCCAGGCAATAAAAAATTACGCAATAAACTGCAGATAATGCCTCGTGGGCAACTTACAATGAATGATCCACTTATGATCAGGAAAGAAAATAGCAGAATTTTTGAAAATGAGACTAATTACAAACAGGTCAACCTTACCGATGTGTAAGGTTGATATTTGGGCAAGTATATAGCAAGCGTCGTTGAATAAAATCCCTGTATGTGTTCCATTGGATTTAATCGACTACACAGATTATGATAATCTGACTATCCTATTCACCTTCCAAGACAACTTGTCATCCGAGTGTCTGAAATGTAATGATTATCTTGCATACTCTTCAAGCCAAGGTCAATTAGGCCTGCAAACAGGCTTCTAGAAGAATGACAAGCCAATCCCTAAGCAATGAAATCCGATTTAGTGTTTCGGCATTTAAGTGAAATCCCGTATACAGTGAATATTTTTAACCGAAGTCCAATATAAGTAATGTATTATTTTCCCATACTTAGTGAATATCAATTCAATAAATAACCCGCATTTAGTATAACGTAATAGGTAAATAATTGATATATGATGATACTAAAGAAAAATTGAAGGGAGAGTTGTGTTAGATTGCTTTAACTCTGAATGGTACTTATTTTCCACATAATGGACTAAATGACCAAGTCGAAAAGATCCCAAGGGCTTAGAGGAAATTGAAGGAAGGTGAACCGCTGCACAGCTGTTACGAGAGAAATGGTGGTCTCCAGTCAAGGCCACTCAGAGTGCTCTTTAGCAAGATATGCTCTCATCACAGGATTCAAGCTTAGCGTCCCAACCGAAAGAAGGAGTCCTTTCCAAGACCATGGGTGTCCCTTTCCTGACCGAGTGAAGAGTAGGAGTTTAGCGGAGATACATTTCAACGCTGGCACAGGTGTGACTCGAACATGGGAACTGCAGATTATGCCTGGCGGTCCCAACGAAGTCAATCCTCGGCCTGGAAGATTGAAGAAGCTGAGCAGAAGAATAGATTAAAGGGAAAAGGTTTTACTTTCCTTAATGTCAAGGAAAAGCTTGTACGGAATTAAATGTGTTGGAAAGGGACCTACTGAATGTTAACCCCAGCAGCAAGAACGAAAGAAACAAGTTTACTGGAATTCTTCAAATAATTTTTCTTTTATTTTTGTATGTTCAGCATTAATTTATTCTGTGATCTGTCTTTGGATCCTGCTAAACCTTTATTTTCATTGTAATATTGTCTTCCTTATTGATGAAGAACCAATTGTTCGAGAAGGGGAAATGGCTTATGCATTGTGTTTTCATTTGTCATCAGCTTCGCCAGAAATTAATTTGATATTGTTCATTATATAATTTCATTTGTATAAAAATAATTTCATGAACAACATTTACAGGGTGTAACATAACTGCGCTAAAAAATTCAAGGACATATTCTAGGGTTCAAAAGAATTAAAGTCCTATAAACCGCAGTTCAGAAATTTTATTTGCAAATTATGTGATATATGTTATTTTATAACGCTTATTCTAATAACCTTGCGTCTGCTGCATATTGTCTTTCCGTACATATACGCAAACGCAACATATAATTATACACACAAATAATCTACAATTTTTGAAAATGTTCGATTATTCAAGCTCTGCATCCTGGTACAAGCAAACCATTTCAAACAATTGCTGTAACATAACATGCAGGTAATAACTTTGAAATAAAGCGTTAAGACTTTTTACTTTTCTTTTGTACCCTAGGATACGTTCCTTGATTTGTGCCGTGCACTTATGTTACACTCTGTACAAAAAATTATTTTATGATTTCTCATATATATTATATATTCTTATAAGAAAGTAACAGTTTCTTCATGTAATTATGAATAATATGATTTATTGAAGCCAGGTTCCAGTTCCAGCTGTGCCAGGATTAAGATTCATCTCTGCTCCCATCCTGTCCTCAGTGAGAAAGGGAACACTGAATGGCTTAAAAAGGCTACCGTCCATCAGATGGGCATTACGCCAAGTCACCATATGCAGAAGAGCCATACCTTACGCCCGCTAATGAACACGCTGGTTAGCTTTCAGGGAGATGCGATCTGTGTCCTAACAGCTATTCAGTGGATCCCTTTTCTAAAAATTCCCTGAGTCTTTGGGGTCCTTCGAACTGACCATTGAATCCTTTGCATGTAAAAAAATCCCAATCAAAAGTAAAACAACCCAACTCCATTTAGTAAAAATCTCGATTAAATATAAGAAAATTCATTCCTATACCGATTCATTAATTCAGGATTTATCTATATATGGTAGCATTCAAACTTTCTGGTAAAGCGACATTTTTCCCACACAACATCATGGAGCATCCACAATCTCTGTTAACCTCCTGAACATTATTAATATGGCACACATGACTATATATATATTACTTATATGCTAGTTGCAATCACTGAATTAGTCTCATATCGAAAATGTAATTACCAGAACTAATGCCAAATATTTTATGAGCAATGCAAACTGGTACTCAGGATCAAGGGATAAAGGAGAAAAGTGTACATAATTCAAATTTGTTTTCATCAAATTCTATTTTATGGAATTAAATTATTACTTGAATGAGTAACGGCAAGTGGGATTATTCATGAATTTGTCATTATGTGATCATGGATACACACACCGAAGAGCCAAAACATTAAGACCACTTGCCTAATATGACGTTGGTCCTCCACGTGCCGCCAAAACAGCTCTTACCCGGCGAACCATGGACGCTACAAAATTTCTAAAGGTCTCTTGTGGTATCTGGTAATAACACATTACCAGCAGATCCTTTAACTCTTGTAAGTACGTGGTTAAGACGCCGCAGATCGGATATGCTGTTCCAACACAAACCACAGATGCTCGACTGGATTGATGTCAGGGGAATTTGGATGCCAGGGCAATACCTGGAGGTATTACTCACGTTCCGCGAATCATTCTCGAACAATCCGATATAAAATTTAATTTGCACAATATTTAAATCATATCTAATACTTAGTCAAGTTCCACAAGAGTTAGTATTTAACTCGCAAGTGGATATTTACAAAACATATATATTCTGAAGTCCTGGGTACATCAATATATAAATATATAAACAGAAAAATAGCAATTTTAGCGTCTGTAATATATAAATTTGGTTCTTACTACTAATATCTCATTTCAATGCAATCAATTAATAAAAAAAAAATAAAAAAAAAATAAATACCCCCTCAAGCAGCTGCTTGCCACAGAGGTCTGACAGGAGCCTGTCAATTTATATGCCATAGTAGAAGGTCTGTGAGGATGGCAGGACCTCAGCAGAAAAACAACACACACATCCATGCCTTAACCCGGGGCTCGAACCCAGGTCCCTTAGATCAGTAGCCAAGAGTGCTAACCACTCGGCCACACAGTAAATAAAACATCATTCGCAATTTCCACCGTTCAAAAACCATTTTTTTAGTTCTTTAGACAAATATATTTTATTATTTATAATTTTCAGGTTATCTGGCAGGGAGTTGAATAGTTTTAAGCAACTATATCCATGATATTTTTTGAATAACTCTTCTTTTTTTGGTTTTGGAATGCAGAAATCCTGAGCCATTACCGATCTTGGAAAATATTAATTAACCACTACTACTACTATTTTTAGTATTTTTACTACTACTATTACATCAAATTTGTCCTTATTATTAAATACATGCATTGCTAAAGTCATTTGGTGCATTTGTTTTAAATTGAGTATTTCATGTTTTTTTTTAATCTTTGCTCAGACACTGTGCTTTTTTTTAAATGTCAAAATCTTTGCTATAAATTTTTGCAATTGCTGCAATTGATTTAAACAGCATGAAGAAGCTCCTCCTTAAATTCAAATTGCATATTGTATTCTCGAATAGATTAATGCATAATATATGTTCTTTAAAAATTTTATATTCATCATTTCTCTTAAAAGATACATCTAGGGAATTATTTGTTTGATTTTTAATACTACTTTTTGAGCATGATCATGCCAGGTTAGATAACAGTCGAAATTAACTCGTAAAAATTTTATTGTATTTACCCAAGGATTAAAATTAGTAATTTTAAACCTTGTGCACAAAGTTTAGAGATTCAATTTTATCTTGTTCGAAAAACTTACAAGCACTTATATGATAGAATAAATCTCCAAGATCTCTATACTTTCCCCTAACAGTATTAAAATACATATATTTCGTTTTATTTAGATTTATTAATAATTTATTTTACTTTTGGAATCAAATTTGAAGTGTTCTTAAAGCAATATTGCTTAATACAATATTGCTTCATCAGTTTTATCACAGTAAACCAAGGCGGTGTCATCTGCAAACGAAATAATCTTTCCTTTGAATTTAGTGTGTAATAGATCGTTAACATATATTGAGAACAACTGTGGTCCCGAAACAGGAATCTGTGGAACACCATAACGAATTTTTTTTTTGTTTTTCACTCAAAACGTCTCTTATTTTGACTTGTTATGTTCTACCCTTCAAATACGAATCAAACCATATAAGTGACAGCCCCCTTATACCAATAACCTCTAAATTATTTAGTAAAATATCAATAGACAGGAAATGAAAAACTTTAGACATATCCAGAAACAAAACCACCACTCTTTCATTTTTGGTGAGACCATTATAAATCAATTTTACTACTTCAGCTGTAGCATGAGCTGTACCTTTATTTTTCTTAAACCCATACTGGTGTTCCGATAGTATAGTGTATTTAGTAAGGTATAATTAGTTAACCTTAAATGCATTATATTTTCAAATAATTTTGAGAAGACAGTTTGTATTGAAATAAGCCTATAATTCTCTACAAGCTTTTTATCACCATTTTTATAAATTGGAGTAACCAATGAATTCTTAAGCGAAGATGGGAAAAATACACCTGCAAGTGACAAATTGTAACCCTTCAGTGAAATTCCAGATATTACACTGATCATACTCTGTAACATGTAGACTGAGAAGTTATCATCACCTGAAGATTTGTTTAATTTAAGCCTAAAGGCTGTCTGAATTAATTCACTTTCACTAATAGGTAACTAGGCCATTGAATTTAGTCTGTAATATTTCACATCAGCTGATGTCTGCACAGGTGTCTCCTCTGTAATAATTTTATTTGATCATCTACCACATTGATATTATAATCATTAAATTCATCGGCGATTTTCTTTTTATCATAAAAAGTATCATGTATTCTTTCACCGATTTGGATTTCTTTTAACAGATTTTTATAATTATATTTACCAGTTATTTCGCTAATAATTTTCCACTGCAGTTTAGAGACATTACCTGCCGAAAGAACCTTATATTTGTAGCAGTTATTTTGGCAATTCTTAATTTATTAGTTACGCTGTTACGGAGAAGAGTGAATATATCCTTAATTTCCTTGTATTCCTCATTATTCTGGACAGATTTCAAGCCTTTTATAAAATTTATTCTTTTCGGTAATTAATTGAAGTGTTTCACCTGTGACCTATAGTTTTAATATTTTCTTTTTGGTGCTTGCCAAATACTTTAACTTTGCACATTCTGTAACACACATATTATTTTGATCAAAAACAGACTCGCAATATCGCTGATCATCGTTAATAATATCTGCATCCAACTTTATGTTCTTTAATTTTAATTTAAGTTCTTTAAAATTAGTAGCATATTTTCTGTCTTCCTCGATATATTTTTCTTCTACATCTCTTTCTACTTGCAGCATTACCAAATAATGATCCGTCACGGTCGTTTTAATAATTATCGATGTAACTTTCTTAATACCAAATAACCTTACGGCAATATGATCAACACATGTATTACTCAAAAAATCTAGGGTAATATACTGGATAAATCCTAACGTTACTAACATATCACAGTAACCAAAATTAATAATTTACTATCTAATAAATCAATATTAAAGTCTCCGATTAATATGACATTTTTATAGTTATTTCGTTATAATTGAGAGGAAAATTCTTCAATAAAACATTGCTTATCTAGGCCAGGGGATCTATACTCTGAATTAATGTTATAGTCATCGTTACTAATCTTAGCTTTTCGGACCCTATGCTTGCATTATTACAATTAAAATCTATTTATGTAGTTCTTAATTTGGAATTAACAAAACCTAATGTTCCACTCGATCTATTTACACATCCACACTGATAAAATTTGTTAAAACCTTCAATATTTTAAAGTATTAGTTCATGCTCTTTGATCCATATCTCTGACAATACAATTATATCTGATGAAAGATCCATTAATGATTCTACCAAAATAATATAATCAAAGTTTTTTTTCTAATGGATCTAATATTGATTTGAGTTATATTGCAAATAATATCGTTCTTTGTTACTAGTTGATTTCTTTCAGTTTCATCAATAACTAATTTATCGACCACAACTTCCATATTACCGCAGCTTCAAATCTTCTGCTGATTTTATATTTATTACTTTAGAGTTCCCGTCCTTTCTTAAGAATAGTTTTCCCTCCACCCAGGAGTACATACAATTTTTTTTTCTCTTTTGATCTTCTTAATTTCAAAGAGTAATGACTTTAATTCAGGAATGAGGTGCTCGCCAATATATATGTAATTATTATTTCCAGATATCCCCAAGTCCTTATTCCTCAGACCTTTTAGCGATCACCATTTAGTTATCCATTTATCCCTTTCTTCTTTGCTATTCATATTCACAATAATTGAAATTGGTTTATTCGCATTTCTTGTTGGGACTCGATGCGCAAACTGTGTATTTTATTTCTTCTTTTGATATTCTGAGGGCTAAACCAACCTTGGTGACAGTCTCATTTATTTTCGTCGGAAATTTCCTCAAGTCCGCTTATCTCAATATTTTCTGCTCTACTCCTTTGCTGTAGATCGCTCATTTGCTGTTGTATTTCCATCACATCCTTTTTGATTTATTTCCAGTCTCTAATTTCAAATTTCTTTCCTTACCTTTTTTAATTCTCTAGTTGTATCGGCCATTATTTAGTTTTTTTGGAATTAAATTATACGCTTTTAACATTGTCATGAACGGTGTTATTCAGCTTCTGAATATTAGTATTCATTAAATCAATCATTTCCTTTTTGAAAGTTGATAGTTCATATTTAAGCAATTCAATTTTTTCATTATTGTATTTCGCACTCGTATGAGTCCCATCCACAGAGTCAAAATGACACTTTACCAATTCCTGCACTGAGTCAACGTCGGGAGATAGGGTGCTTGATGCCGCATCCACATTCCCTGTCGAAGGGTCAGAGCCACGGACCGCACTTCCGGAATTGTCGGTTCAAGGACAGTCCCCACCGCATTAACCGTAACATGACCTTCTGTTGCTTCTTCATCATCTCGAATACAGGCTAGTGCATTGGGAGCCACGCTAAGCATACTTCTACTTTCTGCTTTATCCTTACAATTTAAACAAAGCCACTTACTTTTTCTCTCTTCTGACATCTTTCTATACTTAGCATCTCTTATACCAGTGCAGTAGTAATGTACACATCTACTACATGGTCCATTACACAGCAAAAATTCACTACTTTTTCCAGATCTAAATTTGCACTTCATGCACTCAGGCACTATCTTGGTGTGCATGCAGTCGCATGGTGCATTATCCTGCGGAAAGGAGGCACTAATAGAGGGGTATACCGTTGCCATGAAAGGATGCACCTGGTCTGCAATGTTTAGGTAGGTGATAGATGTTATAATTTCCTGCACGTGAATGACTGGACCCAGGGTTTCCCAGCAGAACATTGCCCAAAGCATTACACTTCCTCCACTGGCTTGTTTTCGTCCCACAGTGCATACTGGTGCCAACACTTCTCCAGGTAAGCGACGCACACGTACTCGGCCGTCCACATGATGCAAGAGGAAACGAGATTCATCGGACCAGACGACCTTCTTCCAATCATTCAAGGTCCAGTTTTGATGGTTGCATGCCCATTGTAGGCGCTTTCGATGGTGAACCGAGGTTAGCACTTGAAGTAGCTTGCGGCTACAACGCCACAAGTTGCGCCACAGTATCCCTTCTGTTGCTTGCACCATACGAGATAGCCTTTGCTCACCTCTAGCATCGATTAGTCATGGTCGGCCATACCTTTCCGGCGATTCATGGTTTTTCTCTCCTCGGACCACTTTTTGAAGGTATTAACCACAGCTCATCATGAGCACCCCACAAGCCTTGCCGTCTCGGAAATGCTCTGACCCAATCATCTGGCCATTACAATTTGGCTTTTGTCAAACTCACTTAAGTCCGCTGCCTTTCCCATCTGAAGAACAATAATAACACTAATTAACATATCTCAGTATTAGGTGTTATTTATACCGTTTCATGACCTTCACAAGCGCCATCGTTTACCTGTAGTTGCTTCGATTTGCATAAAGACGCACTGGTCATAATGTTTTGGCTCTGTGGTGTATAATGGTGGTTCCGAAATTAGGGGACATGGGATCGTAATAAAATGTACTATCACCTTTGAGAGCCATACAAATTACGCAATGAGTTGCCGTTCTATTGCCGAAGCCGATGATGAGGTTTCGTAGAAATAAAGCCCGCTTCTCGCAATCTTCTGAAACCGTTCCGCACATGATGAATTTCTTTAAGGTAGAGGATCTAACTGTTCACTATATCCGATGAATATATTCATTTTCAAGGAAATCTTTTCTCAATGAACTTAGGGGAAGGCATTATTATCCATAAGGTTGAAATCATGGTCTAGAGCACCACTGAAGCCCTTAATATAGGACACAACAATCTCGTTTCTCTTTCGCTTAGCAGCCAGAGTGCCCGCTTGAAAGATGTGAAGCTATACTGTAACTTATTATGCTGCACAAAAACTATAAGTCTGCCACGAAATGTGCTCTTTCTCTGATGTTACAGTGGTGGCGAGTTCCTAGTTTTATCCTGATGAATAGTCGAGGATCGGTGCTCATGGGTAATCTAGACTCATCTCTGAAGATAAGAAATGTTTGCATTGGAAACAAAAAAATGCAGTGTGCTTGGAAGGTTAGTAGCTTCATATATTAATCGAAATGCAGCCGTCCATTTCTTTCATTTTTATAAAATACTCTTTAAGGATAGCACGGATATCTTATTTCTTTACTATTTATTTCACTGTCATTCGTTTGTTAATGTCTTTTGATTGTGTTTTTGTTATGTAAATAGAATATACTTTTTCGTTACTGAAAATAATATAATAACTCATGCGTTGAAATAAATTTTAAATTATACCTCAATTTCTTACAATGCTTTTGAATTAAGATACCATTAGCCTCCTAGCGATTCTGTCTGCAGATTTCATTTTTTTGTCCCAGGCAAGGTAGCAGTTAATGAACAATTTAGAATTTGCAGTAATTTTTTGCTTTTGCACTGAATACAGTTCTTAAAAGATAATTCGATATGTAACCTAGGAAGAGACCCAAGTGAAAGGATTTGCTTGGGTCTCTTCCTAGGTTATGGGCTTGGGTCTCTTCCTAGTATTTAATATTTATAGCTATCCTTGCCATAAGTCCCGTTTTTGAGTTTTTGTCCCTGCCTCCTAAGCTGTCCCGGTTTTCAGTGGCAGAAATGTAGCAAACTTGTTGTCCTTGATATTATTACGAATTGTATAGTCGCAGGTTTTGCGGATCCTTTGGGAAACGGGTGGAAATGGCTAAGAAATACGTAACTTGACAAGGACATGGATTACAATGGGCGCATTCCCATCGGCTGCAGTAGGATGACACCAATCCTTCGAGACGTCGCGTCGCATTTAATAATTTATGTCTGGCGAGGGCGGATTACCTTTTCTTCGTAAATATCATTTGCAATAAAATGATTTTTAAACAGCTAACTAACTCCTAAAACGAGAAAAGAAAGTGTAAATTTACCGAAGAGCTGAATTTACTATGAGTTTCCTGTCATAACACAGGGGAAAAATAATAAATAAATGTATAAAGTAATAAAACAAAAAATCGCAATGCCTGGAAGGATTAATGCCATTTTATTGAAACAGGCAGCTGTTAACATACACTGAGATGTGCGATTGACTACGCTATCAAAAAATATGGAAAATTACCATTTTACCTACCATGTAAAGTGTTATAATTAGTATGATGTTAAAACGCTCCGCACAGCAATACATTTCATGAACACGGCGGAAAAAGCTATCGTACAACTCTATAATGTCCTCTTGTGGGAATAGAACGCCAAATAGCGCGAAGTCGCTGTCCTATTTCAGCGACAGTGGTTGGCGCACCTCTTGAGTATTGTTAGAGATGTTGGCCCATCGTGTTCCAGACGTGTTCAATAGGTGAAAGGTCCGGCGAGCGTGCTGGCCATGGTAGTACCTGAACGTTTTGATCATGTAGATACTGCAGACTAATGCGGGCTGTGTGGGACGGGTGTTGTCTGGCTGATAAAAGTTTCCGTGCTGCTGAACAAATGGGAGAGGCGCTGGCTGAAAAATATGGGTAACATATCGTTGGGCAGTTAGAGATCCCCTTATGATGACCAGTTGTGACTGAAATGTCCGACTAATGTCATCCTACACCAAGACACCAGATGCTGGAAATGTGTGACAATGTCGCACGCATTGGAAGGCATTCCTTTCCCCTGGATAATTGCGAACACGTTGTCTACCGTCGTGCTGACCAAGATTCGTCATTAAACACCATGGTACTCCACTCTTGTTCGATCCAATTCTGTCTGAGGCGACACCACTGAAGACGTGCGTGCATGTTGGCAGATGTGAGAGGCAAACGCAGTGCCGGATGATAGAATCGCAATGAAAAATGCAAAAGCCTGTTGTTTACCATTCGTCTGATAGGTATTCGATGTGTTACCTGTTGCCAATCCCTTTGCAGTTGCGTTGTAGTCGCAAATCTGTCACGCAATGCCATGCGTCGCAAATGGCGGTCCTGTCACTTCGTTGTCATATGTCGTCTTTCTGATCCTTGTCAACGTCTGTTGAAACCTTCTTGAACCCATTGGCGCCGTATGTGTACGATGGTGCTGGGATTGCGAGCAGCAATTGGCCTCATCTCTGTACGACAAACCAGGTTCTCTAAGGCCGATGATTCTTCGATGCTCAAAGTCTGTTAACTGTTGGAACGACTGTCGATGTCTGCGTAAGGGCATCTTTAGTAGTTTAGAACAATTTGCACAACGTTTTGTCAACCAGGGAACTTTGATTGCCTTTATCTGTGTTTTACTGCTCCACACCTGTGACGTCAGCTCGTGCCTGTCCATTCGTTTCGATCGTCCTGCAAACCTAATCATTTCCATGCATTTATATATACTACCGCCTCCCTAAATTTCGCCACATTTACATAACTTCTTGCAAGTTTCGCATTTTTTATTTCCTATAGTGTATATAACCTAAAATAATATGCTAGAGAAAAAAGACTATAAGAAAACTATTAACTTCATGCGACCTAGAGTTTTTTAATGAATTTGCAATATGAGATTGAACACATTGCTACGAAATATTAATTTAAGTATAAATATCTTAATATTGATAATTATTTTCGTTTAAAATATAAACGATTTTGATATAGAATAGTTTATTATTAGAGAGTAAATATCGATATAATAAAAAAAGGCTTTCATAGCACATTCAGTGAAAATAATAAAATTCAAACAAATAAATTAGAGTATTTTTAATTGTCAGATTCCACCGCATTTCCATTTCCATTTGTAATTGAATTTCGCATATTTCCTACTCGCATTCCAGATTTTTAAATTATTGTGAAATGGTGTTAAGTTTTTAGGTTTATAGTAACTGATAAAAAATTTTTAAAAATCAGATTGGTGTGTTAATTTCAAATGCAAATTAACTCTCTCCCCTGCTCGAGAGAAAAAGAAAGAACTGGAAATGGCCGAAAGAAGAATGAAATTGAATCTACAGCCAAATGTAACCTCCTAATAAGAAGGAAATTTTCGAATCACCCTGTTTATATTATGTGGAAGTTAAAGGAAAAGGGAAGAAAGTGTGAACATGGAAATGAGCAACATGGGAATAGGAGGAAAAACTCCTGTAGCTTAGACGAGAGCAGGGAATGAGAGAGAGAAAGATAAACGTTAGAAATGAGAAGTAGAATGGATCAAAGGTAGCAGATAGAAACGCTGAACGTAGAACATGGAAGCGGGGTTAGAGACAGAAAGAGCAGGCGGAGCGAAAATGCATGAAAGAGAGATAGTATGTGTAGAGAAGATCCAGCCAACACGAGAGAAAGGCATTCACAAGATTAGCGCTGCATGCCACTAATGGCGTTGCTCCTTGCACATCCTCGCTTTGGTCGTCAACAGGAACTTTTACCAGAAGCCCAGGGAGTCCCTAATTAAGCTGGAAATCGGAGACGTTCACCATGATAAAGCGCTGCTGGCCGCCCGATTAACCGGCCAAAGAAGCGAGAGTCTATTATCTCGATTTCTCGCCCCTAATTACTGAATACCCGGGACGAGGCTGCCTCGCATTATCAGGGATACGTAATAGGAAATCTCTAGCTCGTTCTCTCTGTCTCTCAACACTGGTTGATCATTTATTTCGACAGCTATAGACGTCGCTTTACGGTACCAGACCTTAATGCTTGAAAGCCCAAGTGCAACAGTTGTACCAGTTGCATTCAATATCTGATCTTCAAATGGAATTTTAAGAAGATAATTTATAGAGGGGTTCAGCTGAGCATGCTATAATATCTTAGTTTCCATTTACTCGACAAAGAGCAGAATAATGGATTTTCCCCAAACGAATAAATTTGAAATTATTGAAATTTTACTGCAATAGTTTGGAACAGCAATTAAAACAATTATTCTTCCCTATTCTTAGATAGATGAGGAATTATTTTAATTATCTCTTGTTTCAAAACAATTTTCTTTCGGGTTGGAGGTAGTACGAAATCTAAATTGCCGACGCGATACAAAGAGGCATATTCATTTAAGAGATGAAAATTGCCAATTAGAGCTAATCACCAAAATTGGCTCATGCTATCGATGATCAACGAGTGTCTTCATTAATTGAACAATGCTGTCGTTTGCCGGTGGCTACAGTAATTTGTTTTAACTGGGACTAAACTAAATATTTTTCCAATATTCGGCTTTTTCAAGACTTCGGCTTTAGGTCGAGTACTGAAACTGAAGCCATCACGTATTTCACTCCATCGCCTTAATATTCTAGTATTTTTGCTAATAATCAAAGTCAAATGAAATATATGGAAGAATGAACACGAAAATAGCTTTTATTCATTCCAATGAATGTTAAATATAACACTAAAAGCTGTAGAATATCCACGTGTCTCTCTTTCAGTACAAGAAACCTGTAATGCAAACGTGATTTGCTATGATATTTTGTGGTTAATGTTTTTAGCGTTTTCTATATATTTTTAATTATAAATAAGAGACAATTTTTCTGGGTGACATTTTCTGATATGTAACTGATAATGACATATGTTTTCCCAGCATTAGTCTTCAGGGCAACAAATGCATGTGTATGAAAAGTTAAACGTTGCCCTTCTACCAGAATATATGTGCAAAAAATCGCTTTCTTCTGTAACTGATCTCTTGAGGAAATGTTTTCTTTCTTCCTTTGAAATTTTCATTTTTAAAGTAACTGCAAATCATAAGAAAAAATTAGACGACTTGTACCTTCGTTTCAGCAATGAATTATTTTATTTCTTGTGTTAAACTCGTACATTCTCCAAAGAATTGAAACTGCGCCCTAAGTGATTGACATTATTCCGCTTCTAAAAAGGAAGAAGACGATGGAAAGGAATAAATTTCAGTTTAATTTAGGCATAAAAGCCAAATCCGAATCAAATGGTAACTGTATTCTGTTGAACACAAATACAATTGTTATCTTAAACGAAAGCTGATCGGAAAAACAGATCACAGCATGTAATCTGAGGAACAGTATAAAGGAAGCTGACATTGAACTTGGTGTGTTTCTTGGAAGATTACATATTTCAAATGTTTTTTGGAAGAAAACGCAATAATTGAAATCAGGGCCGGATCTAAGGGAGGGGGATGGCATCCCCCACCCACTTTCAGAATGCTAATAATGGTAATAGAGGAAAAAATATTACACTTATTTATATTTCATGCATTTTTCAATAAATTTTTAAGAAACCTGTGAAACGGAGGGGGATGTTATAATTAATTGGAAATCCAGTCTCTTGCCCCAACGGGCGGCCAAGAGACACAATCTAGCCAATTGTGTTTCTTAACTGCCCCCCACCTCCATAGATTTTTTTTTCTAGATCAGCGCCAGATTGAAATAATACTGAACTGGGAAAGAATGAATTGTTTTCGCAACATTTAGCACTGATTAAACATATCTTTCCCTTTTTAGAAGAAATAGTAATTTCCGACAGTTGTTAAACAGATAATACGACGATAAGGGTTGGATTTGATTGTTTTACTTCTGAGTGGCACATTTTCTGCGCACCTAGAAGGATCAGAATATGTTGGGGGGAAGGGACCCAATAAATAGCTGTTAAGAGACAGATGGCACCTTCCTGTCGAGGCTGTCCAGCGTGTTCTTTAATGTGCGCAGGAAATGGCTCTCTCACACACGGAGACACAGCTTAACGTTCCATCCGACGGTTAGGTGGCCTTTTAAAGACGACAATAAGGACAAAATTATAAAATTAAAATTGTATTTATCCAAAATATAAGCACAACAATAAGTTGAAAAATGTAGAAGACGGTAGCTCATGTTCCGATCACAATAGTCTAAAGCTCATGTTTTGGCAGAAAAGTATATTATGAGATGTTAACTTTTTTAAATGTTTGCAAATTTATATGGCTGTAAATAGACAGTAGCAATCTCTAGCAATATCTCTAGTATTCAAAAATCACGAAAATGGTTCTTTGAAATCGTTGCCCAAATTAAAGTGATTGTCTTCTTTTGACTCTTCAGTAGTGGTCTGAAAAATACAGAGGCATATACAACCTCTCAAGAATTGTAAGGCTTTTTTCTCTATGTAAAGGCTAGTACACATTTTCTCTAGTCCCTACTAGTGGCAACTCTGCCTGAGATCGACCCTATAGCTAGCCGATTGCTTATGTAAGAAACTGAAATAACGGTAGGTATTGAAAAGTAAAATTTTTTGATTCTGTTTCGACCGCATTTGTTATGTCGTAATCTGGTTTCCATCGCATTCTTTATATCTGATTCATATTTTGTGTGATCTCAATGAGAGATGACTGTCTTCATGCTGTTAGCGACCTTTGAAAACATAACCTTTCATTTTGCACATCTTATAGATAAAGAAAAAAGTTTGCGGTTTGTCTCTTCGTTTATTCATTCAACCACCTAAAGAGCCAGAGGAACGAAACTCTGCATGAACTTTCCCTTCACCCGGGTAAAGGTTATAGTCTATGGATGAACCCGCTGATATTAAACAAAATATTTGTGTAACCGGTTAAAATCTCATCGAAATTCCCAAGGACTTACAATATGGGTTAAAAATCGGTGTGCCCCAAGCATTAACATTAGCGGTTGTCGAAAGTTAGCAATTTACTCAGCATTGTTTGGATCTGAAACTGTCTAAAATATATAGCAGATGACACGTCCCCATGTCGCAAGGTTTCATTGGCATAAAACTCATTCCAAACATTATCCCCCAAGGGATTTACCCTGACTTTTAGAGTAGAAAGGAATGGACATGATTTGAGATTGCTCATGAACCCTGAACTCAGAGATTTCTAAACCGAAAAACAGTTTTGCCTCGCTCAGGTAATCGAACTTTTAAAATAATTTCGTGCACAGCAGAGCTGATCGGAAAAACTTTGCCAGGCAGAGGTAACCATACAGGGAAATAAATTAAATATGAACAAATTTGGCATGGCTGGTTTAGGTTATGCATAAAATATGTACATCCCAAGAATGCATTGTACAATGGAGAAGAAAAATATTATTCGTTATTTAAAGTATTTATTATATCACATGTTTTATATGATATATATTTATTAATTTATACAATATTTTAATAAAATTTATGTAATAAAGACATACCTTTTAATTTAGGTTAATTATTAACTAACATCCATTATCAATTCTTCTTGTTTTTCGAAGCATTTATTTCAACAAAGAATCTCGTGTCCAACTCATGCTCTTACAAAAGACTTCAATACCCAAGTACTAGGAAGAAAGCATATCGTCTCCGATGAATATCGGAATCTCGTTTTCAAAATGAATGAAGTTTTCCATTTACCTACTTTTGCACTCATTAAACGTTTTAATTTAAACAAATGGATGAGTGGAAGAAATGCAAATAGCAGTGTTTCATTAATACTTATACACCATAAAAGGTATTTCTTTTTCCATTGTTTAAAATGAAAATGTTTCTTTTCTCACACCACTAAACGAAAAGGGGCAGATTGTTGCTGGAATATCTCTTGACAATCTATAACCCGCAATTTCGAATTTCTACCATAACGAGATCACTTGAAATATTCTTCAAAAGTTTCCATACTTGTGTCCTTCTTTTATTTGTCTTTATTTTTTCTTTTCCGCATTTAGTGCCTTCTAATGATTTATATTAAAATTGCTTAAGGGCTTTAAAAATACGAATTATTATTATATTTCTTTAAATACCAATCTAACTAAACATTTATCTCTGAAAAAAAGCAATTGCGTTTCCTACCGCTTTTGGTGTAAGGGGGCAACTTATTACTGTTAAGGAAAGAAACCTCACGACTTCACTTTCCAATATGAAAATTTGATATATCTAGAATAAATACATCGCTTGCAATAGTCGTTTAAAATTTTGCATTTTTCAACTTTTCCACCGTTAGAGACCCCAACTTAAACTTCTGAAAGATTTATCAAATACTAATCGTAATATTTCATTAATACCTATCCACCTACAAAATAATTTTAATTACATCTCTAAAAATAAAATGGCTAAATGTATATAGACAGAGAAACGACAAATTGAAAACATTATCTCCTTTTCCTTGAAAACGATATTAAAAGCGCGTCACGCTCGTGCTTTTTACCCGTTTCAAAAACAATGGCTTTGTCACACAAAAGCAGAAAGCATTTAATTCAAGTATTCCTGCTTTTAAATTTATTGGCGACAATAATTATTTTCAAAACCCCAAATGTTGCTTAACATAAGGGACACACCGGTTTTTATCCATTAATGTTAAGACTAGAGGATTTCGAGGAACTCAACTCGTTCTCCATCGGGTTAGGGAGGCATCGGAAAAATAAAATTGGACGTCCGGCCCAAAAAGTTTGGGAACCATTGCTCTAGCTCTTTACGGTACTGACTCTGACTGAGTGCCTAAGCAGACAGACAATTTCGAAACGAACAGTATCCTTAAAGAGCAGGAGGAAATAGCCTATAATCTACCCCTGAGCGAAAGGAAAGTTCAAGCAAAGTTTGGTGCCTCGAGCACATTAGGGTCTGGATTCATAAGCTGACAGGCAAACAAATTTTCCTCCTTATATTTCAGATAATTGTTCCCACCAATAAATTTAAAAGCAGCAGTACTTCAATTAATTTCTCTCTGCTTTCGCGAGTTGGATCCATTGTTTCTGATATGGATAAAGGGCAGAAATGGAACACCTCTGCTGCGTACGAAATGACTTGAAAAGTCCGATTTTATGAGCGAGACTGTATAGTTTTTCGGTTTAGACGTTTCTGAAGTGGGTAGTATCACTACATCAAATTATATTCACTTCTTTCCTCCCCTTAAAGAGGGGGATAATTTCATCTGGGTGGGAATCAATCGTGATGAATTTTATGCGAAATAAAAGCTTGCGATTTAGGGAGTGCCATCTACTATGTACTTTAGGGCAGGCACGCCCAAACGTCTTATCGCGAAAGAACTTGAGGCTCATTTAACAAATAATCAATATACTGAATCTGTCTGGTTTTTTCCAATTTTTCGATCAAATTGTTTTTGGGACATAAAGATTTTGAGAATTCCTAATACTGATCAAAATTTTATTTTTGTTTTTTAATAAAGATATTTTATTGATCACTTCAATATATATCCATAAAAATATAGTTTCTCTCCCAATTCATTTTCATTAGAAATGTATGTTTTCGTTTTTAAGTAGAGGATTTTTCCTATGATTCTTTCACTCAGTTTGGTAGTGGCTCTTCACTCAGTTTGGTTTGGATGGGCCTGCTTTAGAAAGTATGAGACCCGAACAACACCGGGTAAATTTCTTAGTTTGAAATAACATATTCCTGCTCTCAATTTCATGTTATGATCAAAGACAATGCCCATCTTCTAAAGTTAGTGAAATCAAGTGCGAAGTATGTTTTCTTGATCTCACAAGAGCTATTCTGAGCAGGACCAGATCTCGGGGTGGGGGGAAACTTTCAGAATGCCATTGAGGGTAACAGAAGCAAAAATTATTAAACCTTTTTATAGTTCAAGTATTTCTCATGAATTTTTTAACAACTGCAAAACGGGGAGGAGAATGTTATACTGCATCGGGAATCCAATCTCTTGCCCCCTCTCTTTACATTTTTCCGGCTCGATTGTGTGCCCCTTCTCCCCTCTTTTTTTTATAGATCCGGGACTGATTCTAAGTATTTTATGAGATTGCATGTTATATGCAGGCAGGCTCTAATCTAGAAATAAATCGAGAAGAGGCAAAGGAACGCACTCCAGGGGGGAAAATATCCATGAATATATACAAGAGATTGGATGTCCAATGCACTATAACATTATCCCTCCATTTTACGGGTCTTTAAAAATGTATTGAAAAATGAATTAAACACAAATACGTTTAATAATTTTTGCCTCTATTATCCTTAGCATTTTGAAGGGGATACATGTTCCTGTATCCCCTTCCTGTTCCCCTCCAAGATCTGCTAGTATATGCAGTGTACTTTTGTCGTGATTTTAGGGTTTACCGAAAAACTTTACACAAATTAAAACTAAATTAAAAAAAAACTGGTAATATTAACAGTTATATCACGAGGGTGGGTGGTTCCTTGTGTTGGAAAACTGCTGTACCACAGTTAGAAATCTCCTTTAAGGGACGTCAGGCGCAGATGGCTGGCAATGTTGTTTTGGTGGGGCGTTGAATTTTAATATACTGTATATATAAAACCTACTTACTATAGATACATGTGATAAGTTGCATTTGAAAGTCGAACTCTCTTTTTTCCAAAGTTAATACACTTCAATGTGAGCATCCTTTGTAGTTCTAAGCACATGAAGCTGAAGTTCAAGTCATGTGCATCCAATATGCCTTCGTTAACCGAGGCAAATGCATCAGTGATACGAGTTTCATCACACGATATTTACCGAAGTGCGCATGCAAGTGAGCCAATGCTTTCCTGTTTGTGTGTGATGTAGCACCGTCTTGCTAGAAAAAGAAATTCGGGTGCTGGTCCCTTATCATCAGGATAAAATATTTGTCCAATATTCGCAGGTATTCTTCCTTGTTGATTTTGTTGCGAGAAAAAAATGTACCCCACTACTCTATGACCAGACAAGGCAAACGAAGCTGCCACCTTCTAATCGTGGAGGGTTCCTCATGGATAATGCATCGGTTTTCTGTGCCCCAATACCAAGTTTTTTGAGAGCTCACATAACTACTAAAACGGAACCTTCGTTTGTGATGAAATATTTCAATGGCTCCACCAATCCCTCAGACATAGATTCCATTAACTATTCACAGTAACGAACACTCTGATATGTGTCCCCGAAATTATTCATAAACCACCGAAATATCGTACTGCTTCAAGCGTAAATCATGTAATAATTCGTTGACAGGATTTCCCCGACGCACCTACTTGCTTCACTAGACCCCCTCCTAGTCTTTCTTAAGATTATTTGTTGTGCTCTCTTAAATTAGGGCAACGAGTTGCGGAATCCGAACGAGTCTTTTCCTAACACGTTGTTTGTCCACCACAAAGCCCTTTTCTCTCTACCTCTTTATTAAGTTTTGGATAGTGCGTTTAACTGGCACAGTGAAGTTCACGTACTACTTCGCAAATGTTGCACGCTCTTCCTTGAACCATCTAGGCTCCACGTACAGTTCTACAATTGCGACACGCTAGGGAATAGAGAATATCATTAACAAGACGGCACTCTAAGCATGCACGCACTCACTAAAGAAGTTAGCAGGAGTAGATCAGGTGGTTATGACTGGAGTCCTGCACGGATAGCAAAAGTTCTATCCGCAACGGCATCCGCAAACTTTATCAGCCACAGTATGTATTAGCTAGTTAATGACAGTCGAGGAATTTCAAATGCTTGAGCTCCGATGCATAATTGCGTGTAAAAGAAATCAATCTAAAAGTTAATTAATAACTAATAAGTAAGTGAAAAGTGCACTTTGATATAAAAAAATTCCGTATTTCAGAACTTACTAAATATCGTATAAAAATTTACAGATATAATTTTGCATATTCTCCTCGGCGAATTATGCTCTTTTAAAACAGTTATGCACAATTATGGAAGATAATGCTTTTTATTAACCCGTTTCTCTCCTCTAAATTTCACCCTGTTGGCCGAGTAGTTAGCGCACTTGGCTACTGATCTAAGGAACCTGGGTTCGAGCTCCAGGTAAGGCAGAAGATGTTTGTGTTGTTTTTCTCCTGAGATCCAGCCATCCCGCCATCCCCACAGACCTTCTACTATGGCGTATTAACTGACAGGCTCCTGTCAGACCTCTGTGGCAAGCAGAGGTCTGACAGGATTAACGCTTCGTGATATCCATGACTGATATTTATACAGGTGTATATACTACGCAGCACTGAAGTAATTTTATAAACTTATATTTGCTTTTTTAGCATATAGTTTGCTTCAAAAAAGTAATTTTTTTTTACTTTACGGATTTATATGTATATAAATCAGCGGAAAAAATACGCGGATATCCGCATAAATGCAGTGCTGTAGTTAGAAAATCTTTATGGGTTAACAATGGTATGCGCATGTGATAACTTTTAAATTGCGATCACAGTTCGAATACTACTACTTAATAACTGGCTTTATGGGTTAAGACTACTTTTGACTGTGTCATCCGATATATATTTCGGTCACTTCGGGACTAGTGGTGCAAATTTCTCAATGTTGAGCACTCCAGGTTATTAAGGTCGAAAAGAAAAAAAGAAATTTTTATACTGTATATCTATAGCAATACATACAGAGATGCCACCTACTAGTAGCGTGTTGCACTTCTTTTCGCATTCAGAACAGCCCGAATTCACTGCGGAATGGAACTTACAAGATGTTGGATACTTTGTGCAGGAATTATGTACGCTGCGGAATGGAACTTACAAGATGTTGATACTTTGTGCAGGAATTATGTACAATGCGGAAATGATTGTGTGGCGCAGTTGTTGCAAATTCCCGGCGGCAGTTATCGCTGGAAACCAACCAAAGTTCCATCTCATCCCAAAGATGCTCGATAGGGTTTAGATCTGGGGACTGTGAAAGCCAATGAAGCAAGGGATACTTGTCGGCATGTTCCTGGAACCATTTGGTGACGATACGTGCCTTGTGAGCAGGTGTGTTATCATGCTGAATGTCTCCATCCGGGTGAAGATAAACTGTAGCCATGAAGAGATGAACATATCAGCAACGATTTTCTAATACGCCATGGCGTTCAGATATCCCTCGAGGGTTCGTAGGATCTAATGTGTGCCAGGAAAACATTCCCCACATCATTAAACCACTACCCACTGGTATTGTTAACACCAGAGAAAATGGCGCCATGACGTCATGTTGTCTATGCCAAATTCTGATCCTTCCATGAGCATGATGCAAAAGGAACGTTGAATCTTCTGACCAGAGTACCTTTTTCCATCTGCAGTGGTCCAGTGTCGATGCTCATGTGTCCACTGGAGAGGCCCGTTTGTGTTGTTTGCTGACAACATCGTCACTTGACATGGTCGGCGACTGTTGCATCCCATTTCCAACATGGTCTGATATGTGGTGCGTTCGGAGATGACTTTCTGCACACCAATATTTAATTCTGCTGTGATTTGACTGTTTGTGTCCTGTCTGTTCATTGCACGATTTTCGCCATTCTCTCGTCTGATCCACAATCAGTTTTCGTTCACAAAATCGCCGATCACTAGTAGTTTTTTTTTTGCTTTTTGCAGCATTCAATCTTGGTAAACCTTTGAAATGGTTGTGCGTGAAAAGCCTAAGAGGACGACCATTTGGGAGATGCTAGAACTAACACGTCTAGCCTAGCATCAGCTATCATATCACGTTGAAAGTCACTCAGGTCGCTTGTTTTGCCCATTCTGACACTTAAATCCAATTCTAATTGATGCTCGAAGAGCTGGTGTGCCTGATTTGTACCGCACACCACAGTCACGTGACGTATTACGTGTTGGAATGAACCATTTATGTGATGAGGTACACAAAAGTAATAAGAATGGCTTTTCACCAGATTGATTTATGAAACATGAAATTGAGGAAACCTGATGATATATGAAAAGAAAAACCCGTGTAAAGCAGTTGTTTTGAAAACACAAAATCTGCAAACTGCTTTACGAGCCTAAAAGACTTGGAATAAATATTATTAAATTCAGCGATTCACTATTTTTTTAATTAATTGCTTATATTAACTGACTGGGGACAACATAATTGAAATCAGTGATGTTTTCACGCCTTTGGTTACAATGAAGACCGCTATTAATTAGTCAAACCAAATGGTTATTCACGTATAAATTGGCGAAAATCCTTCGAATATCCAGAGTGCTGTTGGCTTTGTTAGTGGGAAATGAGAGTTGCTCTGTGATGAAACGCATGAGCTGCTGTTATCTTAGTTCGCCTCGCGACGATCTGAATACAAATTAGAGCATTAGTTTCGACGTTTCTCTGGGCTTGGTTCGTCACTGAGAATGGCAGCTCATAGATGCAGAAGAATTTCTGGCTTTGTAAACCGAGTTGAGAAACATTTAGCTTTCGTATTATAATACGTAATTTGTCGGGAACTGAAGTGCAGTGTATATTTTAAGAATATGAGCACAATTACGTAAATTATCTTTTTTGAAATGTATTAAGTGCAAAAATTACAGCTGAATATAGAAAAGCGTTATTTCTGTTTATATTTTCTATTCATAGAAATGCTAGCAAGAGAGAGATTAAAATAAATTCGTACTCTATATCAGTGGTTCTCGACTTTTAATGCTTCACGTACCCCCTGGAAATGTGTATGTAACTGGCGTACTCCTTGTATAGATAGATAAAACTACAGTTATAATATAACAATGGGAATAAAATAAAACACTGACTTTATTACTAGATCTAGCAACTTTTGAGCTCTTACGGCATATCCCAAAAAATTTTACCGCGTACCCCACGTGAGAACCCCTACTCTATATAATGCATTATATATGTATGAAATGGGTCTCAATATTTTCAACGATGTAGAGAGTTTCTCACTGCTCATTTACCTGGAAGACGGAGAGGAGGGAAAGAAATCTGGAATAGGATGATCCACCATTTCGTCACTTAACACTACAAGATTTCTACTCATACGTTATTCCAAAGAATGCTGAATTCTAGATATCGAAAAATCTGGAAGAAATGAAGTATGATAGATACAAATATTTCTATCCCATCATCAATATGCATCAGTCCATGTTGGTTGTTCTCTACGAAGTATTTATTATATATAATAATGTGCATTTGGAACATTTGTTTCCCTGAATTCAATACATGAAAACAGGACACTTGCCTGTACGGGTTCACAGGTTGAGAAATCGACGAATAAAACGTGTTGGAGCAGTCTGCATATGAAAAAATTATTGTCAGATATGCTTTTATTTAGATTCAGATATAGGAAAAATATAAATTGAGAAGCTCCTTTCGTCACTGTAAAGAATTTATAAATCGTGTTACCTTGTAATATATTTTTTCAGGTATTAATTCCTTTATTTTAGAAAACTTCGGGAAAAGAAGTAATTAATTACTTAGTAATTACCCTACAGAGCTTAAGTTTTTAGTTCATGGTATATAAAATATCTAAAAATGAAATATTTGCCATGTACGAGTTAATTAGGTTAAGGAATGAATTGTCTGAACCAACTGATTCATTTAAATTCGTAGCAAAGCAATACCCTCATATTGTATGAGGCAGAAATGCAGTATTGGTCTTCAGCCGCCATCTTGTTTTATTTCGCATCGGTGAAAAAACAGTCTGAATGGTAAAAGTAGTCCGTTCCGCATCTACCTTAAGATGCGTATTGAGGGTGTATATATATATAATTTAAAGGACATATATATAAATATATATCTCATCAAAACAATGTTTTATTAACAATGCTTATTGCTACAAAATGAACCCTCGTTTCGCACTTAAAAATACCCCGAAAATTAAGCAATTTCATCCAAATTTGATATTATTAACAACTCTTATCTCTGAAGAATAAACCTTCGTTCTGCACTTAAAAAAGCCCCAAAAATTAATATTCTCATCAAAATTAGATTCCATTAACAGCTCTTATCGGTAAAGAATAACTCCTTGTCCCTTACTGAAAAAAAGCCCCCAAAAGTAAATAATCTCATCAAAAGATTTCATTAACAACGCTTATAGCTAAACAATGAAACTTCGTTTCCCACTTAAAAAAGCCCTAGATATTCTAGGCTTGCAAGAGACCAGATGGACAGGTAAAGGTGAGATACTTAAAAATAACGTTAAATTTCTCTTTACAGGGAGGGAGGATGGAAAGCATCACCAAGGCGTGGGCCTGCTGCTCAGCAGACATGCTAGTGATGCTCTTCTAGCATATGAGTGCATTAATGAAAGGTTTCTTACAGCAAAATTTCAGACAAGCATTAAAGACTTGAATGTTATCTGCTGTTATGCCCCCACTGAGGATTCTGATGAGGATGAGAAGGATAGGTTTTACAGACAACTTCAGGATATTTTGAATTCTGTCAAGAAAGGAGATATTACCCTTGTTCTTGGTGACTTCAATGCCAAAGTTGGTACCGACTCTGACCTTTGGGGAGGAGTAATAGGCCCTTTTGGCATTGGTAGCTGCAATGGCAATGGGCAACGTCTCCTACAGGTAAGTACACTAAATGGTTTCAGAATAACTAACACATATTACAAACACCGCGACATACATAAATACACATGGGTTTCACCTGATGGGCTGCATAAGAATATGATTGATTATATATTAATTAATAGCAAATGGGCTAGTTCTGTTAGAAATACCAGGGCATATAGGGGAGCTGAAATTGGATCTGACCATTACCTTGTTAAAAGTGTCTTGCAACTTAAACTTAAAAAGTGTTGTGCTAGGGTTAAAAAATTTACCTTTAATACTGAAGCTCTGAAAGACCCAGTTATAGCTAAAGCTTACCATGATAGGTTACTTAGTCATTATGACAGTCATGGTTTGCTTAATACTGAAGTTGAGGAAGAATGGGGCCATTTTAAACAGGCTTTTTTGGAAACTAACAGTACTCTTTTAGGGAAAAAGGAGCAGAGGAGGCAGAATTATTTAAGTGATAAGGCACTTGAGCTTATTTCAGAAAGAAGGAACTGCAGGAATGTCCTTAATCAGTACCCTACTAGTCCTAATAGAAAGCATTACAAAGAACTTAATAAACGTGTAAAGGATCAGTTAGCTACTGATAAGAATCTTTGGCTTGATGGCCTTGCTGACAAAGCTGAGGAAGCAGTTAGACAGCACAACAGCAGAGAGCTGTACCAGATAGTTAATGTTTTGTGTGGTAGAAAACGAACAGGTATACAGGGATTGAAGGATAAACAAGGCAAGGTTATAGAAGGTGAGGATTCTGTCATGGCTAGGTGGGCTGAGCATTTCAGTGATGTTCTAAACAATGTGGTCAGTTCTACTCCCATTGTTTGCAATGATGATAGATGCATTGTTGGCTTTAATGTTGGCCCTATAACACAATCTGAAGTTAGTTTGGCTATTTCTAAACTTAAACTTCATAAATCCCCAGGGGTGGATGAAATTACTACGGAAATGCTTAGAGCTGGGAATGTTTCAGTTACCATTTGGATGACTGAAATTTTGAATAACTTTTATGATAAAGGCATGGTTCCTAAAGATTTTACCAGAGCTATTATTATCCCTATTTTCAAAAAAGGTGATCGCAGTTCTTGTGATAACTATAGGGGTATCAGCCTACTCTCCGTTCCAGGTAAAGTTCTTTCCATGATTGTGCTTAATAGAATTAAGAATCTGGTTGACAGGCAATTGCGTGATGAGCAATGTGGATTCAGAAGTGGTAGGGGATGTGTAGATCAGATATTTTCACTTAGGCAGATTCTTGAGAAATGTTTAGAGTTTCAGAAACCTTTGGTTGCTAGCTTTGTTGATTTCAAAAAGGCTTTCGACTCTGTTGATCGTCATAATTTGTGGTTGATTGTGAGATCATATGGTATACCAGACAAGTTAGTTAACATAATGAAAGCTCTCTATAATAACACTGAGTCATGTGTGAGAGTTGGTAAGTCTTGTAGCAATTGGTTTAGCATTACTTCTGATGTTCGACAAGGGTGCATTTTGTCTCCTTTTCTCTTTAGTTTGGTTGTTGATTATGTTATGCGAAATTCACTTCAAGGGAAAGCTTTTGGCCTTAAATGGGCAGGAGATACGAAAATTTTTGATTTAGATTATGCTGATGATTTAGCCCTTTTGGCAAATGATGTTGATGAGATGAACTCTTTCATTCGAACTGTTGATGAGACTGGTAGTACAGTAGGTTTGGTTATAAACAGAGAGAAAACTAAAGTGATGAAAATTGGTCAGGCAGGTTGTGATTCAGTTAATCTGAATGGTTGCAGTCTTGAGCAGGTGTCACAGTTTAATTACCTTGGGAGCTGCGTAACTGATACTGGTGATGTGCGGCATGAGATTAACAGACGTATAGGTATTGCTGCTGGGACTTTTAAGAATCTATGGAGATTGTGGAGAAATAGGCGTATACACCTAAAGACTAAAATTAGACTGTATAATAGTTTGGTTCTTTCTAGGGTTAGTTATGGTAGTGAAACTTGGACGCTGTGTAAGCAAGATAACAGGAAACTAGATGCTTTTGATTCTAGATGCTTACGCAGTATCTTAGGTATTAGGTGGTTTAACTTTGTAACTAATGATGAGGTTAGGCAAAGGAGTCTGCAACCTCCTTTAAGCAGCATATTGTGCAGAGAGAGACTCCGCTGGTTTGGCCATGTTGCCCGTATGGATAATTATAGATTGGCGAATAGGGTTATGAACAGTGTGCCTAGAGGCCTCAGAAGGAGGGGGAGACCTAGGATGCGGTGGGCAGACAATGTCAAACAGGACCTTGTTAGAATTGGTGTACAGTGGCCAGATGCAGCAGATGTAGCTCAGGACAGATATGCTTGGAGAATTAAACTGCGCGGTCTGGTTGGACCTCCGTAGCCCATGGCTGCTTGATGATGATGATGATGATGATGATGAAAATATCAAAAGTAAATTTCCTTGATAACACTAATCGCTAAAGAATCAACTGAAGAAAATCCCCGAAAACAAATAATCTCATTACAGAGAACTATTCTAAACAGCATATATCAGTCATAACACATTGGAACATGCGGATGGATATCATATTGCAACTCAACGTTACAGTCCTGGGAAAAGTACAATATGGCAGGTGAGGACCCAATACTGCACCATAGCCTTGTATAAATATTTAAAATAATGAAGATATATAATTATTGAAAAAAAAATCTTATATTTAAATAAACGTAACATATTTATTTCAACGTATATCAAAGGAAACACTTTATTTTATCCATTTAGATTTTTTAAGAAACGTTGAACAAGTTAGGCACGAAAATGTGCTTCGTACATGATGGTATACGTCCCTAAGGCTATACATTATGTACCAAACATTTTATAGCCTGTTAACCCTGTGTTAATATATCTAACATGGAAAATAAAGAATTTGCTTTTATTCATGTTTATTATGATGCCATCAAATCGTTTATCGATATATCACTTCCTTTTTCTACGTAAGCATTTCACACTTAAGAACTTATACAGTTGGTTGTATAATCATCAAAAGACAAGTTTTATTCTTCATAGGAGTAATTTACCAGTGAGAGCAGAGAAGAAATAATATGAAATCCTTTCAAAATATTATTGCCAAAGAAAAAATAATTTCGTGATATCAAATCAAATTTGAATGAGAGCTTTAGATAAATATGTTCATATTCATTTTTTAATTCTTTGACGTGGATCATTGATTTAATTGTCATTTAAGTACCTATATATATAATAGATTATATTATATTTGATCTGCTAAATATACTGAAAAATACTTTGAATTGTAATTAAATGTTTACTAGATAAAAATAAATAACATGTTGTATACCATTACCTAGTTGCCAATTATGGAGGTTATGGATTTTGTAGATGAAAATGTATCTAGGGAATCGCAAGGGTGCTATTTGAGTCAGTTGTGATCTTTTTTATCATAGACGTTATCTTCATCCATAGTAAAAAAAATTAAGAGTTGAAAGGGAATAAAACAGGAGACGGGAAGTTTTCTTTTGCTCATATGGCCATCAAACAGCCGAGGTTGGGGAAGACAGAACGGCAGCAAGAACTTGCCCTGAAGTGTCAAAAGACACGGCAAACATTTGTCATGAGATCTTGGTTGTACATTTGTTTGAACGTGTGAAATACTGCATCTCTGCTCTTCTAACATATCCCTGCGAATCAGAGCCGTTAACACCGTCGATGTAGAGAAGGCAGATAGGAGAAGAGATGCTTCTCATGACTGTATCCTTGTAATGTCTTCCTTTTTTTTTGCTCTCACCGTCAGTTCTGTTGAAATACCTTCAAGGCATTGATATTTTTTCCTTCTATTACACTTCGTAATGTAATGAGCTTTTCGGTTCTTATCAGCACGGAAAAAATACATACCTACAACAAAGGATTAGGGACAAAAATAGCAGCATATGAAAGACTTTTTCCTCTTTAAAGAAGGTTCACTTCGGCATTTTTATACAATTACTTGATTCCGTTTCTGTACGTGCTAAATTGCTTTTAAATCGCGTGATTGAAATATGCACCGACGAAATTTTTAAAAAGTTCAAAGATAAAAAACACGAAAAAAAATTCTGATAGGAGCTCTCAGAAAATTAAGAGGATAAAGAGAAAACAGCTTTCCTTATGTATATTAATATTACTTATAGATTCACATTACAAGTCACTAGAAATTAACGAACGTTACACTTCCTATTCCTGTCTCTAGAGTGTTGGTTGCATAGAAATTAGTAGAAAGTCAGTTTGAGAAATGCAAAAAAATTCTAAGCAAAATATTAATATTTAAGTTTCACCAAGTTCACACCTAATGATTTTTTAAATAGAGGTTTCATCTCGGTAATTAATAAAGGAATGTTATGATGTTGAAGAAACCAACGAACTTATTTGCGTCGAACTAAACAGATAAATAAAACTCGGTTTTTGTGTCCCTCCTAAAATTAGTCAAGTCTTCTTCTAAACTACTTTTATTCTATTAATCATATTTATTCTACTTTCAACATACTATGGCATATTTTATACGGTCCTTTTAGTCCATTAACATGAGGTACTGCCAATAGTCTTAAGCAAATAGTTTTTAAATGGATATTTAATTAAACATTTTCTCAATTGTGCAATTGAGAAAATGTTTAATTAAATAATTGTTTAATAAATTGTTCCAATATTGAATAAATGTTTAATAAAATTTTACATTGCTTAAGAAAATATATGGATATTGGATACAAATTATCCTAAAACATAAGAAATATGACAGCATGAGATTGGGTTGTGTTGGGAAAGTGCCAGGGTGACTCAGCGGATGTTACGCATTACCAAGATACCAAGATAGCTCACCATTAACAAGATAGCTGGTAAGATATTGGATATATTTTAGTACAGAGTTAATGTAATGGCTGATAGTTAAGAGCTAGACAAAGCACATAGCTTCAGACGAGTTATTGGTATGTAGAGCGCGTGAAGTATTTGGAGAAGAACCGTTGCCCTGGCAGTGGAGAGAGGACAAATCCCTGAAATTGAATCAAGACAGTGGACGTTACCTACTCCATCAAATTGTACTAAAGTGTAGACTATGAATGATATCAGAGACAAAGAGGGCGCGAGGGAACACTCCAGTGGATGTCCACATCTAATGACCCCTGGATAGAATCGTTGTGTCACATCGAAAGCACGTTGACATCGTATGACAACCAAGTCACGTTTCTGTTTCCAATGGCCCGAGAATGACCTTCAGCACTCAAACTATCAACCGTCAACTCTACTGTCAACCCTCAACAACAAACTATTAACTTCATCACTCAACCGTCTGCATGAAGATAAGTTGTATTCTCGCTCGCACTCGAAGTTCTTGAACTCCAATGAGGAAATCGCGTAGCTCAATTTCAATCCTTCTTCAGTATGGTACTTGGGTTGTGTATCAATTGTTATCTTTAGTGTTTAGCAGAGTTCATCTTTGTGTAGACTGACGGTAGACGATCACGTATATGGAGAATTCTTGCGGTCCATTCCGCCTCCAGCACCTCCAAAAGGTTGATGCATATGGTGGGGTTCTGTGATGGTGTGAAGAGGGATGCGTCTATGTCTCCGATGTCTCTGAATAGATCTCACTTTTATTCCAGGAAGCTGAAAAATATCACCCATCGAGAAAAATTAATCTGAATTTGTTTAGGGTTCGTATTTATGTAGGCTAATGCATGTTCCCCCGCAACTCTACTAATACAAGTTATATTGAAGGAAAATAAAATCTATCTAGTATTATGGCCTGTGCAGTCGCGAATGTGGACAGGTATAAAGTAACGACCTCTTTTGTTGCAGACTTCAGAAACTTCTACACTTCCGTAATTGATTGAAGCTCTTCAAACAATATGGATATTTATTCTCCAGATTCAGTTGAACAGGCTAATTGCAAGCATTATAGCAGGAAGTGTGCAGCTGTCATTACGCATAGAGGACATTGACCTACTGAGGGACGTATCATGTAACCAAGTGTGAACTTTCAGTGCCTCATTTTGTTCATTACGTTTTTCCATTTCTGTAATGTATATGCAAATGACCACCGTACTTCTGTGTACCATGGTCACTCAACCATTTTGCCAACTCTTTTGGATACGATCTTTTATGTACGGTCCATTTATACTGCTCTGTTTTAATATTAAACATTGCAGTGCCCCACAATAGTAGCATAAATGAGAGTTCTGGCACAGTAAAAAGGGCTCGAGAATTCTATGAAAATCAATGGCAAAAGTTATGGGGGATAAGGGAAAAAGTATGTTTCTTGTGGTTTATCTGAAAATATGTGTGAAAATTAGAAAAAAACCGGGGTTTTTTTAGCATGTGAAAAACTAATTTAAGTTTTTTTTTAAAGATGAGGTTCAAACTAATTTGTGAATTAGTTTAAATGAATTAGGTTGAAATGAAGGTTGTGTATATGAGATGCAAAATGATGTGTTTTGTTGAGTTATCGTACACTTCACTGGATACAGCAGAATCAAAACTTTCTAAGCAAAGTCCAAAGTATTAATTCTGTTATCAAAGAAGAATATTAAAAGTTTTATCCAAAAGTGAATAAATTTCTTTTCATAGAAAAAAAAATTAAAATTTTTAATCAAAGTCCAAAGTAATTATTTTGCTACAAGAATATTACAAACTTTTATATAAGCAACGTTCAAGTAATAATTTTGCTACAATAATATTAAAACATTTATCTAATAAAAGTCCGAAATAATAATTCTGTTATCAAACTGAAACATTTTGAAGTGTATAATAATTTAACATAGGAGAATATTAAAATTTTAATGTAATCAATGTTCAAGTTATAATTTTGCTACAAGAATATTAAAACTTTATCTAACTAAAGTCCACGTAATAATTCCCGTTTTCCAGCTTTACTTTAAAGCTTTACAATTAAATGTATTTAAATCGTACTTACCTTAGATTGGGACTCTATACCGAAGGGGGAACTCAAACTGACTTCGAATCGCTTGAGACCTTTCTTAAGTACTCAACCGAAATTTAAAGACCAAAACTGAAAAATTTCTTATCATAGAAGAATATTAAAATTTTTATCTAATCAAAGTTCAAGTAATAATTTTCTATAAGAATAATAAAACTTTTATCTAACTAAGGTCCACGTAATAATTCCCATTCCAGCTTTACAATTAAATCTATTTAAATCGTACTTACCTTAGATTGGGACTCTATACCGGAAGGGAACGTCAAAGTGACTTGGAATCGCTTGAGACCTTCTTAAATACTCAACAGAACTAAAACTGAAACTTGAACTTTGGTTTTGGATAAAAAAAAAATTCGGTTTGATAGCAAAGTCCAAGTAATAATTTTTGCTATCAAACCGAAATGTTTATCCAAAACCAAAGTTTAAGATTCAGTAGCAAAGTCCAAGTAATAATTTTGCTATCATACCGAATGTTTATCGAAACCCAAAGTTCAAGATTCAGTAGCAAAGTCCAAGTAATAATCTTTATCCAAAACCAAAGTTTAAGATTCAGTAGCAAAGTCCAAGTAATAATTTTGCTATCATACCGAATGTTTATCGAAACCCAAAGTTCAAGATTCAGTAGCAAAGTCCAAGTAATAATCTTTATCCAAAACCAAAGTTTAAGATTCAGTAGCAAAGTCCAAGTAATAATTTTGCTATCAAACCGAAATGTTTACCAAAACCAAAGTCTAAGATTCAGTTTTGGCTCTGTGGAGTATTTAAGAAGGTCTCAAGCGATTCCAAGTCACTTTGACTTTCCCCTCCTGAAGAGTACGTAGTTATTTTTGTATGTTTTTTCAAAGTTGCTTAGTTGAATCTCTGGTCGTCCGTTGGTGCGCGCGGCCGTTAATTTTTCTAGTCCAGATAGAAGTTTGAAAAGAATGTCTCCTGAAGTTAAAACAAAATTCTTAAACAATCATAATGATCAGAATTTTTAGGATCTTTAACAATATTGGAACGGATTAATTGAAATTTTCTCTTAAAAACATTTCATCAGATTCAATTAGAAGAGGGAACATACATATTTTTTTTAAACGTGCAAATAGATGTAAATTTTGATTGTATTTAAAATAGCTTTTTAGCCAACAACTAATAGTTTTCCCTCTAGTGGTTGTAAAGTTGCTTTCCGTTCGGAGACGATTACGGAATATACGTGATATAATTCGGTTGGCGGTCTATTTAATTTGAATCGTATTTCGATATCAGCAGTTGCTGATATCGAAATACGATTCAAACAAACGTGATTCTTCATACAAACGTGATTCGTATTTGCTGACATCGAAGTGGAATATCAGATACAGTTTCATAAAATCTAGGTAACTGACTTGTGTACCCAAGTCGATATCCATATTTTTTGCAGCTAAAACGCTGTTGTAAACTCGCGCATAGTCTAAAGTGTTGGGTTCAAAGTTGCACTCGAATTCTTGTTCGGGAAACTGTTTGCTATTCACTCTGATCTGAATCCGTTCTAGTAACATGTGATCAAACACCATATTGTTTCTGGTTTCATTATTTAACCGGTTAGACTTTTGTAAGATGACATAAAGATGGACGGGTTTATTTATAGTTGTAGTAACCCACCAACTGACATGAGTGTCAATTCGAGTATCAGATTTGTACAGTTTGCACGATTCCCAAAAGATTTCATGTGGATTGCCGCTTGCTAACTGAGATTCTAGTTTTGCAAGTACTTGTAGTGATGGTTCCACTTTTGGAATAAACCAAGATACGTGAGATATTTCAAATTTATACAACGTAGCTCTAACTCTCTGAATAATGTTTTTGTCGTCACTTTTTTCTAGTTTTATGGTATGTTTTACACCGCGAAACACTTTATCTACGTCTCGGCAGAATCCAAACAGCCGATTCAGTGGTAAGAATAAACTTACGTTTTGACTATTTTTTGCAATTTCATATATGTCCGACAATCCTTGATTGAATTCGGGATTTTTCTTCAACGCTTGTGCAAAATCCTTTATCTTATTATTCGTGTCCAGTTTATCTTCGCCTCCGTCGTACAAATACTTATTCATTTTCGAACTGTCTGCGGTATCTTTGAACCACATCATACTTGTGGCAGCACTGCGTGAAAAGTCTTCGGTAAAATCAATTAAATTGCGAATCGTGGTGAACTCCTGGCAATTCAATATCTTCCAATTCTCTGTTTTCTACATAATATTGAGCTCTCTTAAAAATGTTGTACCCGTTATTGACCATCGTAACTACATCACTGCCGCCGATATCAGACCCATCTGATTTCAGTATTTTGCCTCTGACGTGTATATAACTGTTGTGTGGATGTAGAAAAACGTTCATATCTTTGGTAAATATTTCGTATTTTTCGAGATTTTTAACATCAACATTGGTTTCTCGATATTCCAAGTACTCGTATTTTCTCGTTGAATTATCGTCTATTGGATCTTCGAACAAATTCCAGTAAGTAGCTTCAACGTTCATCCTATACTTACTTTATGATTTTATGATTTTTAGGCCATTTCCGTAAATTAACCGATTAAGAATATTTCTGCTTTTAGGGGATATTTTCTCATTTTTTTCGAACGATAGGTGACGGATTTGTATAAAATATTTTATTTCGCTTTCTCAGTATCTTCATCTTTATTCGGGTCTGATGTGTAACATATAAGTCACGTTTTCCTTGTTCAAGTCAATTACTTTGTTATTTTGATCGGTTACTTTCATTCTAACGTTGTAAATGTAATCAGTTTTATTCAGCGGTAAATATATGGGGAAGAAAGGATGTGTGTCGATTAAACTGCCAGACGGTGTTTTAGGCACGAAACTGTAGAACACATCGCTCTTCTGGTAATTGAGATAGGAAGATTCGACAATAGAACAGTTAATCAGAATGCGATCGACCGCTCTCGTTATGTTGGGTGGGAACTTTCCTTCGTTTTTTGCTGCATCGATAATTTTCGATTCGAACCCTAGTATTTCTCGTAACTTTCCTTCAGAAAAATCTATTTTATATCCTCTTGCTAAACGAATAACAAATCTTAATGTGGGGAGGTTGCTTTCTAGTATTATAGGGCTAGGATCCCCAAAGACATTTTTTAAAACGTCATTAAATCCCTCTATATCGTACATTCCATTCGGGAAAGTTATTTTATTCCATTGCCTCCCATTGAAGTATTTCAAAGTGTTATTGTTATATTTATCACTGATGTTGTACCAGGAATACCACATATTGCTACCGATCAGTGCTATCTCGTATTCACCATTGAGTGTGATCGGCGTTTCATAATTAATTTCCAAATCTTCGGGATTGTATGCCGTAATAGTAGAGGAATTGATAGTTATGAGTACCATCTTCATTAACGTAGTGTAGTACTATGTAGTAGTAATATGCTAGTTGTTACCAACAATTCATTCCGATCGTTAGGAGTTTGTTCAAATTGATACAATATATCATATGAGCTTATAGTATTATTCCTTCGTTTAATGTAATAAATGCAATAGTAACCGCATTTTACAGAGTAATTTGCTTGAATTTGTGAAGAGTTATACACGATCGGCTTTGAAGATTAAAGTAAATAGTGTTTTATTTCTTCTGGTGGCGATAAAACGAATGGATCAAAGTACTCGATGTAAGATAACTTCGCATCATTGAAATAAGCTATCCAATGAGTTCCTGAACCACGGGAAACGTCAAAGTTCACTATACCATTTTCCTTCTTGAATATTTTTGTTGGCAAAGAATCGATAGAGTATACACCACGGAATCTTTTTTCGTTTTCCATTATATTTTCGATATCTAAGTTACTTAATGGCTCTTTTTTTTAATCACTGAGCTATTTGTTTTCCTGGAATGTACAAACCTTTTCCCTTTCTTTTTAAAAAGCCACAGAGAATGAGACTTTGCTTTCCAGGAACGTATAACCCCTTTCCTAGAACTTTTTGTGCAAGCTTAGTACCAGCATATCCCGCAGCTCCAACTGCAGCTGCTTTTCCCAATGCTACGAGTGCAGGTATTAAGAACGGCAGAAATTCACCTAGCTGTGTTTTACTGAAACGAAGTCGAACTGGCGTTGTAGGTTTTTTCAGTTTAATGATTTGTCTCTTTGTCAGTTTCAAAGTATCGTTACCTTTCTTCTGTGGATCAATACGTAAAGTTATAGGATTCTTATTTACAAATGCACTCTTCAATTTTTGCTTTTGTCCAGGCGTTAAACTAGTCAGATAACTGTGATACATTATACTTTATTTTACAAGTGTCACGCACTTAAATTTTATATATAAAATTAAGCATGTACTGTATAAAGTGTAAAACGGAAACTTTAATGGATAACATCGAATACGTCACATCAAGGAATAAAAGAGGAATGATGAGAGGTAGATGTCGAACGTGTGGAAAAATGTAGTATAAATTTGTGAAACAGAAAATAAAATTTGTAAAAGGTGGAGATATAGTAAGCTGGATTCAAGAAAAGTTTAATCCACCCGAAATGCACATTCCAGGTTACCAGTATTGTGGACCTTTTACGAAACTGGAGAAAAGGTTAATGCGAGGAGATCCTGGTATTAACCGTGTGGACAAAGCCTGCAAAAAGCACGACATTTCTTACAGCAAATCTAAAGAAACTAAAAAGAGGCACGAAGCCGACCAAGAATTATTAAATGATTTGGATGAAATTCAGAATCAAACTTTAGGAAAAAGAATTTCAAGAACGATAATCAAACCTATCATTAAAACAAAGAAACAGTTCGGTTTAGGGCACAAGAAATAAGATGCTTTCTTCCGTTTACTATGACCCATTAAAAGGATTTTCCGGTATAAAAGATCTAATGCGCAAAATTGGATTGACGGAAAAAAAAGTAAAAAGACTTCTCCAACAAGATGTGTACACGTTACACAAACCCATTTATAAAAAAATCCAAACCAGACGGGTTTATGTCTCGAATGTAGACGACCAGTGGCAGAATGATTTAATCAACATGAAAAAATTTAAATTTCACAATAACCATACGAATTACATTTTAACCGTGATTGACATTTTCAGCAAATTCGCCTGGGTAATACCTATTAAAAAGAAAACGGGTAGCGAGATTACCAAAGTATTTGTAGAAATTTTTAAACAACGTAAGCCATCCAAGTTACAAACGGATAAGGGAACTGAGTTTATCAATAAAGAAACTCAAGCATTGTTTAACCAACGAGGTGTCCATTGATTTGCCACAGAAAATGAGACTAAATCTCAAATTGTAGAACGATTTAACAGGACTCTAAAGACAAAAATGTGGAAATATTTCACTGCCAATAGCACTAGAAAATGGATCGATGTCCTACCAAAACTCGTTAAGAATTACAATACTTCTTATCACAGATCAATAAGAATGAGCCCAAAAGAGGCAAGCTTGCAGAAAAACAAAGATATTGTGTATTTTAATCTGTTTGGTAAAAGAATTAAATCTATTACAGCACCAACATTTAAAATTGGCGACAGAGTGAGAATCGCCAAGTACAAGACACCGTTTAAAAAAGGTTATCTGCCCAATTTTACAGAAGAGATTTTTGAAATTGCTCAAGTTCTGAATACAGATCCCATAACCTATAAGATCAAGGATCTGAAAGGAGAACCAATCATTGGTAATTTTTACACCCAAGAAATGGTGAAATACGAAAAGCAAGATGACATTTATAAAGTTGAAACCTTTCTGAAAATTAGAGTGAAAAATAATAAAAAAGAGTATTATTTTAAATGGTTTGGTTATGATAACACATTTAATTCCTGGGTCAAAGAACATGATCTTTTTAAATAAAGTAAAGGGAGATTCATAATTTTGACATTGAAGAAGATGAGAAATTCTTGAACAGAAACGTATTAGCACCTCTCTGGCATTTTAGACTTTTAATCTGTGGTCCATCGGGCTCAGGGAAAACGAACCTTTTGTTGAACTTAATATTTAAACATCTCTACTATAATAAAATCTTTTTATATGTCAAAGATTTAACCGAGCCGAAATATCAGTTTATGCAAGAAATATTCGACGATTTGCACGAAAGTTTGGAGAAAACATTTGGCGAAAAAATCTCAATTGCAACTTTCTCTGCCAGTAAAGAAGATATCGTCAAGGTCAACGAACTGGATCCCGACACTCAAAATGTAATTGTTTTCCACGATTTCGTAACGGAAAAAGATCAAAAACTCATCGAAGAATTATTCGTCAGAGGAAGGAAAAAGAACATATCATTGATTTACCTGACACAGAGTTATTTTTCGACTCCAAAAGACATTCGACTACATTGTTATTATTTTATGTTCTTTAATATGCAGAACAAGAGAGAAATGTTGCGGATACAAATGGATCATGCAACAAAAATCAGGAAAGATATTTTTATGCAGTTTTATGCATATGCAGTTTCAAAACCACACGATTTCTTATTAATCGATAAAAAAAACCAAGCACATGCCTCTCAAGTATAGAAAAAACTTTGGTAAATAAAGATGAATTACTTGACAAAGTTTGGCGTCATCAGCTCTGAGACCGGCTCCGAAAGAGGACCAGCGGGAATTCCAAGTGTCGGTTTTAAATTGACACACGATGGGGACTACGACATGAGTAATAAAAAATTGACTAATGTAGCCAATCCCGAAGAGGGTTCGGATTCTGTGACAAAACAGTATCTACAACAAGAATCTATAACACTGAATCGTACAGGAAATTATGATGCAAATACTAAAAGAATATCAAATATAGGAAGACCTATAGAAAATGGAGATGCCGCTACCATTCAATACGTTAATCATACTTCTTTAATTTTTTCGGAACAATAGCTACGATGCGCGAAACAAACAAATAATCAATGTCACTGAACCGGATGCAGATTCTGGAGTAGTTACAAAACGATATTTGGAAAAAAGAGCACTTTGCAATGACGATGACAATTACGATGCAAGTAATAAACGCATTAAAAAACTTGCACACCCGACCGATTCATCCAATGCCACTACGAAACACTACGTCGACGACTTGACCACTGTTCAAAATAGTCCAATGAATACATTGGTTAGAAATAAAAATGGACTTTACGTTCCACGAAGCATTGCATTCGAAGGACATAGTTTCAATGCAGAAAAAAAAAAAACAAATCCTTGATATTGCCGATCCCGAGTCTGATTCTGCTGCTCTAACTAAGGGATATTTGAAAAAGGTCGCATTAACTGGCGAGGATGTCTTTAATGCGAACAATAAGAGAATAGGAAATCTCGGGGAACCGAGGCACAACAGAAATGCGACAACAGAAAGTTACGTTGATGGCTTGAAAAAGTTAGATCCTAACCCATCCAATGCTCTATTGAGAAATGAAAATGGACTTTTTGCATCAAGTGGGAGCAGTTTTAATGGCGATGCAAAGGGGAAACGAATTACGAGTGTTGGCACCCCAATTGTAAACAATGATGCTGCTACAAAACTATACGTTGATAAAAATACTGTAATTTGCCTTATCTATGCTGATAAAGAAGTGAAAAAAGACATATCGCAGTCTCATCCAATTATACAGATAAACACAAAATTTGCCCTACTAACGCTACCTATTTTCAAAGATAATTACAATTTATGCATTTCTAATGGATATATAAGCAAGGTAATCTGCTGCACAACAAATCCCTCTTTTAGTATAAATTACAGTATCAACTTGGACGATCAAAAATTCCTTGAAATAGTAAGACCACAACTTCAGTAGTTTTTTCTGTTACTCCAGTAAACAAGAAATTTGACAGGGGTAGCAAGATTAGTGTTTCACTTGCTAGACACTATCGAGATCCAAAAGAAAGAAGAAAAGTGCTTGGAGGTCTTGTTTCAGACTTTCATCACTGGGTATATGTCTTTATTGTATATGAATAAAGATGAAGGACCTTAAGCAATTACACGGTATTATAGATGAAATCTTGAAATCGCGAGCAACTACAAAATCGAAAATTGAAGACACTATTTTGGGAGAGGAACGAGTTAAGGAAACCCTCGAAAAATTTCACAAGCCAGTGGTCGAACGGTTAAAAGGTCTGGAAACTGTACGTGGAGAAACCATGAAAAACATACAGAATGTAGTGAAAACTTTAGAGCCAGAAGAGCCCACTGAGATGCCAGAAAAAACGTTCGTTTATAATCCAGATTTCAACTTGCAAAGATAAAATATTAAATCAATATAAACTAAAACTTCCGAGTGATATCTTACAGGCGAGAAACCCCATTCCTGAGCTGAAAGAAATGGTTTACCAAACAATCGGGCATCTTCAGAAATTGGGTGGCAATAAGGCTACAGAAATCAAACGCTATGGTAGAACTACTGAGAAATATCGAATTATCGATAATCACATTGATGCACTTAGAAAATATTTAAAGTCGATTAAAATGATGTTCACGGTAATAGAAAGTCAACAGTTTGGTTCTGGACTATACAAGAGTTTCGACGACATATGCGAAAAATTATCAATTTTGGTTGCCAGTAAACGAGCTGGAAACAATAGTACAGAAGTATCAAATGAAATTGTCGAAATTTTGGATATTTTGCTAAAAAACGATGTTATTGAGAAAAAGGAACATAAGATTATGTTCAATAACATCGGTATTGTTTAGAAATTTACTCTTGGACACACACTATAGTCATGTCTATTTCAACTTCCGATTATACAAAATATTCGAAGTTTTTTTTACATTTGTTGTTTTCAGTTCAATGTTTTGTAAATGGTATTTCCTACTTTACTATACATATTTGATATTAGATAGTTTCCAAAAGCGTAAGAATAAATTCCATTGATGACATGTCGTTTTGTATATTCTTGGGATAAAGCAATTTTTTTAATTTGGTATACGTGTATATCATGTTGCTCAGATCGGAATTCTGTTTGTTGCGCATATAAGATTTTTTCATGAAATAGACATTGACGATAATCTTCATGACTAAATTCATTTTTAATTCCAGTAGCTGCTTTTTTGGGAATTGGAGCATCAATAGAATGCAATTTTGGACGTAATGCAACAACCTCTTTGATTGGAAGATCTTTTAATTCGTCTTTAAATTTTCCTGGAACCATTTTACTTGATTCACTGTATAATGCATGCATGGTTTGTAGGGTAATTTGAGAAATCAAAGTAGTTTGAGTTAAATTTCTCATATATGTCAACTGTCTGGATATCGACACAGAAGGAATCAGTATCAGTAAATAACAATTCTGCCTTGAATTTTGGTTTCAGAAAATTGTAGAAGAAATTATACATGTGCAATTTACTCAATTCCAAAATCGTTACACCAATGTAATATGGTTTATCTCATATAATATTTTCTTTTTCATATGGAAAATTACGAAATTTTCTGCAAGTTTAACACAAGAAACGTACCTAGGATTTGCAATTAATTTTTTAAGCTTTTCTTCAGTATTCACAATGTAGCATTTTATTCTCTTTCTCTTATTTTCTAAACATTTGCCATATATAGCATTGTTCATCAGTTTGAAAAAGTCTTTTTCAAGATTATTTATGGCATTAATTCGTTTCGTTGTATTAAAATCTATGTAAGGTTTCAGCCATGGTTTTTGATCAAATTCCAAGATTCTATGCACCTGTTTCACCCTCAGTCCCAGTTCCAAATAGAGTTCAAGTAACCTATAGTGAACGACATAATTTTGCTTGTCGAACAGATTTTGAATCAAGAATGACACTACTATTAAAAAGTTTCAATTTTTCAGGAGCCAAGGGGAAATCATTGTGTACATCGTGTAGATGTGCCGGATATTCTAGATCAACTTCGAAGAAATAACCCTTTTTGCTATCGTCTGAAATATTAAACAGGTCAATATCATTTGCCCATTTGAAATTACCAGTTGGAAGAGGTTGAGACATTGCCCAGCCATATAAATTGTTTGCATCAAAGTGCATGATATAGTTTTGTGGTTTACTTCTCTCATATGGATCTACTAAAGGATTGTTGGCCTGTGCAAACCTCTTAGACACTAAAGATATTCCTCCTCGCAGAGCTCTTTCTATGAAAAAATACTTATCACCTTTTATAAGTTCCAGCTCAATTTCTGTCATTTTTATACAGGCAGCATAGGATAAGCCAGGAGAGCTAAAATAATGACAAGGATCGAGTTGGTAGTTATTCATACACGAATTTCTGTAGTTTTCAAATATATCTCATAGCAGTAATACATCAGTGATCATATACAGATCGAAGATATTCCCCGAAGGTAGCAATAGAAAAGGCTTTCTACAAAATTTGAGCTCTTTCGTATTGTTCATTGTTTTGGAAATTCTCTTTGGATGGAAGTGACGTTTGGAAAAACTGAGCACTCTGTTGCAAGTACTCATATGGAAAACTTCCTTTGCTTTTCAAAAGTTCTTTCTGTGAGTCATTCAGATTATGTTGTCTACAGTATTGACTTAGGATGTAGAAATTTTCCACATTTTTCGACAGTGAATCCAGTGAAGAGCTGAGGAACATGAATGAATCAATAAATTTAATTTGACCAAATTTAATGCATATATATTTTTCTGTAGTTTGTGGAATACAAGAAATTTTCTTCTTATCTTTAAATTTCCACAAATCTTTTACTATAAAGTGACCATCAAATCCTTTGAGATTATGAAGCAACACTGGTATTTCAAGTGAGAATTTGTATTGAAGATTACATTTGTTGTGAACAGCACCTCTGTATTTTCCAGTTAAGTGATCGTGGTCCCTTACTCTATCAGTTCCTAGAATTTTCCCACAGATATTACAATATTTTGCTTCAGTAAAAATTTGCCAATCAAAAATCAGTCATCTTAATATTTTTTTTCTTCAAATCATTGATCAAAGTTTCGGCTTCGATCATTTCATTCAAAAATTGTTCTGTTACATTTTTTCCTCAGTACATTCTGGTTTTGATCAGTTTACCTTCCGGTCCAACTATAATATATGCAAATCCTGACGGTACTAAATACTTAGTTCGCACCCTACATGGATCAATCTCAATTGTTCTATATTTCGAAAAGCATTCGAAGTCTGCATAAATCACATATGGATGTTTCAAACCGTTTTTAATTGTATGGAATTTCGTACTATTCGCTTCGGGAAACTTGATAGTTGGAAAAGTGTTTGATTTGCAAATATCTATGTGATTCTTTAATATATCGTCGCGAGCGAAATTATGAAGAAAAATGTGAAATTATGGGCAGGGATAGAATTTACCATTATGTCTTGAAAGGTATGTTGTAACACTACTAATATTTTTAATCCAACAATAGTGAGAATTACTGCAGTCTTTGAAAAGTAAAAGTTGTATGGGTTGTTTAACAGGATTCTGTGAAATATATAACGTATGCAAACCATCTTTCTTAGAATTGAAAACATTTATAGAAATATTATTTAAAACCTCAAACTTCGGGATTTGATCGAGGGTTACTGGATAAATCAATGAAGATGTGTCTAAGGCGTTTTCAAATATTTTATATTTTTCCACACGTTGCGGATTGTCTTTAGCAGGATGTAGAGCTGATAATATTGACCACAAGAAACATTTGTTGTCGTCGTTTTTAACATTCACTATTCCTTTTGTATATTTCAAATGTTCTGGTAAATTTACGAAAGCAGATGCTCCAACTGCATTATACTGAGACATTTGAATTTCCATAGAAATTATTTTGTCAAACACCCATCCACTTCACTTTTGTCTAAATTTTTCAAAGTCGTTATTAATTTTCTCATAAGCATTTTTTAGTAATTCATTGAGATAGGTAGGCAAACTGATTATTTCGTTACATGTCGAAAAATGTGGACGTATTTTTTTCTGTCCTTCAGGATCCGTTTGCTTTTTAAATTTTATTTGTAATATCAATCTAACTTTTAGAGGCTGACTGAGTTTATTCTTAATTATATATTTCCATTTATTGTTATTTTTCTCCAGAAAACTTTTTATGTCTTCTCTGACATTTATGTTATCAATTGTATATGTGCGAAACGTTTTCCGAAAAGCATTGCTTTCATTTATATGATATTGATTCAGATGATGATTGTAATTGTCTTTTCTGCTAAAGGTGGAATTGCAAAATTCGCATTTTTCAAATGTGCGAGAAGTGCATACAGTTTTCCTATGACGGTTCATATTGGATTTGCGAATAAACACCTCACATTTGGTACATTGAATAGTTGCGCTCATCTTTGAGTTAGCAGTTATACACTCTTTATTATATATACAGGGTGAACCTGAAAAAGTGGACAAAACTTTACGGGGTGGTAGAACGCAGCTATACGAGCAATATTCGTCATAGAAAGTATGGGCGGAACGCAAACGGCGAGCCGCTAGGTGGCGTTGGAAATGGTATAAAAGGGTATAACCGGGAAATGCCTGGTGTCTTCGCAAATGTGCGTCGGTCCCTAACCCGCAGGTGTGAAGCCTGCATTACAGCTGGCGGCAGCTCTTTTGAGAAATTTCTTTGAACATGTACCTCAATTACATTCCTGATAATAATATGTTTTCTAAAGTATCTCCTCTCCTTCTTGTGTTCATTCTTTAAATGTGACAGTGGAAAACTACCTTTTAACTTCTCACCGCTTGCATTCCGACCATACATTCTGTGACGAATATTGCTCATATAGCTGCGTTCTACCACCCCGTAAAGTAAGCGGCAATCCACATGAAATCTTTTGGGAATCGTGCAAACTGTACAAATCTGATACTCGAATTGACACTCATGTCAGTTGGCGGATTACTACAACTAAAAATACACCCGTCCATCTTTATGTCGTCTTACAAAAGTCTAACCGGTTAAATAATCAAACCAGAAATAATATGGTGTTTGATCACATGTTACTAGAACGGAATCAGATCAGAGTGAATAGCAAACAGTTTCCCGAACAAGAATTCGAGTGCAACTTTGAACCCAACACTTTAGACTATGCGCGAGTTTACAACAGCGTTTTAGCTGCAAAAAATATGGATATCGACTTGGGTACACAAGTCAGTTACCAAGATTTTATGAAACTGTATCTGATATTCCACTTCGATGTCAGCAAATACGAATCACGTTTGTATGAAGAATCACGTTTGTTTGAATCGTATTTCGATATCAGCAACTGCTGATATCGAAATACGATTCAAATTAAATAGACCGCCAAATAAATTATATCACGTATATTCCGTAATCGTCTCAGAACGGAAAGCAACTTTACAACCACTAGAGGGAAAACTATTAGTTGTTGGCTAAAAAACTATTTTAAATACAATCAAAATTTACATCTATTTGCAGGTTTAAAATAATATGTATGTTCCCCCTTCTAATTGAATCTGATGAAATGTTTTTAAGAGAAAATTTCAATTAATCCGTTCCAATATTGTTAAAGATCCTAAAAATTCTGATCATTATGATTGTTTAAGGATTTTGTTTTAACTTCAGGAGACATTCTTTTCAAACTTCTATCTGGACTAGAAAAATTAACGGCCGCGCTCACCAACGGACGACCAGCGATTCAACTAAGCAACTTTGAAAAATCATACAAAAATAACTACATACTCTTCAGGAGGGGAAAGTCAAAGTGACGTGGAATCGCTTGAGACCTTCTTAAATACTCCACAGAACCAAAACTGAATCTTAGACTTTGGTTTTGGTAAACATTTCGGTTTGATAGCAAAATTATTACTTGGATTTTGCTACTGAATCTTAAACTTTGGTTTTGGATAAACATTTCGGTTTGATAGCAAAAATAATTACCTGGACTTTGCTACTGAATCTTGAACTTTGGTTTTGGATAAAGATTATTACTTGGACTTTCCTACTTGAATCTTGAACTTTGGTTTTGGATAAACATTTCGGTATGATAGCAAAATTATTACTTGGACTTTGCTACTGAATCTTAAACTTTGGTTTTGGATAAACATTTCGGTTGATAGCAAAAATTATTACTTGGAATTTGCTACTGAATCTTGAACTTTGGTTTTGGATAAACATTTCGGTATGATAGCAAATTTATTACTTGGACTTTGCTACTGAATCTTAAACTTTGGTTTTGGATAAACATTTCGGTTTGATAGCAAAAATTATTACTTAGACTTTGCTACTGAATCTTGAACTTTGGCTTTGGATAAACATTTCGGTATGATAGCAAAATTATTACTTGGACTTTGCTACTGAATCTTAAACTTTGGTTTTGGATAAACATTTCGGTATGACAAAAAAATTATTACTTGGACTTTGCTACTGAATCTTAAACTTTGGTTTTGGATAAACATTTCGGTTTGATAGCAAAAATTATTACTTGGACTTTGCTACTGAATCTTAAACTTTGGTTTTGGATAAACATTTCGGTTTGATAGCAAAAATTATTACTTGGACTTTGCTACTGAATCTTAAACTTTGGTTTTGGATAAACATTTCGGTTGATAGCAAAAATTATTACTTGGACTTTGCTACTGAATCTTGAACTTTGGTTTTGGATAAAGATTATTACTTGGATTTTCCTACTGAATCTTGAACTATGGTTTTGGATAAATATTTCGGTATGATAGCAAAATTATTACTTGGACTTTGCTACTGAATCTTAAACTTTGGTTTTGGTAAACATTTCGGTTTGATAGCAAAATTATTAGTTGGAATTTGCTACTGAATCTTAAACTTTGGTTTTGGATAAACATTTCGGTTTGATAGCAAAAATTATTACTTGGACTTTGCTACTGAATCTTAAACTTTGGTTTTGGATAAACATTTCGGTTGATAGCAAAAATTATTACTTGGACTTTGCTACTGAATCTTGAACTTTGGTTTTGGATAAAGATTATTACTTGGACTTTAATACTGAATCTTGAACTATGGTTTTGGATAAATTTTTCGGTATGATAGCAAACTTATTACTTGGACTTTGCTACTGAATCTTAAACTTTGGTTTTGGTAAACATTTCGGTTTGATAGCAAAATTATTACTTGGACTTTGCTACTGAAACTTAAACTTTGGTTTTGGATAAACATTTCGGTTTGATAGCAAAAATTATTACTTGAACTTTGCTACTGAATCTTAAACTTTGGTTTTGGTAAACATTTCGGTTTGATAGCAAAATTATTACTTGGACTTTGCTACTGAATCTTAAACTTCGGTTTTGGATAAACATTTCGGTTTGATAGCAAAAATTATTACTTAAACTTTGCTACTGAATCTTAAACTTTGGTTTTGGTAAACATTTCGGTTTGATAGCAAAATTATTACTTGGACTTTGCTACTGAATCTTAAACTTTGGTTTTGGATAAACATTTCGGTTGATAGCAAAAATTATTACTTGGACTTTGCTACTGAATCTTGAACTTTGGTTTTGGATAAAGATTATTACTTGGACTTTCCTACTGAATCTTGAACTTTGGTTTTGGATAAACATTTCGGTATGATAGCAAATTATTACTTGGACTTTGCTACTGAATCTTAAACTTTGGTTTTGGATAAACATTTCGGTTGATAGCAAAAATTATTACTTGGAATTTGCTACTGAATCTTGAACTTTGGTTTTGGATAAACATTTCGGTATGATAGCAAATTTATTACTTGGACTTTGCTACTGAATCTTAAACTTTGGTTTTGGATAAACATTTCGGTTGATAGCAAAAATTATTACTTGGAATTTGCTACTGAATCTTGAACTTTGGTTTTGGATAAACATTTCGGTATGATAGCAAATTTATTACTTGGACTTTGCTACTGAATCTTGAACTTTGGTTTTGGATAAACATTTCGGTTGATAGCAAAAATTATTACTTGGAATTTGCTACTGAATCTTGAACTTTGGTTTTGGATAAACATTTCGGTATGATAGCAAAAAGTATTACTTGGACTTTGCTACTGAATCTTAAACTTTGGTTTTGGATAAACATTTCGGTTTGATAGCAAAAATTATTACTTGGACTTTGCTACTGAATCTTAAACTTTGGTTTTGGATAAACATTTCGGTTTGATAGCAAAAATTATTACTTAGACTTTGCTACTGAATCTTGAACTTTGGCTTTGGATAAACATTTCGGTATGATAGCAAAATTATTACTTGGACTTTGCTACTGAATCTTAAACTTTGGTTTTGGATAAACATTTCGGTATGACAAAAAAATTATTACTTGGACTTTGCTACTGAATCTTAAACTTTGGTTTTGGATAAACATTTCGGTTTGATAGCAAAAATTATTACTTGGACTTTGCTACTGAATCTTAAACTTTGGTTTTGGATAAACATTTCGGTTTGATAGCAAAAATTATTACTTGGACTTTGCTACTGAATCTTAAACTTTGGTTTTGGATAAACATTTCGGTTGATAGCAAAAATTATTACTTGGACTTTGCTACTGAATCTTGAACTTTGGTTTTGGATAAAGATTATTACTTGGATTTTCCTACTGAATCTTGAACTATGGTTTTGGATAAATATTTCGGTATGATAGCAAAATTATTACTTGGACTTTGCTACTGAATCTTAAACTTTGGTTTTGGTAAACATTTCGGTTTGATAGCAAAATTATTAGTTGGAATTTGCTACTGAATCTTAAACTTTGGTTTTGGATAAACATTTCGGTTTGATAGCAAAAATTATTACTTGGACTTTGCTACTGAATCTTAAACTTTGGTTTTGGATAAACATTTCGGTTGATAGCAAAAATTATTACTTGGACTTTGCTACTGAATCTTGAACTTTGGTTTTGGATAAAGATTATTACTTGGACTTTAATACTGAATCTTGAACTATGGTTTTGGATAAATTTTTCGGTATGATAGCAAACTTATTACTTGGACTTTGCTACTGAATCTTAAACTTTGGTTTTGGTAAACATTTCGGTTTGATAGCAAAATTATTACTTGGACTTTGCTACTGAAACTTAAACTTTGGTTTTGGATAAACATTTCGGTTTGATAGCAAAAATTATTACTTGAACTTTGCTACTGAATCTTAAACTTTGGTTTTGGTAAACATTTCGGTTTGATAGCAAAATTATTACTTGGACTTTGCTACTGAATCTTAAACTTCGGTTTTGGATAAACATTTCGGTTTGATAGCAAAAATTATTACTTAAACTTTGCTACTGAATCTTAAACTTTGGTTTTGGTAAACATTTCGGTTTGATAGCAAAATTATTACTTGGACTTTGCTACTGAATCTTAAACTTTGGTTTTGGATAAACATTTCGGTTGATAGCAAAAATTATTACTTGGACTTTGCTACTGAATCTTGAACTTTGGTTTTGGATAAAGATTATTACTTGGACTTTCCTACTGAATCTTGAACTTTGGTTTTGGATAAACATTTCGGTATGATAGCAAATTATTACTTGGACTTTGCTACTGAATCTTAAACTTTGGTTTTGGATAAACATTTCGGTTGATAGCAAAAATTATTACTTGGAATTTGCTACTGAATCTTGAACTTTGGTTTTGGATAAACATTTCGGTATGATAGCAAATTTATTACTTGGACTTTGCTACTGAATCTTAAACTTTGGTTTTGGATAAACATTTCGGTTGATAGCAAAAATTATTACTTGGAATTTGCTACTGAATCTTGAACTTTGGTTTTGGATAAACATTTCGGTATGATAGCAAATTTATTACTTGGACTTTGCTACTGAATCTTGAACTTTGGTTTTGGATAAACATTTCGGTTGATAGCAAAAATTATTACTTGGAATTTGCTACTGAATCTTGAACTTTGGTTTTGGATAAACATTTCGGTATGATAGCAAAAAGTATTACTTGGACTTTGCTACTGAATCTTAAACTTTGGTTTTGGATAAACATTTCGGTTTGATAGCAAAAATTATTACTTGGACTTTGCTACTGAATCTTAAACTTTGGTTTTGGATAAACATTTCGGTTGATAGCAAAAATTATTACTTGGACTTTGCTACTGAATCTTGAACTTTGGTTTTGGATAAAGATTATTACTTGGACTTTAATACTGAATCTTGAACTATGGTTTTGGATAAATTTTTCGGTATGATAGCAAACTTATTACTTGGACTTTGCTACTGAATCTTAAACTTTGGTTTTGGTAAACATTTCGGTTTGATAGCAAAATTATTACTTGGACTTTGCTACTGAAACTTAAACTTTGGTTTTGGATAAACATTTCGGTTTGATAGCAAAAATTATTACTTGAACTTTGCTACTGAATCTTAAACTTTGGTTTTGGTAAACATTTCGGTTTGATAGCAAAATTATTACTTGGACTTTGCTACTGAATCTTAAACTTCGGTTTTGGATAAACATTTCGGTTTGATAGCAAAAATTATTACTTAAACTTTGCTACTGAATCTTAAACTTTGGTTTTGGTAAACATTTCGGTTTGATAGGAAAATTATTACTTGGACTTTGCTACTGAATCTTAAACTTTGGTTTTGGATAAACATTTCGGTTGATAGCAAAAATTATTACTTGGACTTTGCTACTGAATCTTGAACTTTGGTTTTGGATAAAGATTATTACTTGGACTTTCCTACTGAATCTTGAACTTTGGTTTTGGATAAACATTTCGGTATGATAGCAAATTATTACTTGGACTTTGCTACTGAATCTTAAACTTTGGTTTTGGATAAACATTTCGGTTGATAGCAAAAATTATTACTTGGAATTTGCTACTGAATCTTGAACTTTGGTTTTGGATAAACATTTCGGTATGATAGCAAATTTATTACTTGGACTTTGCTACTGAATCTTAAACTTTGGTTTTGGATAAACATTTCGGTTTGATAGCAAAAATTATTACTTAGACTTTGCTACTGAATCTTGAACTTTGGTTTTGGATAAACATTTCGGTTGATAGCAAAAATTATTACTTGGAATTTGCTACTGAATCTTGAACTTTGGTTTTGGATAAACATTTCGGTATGATAGCAAATTTATTACTTGGACTTTGCTACTGAATCTTAAACTTTGGTTTTGGATAAACATTTCGGTTTGATAGCAAAAATTATTACTTAGACTTTGCTACTGAATCTTGAACTTTGGTTTTGGATAAACATTTCGGTATGATAGCAAAACTATTACTTGGACTTTGCTACTGAATCTTAAACTTTGGTTTTGGATAAACATTTCGGTATGACAAAAAATTATTACTTGGACTTTGCTACTGAATCTTAAACTTTGGTTTTGGATAAACATTTCGGTTTGATAGCAAAAAGTATTACTTGGACTTTGCTACTGAATCTTAAACTTTGGTTTTGGATAAACATTTCGGTTTGATAGCAAAAATTATTACTTGGATTTTGCTGCTGAATCTTAAACTTTGGTTTTGGATAAACATTTCGGTTGATAGCAAATATTATTACTTGGACTTTGCTACTGAATCTTGAACTTTGGTTTTGGATAAAGTTTATTACTTGGACTTTCCTACTGAATCTTGAACTATGGTTTTGGATAAATATTTCGGTATGATAGCAAAATTATTACTTGGACTTTGCTACTGAATCTTAAACTTTGGTTTTGGTAAACATTTCGGTTTGATAGCAAAATTATTACTTGGACTTTGCTACTGAATCTTAAACTTTGGTTTTGGATAAACATTTTGGTTTGATAGCAAAAATTATTACTTGGACTTTGCTACTGAATCTTGAACTTTGGTTTTGGATAAAGATTATTACTTGGACTTTCCTACTGAATCTTGAACTTTGGTTTTTGATAAACATTTCGGTATGATAGCAAAATTATTACTTGGACTTTGCTACTGAATCTTAAACTTTGGTTTTGTATAAAGATTATTTCTTGGACTTTGCTACTGAATCTTGAACTTTGATTTTGGATAAACATTTCGATTTGATAGCAAAAATTATTACTTGGACTTTGCTACTGAATCTTAAACTTTGGTTTTGGATAAACATTTCGGTACACATTACTCCAGTTCAGGATTGAAGATGCCCAACTAGTTAAGTGAGGGTGTTGGTACCTACGATGGCTTCTGATCATGATTATCCACCAGCTAATATAAAGTATCCCGTGCCGCTCTTTACTTAGGGCTGGCAACCCACAAGCAAACAGAAAACACAGTGGCAGACTCTTCCTCAACAGAGGCCCACCAGTGCAACAAGTCTAGTATCCAAAATGAAGCTCAAATCCATAAACCAGTCCTCAGCAGGGTTGAGAAAAAGAAATAGTGTCCACAGATGACCAGATCAGTAGGCGACACTAAGATGGATGTCCTCCTCTTCCGTTCCCTTCCAAAAGAGAATATCTCTTTTGAATGGTACTAACGGTTTGCACCACCAGAAAGAGGGGTCGGACATTAGGTGCTAGACCTGGCCGGCTCTGTGCATCTTGATTGGGTATTGGTACAGAGCTCTCCTTCCAGTTTATGCCTAGCTGCCATTTACAGACCACTCTACATAATCCAAAATATCAAAAATCTAGTCCAAGTAGATCGTTTGAACGTTTTAAATTTTCAAATTTTTGCACCGTAAGAGGACACTAATAAAACTTTTGGGTGATTCAAAAAGTGTGAAAAATAATAGTTATCAATACCTGTCGAAATCAAAAAGAATTTTAAATTTATCTTTAAAAGCAAACAATTATTTCTTAAAACAAAATAATTTATAATTGGGTTTTCCCACCCTTACTGGTGGTAAAGGTGAAATATCATTGTTGTCAATGCAAGTTTCGTAACGTTCACATTTCATCACCAAAAGTTCCAATTTCTAAACATAGTTACAGAGCTTGCAATATTGTTTGAAAATTTTGCCATTTTCAACTTTAGAGGGCTCAATTATAGCTAAAATAAATTTCGAAATGTGCGAATCGTAATATTCCATCAATACCTATACAGCATAAAAATAATTTTTATCTCTAAACGCAAAGGATTTGATGGTCTATAGATGTACAGACGGAAAGATAACAAAGTGAAAACATTAGCTCGTTTTTTCTGGAAACGAGTTAAACAGGAAATGTTGCGTTGCAACTACTTTGTACAACTTTAAAAATGTCATTATCTACAGGCAATTTCGTATAATTTTATGTTAAAACCAATAGTATTGTTGAAAAGTAAAAACTTTGAAGTCACCGGTTATGAAATTGGTATGACATACTCAAATATTTCAGAGTCTACTTTTTCCCTCTGTATGTTGCATGATTAAGTCATTTATTTTCTTACACTTCTTAAAATTGCGTCAGCTCTGTGTTCGATGTAAAAAGGAATTTTGTAATTATACATTATTTTTTTCTTGTATAATTGTTATACATTATGGAGAACGTTGCCAAATTGCGTAGGAAAAAAACGCATAGGAAATATGATTTTACAAACAAATTTTACTGTTTGTCATTTTCAATAGGACTTTAAATACCTTATTCAGTTGCCAATTTGCTTCCACCCATTCCCCTCAATAGATGTACCCTTATCGTTTTACATACCCAAAAATTGTTTCCCAAACGTTTTTTCATGTATTTTAAAAATATGCTGATATTTTACATCATGAACTATAGGAATTTGAACCAGAAATATCCCATGATGAAAAAATAGCAATGTTTTTTTTTTATTATATAGCCTCCTAGCCGTTCCTTACCAGTTTTAAGTGATGTTAACTGTCTTTGATTCATGAATGTAACTGTGTATTATTGCTCTGAATTTTGATTTTATCACACTGATTAATTGGTAAATGTTTTACAAATAATTGCAATGAAGATAGAAAGAAAAAAATAAATAAATCGTGATTTAGTCGTTTGCAATCCAAAAGAAGAGAAAATGCCCTAATCGAGAAGAATTAATGTATTATTAAAAAGTGTAATAGAATAATGTACCATATAATACCATGCTCGTTTTTCTGCTGAGGTCCTGCCATCCTCTCAGATCTTCTACTGTGGCATATAAACTGACAGGCTCCTGTCAGACCTCTGTGGCAAGCAGCTGCTTGAGGGGGTATTTATTTTATTTTTTATTTATTAAATACGAATATTGACTTTTTTCAACGTAAGCCTAACTCAGTCGGTCTTGATACCATACTCAATAAGTGACAATACACTAAATAAGCCTTGATATCAAAGAATAATAATGTAATAATTCCTTCTAAGTCACGTTATAGGCTTTGACAAATAGCTGTAGTACATTTGCTATGTATTGAACCTGTAGTATCAACATCACAATAGGATTGATTTAATGTGACATATGATCCACATTAAGAAGACCACGTACTATCGTTACTAAATATCAATAGAAATTGTTCAAAGCATAACTCTCAAAATAATCGATCTATAAATAATTATCCTTTTTCATTTGGGGATTATTACTTTAGGGATTGGTTTTAAATGTCATTTTCATCGGAAGAACTTCACAACTTGACGTTTGGAATCTGTGAGACGTAGATGCATTACTGCATGATTGAATATGTGCACTATATCGCTAATTCAGTTTATTAAATATGTTTATTCATTTATTGATAACTACAATAAATCTCTTGTTAAAATAGTTATAACATTCAGGGGCGTAGCAAAGGACTATGGTTGGGGGGGGGAGAAATCAAAAATTTGCCAACTCGAAATTCAAATTTTGCCTACCTCGCTCCGTGAGGAGGGCAATTTTCACAACTCTCCTCTCCTGCATTTTGCTATTTGACTTCTGATTTTGCCAACTAATCATAATTTCACAGAAATAATTCCAATATTTACATCTCGTCTGAATTGTAGTAAGTCGTGTGAATTTTCCCTAGATTTCGCCAACTCTCCTTAACTTTACGAAAGCAATCCCAATCTTTACATCGCTCCTAAATTTGCCAAATCACTTCAAACTCCCCAAGCTTTTGCCAAGTTTTCTCGATTTTAGTCAACTATCCTGAATTTTACAAACCCAATCCCAATTATCACAATTCGCCCATATTTTCTAAGTGAATTCGAATTTTGCTAACAGCCCTACATTTTTTTAAGTTTCCTCAATTTGTCCAACACTCCTTAATTTCACAAAACAAATCTCAATTTTCACAACACGCCTATATTTTACCAAGTGGATTCGAATTTTTGCCAACTACTATAGATTTTGCCAACTCGCCGTTATTTTACAGAAAAAAAATCACAATTTTTCGTCTTCCCAGAATTTGCCAAGTCACTTCGAATTTTATCAATTGTCCTTAATTGCACAAGAAAGGCACAATTATCACCACTCCCCTGTATTTTAACAAGTGGCTTCGAATTTTGCCAACTCCTCTAGATTTTGCGAAGAGTTCTTGGTTTTTCCAATTCTCCTGAATTTCACAAAACCAATCCTAATTTTTACAACTCTCCTGTACTTTACCAAGTAGTTTCCAGTTTTGCCAACTTCCCTATATTTTGCCAAATTTTCTCGATTTTGAAAACTCTTCTTAATTTCACAAAAACAATCCTAATTTTCACAAATCGCCTGTATTTTACCAAGTGGATTCTAATTTTTCCAACTGCCCTCGATTTTGCCCAGTTTCCTCGATTTTACCATATCGCCACAATTGTACAGAAAAAAAATCCCAATTTTACATCACACCTGATTCTTGCAAAGTCACTCTGAATTTTGCGAACTCCTCCAAGATTTGACAACTATCCTATATATTGCGAAGTTGCCTCGATTTTGCCAACACGCCATAATTTTACAGAAAAAGGATTGCAATTTTTACATCTCACCAGAATTTTGTCCACTCTCCACGATTTTGCCAAGTCACTCCGAATTTTGCTAACTGCCTTTAGTTTTTACAACTACCACTAGATTTTGCCAACTACTCTAAGTTTTTGCCAACTGCCCCTAGATTTTGCCAACTCGCCATAATTTTACGGAAAAAAAATCCAAATTTTCACATCTCATCTGAATTTTGCCAACTCCCCACGATTTTGCCAAGTCATTCCGAATTTTGCCAATTCCCTACGTTTTGCCAACTCGCCATAATTTTAAAGAAAAATATCCTAATTTTTACATCTTACCTGAATTTTACCAACTCTCCACGATTTTACCAGGTCACTCCGAATTTTGTCAACTCCCCCAAGATTTGCCAACTATCCTATATATTGCGGAGTTGCTTCGATTTTTGCCAACACGCCAAAATTTTACAGAAAAAAGATTTCAATTTTTACATCTCACCTGAATTTTGTCAACTCTCCACGATTTTGCCAAGTCACTCCGAATTTTGCCAACTGCCCCTAGGTTTTCCCAACTCCGACTAGATTTTGCCAACTGCCCCTAGATTTTGCCAACTCGCCATAATTTTAAAGAAAAATATCCTAATTTTTACATCTCACTTGAATTTTACCAACTCTCCACGATTTTACCAAGTCACTCCGAATTTTGCCAACTCCCCCAAGATTTGCCAACTATCCTATATATTGCGGAGTTGCTTCGATTTTTGTCAACACGCCAAAATTTTACAGAAAAAAGATTTGCAATTTTTACATCTCACCTGAATTTTGTCAACTCTCCACGATTTTGCCAAGTCACTCCGAATTTTGCCAACTGCCCCTAGGTTTTCCCAACTCCCACTAGATTTTGCCAACTGCCCCTAGATTTTTCCAACTCTCTTAGATTTTGCCAACTCGCTATAATTTTAAAGAAAAATATCCTAATTTTTACATCTCACCTGAATTTTACCAACTCTCCACGATTTTACCAAGTCACTCCGAATTTTGCCAACTCCCCCAAGATTTGCCAACTATCCTATATATTGCGAAGTTGCCTCGATTTTGCCAACACGCCATAATTTTACTGAAAAAAGATTGCAATTTTTACATCTCACCTGAATTTTGTCAACTCTCCACGATTTTGCCAAGTCATTCCGAATTTTGCCAACTGCCCCTAGTTTTTCCCAACTCCCACTAGATTTTGCCAACTGCCCCTAGATTTTGTGAACTCTCCTAGATTTTGCCAACTGCCCCTAGATTTTGCGAACTCTCCTAGATTTTGCCAACTCGCCATAATTTTCGAGAAAAAAAATCAAAATTTTCACAACTCAGCTGAATTTTGCCAACTCCTCACGATTTTGCCAAGTCATTCCGAATTTTGCTAACTCCCTACGTTTTGCCAACTCGCCATAATTTTAAAGAAAAAAATCCTAATTTTTATATCTCACCCGAATTTTGCCAACTCCCCACGATTTTACCAAGTCACTCCGAATTTTGCCAACTCCCTAAGATTTTGCCAAGTTGTCCCGATTTTGCCAACTCCCCTGTAATTTACTAAGTGGCTTTGAATTTTGCCAACTGTTCTAATATTTGCCGTCTCTCCATTTTCCAAACTGCCTTAGATTTGCCAAGTTGCCTCGATTTTGACAACTCCGCTTAATTTTCCAAAAAAAATATACAAATTTTCACAACTCACCTAAGTTTTACGAAGTCGCTTCGAATTTTGCAAACTCCGAGTTACTTTTGGGGGGAAACCTCCCCTCCCTGATAACATTTATATCTAAACACTTAGCTATCCATTACGTCGGTTAATAAAGCTTCTAATATGCAATTAGAGTTTACAAATACATACTTTCCAACTTTATCACCCTATTACTGTCATTCTTAAATGACAACGGGGTCATGTTCTGCCCCTTTTCGCATTTCAGAATGCTAGTATTTGGAATGGAGGCGAAAAACTATTAAATATATCTATTACATGTATTTTCGAAAACTTCTTCAAAGACAACTAAAAAGGAGGAGAAAATGTTATACCGCAGAGGGGTTCCGCTCAATATTGCCTCCCCTATTTCATTCGGAACACTTCCCTCTCCCTTTATTACTTTCTAGATCCGAAATGTAAAATATGACGGATTTTACTATTCGGATCTATTTACTATTCGGTTTTACTATTCGGATCTTTTTACTTTTCGGATCTTTTTACTATTCGGATCCTAGCTTTTCATATTCTAAATTCCCAAGTGATGAGAGTCCCAAATGATGTATTTTTTTTCTTTATGGCATGTGATTCAATTTTACAACTAGAAGAATTACAAATCGCCTTTGATAAATATCGTCTGTTCGTTTCCAATAATGAATAAGTTGATCATTTTTCGACTTTTCACTCTTTAATTACGAATTAAAGGTAAATGATGATTCTCAAAATGAAAATAGCAATATTCTATTAATACTTATTCAGCTCAAAAAGAATTTTTTATTTATCTCTTGAAAAATTCCTACAGTTCCTCCTCGCCCCCCCCCCTCGTGGATATAAACGCTGTTGTCGACGTAAACCCTTTAACCAACACATTCAAACACCCAAATGTGAAATTTTTATCATGAATAGATCATTTAAATTCGTCGTTTAACATTTTACATTTTCCATATTTAGCGCGACCCTATTTGTGAAAAATTAAAGCTATTCATTTTGATTGAGATATTCAGAAAATGCGAAATTTCTATCATGAATAGATCATTTAAATTCGTCGTTTAAAATTTTACATTTTCCGAATTTAGCGCGACCCTATTTGTGAAAAATTAAAACTATTTATTTTGATTGGAAAATTCAAAAAATGCGAATGCTTAAATTCCATTAGCACCTACTCAATCCAAAAATAATTTTATTTTTTATCTAAAAATAAAAAAGAAAAATATTAATGGCTGCAGGCCGACAATAAAGTGAAAACAATATCTCTTATTTTTTAAATCGAGCAAATAAATAGCTTTTAGATGTGGCAGCCATTATAGTGCAATATCTAGGATGCTAAAAAAAAATTAAGGAGACTTTGGCAATTGGTTATCCAAGAAGTAAGTATGCATTTGTAAGAGAGATCACAAAATTGTCTTCAAATGGCTAAATGAGAACTTTTCTATTTTCTACCATTTCAAACGTGATGAGAGGGCAGCAAGTTTAAGGAAAGCAATTAGTGGGGCCTCAAACGGTTGCATGCATCTATATTCTATACTTATTTATGTGCATGAGTACAGCCTATGCCCGCACACAGAGTAACAAAAATTACATTTGGCATGTATTCAACGACATAGATCTCTTAAACGTTTCGACTTAAATTTCACTACCAAAGTGGAGGCCCTTACCACCTCGAAACCGTGGGCGACGGAACCGGTTGTCGGATTGTTGCACCGGTCCTGGCGATGAGAAGCACGGTAGTGCAACAACTGTTTCCCAGTCAGCTATTCCCAGACGGCTGAAACAGTTTTGACTACCATCCCATTCAAAATACTCCCAAGTGAATAATAGAGACTTGCCAGGTTGAGGTGGATTCCACAGAAATGGAAGAAAGTTGTCTGAAGCGATAGAACTAATGTATGCCTCTCTCTTGGAGATGGTTACATCTTGGAGATGGTTACCGAAAGAAAATTTGTGCGACTACTATTAGAAGAGACTCAAACCTTATTGCGAAACATCCTACAGGAGTTGTGATCTTGATATGCATGCAGTTTCTGAAATTGGCCATTTGAATATTGTTCGTGACAATGTGAAGATCAATGAACAATTTGATGTTTTAAATACATGTTGGCTACTTTCTGCTCTTAGACTACACCGAAGAGCCAAAACAGTATGACCAGTGCGTCTTTATGCAAATCGAAGCAACTGTAGGTAAACGGCGAATGTGAATGTCATAAAACGGTATAAATAACACCTGCTACTGAGCTCTGTTAATCAGTGTTATTCTTGTTCTTAAGGTGGGAAAGGCAGCGAACTTAAGTGAGTTTGACAAAGGCAAAATTATAATGGCCAGATGACTGAGTCAGAGCATTTCCGAGACGGCGAGGCTTGTGGAGTGCTCAGAGTCAGCGGTGATTAGTACCATCAAAAAGGGGTCCAAGGAGAGAAAAATCATAAACTGCCGACGAAGTGTAGGCCGACCGTGGCTCATTCATGTAGAGTTGAGTGAAGTATGGTACGAGCCAACAGAAGAAAAAATCTGGTGAATGTGTTTGAATGCCGATGACAGAAGCAATCCGTCACAATACACAGTACATCGAACGCTGCCGAAAATGGGTGCTTAGCTGCAAGTCGCTCTGAGTGCCCATGCTAAGCTCGGTTCACCGTCAAAAGCGCATACAATGGACACCCGAGCATCAAAACTCGACCTTGAATGATTGGAAGACGGTCGTCTGGCCCGACGAAACTCGTTTCCTGTTTCATCATGTGGGTGGCCGGGTACGTGTCTTCCATTTACCTGGGGAAGTGTTGGCACCAGGATGCACCATAGGACAAAAACAAGCCGGTGGAGGAAGTGCTGGGAATCCTGGGTCCAGTCATTCATGTGCAGGAAATTATGGCATCTACCACCTACCTAAACATCATTGCAGATCAGGTACATCCTTTCATAGCAACGGCATTTCCCTCTAGTACTGCCTTCTTTCAGGAGGATAATGCGCCATGCCACACTGCCCGGATTGTTCGAGAATGGCTCACGGAATATGAGAAATATTTCCAGGTATTGCTCTGGCCACCAAATTCCTCAGACATCAATCTAATCGAGCATTTGTGGTTTGCGTTGGAACAGCATATCCGATCTGAGGCGGCTCAACCGCGTAACTTAAAAGAGTTAAAGGATCTGCTGTTAACGTGTTGGTACCAAATACCACAAGACACGTTTAGAAATCTTGTAGCCTCCATGCCTTGCCGGGTAAGAGCTTTTTTAGCAGCACCTGGAGGACCAATATCATATTAGGCAGGTGGTCATAATGTTTTGGATTTTAGGGAATTTATCCTATTTTCGCATGACAAAATACATTCCAGGTGATAACGCCCCCTGCCACCGTTCAGATGCAGTCGAGAAAACATGTCATCAGGAGAGCTGTCTATGGAAGAAAAATGTCATGATTTGGTCAGACAACTTTGTAGGTGTTCGTATCTATCTCCCTGTACTTCAGGCTAGCAAAATAACTGCTCTTTCGAATACAGATATAATCGGGAAGTCCATTATTACATCTGTAGACGTCTGAACAGTACAATAATATACGGATGGTAGTTGGGACTTCCATCGTGCAAGACCTGACCACATGGAAACGGTTTTATTGAACGGTATATGGAAAGAAACACTGTCATTTCCACAGAACGACTGGCTACTTGTACATATTATTGCATGCTGCAGATAATAATTCAGCTGCAATTGTACTGCTTCCCTCCAGCCACCTCTATAAACACTTCCGTAGCTTAGGATGGATCTTCTAGAGGGTTGCCTAATATTCCCCTTTGATCTTATTGAATGTCTCTTAAAAGCAATTAGCTTCTATCCTAAGAGTATATTGTCAGGGACCAATCTCGCTCATAACTAGTTATTAGATACTCCAATCAGTGATCCTATTTACGCCGTCGTAAGGATTTTGGTACAAATAAATTATATTTTACTTTCTGTTGGCATGGCCTCCGTATCAAATTTCCTCTCAATTCATCAATAGGGTTTTGGGATATCTCGAAATTTTTGTGTTATCCTTAACTCTTGAAACTCAGTGAATATGTAATACATATCAGTTTATAGCTTACGCTTTAGAAATGTATTTCACTTTTTTCCTTTTAAAAGTTATCCGTTATTACTGCTTATTAACTTGACAAGCGAAGCTAATTTGCAAACTATCTCCATATCCAATTTAATACACTTTTATTAAAAACTGCGCTCAAATAAGCCAGCTGTGTCACCGGCATGCATGAGTGGCTGCGAGTCAAAAGTGTTCGCATTATGGATAACTGACATTTTTCCATTCCTTTTTCTTTAAGTTTATAGCATGCATTTTAGACATTTTGCCAAATTTAAAAGAAAAGAGTCAGAAAATTTGTCAGCGAGACAAGCTATTGATTAATAAATAATAAATAAATTTAACAATAGACTCGAAACACATCCAGAATTGAAAACGTAGGACTTGCATCTTCAACCAAGGTGATGAAATTTCCAGAACAAGACCACCTTTATTGAAGCAGAGATTGGCTCAGTCGGCAGTATGCAAGTCTCGTAATCTGCAGTTCCCAGGTTCGAGTCCCACTTTTCCTAGTGTTGAGATTTATCTCCGCTATTTCTCCACCTTGCACTCTTTCAGAAAAGGGACACCGATGGGAATGCAAAGACCGCCGTCCACAAGATGGGAAGTAAAGCTGTGGTTTTGTGTGCAGTAATCTATGCTTATGCAAGTTAAAGAAAACACTAGATGGCCATGACGGATGGCTACCATCTATCTCCTAACAGCTGGCTACCTAGTGGCTTTCCTTCCTTCAACCGTCTCTGACCTCTTGGGATCCTTTTAACCTGGTCATTTATCCAATTGTGTGCAAAAAACCGTTCAGTGGTAAAATAACCCATCATAATTTGGTGATGAAATTGATAAAACTGCGAAACGCAACGGTTGAACATACATTCATATTGTAAATGTTGGATGCGTTTTTGAAATGTGCAACACTCAGGTATTGATGGGTTATGTAAAATGCTTGTAGTAACTTATTATTACCTAAAAACTAAATGATATAAAATTATCAGTGTTTTAAGTTAACCTAAAACATTCCCAAAAAAACATGAAGCGTTAGCTTAAGGTCCGGAAGTAAATTAATCCAAGGTTAAAAATATTGGCACAGGATTCACATTTACGCATAGTAACACATTCGTGTCACATCAGGAAAGATTAACACAAAAGGATTAATAATATTTAATAGTATAATAACACTTAATTTATTCCCGGTGCAGGATTACTTGATAACATGCAATCGCATTTCTCGAAGCTTATTGAACATGTTAGGGGTAAACTTCCTTTGGACAAAGCCGCAGGATATCTGTAACTCAGTTGAACAGTAGTACTTTCCTACTATGGGGGAGAAAGGGTGGAGCCACAAGGGCTGACCTTGACCCCGGAGGGTCCGTAGATCTTCAGGCAGACAAGAAGCAGGTTGTTATGGATCAAAGTTCTTATAAGCTGATCGAAATAAATCGTCTACTCTAGTTATTTGCATTATAGCCTCTCTGAACAAAAATGTTAATGATTTTGAATTTCGATCGACTTTATAAAAGTTTGTCTAATTACTTAAAATTATTTTAAAATACATTTATCATAATCCTATGAAGGTCCAATTTCAAACTAATAATGCTTTACTCTGTGTCAATACCGATCTGCAGGGCATATATAGATTTCTACGCCATTCGCCTACTGTTTCTGTCCTGGATCTTTCACCAGAATATTCAGTCGTAGCAAAAAGAAGAGCATACTGGCTGCTTCAGGAAGCACTTTATCATTTTGTTATGTAAAGCCACTAATATACTAGATATCAGTTATCTTCCTTTCTACGAGGACAAATTAGATGAAACAGTAGTTGAGGTGTTTGTATGGAAATTACATTCCACCACGGCTGTAACTTTGGGGTTGAATGTATTCGTTTCCAATAAGAATGGGACAAGTCGGCTTCATACTATGGGTTAATAGCGATGCGCAATATCAGACGTAGTGTGACACTAACAGTGAGAGAAGAGTCCAAGATTTCTCAATGCAGTGTTATCCAATTTCTCACCATGAAAGGATTTCATTAGCGAGAATTCGTCACCATAATCAACAAGTACACCTGGACAAGTGCATATTACGCTCATGATTGTACGACCGTAGTAGCGAACATCTCTAGAAAATGACCCTCGTCCGAGCGAGTTTCAGTATGGTCACCATGGACGAACATGATATCTGGCTACAATATATATGAGACAAAAAAAGTCTTCACCATTCTTCGTATATTCCGGACTTATCCTTTGTGACGTTCATGTTTTAAGAAAATTGAAATGTTATCTGCGGCGCATAGATTCCTGCGATATGTGGGAATGAAGGTGGCGGCCCCAATTGTGAGAGAATCTACAATGTCTTTTGCGATAAGCAATAAATTATTTGGTTGTAAAAGTGAGAGAAATTACTAAACGGTGACGGCGTATATTTTAGAATATAAATATATCTTACGTAGAAGAAAATCTTGTTTTTGCTTAATTCAGTGACAAATAATCTATGGAGATTTCAGCGACAAGTTTAAGAATAATTTCTAAATAACGGTAATGGCATTCAATTATCTAATACAGAGATGTTCAATTTACCCGTATAAAGAAATATTAAAAAATGTGAAATTCTCTGATTTCAATAAATTAAGGAAAACTCAGAAAAATTATGATAAACTAAAAACCATATGAATGATTTAAATGAAATATGATGAAAACATGAATTGCAATGCTAGTTTCAGAACGACATAAAATATTTTACACTAGAAACATTTTTCGTCAAACAATAACACTTACAGGAACTTGTCCAAAAATAAGGTATCAGAATGCAATGGGCAAAGTTCTTTAATAAAGAGTGTGGTCACCCCTTACAACAATGCAGGCACGACAGCGATGTTCCAGTTTATGAAGTTGTGAATCAGCTCAGTAGGGAGTAACGACCATTGTTACTTTAAAACAGTAATAAGCTTCCCCGTTTATTTAAGATGGCGGGTTGAGGGCAGCAACTCGTCTCCCTAGAGCATCCCATACATGATCAATGGGATTTAGATCGGGATATCGAGCTGGCCACTCCATGCACATAATGGTCTCCTCTTGAAGGTATTGTTCCTCTAGTCGAGCTCTGTGTGGACGAGGGTTATCGTTTTGTAAAATGAATGTTTCATCTATTGGACCAGCGTAAGGACGTACATAAGGGTCCAGGATGTCATCTGTATACCTATGAGCATTGAGGTTCCCACTCATCAACACATAGAGGTTTGTATGTCCACCTAAGAAAATACCACTCCAAACACACACGTACATATGCCGTAACTGTCTCTTTGACGGATGCTACTGGGATGATAGGGGAATACCTCGTTCTCTTCATATCAAACAATGTTCGGAATCACTCTGCAAGCAATATCTCGACTCATTTGTGAAGAGTACAAACCCCATTGCTCTTCTGTCCAGTTAACATGCGTGCCCAATTTAACTGCTCTCTCCTGTGACGTGACGTGAGGGGTATGCTAATTACTGGTCTTCTAGCGTACAGACCTCCCTCAAGCCTGCTACGCACGATAGAAGCTAATACAATCCTCCCAGTGGCTGCTGCAAGAGAGGATCGTAGCTGAGAGAGAGTAGACGTCCTGCTCCTTCGTGCTGTTAATCGCAGATATCGGTTTTGTTCAGCGGTTGTAACTCTAGCCCTTCCTCGGCTAAACTTCTGAGACGCGGAATCCATACTAACAAATTAATTCCACAGTCTATGGGCCACAGAAAGACCCACATTCAGCCATAGTGCCACATCTGACTGACTTTGGCCTGCTTCGAGCCGGCCAATTGCTCTCCACCGCAGTTCATTTGGCAAATAACGTCTCAAGGTCATTCCTACAAAATGGCTATTTTCAACTTCTTTACTCACATTTACAACACAAAATAACGATCCACTCCAAAATACCCGTTTTTATGTCGCTATCCGATTACGCAAATTGACGCAATCTAGACTAATTTGCATACGATATGCTCACTCGGCATTACTTTACTGGTTACATGAACAAATATGGTAAGGATCGCACAATTTTTTGGCGAATTATCGCGATTGTTCTCATTTTTCCTTAATTTATGGAAACCAGTATATATACTGTGTATGATGGTACTGTAAAAACCTGTAACATATGAGAAGTTTCAATTTGTTTTTTCAAGCAGCTCCTTGTCACGGAAGTGGAACATCAATCGTTCTGTGTTAAGTTACTATACAGGAGTCTTATGAGGAAGATGAGAGCCAAAAGAAAGGCAATGCAAAGAGATCGATGCATTAGCTAAGAGAGCATCTCATTTCTTCTCTTACCTGTAGTCAATAACACTACTCAGACTCAGGCAATGCTTCTACAAAGCTTTATAATTTAATTGAAATCCCTTTGCTGCTGATCATTAGAAATAAGTTGTAATCCCACGCTTTATACGTTTTTAGTGTCATTTATATACAATGATTTTTATTTAAGAAACAACTTTTTTTTCATATATTGCTTAATCTAATATTTTTTATGAATTTCTTTACATTCTTATGATTTACATTATTTACATCTTAAGCAATAAATTATATCTTTGCATTAAATTATCACTAACGAACCTCAAAAGAAACGATAACTAGAGTTAAAGACGAGTTTTAAATGGGATCAGTGCTTGTTCAATATAACCGAGTGACTGTCAACATAACAAAGTAAAGCTTCAGCATTGATTTTTCGTTGACTTTTATTTTCCACGCAAGTTGAAGGCATTTGTTAAAATCGCAAAGTTTGCAGCAGATGACGAACTATAACACTTCTTTCCTTTGTTGCGTTTCCTCCTTTGCTCTTCTCCCTCAGCACCCACAATCTTCTGCGGTTTTCCTGCCAGTGATCGATGCTCCGTTCTCGGCAAAGGGCAGCTCTAAGAAATTCAATTTAGCTCAGCATTCCCGCGTGCGTCCTGTTTGTCCAATCACGCAGTGGCAGCAGGTAAAATGAGCTTGGAAGTTTTCGATTGACCTTAGGGATGGAGTGATGCTTCTTTTCTTCGATGACTGGTTTGACCTTAGGGTCGATGTTTGGGGTCAGACTTCTAATAGGCTCGAACGACTAACTCGGTCTCTTCAGGAACGGCGAAAGAAAGAGGCATTCATCCGTTCGAGCTTTTCTTACTGCTTCGTATAAGAACGAAAAACGAAGAAATAAAACAATAACGTTTTTCACTTGCTGTCTAATCTTCTGGGAGTTGACAGTGTCGCCAATCAGTTTCTTCATTTAACTATCTCTTCAAGAAATCGTGAATTTTTGTTTCTGAGTTTAATCTATCGTTTATTTACAAGTTATCAAAAATAAATCGTTTCCAATACTTAGCTCTCACTTTAAATGTATGATAAATAAATTATATTTATTAAAATTAATGAAATATAGTAATATATTAATTTAAAGATATTAAAAATATTAAATTTCTCAGATTGATACCACTTTTAATTGTACAGTTTACAATATATCCAGAGAGACGGTTGAAATTAAATTATTTCTGTGTTTTCGATCTGAATAATAAAAATAGTCCTAATATTAATATGCCTTTAAGCATACAGCACTCTTCTGAACTTTATCCATATCCACTCTTTCACTTTGGTTTATTATCCTTTACTTCCCGTTGCCTTTTCCGGAATAAGAGATATGTATTATATTTTATATTTCTGCATTCAGTCAGTAGCTATTGAATTATGACCATTCCATCCTATGCTGAAGAATGAAATGGGAGAGCAGAAAAAAAGAGGATATATGCTAAAAGTGTCAGATTTAGAGTTTATGATGAAATTTGGGAGATATATAAATCAAAAAGTGACGCATAATATTGGGCAAACGACATAAGTTATCGGATTTTTGGAAAAGCAGGATTGCAGGTGCTCAGTGTATTGATGCACAGGCATACCTAACTGGTTGTACCAGAACAGATGCTGCAAAGTGTAAGAGAAGTGGGACACCGACAGAAAAACAACTGAAAAATCAGAAATGTTGTTGCTCAGCTTAAAATGGACGTATGGTTTTATACATATATATAAAGGAGAAATGATCAGAATGGAAGATGTTCAAAAAGAACGAGAATAATTACCCTTCGTAGCTTTATTTTTCAACCTTGAAAAGTTCGCTGTCTTTCATTCCTTTTCAAAGTAAACGAATTCCGTTCATAGCTTTCACTCTTAATTATACCGACTAACGGTTGTAATGGTTAGGGTATTTGACAACTCTCTCAGAGTGAAATGTCTTTGCTTTAAACCTTTAGGACAGGCGTACCCCAGTGATACCACACGTTAGGTTCCAGAACACCTTTATATAGCGAATCATCGCATTGTTTTCCCTTGTAGATGCGTATAATGGTTTAATAACATCTTTAAGCAGTCATATATGTGCGTAACTGACGCAAATAAAGCATTTACAATTAAAATAAATATTTTCACTCGTCACTAAATTTTATAATTTTAATCTTATTATTAAACTCAATAGGTTTATGACTTTTCTTCTTTTCATTGTAAGCGACAGTACCCTTACTTTGATTTTTATTTGCCATTATTGAGAATGAAATGAAATCATAGTTATAAACAGTTTATAATTCACAGTGAAACACCAAAGCACAGTGAGATGCAGCGAACAAAGACGATGTGAACAAACTGAATCCACGAAAAATGCTCATCGGTTGATTAAAAAACTGAGTAAACGGAAAACATTGTCCAACGAGAAGAGTCACTTGCAAAATTACAAGGTAAAGTGAGCGAGATGAAAGGCGGTCCGACTCTTCCGCAAGCCAATAGGCAGGGAACAGTTCAGACAGTTTGCGAATGCGAAGCTGAACATAACATAGTTCCAGTAAGACAATGAGCCCAACTGCCCATTGTTTCGGATATCAGAGTAGATTCTCATAATCGTAATCCACAAGACCAAATATGTGATTTGCATATACACCTATCCCTCGATTTACACGGTACTCAGTTCACACAATTTTGGCTTTGCACGGTCAAAAAATGCAACCAGTTTCGATTTACACGGTACTGACTGAGATTTCCTTTCTATGTACGTCTCAGTCAGTACCGTGTAAATCGAAACTGGTTGCATTTTTTTGACCGTGCAAAGCCAAAATTGTGTGAACTGAGTACCGTGTAAATCGAGGGATAGGTGTATTTGTTCTTGTGGCCACCACAAGACCAAATATGTGCAAATAACCAAGTTTGTCAAGAAAACCTCGAATCAATAGACCTGGACACTGCAGTAGCAGAGACATAATTTTCAAACATATAATAACAGATTTAATTATAATTATCTTTCTAAAAATTCAACTGGTAATTATTTAATAATAATATTTTAAAAAATTAATAATAGTTATAATACATATTAATAATATTTTTAAAAATTTGGTAATTAATTTTGTAATATTCAGAAATATTTTAATAAAATCATAATTAATAAATTATTTTATTTTCACTAGCTTTAAAATAAATGGCTTTAACTAAATTTTAAACTAATTAAATCAATTACATATTTATGCGTTATTAATTTGTCTCCTTTCTTCCCTCGTTACGTTCAAGGCTGTCGAGGTATAGTGCAGTAAGGTGGCCTTGGCGATGCACAATTGGAAAACACTCTGTTAGTCCGATAAATTGCATTGCATCTTACAACATGCAGATGAACTGCTGCATATTCGTTGAAAGCAATGAATTCATTGCACTGAGTGGGTGTGTCTCTCACTTAACTCAGACTTCGGACAGGAATGGTTTGAATAACATCCAAACGATTTTACCCTCACATCGCCAGCCAAATTCTGATTCTCACATGTTCCAGTGAAATTCCCCTGATACAATCCTATCGAATATCTGCAAGTTGTTGTACAATGGGCAGTCCAGTGGGGGCAATACACCAGTGGTGGCTGTCGGTCAACTGTGAGATGCTTTATAGTCAGCTTGTCTGAACACATCTCCAGAGGTGTATTGTGACCTAGTAATATCTTATATATTATCGTATAACATAAAATATGTCATGTAAGCTTGGTAAAAATGAGTACTTTTTAGCTTTCATGACATTTCCAGTAGTGATATACGTGAGAGTACTAAAGTGAGAGTTTTGGAACACTGAATTCAAATATTGTGAGATTAAATTATAAATATACTGGTGCAATTTGTATATTTCCTCGATAAAATAAGATCGGTGAAAATAAAAGAATAAGGGAAAAATGCAACATATTGTGGTGAAAATCGGTTTAAAGAATGAAGAACGCTTTTAAATAAAACATACACACAACTATCATTATAAATAAATAGTGTTATAATAAATGAAAAGTATTATAATATTATTTAAGTGTGCAATATGGCAATTAAGTTGTTGGAGTAATAATCAAAGCTGTATTCCGAAGGAAACTAAAATAAACAGCTGTATACAGATACGACAGGTACGAAATTGAGGCGAAAGGTTTCTGTGCTGAAATTGTTTTCCTGTGTTACTTTTATTGTGATTTCGTTTTTTTTTTTTGGATATGATGGAGTTTTTCTTCTCTTGTCATCTCCTGTCTCCTTATCTCTCTCCCTCTCTCATTTTCTCGCTTTTTTTTCTTTACACGGCTCACTTAGTTTCCGCAGCTTTAATTCAAGCAGCTCCAGGGTTGACCAAACCAATCGTACTTAAGCGTGTTGCTGGCTAAAGCAAATTGAATTTCTCCGGGTCTTGGGGTTGGGAAATTTCCGCTTTTGTGTCTCAGAGAGGGAGCCAACGGACAGATGTAGCAAACAATAGGAGAGGAAGTCGCGGGCCCATGCACACACACGCACACGCTCGTTTCTCGAGAAAGAGAGAGCGAATAGGAGAGAAGACCGCTCGCGTACGTCCATTCATCATTTCCAAATGTCGGCTCCAGGTGGCGTTGACACATGGTTAGGTCCAGTAGTCGGGTAGCGCGAGAGCTGCACGGAGACTCAGCCCACCCTCACATGATGGAGGTTTAACAAGCTTAGTTAAATTTCTGATGAGTCTCGAGACTCGCTGCATGTTAAAACTTGGGGGAAAAGCTTCAAAATACCTCACACGAATCTGGAGAGAAAAAGAGAGTGGAAAGATTTACGAATGCATTTTCCTTTCTTCTTTCCCTTTTGTTTGCGTGTTGGAATTTTTACATATGTTTATATAAGTTCGCTTTTGCGTTTCGTTTCGATGAATCTCAGTTATTTGTATTGGGGTTGTATTCAACGAAGAAGTTTCTAGCTTTAGAGATAAAAACTGATCTGATAATTTTACTTTTATTGAGTAGCTATCGTGAGGTCTTTCCATAATGTTGATCGTTGAAATTCACGGAGTGAATTTGCTGTTCTCTTCTATTAATTCTACAAAGAATTACTCATAGTTTCACCAAATAATAAAAAAACAGCTTTACGTTAATAAAATGATTAATACTTTAGTTTGTTTTGCTAACCTATTGTTTTAATTACATTTCGGTTTATATAGCCATCATTAAAAATATATTGAGAATAAAAACATTAATTCGCAAATATTATTTTAGATGTATGAAGCACATTTTTTTTAAATTTCACAATAGCATAACACGTGAAAAAATTATTGAATACTATTAAAATCCATATCTATTTATTAATGAAACGGCAGGTAGCATGTTTACACATGAAACTCATTATTTGAAAATGATATCAATTCAGAACAAAAAGAACGCTTATCACCACTGGAACATATGGGAATCTTGTTTTCAAAGAGAGTGAAGTTTTCCATCTACCTACTTTTTCATTCCTTAAAAGTTTTAATTTGAGCTAACGGATGGTGGGAAAATACAAACATTATTTTATTAGTAATTATACAACATATAAATAATTTGTATTTCATTTCCTAAATATGAAAAGTTGCATTTACCACACCTCTGAGAAAAGTGGGCACATTATTACTGTCATTATTACTGTCTTATATTTTGGAAAGCTACCTTCGAATTTTCAAATTTTTGTTATATAAATTATTTCCAGAAGCTAATAATAGTTTTGCTCTTTCTACATTTAGTGATCTGTAACGATATGAATTTAAATTACCTAAGCGTGGCGTAATGGTACCGCGTTCTAGCATGAATCTGGAGAGTTGCGGGTTCGTTTCCCGCCGCGTCGGCGATAATTTTTGGTCTGTAAATGGTAGCTAGGTAGTCACTAGAAGGAGAGCTATGCACCAATCCCCTGTGATGATGCATAGAACCGGCCAGGCCTAGCACCTAATGTCCGACCCCGCCTTCTCGTGGTGCGGACCGTTAGTAACTTTCAAAAGATATACTCTCTTGTGGAAGTGAACGTAAGGGGAGGGCTGCCAGATTAGTGGGCCTACTGATCTGGACAACTATGGCTACTTTTCTTTTTTTTTCTACCCTGCTGAGGAGTGGTCAACCACACAGGGTCCTGGTGCTGACCATATAAACCTACTGGACTGGACAGATATATGGCTCTGAGCTTGATTATGGATCCTGATTTTGCTGCACTGGTGGGCTTCTGTGGAGGGAAATTCTTCCGCTGTGTTTTCTCTTTGTTTGTGGGTTGACAGCCCCAAGTGAATAGATTCACAGGATATGTTTATCAGCTGGTGGATAATCCTGAGCAGAAGTCATCGCAGGCACCTGAACTCTTTGCTTCTATTGGCATCGTCAAATTCTACATTGGAGGAAGTCTTCCAGTGTAGATGGCTTCAGCCGTTAGTAGTGGGGGGAACGAGTCTTTGCCCCATGTCTGCGATTAGGGGGCTGTTTGATATTGTCGGCATTCCCTCTCTCAATAAACATAGTTTCTTTAAACATCCCACTAACGAATGTGAGGACTCTGCACAGAGCTTTTTCTCTTGATGTCCTCACACAAGAATTCCACCGTTATAATTTAGATATTCTCGGCTTGCAAGAGACCAGATGGGCAGATAAAGGTCAGATTCTTAAAAATAATCTTAAATTTCTCTTTTCAGGGAGGGACGAAAATAAGCATTACCAAGGCGTGGGTCTGCTTCTCAGCAGACACGCTAGCGATGCTCTTCTAGGATATGAGTGCATTAATGAAAGGTTTCTTACAGCAAAATTTCAGACAAGCGTTAAAGACTTGAATGTTATCTGCTGTTATGCCCCCACTGAGGATGCCGATGAGGATGAGAAGGATAGGTTTTATGAACAACTTCAGGATATTTTGAATTCTGTCAAGAAAGCAGATATTACCCTTGTTCTTGGTGACTTCAATGCCAAAGTTGGTACTGACTCTGACCTTTGGGGAGGAGTAATAGGCCTTTTTGGTATTGGTAGCTGCAATGGCAATGGGCAACGTCTCCTACAGGTAAGTAAACTCAATGGATTCAGAATAACTAACACTTATTACAAACACTGCGACATACATAAGTACACATGGGTTTCACCTGATGGGCTGCATAAGAATATGATTGATTACATATTAATTAACAGCAAATGGGCTAGTTCTGTTAGGAATACCAGGGTATATAGGGGAGCTGAAATTGGATTTGACCATTACCTTGTTAAAAGTGTGTTGCAACTTAAACTTAAAAAGTGTTGTGCTAGGGTTAAAAAATTTACTTTTAATACTGAAGCTCTGAAAGATCCAGTTATAGCCAAAGCTTACCATGATAGGTTACTTAGTCATTATGACAGTCATGGTTTGCTTACTACTGAAGTTGAAGAAGAATGGGATCATTTTAAACAGGCTTTTTTGGACACTAACAGTACTCTTTTAGGAAAAAAGGAGCAGAAGAGTCAGAATTATCTGAGAGATAAGGCACTTGAGCTTATTTCGGAAAGAAAGAACTACAGGAATGCACTTAATCAATACCCTACTAGTCCTAATAGAAAGCATTACAGAGACCTTAATAAACTTGTAAAGGATCAGTTAGCTGCTGATAAGAATCTTTGGCTTGATGGTTTGGCTGACAAAGCCGAGGAAGCAGTTAGACAGCACAACAGCAGAGAGCTGTACCAGATAGTTAATGTTTTGTGTGGTAGAAAACGGACAGGCATACAAGGATTGAAGGATAAACAAGGTAAGGTTATAGAAGGGGAGGATTCTCTCATGGCTAGGTGGGCTGAGCATTTCAGTGATGTTCTAAACAATGTAGTTAGTTCTACTCCCATTGTTTGCAATGATGATAGATGCATTGGTGGCTTTAATGTTGGCCCTCTAACACAATCTGAAGTTATTTTGGCTGTTTCTAAACTTAAACTTCATAAATCCCCAGGGGTAGATGAAATTACTACGGAAATGCTTAGAGCTGGGAATGTTTCGGTTACCACTTGGATGACTGAAATTCTGAATATCTTTTATGATAAAGGCATGGTTCCTAAGGATTTTACCAGAGCTATTGTTATCCCTATTTTCAAAAAAGGTGATCGCAGTTCTTGTGATAACTATAGGGGTATTAGCCTACTCTCTGTTCCAGGTAAAGTTCTTTCCATGATTGTGCTTAATAGAATTAAGAATCTGGTTGACAGTCAATTGTGTGATGAGCAATGTGGATTCAGAAGTTTGTAGGGGATGTGTGGATCAGATATTTTCACTTAGGCAGATTCTTGAGAAATGTTTAGAGTTTCAGAAACCTTTGGTTGCTAGCTTTGTTGATTTCAAAAAGGCTTTCGACTCTGTTGATCGTCATAATTTGTGGTTGATTGTGAGATCATATGGTATACCAGACAAGTTAGTTAACATTATGAAAGCTCTCTATAATAACACTGAGTCGTGTGTGAGAGTTGGTAAGGCTTGTAGCAATTGGTTTAGCATTACTTCTGGTGTTCGACAAGGGTGCATTTTGTCTCCTTTTCTCTTTAGCTTGGTTATTGATTATGTTATGCGAAATTCACTTCAAGGGAAAGATTTTGGCCTTAAATGGGCTGGAGATACGAAAATTTATGATTTAGATTATGCTGATGATTTAGCCCTTTTGGCAAATGATGTTGATGAGATGAACTCTTTCATTCGAGCTGTTGATGAAACTGGTAGTAGAGTAGGTTTGGTTATAAACAGAGAGAAAACTAAAGTGATGAAAATTGGTCAGGCAGGCTGTGATTCAGTTAATCTGAATGGTTGCAGTCTTGAGCAGGTGTCACAGTTTAATTATCTTGGGAGCTATGTAACAGATAATGGTGATGTGCGGCATGAGATTAACAGACGAATAGGGATTGCTGCCGGGACTTTTAAGAACCTATGGAGAGTGTGGAGAAATAGGCGTATACACCTAAAGACTAAAATTAGGCTGTATAATAGTTTGGTTCTTTCTAGGGTTAGTTATGGTAGTGAAACTTGGACACTTTGTAAACAAGATAACAGGAAACTAGATGCTTTTGATTCCAGATGCTTACGCAGTATCTTGGGCATTAGGTGGTTCAACTTTGTAACTAATAATGAGATTAGGCAAATCAGTTTGCAACCTCCTTTAAGCAGCATATTGTGCAGGGTGAGACTCCGTTGGTTTGGCCATGTTGCCCGTATGAATAATTATAGATTGGCGAATAGGGTTATGAACAGTGTGCCTAAAGGCCTCAGAAGGAGGGGGAGACCTAGGATGCGATGGGCAGACAATGTCAAACAGGACCTTGTTCGAATTGGTGTGCAGTGGCCAGATGCAGTAGATGTAGCTCAGGATAGATTTGCTTGGAGAACTAAATTGCACGGTCTGGTTGGACCTCCGTAGTCCATCGCTGCTTAAGGATGATGATGATGATGATGAAGTTTTTAAAAATAATATGAATTATAATATTTCATTAGTACCAATCCAAGAAAATGATTTTTCCGTATATCACTTTATTTTTTTTTAATGAAAATGTGGTAACCTTTAAATTCTACATCCCAAATTAAAATTTCTCTAGCATAAAAATATCGTTTGCAGTATTCGTTTAAATTATGGAATTTTAAAAAAATTTCAACATTAGAGAACACAATCCAAGCTTTTGGGAATGATTTTTCCGTATATCACTTTATTTTTTTTTAATGAAAATGTGGTAACCTTTAAATTCTACATCCCAAATTAAAATTTCTCTAGCATAAAAATATCGTTTGCAGTATTCGTTTAAATTATGGAATTTTAAAAAAATTTCAACATTAGAGAACACAATCCAAGCTTTTGGGATATTCGAGAAGTGCAAGTCGTAATATTTCATCCAACCTAAAAAGGAATTTTTAATTTATCTTTATAAACAAATAATTATCTTTAAAGACAAAGAAACGCGTTTTCCCGCCCACTCTTGGTCTAAGGGATCAATTCATTGTTGTCAATGGAAACATAATAACTTTCACATTCCACCACCAAAATTTCAAATTTCTAGCTTAAATACGTTGTCTGCAATATTGATTTTAAAATTTGGAATTTGTTAGTTTTTCCACCGTTAGAGGGCGCATTTAAAGTTTTCTAAAGATTTCAAAATGCGAATCAAAATATTTTATCAATTCCTATCTAACCCAAAAAGAAGTTTTCATTTACTCTAAAAACAAACAATTATCAGTTAAAACTGAAAAGTTGTGTTTTCCCACCCTCTCTGGGGTTAAAGGGTTAACTCATCGTTGGTAATGAAAACTTCGTGACCTTCACATTCCAGCAGCAAAATTTGAAATTTCTCGCATATATACATCACTTGCAATAGTAGTTTAAATGTTTGAAATTTTCGATTTTTCTACCGTTAGAGTGCGCAATTTTAGCTTTAGAGAGATTTGGAAAGTGCATATCGTAACATTTCATCAATACCTATCCGAAACGAAAAAATAATATAAAGTTTTTCTCTGTAAACAAAAAAGTTCCAGGTCTACTGACAGACAGACAGACAGACAGCCTACAAAGCGAAACTGTTAGCTCGTTTTTTTTTTTTTTTTTTTTTTTTTTGGGGGGGGGGGTGAAAACGAGATAAAAATCGATTGAAATTTTAATATGATTTCAGTTCACTCAGAATAAAACATTCAGTTTATGAAAAGTTGAAATTCACAGTATTTTGTAACAGCGAAGTAGCTGTAGTTTTATAAGAATTTAATGAATATTTTTACAATTACGCTTTTCTTCATTTAAAAATGAAATGATATCCTAAATGCAGGGGAATATTATAATCAGATTGGGCCCTGGTGCACTTTCGTTTATATCCCCCCCCCACACGCGCGCATACAAACACAATCACTTCTTAAAAGTTGATTAGAAAAACGTGCATTGGCGATTATTCCTTTGTACATTTCCAAAGATTCTTCTTTGAATCTGTAACGAATAATTGGACGATTTTACTAGAATTTAGCCTATTTGTTTTAATTAGCCATTGGTAACTTACGTCTGTGTTAAATATGGATTGTTCACTTATGTTAAATAAGTACTGATATATAATTTTGATGCTCTCAAAGATATATATAATATAGAATAGCTTTAGATATCATAAATATTAAATTTGTTGGAAATGCTTACTTACTTATTTAAACAAAGATTACTGCGAATGAACATCTAGTATTCTAATAAAAAAAATGATTCCAGCATTATGCGTAAATCACAATAACATATTCACGACAAACCCACCATGTATAACACTTAATGAATGTTAGCGATCGCATTCAAGCTTTCAAAAGTAATTCTTGAATTCGATGATAGCTCTCCAGAAGAAAATACTAAGTTCTTCCTATCCAAAGCAATTTTCTACAGTTATAAATCCCTTGTTCTCACATCTCTCTCTTCTCGCTATCCATATGCAGTTGCACATAATCGCTGTATTGCAGCTTCCTAACATTTTACAAGAGGCAACATGTAACCCTATAGAATGTTTTAAGGACAACGTTAGAAAATTTACTTAAAGGTTTTAAATTTGAAATAATTGTAAGGAAACAAACTTGAATTTTATTACCTCAGCCGCGATTCTGACTCTCCATTCTTTCATTTCTGAAAATGTTTTTTCGTGCTCATTCATTTCTCTATAGATAAAAGTCAAAACTTAATTAACTTTTCTTCTGTTATTTTACTTCCGACACAATTTTTTATCAATTTTAATTTTCAGAATGAGCGTTCTGATGTTGCAAAAAAAAAAGCAAGAGAAAAAAGAGTAAGAGAGCAGTATACACATCTGGAAAAGCTCAAATAAAAGAGTACTTTTGAATAATCAATAAATTTGCCCTTTTCTTATAGTAGATTTTTTTTTCTCTCTCCAGTTTCAAGCGAGTCCTAAATGATAGAAGCTGAGCACGAAATGAAGACGTTAAGTCAGATTTTTATCCCCTGGTGAGAAGCTCTGCAGCTTCGTTTAACTCTTCATCAGCTACTATTTATCAAGTTTTTGTATGCAGGGCGATGAAGTTGTCAGCAATCTCATTTAAACTCTTAAAATGCCTTTTGAGTTCATAATGACTCTCTCGAAGTAACGTTGAATATCTGATTTTGAAGCCATTTTGTTCATTCTTAAGACTCTGGTCCTCCCATAGCTCACTATCCATACGTTTGATTTTAGGCACACGAGAAATATGGAATCTTGGTTCTACGCCGCACATTAATACCATCATTTGTGCACTCTTATTGCGTTTATTAAAATTGTTCCTCGATTCCTACAAGCTTTCTAATCTGGTATAAAGCAATTGGGAGAATTGTGAAAGGTAACATTTAAAAATTGCTTAAATTTAGAGATAGATTTATTGATTGCAAATTTTTTTATATTATTTCTAAGATAAAATTATGAGAAAACGTGTGCTTAATCGTTATCTGCTATAGTTTTTGTACATGCGGATATGTAAACCCTTACCTTTTGCGAATGTTTCCACTGAATGAAAACTGACATGTTAAAAGATATATGCCAGTGCTTGTAATTTTTTGCTTTAAAAAGGTAAAATTTATTCTTACTTTTTGGGCCCACCTCAGCTCAGGGCCCTGTGCAGCTGCACCACTGGAAGAGACGCCTCTGTCGACATGGGAATTGGTATAAAATAATTATGAATCATAAATCTCACTTATACTGAGAGACGAGCATTTCCTTAATTGTTTCAAAAATATAAGAGGTTTTTCATGGTAGACCTCCCAGTTTTCATTCATGATGTATTCTAAGTAATAAGAACTTAAGGCATGCTGAAAGACAACCTCGGAATTTATTTCATCACATTGTTTTGTTAAGAAAGTTTTGCGCATCACGGATAGAGCTTGTCAAGAATAACTCGTTACTCCAATGGTACATGCCTCACTTTTTCATGTGTCATCATTACAGTGACCATTTGTCATCTATTCCAATGGACAGTGCTATTATTTAAGGATGTTGTCCTACATATTTATTAAAATTTTAAAAACACCTTGTGTCCTATATTTTCTTATATTCCTACATTTTCCTATATTCCTATATTTTTGACAACAAATGAAAATCGTTCTGCCTTGCCACTATTTTTGATACATGTTTCTTAATTATTTTTGATATGTTTAGCAATTAATAACACATCACTATAATGTTTATAATTCAGAATTATTTAATTGTATTAAACGGTTAAACAATTCTTGTAATAGTGTGAACCGTTGACAAATTAAAAAACATTTCATTAATAGGTTTTTCTTTTTAAGCTTTTGAATTTTTTTTATATTTTTAAATAAAATAAATGTATGCATATCATTTGCTTTATTTAGAACGTTTTAGACCATTTACCACTTTTTGGGAATGACTTTGCTAGCCATAGACTAAAATTATTTTTATTGTGACAAAATGTGACGAACAAATAGTATTAATGACAAAAATTGCCAGAAACTTATTTTTCAATAAGTGTTCTGTATTTTCCTGGAAAATTAATGGTCACCGTAGTCATCATCGAGATTTTCATTCAGGATCGGTATTATAGAATCGGTGAGAAATGAACCAACGACGCCCATCGTCTCTCGGGTGGGACATTAAATTTCAGCTGCATAGTAATTGTCGCAACTTCGAAACATACTTGAGCAAAAAGTATTGCTTCCCCGTGTGATTGCTCATTCAAACAAATAAACTTCCATTTAAAATAAAATTTGATATATTTCTTTTAAAAATTTTTAAGGAAAAATATAGCAGCGACAGTACTAGAATTCTTTTTGATTTTGGGATCAAGAAGAAGGTTATCAGTTTGTTGAAAAGTTAAATAATCGTTTTAATTGCACGTTGTGTTTTCGTGGCATAATTATACTGCTTAGATTAACGGTAAGTTTGTCTCACAGAAGTGTGAATGTTATTGCTGCTATGAGCATGTTGGAGAAGTGTGACGTTTGTCGTGGCACGACTAATTCCAAACCCTTATTGTCGTTGTTTTTGGCAAAGTTCCTGCTTCGCAGACAACATTCAATTATGTCGTCAGCGCGCACCGACTGTGTGCTCAGTGCAAATCGCGTTATTCCATTCAAAAATGATCATGTAAATTAAAAAAAAAATGTAAATAAAGGGAGCGTGTTATTCCAAGACATATTAATTAAATCCACGTACATCGAGATCTGACTGCATATCGTCACAATTTCCGGGATATTTATTTGTAGATCTCAAAAGGTTTTTTTTTTCAGGACAACGGAATAGTTTTCTATAAACAGACACGTATGGGCACTCTATATTAAACAGATGTTCCTAAATTTAAAATTACATTATTTGAATAAATATTTAAATTTCAACAAAATTCACTTTTTTTTGGTTAAATATGATTCGAAACAAGAAATAAAGTGAAATGAAAAGTTATTAATAACTAAATTAAATATTGGAATTCTATCCCCTTTTATGTAAATTTGCAGAAGCCATTATCCCCTGTCTTTTCCTGATGATTATTATCATCCCCATCTTCTTCCGGTAGCTCCTCCGATGGTATTACAGACAGTAGAGACAGTGAAATGCTTAGTAGTTTTCACTGGAGAAAATAAAAGTGTACTCTCTAATGCTTTATTTCGCACAGTTAGGATCCCATTCCTAATAAAATTTTTTAGTTCAGCCAAGGCCGTGTAAAATTTCACGAAATTTCCTAGAAATGCTTTCAGTCGACTTCACAAGAATAGTTCGACGACCAATGAGATTATCTTAATCCACCGAATCTGACTGTCATTGAAAAAAAAAATCTATTTCTAGCAACATAGTTTTTCCTGAAAAAAAATAAGCCGCAATATATTTTAGCCTTGATAAGTGATGAAAGATTCGACAGCTGCAACTTCTATGGTTGAATGGATTCTGAATGTTATTTATTGCATCAAATTCATAAACAAGAATTTCGCATTCATTGATATAGAATTTTCTAATTTCGGAAAACAATTCAATGTTCCTTTAAAGAGCGCAGATTCGTTCATATGACGATTATAAAATATGACCATGCGACACGTATAATTCCATAAATAATGAAACAAAGGAATCGCATAGCATACATGGGATATGAAATGCATTACTAATACCGGAGCTAAGGGATGGAGGGCAAAGGGCTCAAGAGGGCAAGAGGCTCAAGAGGGGAAAGGGCAAGGGCCCTTTCCCCTCTTGAGAAAGCTAGTAAAGGAAATGGAGGCCGAAAAATATTAAACTTGTTCATATTTCACGTGGAATATTTTCAAGACCTCTAAAACGAAGGGGGAAAATGTTATACTGCAGTGAAAAATCCAATTTCTTTTTCCTCTGACCCCATCCTCTTACTTTTTCATGCTTTATTGCGTTGCAACTTTTTGAAATTATCCTGATTTATGTTTAGTCTTCAATTTTGCGAAACGTGCAATTAACCTGTCATATCAATGAGAATAGCTACCTCAATAAATATAGTTTTAATAAATAAGAGGCTTCTCTATTACATAGACATTAAAATGAAAATTACATTAATATTATATCAGCAATTGATAATTTTTGTTCTAGGTTCAGCTAGGCATTAACAGAGATCAAAAGCATGGGATAATTAAAGCAACTAAAGGGGAACAAATTTTTGGGAATTTATGATGTAAAAAATGGATTTGTCCAGCATTTTATATGACATAAGAACATATCTTGTACGTTAATGCAGAAATTTTTCTGAATTTTTATCTTACGTTTCGTGACCGATGAAAATCCGGAAAATTTTCCATTTTATTCCATGGAAGTCAAATTATTTTGATATTTTTAATATAATGATGCTTGGATATTAGCGTTTTAAATTCGTATATTTAAACGTTTCAGTGAAGTTGTTCGTGATAATGATAGTTGACCAGTCTAACGGTTATCTACAAAATAAATTTCATATCCTCCTCTCCAATTGATCCTCCAGATTGATTGGATGAAAGCAGAGGTTTTCTTCTTCAACTTTAGAGCGTCTCTCCCTCCCACCCCACCCCTTTTTCTCTAAGCGCAACTTAAAAAAAATATTATTAAGCGCTACAACTATGAGCATTTGTAATCGAAGGATTGCTACTTTCTCTTAACGGTTTGAAAATTAATGGTTAACTCAAACAGCGATTGCATTATATGTCATTAAAATAACCACCCTGCCCACGGTCAGTAGGGGACACCGATGGGCTTGGAAAGGCCGCCGTCCGTCGGATGGGACGTTAAGCCGTGGCCCCGTGTGTGGGAGAGCCATACCCTGTGCACGTTAAAGAACACGCTGGATGGCCTTGACGGGAGACTACCATCTGTTTCCCAACAGCTGTTCCAGTGGGTCCCCTCCCCCAACCTTCTCTGAGCCTTCGGGGTCCATGTGACCTGGCCATTTAGCCCATGGTGTGCAAAAAAGTGCCGCTCAGAGGTAAAACAACCCAACAACCCATTAAAATAAAAAGTTCACATGTCAGAAATGAGCGTAAATTATGTATTGATGTGTTCAAACTCCATGTTCATTGAATATTTGTCCTAACATGAAATTAGCAGCATCATAGCCTAGTTTCTAGAGTGATTTTGGCTGTTACATGGGGATATCTGTGACAATGCATTGTATCTCTTCATCCGATTTCAACTTCCGTCTTTTCATGGCGCTTTTTACAGGTCAGAAATTTAGAGATTTAAAAAAAGAGATAAGTTTTTTAATTACAAAATTTGGTACAAGGCTTACAGCATATTAAGGTACCAAATTTTGCAAATAACAAAATGATGTGTATATAAATGTTACTAATAGTAACAGATAAGACATACATAGGTGTAGGTACTAGAGATACCCACTAACTACGCACGGAAATTTACGATTACTCATATAAAACAAATGCCAGTCAAATGACCATAGAATGTGATTGGTCATAAGTTCATGCTTACTGAGATGCTGCAAAAAAACAGTTCCTTCACTTTCAATCATAAGACAATCGCTAGTGGCTGATTCTACGATGACGGATTTTAACATCAGTAATAAACCTCAGCAGTCAGAGTACCTAATATATCATCAGGAGGTTGTGGGTTCGAATCCAATCCGGCTCATGGCAATTTTTCCTCTATGCCCACGCCGACTTACAGCATAAAGGTATAACAAAAAATTAATCGTATACTAGTTTTGGATTTCCTTTTGCATTTTTCTCGATTTCAAAAATAATTACAACATATTCGCCAAAAAATAAAAAAGGGTTTTGAAATCACAGGATGGAGATATGACGTTAAATACTTTTTATCAATGGGGAATAAAATGTCAGTTGTTTCGTTAATGTGAGATATAACTAATAATAGCGTTATTAAAACCTAAAACTTCACATAATATAGATTACCATGGTGTTCTTTTGAAGAGACATCAGGATATGCATTGGGTATTTTCTGGAGGACAATAATCTTTCTTCCAGATCAGTAAACGTGTATAAACACTAAATAGAGGACCGAGGTATATGAGGAAGCAAAATATTATCTCTCCAATCTTAATCAGGTGAAATCGAAATGTTGACGCTTATATTTGGATGTGCTAAATCGCTTTAACGTTTGAAGCGAGTAGAAGACATTATGGTTAAAAATAATCTTGTATCTAATAATATTGTTAGTATTTGGTTCAGAAAGTTAAAAATATTCATTTTTTTTAATGTATTTTATTTAATTTGACCAAATATACCTTATTTGATGGAAACTGGTTTATTTTATTTACACGGTAAATTTTAGGTTCCTAATTTTCTATGATAATCATGGAGATTTTAAATTTATTAATACTACTAATAAAATATTTTGGAGTGATATATTGTTATTGGAATATATTTTATAGGACTATTTCTGTGAATAATTTTATCCTAAATTTAAAACCGCAATTTCGCTGAAACTCGTATAACCATTTTTTGACTCAGGTTTATTTTGAAGTTTCCATATTTAATTCATATCTGTATTTAATTTGCTTTCTATGAATGCAGCAAAAAATTGCGAGTACAGGCGATATTTTTGTAAAAGTTTCTCTTAAGTCTTCCTTTACCTTCCATTTTAAACAATGAAATGATAGGAAATTTCTGATGGTTTGAAAAATATAAAATATTACAATGGATTCTGGAATTCCGAGATACTCTAATGGGAAAAAGCAGCTGAAAGAAATTACATTTCGGGGATCAAATCTCCAATAGTTATCATTTTAATTTAAATCTGATATCTTGAATTAATTTTTAGAGTTCCAAGCCTAGGTATTATATCTCGAAGTCTAAAATAGTGCCTTATTCGCAATAACAAAGTTAAAATGCATAAACCCCAAAGGGACCACAAGGGCAAATATTTAAATATCACTCTGAAAAGATCACATAATAAATGAACTTTATATATGCATTGGTATTTCCTGCAGTTAAAAAATTGTATCTTTTGAAATAAACTGTTCCTGATGTAAACAAATAAATAAGTAACAAATAAAAAATTAAAGAATAAATATAAGGAAGGAATAAGAAAATTGATATAAATAATAGCAATGTTTCATGTTGTGACGAAAGATATTCAGGCAGTACTAATTATCGTGATCCGTAAAAACCATCACAACCAAAACCGGTACATTTGGACTAATTCATTATTGGCGAAGTAGTATTTCACTAATTATAAGTCGTCTCATTATTTAACAGCTACTGTTTTATATCTTTCTTAGTTGTCATTAATGCATCTGATATAGCTCCACAACACTTAACTGCTTAACTGAAAAAAAAAAACCTAATGGAAAAATAATTTGTAAAGGTCTATACTAGTAGCTTTTGCTTCTATTGCCTCTTCAGCAAATGATACCATTAAAGGTTGAATGTTTTTAATCATTCCACTAACGAGAACTGCTAAAACGTATTCTATTTAAAAACATTTAATTTTTTTCTCAATACATTTTTAAAATGAAAAACAAAAAAATCTGTACCTTCTGCCTTAAGCGATTGGTGTCTTTGTTTTTAGTTTATTTCTCCTCCTAATGGCAAATGATTCTTGTAGATTTTAAATTGCAGAACACTACGAGAAACAGTCACTTGTACCCGACAGAATCATCCACTTGCAAGTTAGCAAACAAAACCGCAGCAAACAGTCAAACTTTAGTAACTGCGTAGGAATAAATATAGAATCATTTCTACAGATGAACCTTGCAGTATATCCTGCAGCCGTGAGTTTCGAAATGCTCTAGAAGTCTTTGGCGCCAACAAAATGCCGGATAACAACCCCTGTTCACTGCGCATATGCAAACAAGAGGCAAATAAATGCATCCGATGCACTGTTATACAAGTGTAGTAAAAGTAAGGAATGATCTCGCAATGTTTCGCAATTCGTCGCTTCACACATTATGACTTAAATGTTTAAATTACGGGAAGAAGAAAAAAACTTGGACAGTTTTAATATGTACAAGAACGAATTTCATACTTTGAGAGTAACATATATATATATTAGTAGCAAGGATAATTTTTAACTTGATGCTGCTAATATACCAATATCTGATTTCGTAAGTTTCTGAAACCCGAAAAGCAGAATACACACCGAAGAAATTTCCTTGATCATTAAATTAAACAGGAATAAACATCCCATTTCTCGCGACCACGAATTAAAAATGTTTACCGATGCCTCCTTTATTAATTCGCACGAGATAACTCGTTGCAGTACTATAAACACATATTAATATCAAATACCGACTTACATTCTGGGCTCCCTAGCAATTTTTTCAACTTTTCTTAGCATGAGTCACTTCTGCCATTAGTTAGAAATTTTAATGTCATCCTTAGGAAATTGTTTCATTTGATGCGATAATATATTTAAAAAATAAACAAACAGTCAAACATATTATTTATTTTAAACAAAATACAGTTTATTGTAGAAGTATTTTCTTATTTATTATAAATGCATCACCCCGGTTTCTAACCACTAGAATAAAGAGCAAAAAAACTTAAAAGAATAGCCATTCAAATAATGTTATTTGAATGGAGTGGGTGAGTGGAGAAGTGAATGAAATCAAACGCCAACTTCATTTACTGTAGCCTCGGTGTTTTCCCCTCAAAATAGTTGCAGACCCCTAATTTAAAGATGTAAATAAATATAGGAGGGATGAATTTCATCTTGTGGCAATTTATACCAGTCAAATTTAGATAACTCGATTATTTCGAACATTTAACAAATTCGGATTTTGTCTTTTTATGCATAAGCTTGTCCAACGACTCCAGAAAACTTTTTTAAATCCTTTATCGGCATTACTGTCATCCAACAGTTTCGCATTGTTCAGTCAAACCTGTTGTTAAAATTATTGTTCTTCGCCAACTACGCTGTTTAAAAAAATAGAAAAAATAATTAAATAATAAAAATAACTAACAATAAAAGCAATTATAATGAAACAAATACAAGCGCACAAAGAGAACCGTTGTGGTTGCTCCTTTTTCTGGTGACTCTTAAAAAGTTATTCCCTTGAATTCGGGTCTCTATCGGCAGCGCACCAAGCTCGTAATCTGCACTTTCCAGATTCGAGTACTAACTGTGCCAGTGTTGAGATTTAACTCCACTAATCCGAACCTGCCCTTGGACAGAAAGGGGACACCGATTGACTTGGAATGGTCGCTGTCTGTCTGATGGAATGTTAAGCCGTAGACCTGATGCAGTAGAATCGCACCCTGTGCCTTCAGATAACACACTGGATGTCTTTGATGGGTTTTCATCTATTTCCTAATAGTTTTCCAGTGAGTCCCGTTCCTTAACCTTCTCCGAGGCCGTGGAGCTTGTTATCTGGTCATTTAGCCCATTGTGTGCACAAAAGTGCCATTCAGAGGTAAAAGAACCGAACCCAACCCTCAGATATGTCTCACATCATTGCATGTTAAAACTGCAAGTAAATGAAAATTACCATTTAAGAGAATCGGTTGTTTAAAAATATTTTGGGGTGATAATACTACTTGTGCCTTGAATAACATTTTCTAAACCGCTGAATTACGGAGCTTATACACTCAATGCCTCTCACTTACGTAATATCTTGTAGAACTTCCTTTTGCTTCGGAATAGATGTGATTAGCATTAGAATTGATTCCACAAGACGGCGGAAGTATCCTAAAGGGATATTAGCCCGAAGACCAAATAATATCTGTCAAGACAGTAGAAATAAGGGAAATATTACCTGTGATTGCTCTTTCTGTTTATACAATAAATGCTCAATTGGTTTTCAATGAACTCGAGCGAAGTCATTGGCACTCTATGGCAACCACTTCCGCAGAATGTGAGCGTTGAAGCACGGAGTATCATCCTCCTGGATGTAGCCATCAGAAGAAAGATAAACAGTAAACGAAAAGGGATGAGCATGGGGGAAACAATATATAACAAGGACACAATTCGGTGACTGCTATCAGAGGTTCTAGTGTCAAACAAGAAAACATGCCTGGTTTACGTATTACAGGGCTTTCACCAGAGTGCAATCCTCGTACTGCACGAGATGGGTCCATGGGCTCATGACGATTTTTCCACATCCTGGTGTTTCTGTTAACAAAGCGCAAATGTAGTCTATATTCATCGGACCAGATGCACCTCAAATAAACCGTTGTAAGTTAAACAAGCAGGAAGTAGATGCATGGATTGGCTTGATATGCTACACTGAATCCATAGTAATGTTGAGGTGCTTTTAGTTCCACTGTAACTGGTAAGTTCTCCTGCCGAATTCTGGTAACTCTACGTTTAACTTGGACATTGACTAATCTATTCCGACCAGATTGTTTCGGTAGTTTTCTCTTTCTTGCCATTGCACTGTTCTAGTATACCCTTTGTACCGGTTGTTCGTGGACACTGAAACAGGGATGCTTTTTCAATGATTACTCGAACCTACATTTCTCTGCTTTACAGCGATAACTCGGTCTTTCTATCCAATTGTTCTGTCTCAAAGTATCTCCAACGTTTGCTGGATGTGTTTTCTATAACCTTTCATATGACACAATCTGCAGGTGGCAATCGGACGTCACGAAACATTATATTACGTGGCATCCAGGGATGTATGTCTACCGAGTTTAAACAGTAACACGATATTGAGGGTATGATATTCAGCATATGAATGATTTCTATTGCTCACAATATTTATTAGTTAAAAATCATACCTTCATTGCAAATTATCATCAAATGTTTTCTGCTTTAATAGTAACTGAATAATATTAATTACTCTGGGCAAGTTTAAACTTATTTGGTGACATTGGACTTCATCGTTAATTGACTACTATTATTTAATGTTATAGTATTCGAAGCACTCACAAATGTTTAGGGATTTAACAAAATCTAAGGCTTTGTACGAAATAATGGTAGACGCCCCCATTATGCAGTTCTTGTTCATGAGGATTCTGAAAACTTTCTCTTAAGGAGATGCAATTTTTTTTTTGGATATTTTGAAAATTTTTAATTTTTTTATTTCAATTTGTGACACTAGCTATAAACGAGTTAGTTTTTAACCATTCTAATGATGGTAAACAAGCAACGTTTATAGAGCTGTAAAAGTATTTCAGTTTACAATGCAATCCTCTCTCTAATCTAACCAAGAACAGAAACTGCAATGACGATACATCTTAAAAACGAGAATATCACATCGAGCAAAATAAAACGCTCCCTCCATCTTAAAACATAATTCATCTGAAGTACAGAGCTGGAAAGTAGATGTCTTAAGCAGAAAGATTACTAGTTCGCACAAAGCAATGAAATTCTTTGCTCACTGCTCGCCTGATGCGCTATCATTTCCGTTCAGAATCCTTACATTAAAGTGTTTAACTCTCAGAAAGACGTAAAGACATTCTTTGTACATATCGATTGAGAAATAACTGTTTCTGTAATTTGGTTGTTAAAGCAATTTAGTTGTTTTTAATCCCTTAGCCACCAAGAGTGACAGAAACTGAGTCGTTTTGCTTTTGATGACTCTCTGTTCTGCCTCACATCGACTTCTCATTATAAAGACCAAACGAACTTTTCATTCAGACATTTCCTTCAACGGGGTCGTTGAGATCTAATTAGATTAGCAAGAGTGTTTCTCCAATGTTTTCCCTAAACAAGTGTTACTACTCTCATTCTACTGTTGTAAATACATTTTCATAAATTCCTCCTAGAAGTCCCAGCAAGCTTCATTTGCATTCAATGCCTTTTCCCTCATCTTTTCAGAAAGAAGCCTCGTGATCCCTTTTGTTAATCCATCATCGTACAAGAAAGCTGCATGGAGGAACTTATAGATCACCTTAAGCATGATGATGCTAAGAGATGCATAATTACTCTTCGAAAAGGCTTATAATAAGCTGAAGAATTCCAAAGACCTTCTTAAACATCGTTGCCAAAAGATTAAGCACTTGAATTTCTGAACAGTTAATGCCTTACTTCTCATTACAGAAATTTAAAAAGATTAATTTGTTGCAAATTTTGAATGTTTTATGGCTGCTTTGTCATTAAAATCTACAAAGTTTTCATGCTGATGAGTACGAAAAATGTTTTCACAACCTCCAGTTATTACCTCCCCCTAAAAAAACAAACAATGGTCAATTCGATGGTTTACAACAATGGTTGGTTTCTTGCGGTTTTATGACCCCCTGCAACTAAGACCAGTATACAGAAGATCATGCAGTCCTAGGGTTGCCATTTGACTACATTTTTTCTGGGATTGTGTGGAATCTGGGACATGACTGGGAAGGAAGTTGACCTGGATGTCATTTGACTCGAAAATGGAAAAATGAAAAGATGTGACATCATGAGAAGAGTTAGGCTTATGGGATAGATTATTTTTAATGAGATCTTCCATACTGATTTATTATACCGAACACGCATGGTCATATAATCTCATTGACATGTCGTCTTTGAACCGTTACATTTTGACATAAACCAGTTTCCAACGAGTAAACTTTCCTTACCATCGGCAGACTACTGGCATGTCTTTTTTTCAAGCACGATAACCCTGCATAGACTATTTGGTTGTTATTAAAAGGATTAAGTCAACAATTTTGTTAATTTTAGATCTGGCTGTATTCTTGTTCTGCAAATATGAAACCAAAATTCTTTGCTAAAAATAACGTTCCGATATCAAAAGTTATCACAACTGTAATTTTAATTTTGCTTAAACTCGTAGCAATAAATAATTGTTATGTAAAATATAAATATATATTATGGAATATTTACAAATACACTCTAAGCTTAATCTTTTTCACATATGTCAGAGATGAGAAAAGCACTTTTATAAAGAACTTAAAGAATGCATTTATATATAAAAATACATCGTTTAGATTTTTCAACACTGTGTTTCGCGGACTTAAATCATTTTAATAACAACTGATTCTGTTTTCTATTGTTATAAATCATAATATGTATTATATTTATATCGATAAAAATATTGATATATTATGAAAGGTGACAGCAATTTTGAACATCTCAGGCAAAGTTATTAGCAACACCATAATATTTATAAATGCAGTTGGGACCAGGAACCAGGAGCGTAGCTATGGGGAGATGGGGAAGACTCTCCCCCAAAGTTAATCGGAGTTGGGAAAATCCAGCTAAATTCTGAAAACTGGGATTTTTTTTATAAAATTAAGAGAAGTTAGCAAAATTTAAACAACTTGGCAAAATCTAAGGTAGTTTCCAAATCGAGGCAACCTAGAGCAGTTGGAAAAATTCGAAGCCACTTGGGAAAATACAGGTGAATTGTGAGAATTGGGATTGGTTTTGCGAAATTAAGGTGAATTGGCAAAATTGAGACAATTTGGTAAAATCTTGGGGAGTTGGCAAGATTCTAGTGAGTTGAAAAAATTGCAATTTTTTTCCGTAGCATTATGGCGAGTTGGCAAAATCGAGGCAACTTGGAAAAATCTAGGGTATGCCATTTGGAAAAATTAGAATCCAATTGGTAAACTATAGGCAAGTTGTGAAAATTGGGATTGGTTTTGTGAAATTAAGGAAAATTGGCAAAATCTTGGGGAGTTGTCAAAATTCTAAATGACTTGTCAAAATTCAGGTGAGATGTCAAAATTGGGATTATTTCTGTAAAATTCAGGCAAGTTGGCAAAATGTAAGGGAGTTGGCAAAATGAAAAGCCACTTGGTAAAATTGGCAAGTTGTGAAAGTTAGGATTGTTTTTGTGCAATTAAAGAGAGTTGGTAAAATCGAGAAGAGTTGGCAAAATGCAAAGTGACTTGGCAAATTCAGGGGATTTGAAAAAGTTGGGAATTTTTCTGTAAAATTATAGCGAGTTGGCAAAATCGAGGCAACTTGGCAAAATCTTCGGGAGTTAGCCAAATCGAGGTTACTTGGAAAAATCTAGTGAGTTAGCAAAATCCTAATCCACTTGGTAAAATACAGGCGGTCTGTGGAAATTGGGATTAGTTTTGTGAAATTAAGGAGAGTTGCCAAAATTCGACGTGATTTGTCAAAATTGAGTTGAGAGTTAAAAATAGGGATTTTTTCTGTAAAATTATTGCAAGTTGGCAAAATATAGGGCAGTTAGGAAAATTCGAAGCCACTTGGTAAAATACAGACAAGTTGTGAAAATTGGGATTTGGTTTTGTGAAATTAAGGAAAGTTGGCAAAATTTTGGGGAGTTTGCAAAATCGGGACAACTTGGGAAAATCTTGGAGAGTTATCGAAATTCTAAATGACTTGGCAAAATTCAGGTGAGATGTCAAAATCGGGATTTTTTCTGTAAAATTTAGGCAAGTTGGCAAAATCTAAGTGAGTTGGCAAAATGTGAGGACACTGGGTAAAATAGTCAAGTTTGGAAAATTAGGATTGTTTTTGCGCAATTAAGGAGAGTTGGTGAAATCGAGGAAAGGTGGCAAAATACGAAGTGACTTGGCAAATTCAGGGGAGATGTAAAAGTTGGGGTTTTTTCTGCAATATTACAGCGAGTTGGCAAAATCGAGGCAAGTTGGCAAAATCTACGGGAGTTAGTGAAATCGAGGTAACTTGGCAAAATCTAGATTAGTTGGGAAAATTCGAATTCACTTGGTAAAATACAGACGAGTTGTGGAAATCGTGTTTGATTTTGTGCAATTAAGGAGAGTTGGCAAAATTCGACTTGACTTGGTAAATTCAGGGAATGTAAAATTTGGGAATTTTTCTGTAAAATTATGACGAGTTGGCAAAATCGAGGCAACTTGAAATCTACGGGAGATGGTCAAATCAAGGTAACTTGGCAAATATAGGGCAGTTGGCGAATTTCGAAACTACTTGATAAAATGCAGGTGAGTTGTGTCAATTGAGATCGATGTTTCGAAATTTAGGAGAGTTGGCAAAATCGAGACAACTTTGCCAAATCTCGGGAAGTTGGGAAAATCGGGACAACCTGGGAAAATTGTAAAATTGCGTTGTTAGGTACCCTTCCCCCACCCCCGGAACGAAATTCTCCGATAGAGACACAATTTATGTAAAGGTCTTATTTTCTCAGTTGGCAAAATTTTATTCCTGTTTTGGAAAATTTTCGTTGTGTCTCCCCCTAACCATAGACTTACGCTACACCACTGCCAGGGCCGGATCTAGGAAGATGGATCTTTCAGAATGCTGATAAGGGTAATAGAGGGAAAATTTATTAAAATTATTTACATTTCATGTATTTTTCAACAAATCTCTTAAAGACTTGTTAAACGGAGGGGTGAGGGGTTATACTGCATTGAAAATCCAGTCGCATGCTCCCCCCTCCCTTTACATTTTTTCTGCTCGATTGTGTTTATTGCCTCTCCCCCCACCTTCGATTTTTTTCCAGATCCCTGCCTGTTTGAAATTAAACTTTAATGAAATACGGAATAGGGATATCATATATTGCGTATTTATTAGTAAAAAATGGAAAAAAAACTCTGTTAGAAACACTAGATCGTATTGAGGAGCTGAGATTGGGTCTAACCATCTTGTTAAAAATGTCTTCCAATATTTTATAAGTTTTCTTGTAAAAATTATCTGTCAACAGAAACTTAAGAAATGTTATGCTAAGGTTAAAAAATTAGTTCTTTTTTCAGGCTATTCTTGAAACTAGCAATACTGATTTGGGTAAAATGGAACACAGTAAACAGTCATTTGAGTGATATAGAAATGGAGCTTATCTTTGAATAAAATAATTGCAGGAATAAACTGAAACAACACCATGCAAATCTGAAAATTGGTATTTAGCTGTTGTATCAATCAATAGTAAATATATGTCTACGGAAAGTATAGAATACCATACAAGGATAGCATTACACTGAATTTAATAAACGTGTAAAACATCAGTTTCCTGCTGATAAGAATATTTGGCTTTATAGCCTTGCTGACAGAGTAGAGAAAGTTACCAAAGAACACAATACAAGAGTTTTGCATGAATCGATAGTAAAATATTTGTATACGGAAAGAATAAATACCATACAAAATTACGAGCTAAGGATGGAAAGGTTATTGATGGTGAGGTTTCTGACAGCATATTAGTGCTGACCATAACACAGAGTGGTGATTAGTTTTACTAATATTGGTTCTAATAATGAAATCTACATTATCAACTTTAATATTTTCCCTATTTCGTGATCTGAATGTATTTTATCTCTAAATTAAAACTATATATTAAATCACTACAGAAACTTGCACTGACCTAGTTCATCCTTTATGGCTACAGTTTATCCTCACTCGTCAGCATGAAAATGCACCTGCTCACAAAGCACATATCCTCACCGAATAGTTTCAGGAACATGCTGACGAGTTTTCCTTACATTATTGGTCTGCATAGTCCCCAGAACTAAACCCTGTCGAGCTTCTATGGTATGAGGTGGCAAGGGAAGTTCGCAGTGAGATTGTGCCGCTGTCCAATTTGCAGTAACTGCGCGACACAATCATTTAAACATGGTACAATATTTCTGCACAACGCATTCAGCATCGTTAAAGTTCCATGCCCCAAAGAAATCGGACTTTTCTGAAGGCCAAAGGAGGCGCAACAACCTAGTAGATAAGTGTACCTAATAAACTGGCATCTCAGTGTATATAAACTTACTAAACCATTACATATTGAATCTATTTACTTCTTATGCTTATTTTTAATGAGGCATAAATATTATTTATTAACACTCGGAAATGTACAGGGTCCCTTGTGAAAGACAGAAAGAAGACCATATTAAGCATTACATGTGGATACGAAATATAATTAACTGCAAAAAACAGAAAGAAAAAAATAACACGAAAGTTATTTTTAAAGATACATTTGTGTACGATTCAAAATAAAAATGATAGAATAAAAATTTAAGCAAGCCATTTTAAATAATGAGTGTTTAACCAGAATGGCAAGACGAAAGGCATCTAAAAGACCAAAAATAATGTGACCAAAGGTGGTGTTTCTATTCTCGGGTTAAGTGTAGCAGCTGTTAATGATCGCCTTAGTTCAACTTCACTCGGTCCGAGATATTTATCACCCGACAGTCATACATTTTAGTACGGTAAGGTTTAACTTCATTTATTTTCTGTTTAAATATTCAGTTTACAATATCGAGATCAGAAAATTAAAAACGAAGAAGTTTTCGTAAAACTTTATAACTTTTGCTTTCAGGAATAAATGAAAACAGTATTGTCTAAACAGCAGCAAAATAAAATTACTGCTGACACTTTTGTGAGAATTTTTCGTTTCGAAATTATTAAGTAGATTGTATTTTAATTTGAGTAAATAACTTTAGATATAATCTGAATTCCACTAGATTTGGCACTGAACATAAAAATATGGAATACAAACTCATATATTCCAGTAATAACTGAAATCAAAAATTACAAATATTTTTACTTTTATGAAATATTCATTGGCACTGCACGTTTAAAGTTATTTCTAGTTAAAAATACAACTAACCTTCGACAGCTTCTACCTATTTCTACCAATACACTTGTAAGAAATATGTCTATGATGAAAATTAGAGATGATTCCGGATCCCGGTCGGCCTCGGGCTCAAAACAAAACAAATGACTTCGGGCTCGGGATCAATATAATTTAAATTAAAAATATTTTTGTAATTGTGAAAAAAATAAGTGAATGTATTTTTTATGTAAATTTCAACCATTTAATCAATCTTTAATAATTAAAAATAAACATCACGCGTTTTTTATTGTTTTTTACGTATTTTCATCTTTAATACCTGAATGGCTCGTTGCGTTTATAATGATGTTACCCACGAGCTTTCAGTTTCTGCTAGTAGTATTTACAATATTTTTCTTTCCAAATAGCAGTAACAATTTAATTTTCCCATAAAAGTTCTTAATTAATTATATAAGGAGGAAATAAGTGATGAACAAAATGCATTTTATGTCTTATAATGCGTTAGAGAACTTTTCTCCAAATATTGCTCGGTCTGGCGCGGGTTCGAAATATAGAACACGAACTCATTTTTAATCAGAACTAAGAGCTTTAAAACCGCACTGAGTTATTTACTAAACAATCCAAAGCACTGACGAGCAGATAAAAGTGCTTAGAAATATAGAAAGGAAGCCATGTAGCCTGTGAGCATCACGCTACATTTGGAAATGAAGTCTGGCTAACTTTGTTGTCAGGCGAGTACATTGGTGGACATGCTTTCACTTGAAAGAAAGAAAACTAAAAACGTTTATGAATTTTTAACCGCTTAATTCCCTTTTTGCAATGACGCACTCCATATGTTTTGATCGTTTTATGTGAGACGAAGCTTTAAAACAGTTCTTGCTTTTTACTTTGCATCGTAACAGAAATATCACTCAGTTATTAGCCTCTTTTGAATTTTACGAGTTTGCTTGCACTTGCATTTATCCGAGCATTAAACTATTAATGACTATTTTGACACTGCCTTTATTATCAATATACAATTAATGGTTATTTTTAAATATTTTGTTACTCAATTCTTTTACTGTTAACGAATAGGCACTTTGATAGTAACTGACTAATCTAGACCGATTGCATTGTCTTTATAAAGTCTTTGCTTATTTTATGACAAATCTTACAATTATAATGCAGAAAGAAGAAATATTTTGCCTACAAAAGTTGATAATTCTAACAGCATTGTCACAGTTCTACTACGAATGTAATCAAACTAGTTGTTTAACGGGTCGGTTGCACGAATGAAATATAAATAACGCATACTGTATATGTAAAGCTCACGTAATATATCCAAAAGCCCTTATTATCCTCTAAATTCAATTCTAAAGCAACAGTTTAATGATGAACATAGACTTTGGTATATATCCGTATATAATTAATATATATAATATTAACACTAGTAAATTGTTTAAAACTTACTTATTGTGACACTTCGACATTCATGATTTATTATGGAGGAACATTATCACTAGAAAATAGTAAAATTAGCTCCTAAGCCTATGGATATATTTTTTTTTTCTTTTCTAGGATAAATCTTACAAAGCTTCACAGCGTCGATATTTTTCATTGAACTTCAACATTTTAATCGCATTCTTTTGTTGACAATTAAAACTAAACTCCAGAATAAAGTATGTACAAATCATGAGATTCAGCATCATTTTCCAATCCACGCACATTCAAAGCTTTATGTAAAGTTGTGCTTCCATATGGATGATAAGTAACACGAAAACGTTTTTCTTTTTACAAATAAGATTTTGTTTAACTTTGAAGAATATAATTCATTTTTTGTGCAATTAAGGGTAAAATAATTGGGAGATTATTGCATAATAATCAATGCATTATTAATACTTTTATCGAAATGAACGATAGGAAGTAAGGTGAAGTATAGCCTCACTTGCTGTGCCCGATGAGCCGCCTCTGCCTGAAATACCAGCAAACGCGTGTATATAGTCAAATTGTTTTGTGAGATATATAAAGGAACTTCTTATGAATGAACATATTCATTTTACTCACGATGTCACTTACTGCTTCGAATAACGACTAAGAGAGAACAAAAAAAAACTATTTCTGTTAATAATTTATGGTAACCAGAGAGCGTAAAATTTAAATAAGGACTAATTACTCTATTCATTCCGAGTTCAGAATTTTAAAGACAGCTTGATTTGTTTTTTTAATTGGTGGAAGAAAATGCAAATGGCATAAACAGAGTAAATATTTGATTATATTCGAAGCAGCTGTTAATTCATTCCACGGCATCTTTCATAATCTCTACTTCATAGAAAAGCCTTTATCTAATACCGTTTCAGTAAACATAGTTAATACAGATCTTTTATTTGAAATTGAATGGTTATTATGCTACCAAAAAACATCAGTAAATCACGACTGTGAAAACTGCATTGGAGAAATATTATGATTCGCACTTTCTGGAACTCCCAAATATTATAACTGTGCCCTCTAACGGTGGGAAAGTTTTAAAATTGCAAAAATTCAAACGAATATTGAAAGTAATGCGTTTATGCTAGAGATTTGAAATTTTGTTGGTGGAAAGTGAAGGTCAATGAGGTTTCCACTGGCAACAATGAGTTACCCTCTTACTTATGGAGGGGTAGAAAAAGTAGCTTTTTTTAACATGATGGCTGTTGTTTTGTTTTTGTCTGCTTTAAAAGGTATTATGTTATCGCTGTTCTTAAAAATTTGTGTAGAGCCTGATGTTCTTCCTTTGAGATATTTTTAAACTTTTTGATGTGATTAGGATTTAAAAAAGTACTTACATTATCATTTCTGAGGTTTTTGCTTTTTTTGCAATCGATTTTTTTTTTCAAGATTATGGCAAATATTTCTAAATGGAAAGTTTCAAATGCACCTTTTAACATGAAAAATTCTGAAAATTGCAAAATATAAAAGAAATATTACAAACGATGCATTTATGCTAGAAAGTTGAAAATTTCATGTTGGATTTTTGAATTATTTGTGAAATCATGAAATTTCCATTAACAACAATAAGTTGCCCCTTTGACCAAAAGAGGAGGGAAACGCAGCTGTTTTGTTTTAAGAGATAATTACAAAAGTATTTTTTAGTTGGATTGGCACTAATTAAATATTATAATTCGCATTTTTCCAATCCATAGATCATCATCATCATCATCATCATCATCGTCGTCGTCGTCGTCGTCGTCATCATCATCATCATCGTCGTCGTCATCGCCATCATCATCATCATCATCATCATCATCATCATCATCATCATCATCATCATCATCAAGCAGCCATGGGCTACGGAGGTCCAACCAGACCGTGCAATTTAGTTCTCCAAGCAAGTCTATCCTGAGCTACATCTACTGCATCTGGCCACTGCACACCAATTCTAACAAGGTCCTGTTTGACATTGTCTGCCCACCGCATCCTAGGTCTCCCCTTCTTTCTGAGGCCTTTAGGCACACTGTTCATAACTCTATTCGTCAATCGATAATTATTCATACGGGCAACATGGCCAAACCAACGGACTCCATCTGCACAATATGCTGCTTAAAGGAGGTTGCAAACTCCTTTGCCTAACCTCATCATTAGTTACAAAGTTGAACCACCTAATGCCCAAGATACTGCGCAAGCATCTGGAATCAAAAGCATCTAGTTTCCTGTTATCTTGTTTACAAAGTGTCCACGTTTCACTACCATAACTAACCCTAGAAAGAACCAAACTATTATACAGTCTAATTTTAGTCTTTAGGTGTATACGCCTATTTCTCCACACTCTCCATAGATTCTTAAAAGTCCCGGCACCAATCCCTATTCGTCTGTTAATCTCATGCCGCACATCACCATTATCTGTTACATAGCTCCCAAGATAATTAAACTGTGACACCTGCTCAAGACTGCAACCATTCAGATTAACTGAATCACAGCCTGCCTGACCAATTTTCATCACTTTAGTTTTCTCTCTGTTTATAACCAAACCTACTCTACTAGCAGTCTCATCAACAGCTCGAATGAAAGAGTTCATCTCATCAACATCATTTGCCAAAAGGGCTAAATCATCAGCATAATCTAAATCAGAAATTTTCGTATCTCCAGCCCATTTAAGGCCAAAATCTTTCCCTTGAAGTGAATTTCGCATAACATAATCAATAACCAAGCTAAAGAGAAAAGGAGACAAAATGCACCTTTGTCGAACACCAGAAGTAATGCTAAACCAATTGCTACAAGCCTTACCAACTCTCCCACACGACTCAGTGTTATTATAGAGAGCTTTCATTATGTTAACTAACTTCTCAGTATGATCTCACATCATCATCATCATCATCATCCTCAAGCAGCCATGGGCTACGGAGGTCCAACCAGACCGCGCAATTTAATTCTCCAAGCATATCTGTCCTGAGCTACATCTGCTGCATCCGGCCACTGTACACCAATTCTAACAAGGTCCTGTTTGACATTGTCTGCCCACCGCATCCTAGGTCTCCCCCTCCTTCTGAGGCCTCCAGGCACACTGTTCATAACCCTATTTGCCAATCTATAATTATCCATACGGGCAACATGGCCAAACCAGCGGAGTCTCTCTCTGCACAATATGCTGCTTAAAGGAGGTTGCAGACTCCTTTGCCTAACCTCATCATTAGTTACAAAGTTAAACCACCTAATACCCAAGATACTGCGTAAGCATCTAGAATCAAAAGCATCTAGTTTCCTGTTATCTTGCTTACACAGCGTCCAAGTTTCACTACCATAACTAACCCTAGAAAGAACCAAACTATTATACAGTCTAATTTTAGTCTTTAGGTGTATACGCCTATTTCTCCACAATCTCCATAGATTCTTAAAAGTCCCGGCAGCAATACCTATTCGTCTGTTAATCTCATGCCGCACATCACCAGTATCAGTTACGCAGCTCCCAAGGTAATTAAACTGTGACACCTGCTCAAGACTGCAACCATTCAGATTAACTGAATCACAACCTGCCTGACCAATTTTCATCACTTTAGTTTTCTCTCTGTTTATAACCAAACCTACTGTACTACCAGTCTCATCAACAGTTCGAATGAAAGAGTTCATCTCATCAACATCATTTGCCAAAAGGGCTAAATCATCAGCATAATCTAAATCAGAAATTTTCGTATCTCCAGCCCATTTAAGGCCAAAAGCTTTCCCTTGAAGTGAATTTCGCATAACATAATCAACAACCAAACTAAAGAGAAAAGGAGACAAAATGCACCCTTGTCGAACACCAGAAGTAATGCTAAACCAATTGCTACAAGCCTTACCAACTCTCACACATGACTCAGTGTTATTATAGAGAGCTTTCATTATTTTAACTAACTTGTCTGGTATACCATATGATCTCACAATCAACCACAAATTATGACGATCAACAGAGTCGAAAGCCTTTTTGAAATCAACAAAGCTAGCAACCAAAGGTTTCTGAAACTCTAAACATTTCTCAAGAATCTGCCTAAGTGAAAATATCTGATCTACACATCCCCTACCATTTCTGAATCCACATTGTTCATCACGCAATTGCCTGTCAACCAGATTCTTAATTCTATTAAGCACAATCATGGAAAGAACTTTACCTGGAACGGAGAGTAGGCTGATACCCCTATAGTTATCACAAGAACTGCGATCACCTTTTTTGAAAATAGGGATAATAATAGCTCTGGTAAAATCTTTAGGAACCATGCCTTTATCATAAAAGTTATTCAAAATTTCAGTCATCCAAATGGTAACTGAAACATTCCCAGCTCTAAGCATTTCCGTAGTAATTTCATCCACCCCTGGGGATTTATGAAGTTTAAGTTTAGAAATAGCCAAACTAACTTCAGATTGTGTTATAGGGCCAACATTAAAGCCAACAATGCATTTATCATCATTGCAAACAATGTGAGTAGAACTAACCACATTGTTTAGAACATCACTGAAATGCTCAGCCCACCTAGCCATGACAGAATCCTCACCTTCTATAACCTTGCCTTGTTTATCCTTCAATCCCTGTATACCTGTCCGTTTTCTACCACACAAAACATTAACTATCTGGTACAGCTCTCTGCTGTTGTGCTGTCTAACTGCTTCCTCAGCTTTGTCAGCAAGGCCATCAAGCCAAAGATTCTTATCAGTAGCTAACTGATCCTTTACACGTTTATTAAGTTCTTTGTAATGCTTTCTATTAGGACTAGTAGGGTACTGATTAAGGACATTCCTGCAGTTCCTTCTTTCTGAAATAAGCTCAAGTGCCTTATCACTTAAATAATTCTGCCTCCTCTGCTCCTTTTTCCCTAAAAGAGTACTGTTAGTTTCCAAAAAAGCCTGTTTAAAATGGCCCCATTCTTCCTCAACTTCAGTATTAAGCAAACCATGACCGTCATAACGACTAAGTAACCTATCATGGTAAGCTTTAGCTATAACTGGGTCTTTCAGAGCTTCAGTATTAAAGGTTAATTTTTTAACCCTAGCACAACACTTTTAAAGTTTAAGTTGCAAGACACTTTTAACAAGGTAATGGTCAGATCCAATTTCAGCTCCCCTATATGCCCTGGTATTTCTAACAGAACTAGCCCATTTGCTGTTAATTAATATATAATCAATCATATTCTTATGCAGCCCATCAGGTGAAACCCATGTGTATTTATGTATGTCGCGGTGTTTGTAATATGTGTTAGTTATTCTGAAACCATTTAGTTTACTTACCTGTAGGAGACGTTGCCCATTGCCATTGCAGCTACCAATACCAAAAGGGCCTATTACTCCTCCCCAAAGGTCAGAGTCGTTACCAACTTTGGCATTGAAGTCACCAAGAACAAGGGTAATATCTCCTTTCTTGACAGAATTCAAAATATCCTGAAGTTGTCTGTAAAACTTATCCTTCTCATCGTCATCAGAATCCTCAGTGGGGGCATAACAGCAGATAACATTCAAGTCTTTAATGCTTGTCTGAAATTTTGCTGTAAGAAACCTTTCATTAATGCACTCATATCCTAGAAGAGCATCACTAGCATGTCTGCTGAGCAGCAGACCCACGCCTTGGTGATGCTTTCCATCCTCCCTCCCTGTAAAGAGAAATTTAAAGTTATTTTTAAGTATCTCACCTTTACCTGTCCATCTGGTCTCTTGCAAGCCTAGAATATCTAGGTTATAGCGCTGGAATTCCTGAATTAGGACATCAAGAGAATAATCTCTATGTAATGTCCTCACGTTCCACGTTCCTGCAGAGAGAAAACGATTAGTAGGATTTTTAAAGAAATTAGGTTTATTGAGATTGGTAGGGCCAACAATATCAAACAGCCCCCTGATCGCAGGCATGGGGCAAAGACCTGTTCCTCCTCTGCTAAAGGCTGAAGTCACCGATGCTGGTAGGAACTTCAGGCACCACCTTTTCAAGTGGACTTTTTCATCAGGCAGGCAGAACCATATGGCCTGCCTGAGACACATTACTCCAGTTTAGGCTTGACGATGCCCAACTAGCTAAGTAAGGTTCAGGTACCTGCGATGGCCTCTGATTAGGATTATCCACCAGCTGATATAAGGTATCCCATGCCTCTGTTCACTTAGAGCTGGCAACCCAGAAGCAAACAGAAAACACAGCGGCAGACTCTCCCTCAACAGAGGCCCACCAGTGCAGCAAGTCCATAATCAAGCTCAAATCCATAAACAAGTCCAGTCTAGTAGGTATAAATGGTCAGCACCAGGACCCTGTGAAGTTGACCACTCCTCAGCAGGGTTGGAAAAAAAGAAAAAAGTGGCCATAGATGACCAGATCAGTAGGCCATACTGAACTGGCAGCCCTCCCCTTCCGTTCCCTTCCAAAAGAGAATATCTCTTTTGAAAGGTACTAACGGCCTGCACCACGAGAAGGTGGGGTCGGACATTAGGTGCTAGACCTGGCCGGTTCTGTGCATCATCACTGGGGATTGGTACACAGCTCTCCTTCCAGTTTACGCCTAGCTACCATTTACAAGCCATGATCTCACAATCAACCACAAATTATGACGATCAACAGAGTCGAAACCCTATTTTGAAATCAACAAAGCTAGCAACCAAAGGTTTCTGAAACTCTAAACATTTCTCAAGAATCTGCCTAAGTGAAAATATCTGATCCACACATCCCCTACCACTTCTGAATCCACATTGCTCATCACGCAATTGACTGTCAACCAGATTCTTAATTCTATTAAGCACAATCATGGAAAACACTTTACCTGAAACAGAGAGTAGGCTGATACCCCTATAGTTATCACAAGAACTGCGATCACCTTTTTTGAAAATAGGGATAACAATAGCTCTATTAAAATCCTTAGTAACCATGCCTTTATCATAAAAGATATTCAGAATTTCAGTCATCCAAGTGGTAACCGAAACATTTCCAGCTCTAAGCATTTCTGTAGTAATTTCATCTACCCCTGGGGATTTATGAAGTTTAACTTAGAAACAGCCAAAATAACTTCAGATTGTGTTATAGGGCCAACATTAAAGCCACCAATGCATCTATCATCATTGCAAACAATGGGAATAGAACTAACCGCATTGTTTAGAACATCACTGAAATGCTCAGCCCACCTAGCCATGACAGAATCCTCACCTTCTATAATCTTACCTTGTTTATCCTTCAATCCCTGTATACCTGTCCGTTTTCTACCACATAAAACATTAACTATCTGGTACAGCTCTCTGCTGTTGTGCTGTCTAACTGCTTCCTCGGCTTTGTCAGCCAAAGATTTCGGCTTTGTCAACTGCTTCCTCGGCTTTGTCATCAAGCCAAAGATTCTTATCAGCAGCTAACTGATCTTTTACACGTTTATTAAGTTCTCTGTAATGCTTTTTATTAGAACTAGTAGGGTATTGATTAAGAACATTCCTGCAGTTCTTTCTTTCCGAAATAAGCTCAAGTGCCTTATCACTCAGATAATTCTGTCTCTTCTGCTCCTTTTTTCCTAAAAGAGTACTGTTAGTGTCCAAAAAAGCCTGTTTAAAACGATCCCATTCTTCCTCAACTTCAGTAGTAAGCATACCATGACTGTCATAATGACTAAGTAACCTATCATGGTAAGCTTTGGCTATAACTGGGTCTTTCAGAGCTTCAGTATTAAAAGTAAAATTTTTAACCCTAGCAGAACACTTTTTAAGTTTAATTTGCAACACTTCTAGTAAGGTAATGGTCAGATCCAATTTCAGCTCCCCTATATGACCTGGTATTCCTAACAGAACTAGCCCATTTGCTGTTAATTAATATATAATCAATCATATTCCTATGCAGCCCATCAGGTGAAACCCATGTGTACTTATGTATGTCGCGGTGTTTGTAATATAATAAAAAATAAATAAATACCCCCTCAAGCAGCTGCTTGCCACAGAGGTCTGACAGGAGCCTGTTAGTTTATATGCCATAGTAGAAGGTCTGGGAGGATGGCAGGACCTCAGCAGAAAAACGACACAAACAGCCATGCCTTACCCGGGGCTCGAACCCAGGTCCCATAGGTCAGTAGCCAAGCGCGCTAACCACTCGGCCACGGATGTGTTAGTTATTCTGAAACCATTGAGTTTACTTACCTGTAGGAGACGTTGCCCATTGCCATTGCAGCTACCAATACCAAAAGGGCCAATCACCCCTCCCCAAAGGTCAGAGTCAGTACCAACTTTGGCATTGAAGTCACCAAGAACAAGGATAATATCTGTTTTCTTGACAGAATTCAAAATATCCTGAAGTTGTTCATAAAACCTATCCTTCTCATCCTCATCGGCATCCTCAGTGGGGGCATAACAGCAGATAACATTGAGGTCTTTAACGCTTTTCTGAAATTTTGCTGTAAGAAACCTTTCATTAATGCACTCATATCCTAGAAGAGCATCACTAGCGTGTCTGCTGAGAAGCAGACCCACGCCTTGGTGATGCTTATTGTCGTCCCTCCCTGAAAAGAGAAATTTAAGATTATTTTTAAGAATCTGACCTTTATCTGTCCATCTGGTCTCTTGCAAGCCGAGAATATCTAAATTATAATGGTGGAATTCTTGTGTGAGGACATCAAGAGAAAAAGCTCTGTGCTGAGTCCTCACATCCCAACTACCTACGGAGAGAAAATGGTTAGTAGGATGTTTAAAGAAACTATGTTTATTGAGAGAGAGAATGCCGACAATATCAAACAGCCCCCTAATCGCAGACATGGGGCAAAGACCCGTTTCCCCACCACTAAAGGCTGAAGCCATCTACACTGGAAGACTTCCTCCAATGTAGAATTTGACGATGCCAATAGAAGCAAAGAGTTCAGGTGCCTGCGATGACTGTTTATCAACCAGCTGATAAACATATCCTGTGAATCTATTCACTTGAGGCTGTCAACCCACAAAGAGAAAACACAGCGGAAGATTTTCCCTCCACAGAAGCCCACCAGTGCAGCAAAATCAGGATCCATAATCAAGCTCAGAGCCATATATCTGTCCAGTCCAGTGGGTTTATATGGTCAGCACCAGGACTCTGTGTGGTTGACCACTCCTCAGCAGGGTAGAAAAAAAAGAAAAGTAGCCATAGTTGTCCAGATCAGTAGGCCACTAGGTAGTTTTAATTTAATTATTAGAGGGTACACTAAATATGGAAAAACGAAACTCTATTTTAATTTTCTTTGTAATAATTATATTTTTCCATCAGATAGAAAACTATTGCAAATGCAATATTTTGTACTTGTTAGAATGTTGCAAGCGCATTTGTTAGAATAGTGAAAGTACAGTATTTTGCATATGCAATATTCTTTGCTTTTGAAATTAATTGAAATTAAAAATTAAAGTCAATTAAATTAGTTTAAATTTGAAATTTCAGTGGTAGTGTCAAGAGATTTTCCACTGGCATCAATAATCTGCCCCCTTTTCTCAGAGGGGTGTGAGGAAGTGAACATTTTCATTTAAGGAATGAAAAATTCATACTTTTTCTTTATAAGCACTAAAAAAACCTACCGTTTGCACTTTCCCACTAATCCATTTGTTCGAATTAAAACATTTAAGGCGTTCAAAATTCAGTAAACGAAAAACTTCATTCTCTTTGAAAACGAGATTCCCATATTCACTAGAGGTGATATTTGTTCTTCTAGTTGAAATATATTATGGAAATGCAAGAATATTTTTCAATGTTATCGTTTTACCTTGTTGTAAAATTCGAATATAGAAGTCTTGAAAACAAATGCCATCGAAGGATTATTTTGATTATGATTGTATTGCAGCATAAAACCACAGAACAGTTCGTGCAACACTTTGTTATCTAGGAGGTATCTTAGGTTTTCAGAGAAAGAGGCAAATGTATTTCATAAAGATATATATCACTGTTGTAAGCTACAGCCTTCAGATAAAAGGACATATATAAGCAAGACGATTTATGATCCGGGTGAGATAGTCTTTCTCGCACGTCTTAGAGCCAAACCTCTTTCCATCAATCAGATGTTTTCTCCGTTCCTTTCACCTGATCCTCGAGCTCATTTTTTTCAGTGATTGAAACATTTCTCTGTGATACTTCTGAATGATTTCTCTGGGCTTATGCTCCCTTTCACAGAAATGGGTTTGATTGTCTACAAGGCTTTAGAAAATCCACAATAAACCTAAACATTTATCGTAATGTAAGTCCGCTTGTATTATCTTGTCGTTTCAATCTTCATTTTGTATAGACTCAGTACTTTTTACCAAACAAACGATAGAAATTGAATCTAATAGTGAAGGAGTGTATCTGTGAGCAAGCGAATTTTGAATTCGTGCTTAGTGAAAAGTAACATATATAACAGATGAGACACTAAGCATTTATATAGCCACCTTATCATTCGTCTTCTTTAAATATATATATATTTATCTTAGTTTTATATAGAGAATTTCTGTAAAAATGCGTGTCTGTTTGAAATTTCAAGGTGAACTCTTACAATGACTAGCAGGCTTGGGATACCCTGCCTTCGCATGTATATACTGTATATAAATACATAAGATGCTGATTTTTTTAACGTAATATAATAAATCAGACATCCCATTCTGTGAAATAGCCGTGTAGGTATGGAACGATTCAGTTGCTCAGTTGTTTTGAAAATTTCCTCTGACTACATTAGATAAATGTCATTTCGCAAACTTCACTGTATTATGTAAATGTAATTTATGATATGGATGCTACCAAAAAAAGTGTACAGTAATATTACCCTGTTCACGCTTCTCAAGTGGAACCATAATGACTTAACAATGGAGCTTTCTGAAGTGATCTGTTCCCTGTAATCATATCTGTAGGAGAAACTTCATTATATCTCTATTTTAACTTCCTTTGTAATAATTATTAAACGCAAACTAGAAATGAGTTCGGTCTAGAAAGACTGGAGACGGCTTCAGATTCAGACTCTATCATAATTCAAATTTTCAAGCTTTTGTATAATGGTGCAAAATGGGTCTGGAAGTAGTAAAAGTAAAATACAAAATGTCTGTATTAATAAAAATTAAAATCATTTTCTGCAATTTTTTCATCAGGCTGCTTGTAAGAAAAATAGGTTCAAGGCAAGCATTCTGGTATTTTCTCATTATCGACAGGAAGTGGAGTATCAGGTTTTGAAAATAAATACTAAACCAAACTAAAGTTTCAAAGTGGAAAACCTTCACTTCAAAAGCAGCACATAGCCCTGTTGTATAAAATCTTTCTTAATCAGATTAATTAAAATTTCTTTCGTGTAAAGCTATCTCCATTTCGAAGAAGAAATTCATCAGACAAGAAATGAAATTGATTACGACAAAGCAAGTTCAGGTTTTTAGTGAAGAATTCCTACTTAACGGTAACATCTAAGATTTTGGAATTGAACATATTACTTCTTCTCTTCATTGCTCTAAGCAACATAAGAGAATGAAGCCACACCTCTCCTCTATATACGCATTTCACCCCATCAAAGAAAAATTCCAAAATACAAGATCTAATATCACTGACCCCGGTGGTGGTGGTGGTGATGGGGGGGGGGGGGGGGGGGTAGGACCTGATACTCCTCCTTTCCTCCTTCTCTCCCCGACAATCCGATCGTCTTCTACGAAATCTCATCCTTTCTATCTGCTTGAAATCCACAACCGTTGTGCCTGTATAATTTTATTTTAGCCCATTTTATATTCCTCACGCTAAAATAGATCACCTCACGCTAAAAAGCAACTATAAAATTTTATGCCACATAGAATATCATTTTAGCCTTTTCTGTCTGGTGGAAATTTTGAGTATTTGGACACCCTTCTCAAGTGTTATTCTCAGACACCTCTCCCCATGACGAACTAAATTATTGGGACCCCCCCCCACTCCATCCAGAAACTTAAAAACTGGGCACGTACCTGTCACCGAAGAATTTGATACATAGCATCGTTTCAACTGTTTTAATCAGTGTAAGGTTTGATGATCTCAACTTTCTTCCTCCCAAAGAGGGAGAAATGCGTAGATGTCAAACCAAGCCTAAAGTTCTAAATCTCAAATGAAACTTACTAATATACGGAGTATCATGGGCTACTGCAAGTGATGTCCCTACTTTCTGCTAACCTCCATAAAAAGCGTAAGAAGCAAATAGCGTGAAAAGGGTATTATTATGACCTTCATATCAAATTAAAGCTTGGGTGAAGGGGTTATCTACTATATTTAGGTCAATGGAAGCTTGTAACGAGGGGGGGGGGGATCACATGCTATATATATTTTAAACATGTTAAGACCGAACAACTCCAGATAAATATGAAAGTGAATAAATGTTCGTGTGGACAGCTGGAAGTAGAGATCTGCAGAAGGCTGATATTTCCAATTTAAGCTTCTGATCCAACAGAAACTAACTTATAAATATCCACTATCAAAGCCAGAAGAAATCATTTCTTTACACGTTTAAAATTTATACGAGTATCGCTTCTATAAACCCACTAGCAAGATTCCTGCTCTGAGTGTGCAAACATTTTTACGACTTTTCTTATTTACTTCCATATTGAACCCAACTCTGGGACAAGCGTGGCTTTCCTGGAAAACTCTCAATTTAAAACATAATAAAATATTGAATGGAAGAAAACACTTTGATGGAAATTCATAGTATTCAATAAAATATAGAGAGATATGAGCAAAATAATGTAACTGCTTTAAACTCTGCTTACTTTATTTAGGAGGCTAGTTATAACACTAGCTTTACAACGTCCGAAGATCTGTATTAGCTATTAACCATATAACTTAACAATTAACCTAGCTATTATACCAATATACTGTCAACTGATAATCACCTCTTATTGTTGCTTATGTGTATACACACTGAAGAGCCAAAACATTATGACCACCTGCCTAATATGATGTTGGCCCTCCATGGGCTGCCAAAACAGCTCTTAACCGGCGAGGCATGGTCGCTACAAGATTTCTAAAGGTGTCTTGTGGTATCTGGTACCAAAACGTTACCAACAGATCCTTTAACTCTTGTAAGTTACATGGTTGAGCTGCCCAGATCGGATATGCTGTTTCAACACAAACTACAGATGCTCGATTCTATTGAGTCTGGGGAATTTCGTTGCCAGAGCAACCCCTGGAAGTCTTCCTCATGTTCTGCGAACCATTCTCGAATAATCTGGGCAGTGTGGCATGACGTATTATCCTAATGAAAGAGAGCACTACTAAAGGGATACACCGTTGCCATGAAAGGATGTACCTATTCTGCAATGATGTTTAGGTAGGTGGTAGACGTCACAGTTTCCTGCACATGAAGAACTGGACTCCGGGTTTCCAAGCAGAACATTGCCCAAAGCATTACACTTCCCCCACAACTTGTTTTCGTTCCACAGTGCATCCTGGTGCCAAAACGTTCCCTGGTAAACGACGCACACATACCAGGTCATCCACATGGTGTAACTGGAAACTAGATTCATCGGTTCAGACGACATTCTTCTAATCATGCAAGGTCCAGTTTTGATGCTCGTGTGACCATTGTTGGCGCTTTCGATGGTGAACCGAGGTTAGCACCCGGAGTGTCTTGCGGCTACAAAGCCACAAGTTGCGCCACAGTATCTCTTCTCTTGCTTGCACCATACAAGATAGCATTCGCTCACCTCTAGAATCGATGAGCTGTGGTCGGCTCACACCTTGCCGGGCGGTTCGTGGTTTTTCCCTCCTCGGACCACTTTTTGAATGCTTGTGGTTAGTAATAACTGATGATTTTGAAGGTACCCACAGCTGACCATGAGCACTCCACAAGCTTTGCCGTCTCGGAAATGTTCTAATCCAATCATCTGGCCATTACAATTTGGCTTTTGTCAAACTCACTTAAGTCCTCTGATTTTCCCATCTGAAGAACAAAAATAACACTGATTAACATAGCTCAGGATTCAGGTGTTATTTATACTGTTTCATGCCCTTCACAGGCGCCGTCGTTTATCTGCAGTTGCTTCGATTTGCATAAAGACAAGCTGGTCGTAATGTTTGGATACTTCGATGTATTTGTTATTACAGTTGCATTTATAATAATTAGTGGAACTCTACTAACACAAACTAGGTAAAAAAACAACAACAACAATAAAACAACTTAGGCCTCTAGGAATCCTGGCGCCTAAAAATGAATCGCGAGTTCTAATATTTTCAGTATTAGTGCATAAATAAATCCGGTTTTCGATAACCTGAAATATTGAATTTCGATGCCGATATCGCGAACTTAATGCGTATAGTGACTTTGGTAGAACACATATTGCAGTACAAAAATATATGAAAGCACCATCAATAATTCTAATTATTTATTTTTCAGTAATATATTTCTGCATCGGTATTATTTGTAAATGATACATACATTTCATAAGCGCGATATTTAGGTTTGACATCATCGTATAGTTGCCTGAGATTTAATCATCATCCTCATCATCATTCTCAGAAGCTAAATTTTTTGAAGGAGGATTTTGGAAGGAGGTCCATTCTGATGGTGCAATTGAGTTCTCCAAAAAGGTCTGTTCTGAGCTCTACTGCTGCATCTGGCCACTGCAAAACTATTCTAACAAGGTCTTTTTATATATTGTCTGCCCATCGCATTCTAGGTCTACTTCTTTTCCTGAGGCCTTTAGACATGCTGTTCATAACCCATTATATATCCGCTAATCTATAATTATTCATACGGCAACATGGCAAAACAAACGGAGTGTCTGTCTATCAATATGCTATAGAGAAAGAGGTTGCCGACTCATTTGCCTAACCTCATCATTGCTTACAAAGTTGAACCACCTAATGCCCAAGATACTGCGTAAACATTTAGAATCAAAAGCATCAAGTTTCCTGTTTACAAAAGATCCAAGTTTCACTACCATAACTAACTCTAGAAAAAAACAAACTATTATACAACCTAATTTTAGTCTTTAGGTGTATACGTCTATTTCTCACAGATTCTTATAAATTCCAGCAGCAATTCTTAATTTTTTTCTGTCTATCTTGTCTCACATCATCAATATCTGTTACACATCTCCGAAGATAATTAAACTGAGACACTTGCTCAAGGGTGTAACCATTCAGATTAACTGAATCACAAGCTACTTGACTAATTTCCATCACTTTAGTTTTCTTTCTGTTTATCACCTAACCTACTTTAATACCAGTATCATCAACAGCTCGAATGAAAGAGTTCATTTCATCAACATCGTGTTTCAAAAGATGAATCAGATCAGATGGAAGAATGGTCAGAACTCTAGACCATTTAAACCCAAAATCTTCCCCTTGCAGTGAATTGCACATAACATAATCAATAACCAAACTAAAGAGAAAAGGAGACAAAATTCACCCTTGCCGAACACCTGAAGCAATGCAAAACCAATTGTTAAAAGCCTTACCAACTCTCACACACGACTCAGTGTTATTATAGAGAGCTTTCATTTACGTTAAGTAACTTGTCTGGTACGGTATGCGATCCCCCGATCAACCCCAAATGCTCATCACGCAACTGTCCATCAACCAGATTTCTAAATCTAGTAAGCACAATCATGCAAAGAATTTCACCTGGTACAGAAAGTAGGCTGATACCCTTACAGTTATCAAAAGCACTGCGATCGCTTTTTTAAAAATAGGGACAATAATAGCTCTGTTATATCCTTAGGGACAATGCCTGTATCATAAAATATACTCAAAATTTCCATCAGCCATGTGAAAACAGATATATTCCCAGTTCTAAGCATTTCATTAGCAATTTCACCGACACTTGGGGAATTATGCAGTTTAGAAATAACCAAAATAACTTCAGATTGTGATGTAGTGCCAACATTAAAACAGTAACGTATCTATCATCATTACAAAGAATGGGAGTATAACTAACTACATTGTTTAGAACATTTCTTAAATTCTCGGTCTCCCTAGCCTTGACAGAATCCTCACTTTCAACAACCTTATTATTTTTATCCTTCAATCGCTGTGTACCTGTCTGTTTCTTCCCACCAAAAGAATTAACTATCTCGTACAACTCTCTTCTTTTGCGCTATCTAACTGCTTCTTCTGCTTTGTCAACCAAGCTATCAAACCAAAGATTTTTATGAGCTGTTTAGTGATCTTTTACACATTTATTAATCACTTTAGGACTAGTGGTTTTATATTAGGACTAGTAGAGTGCTTATAAAAGATATTCTTGCAGTTATTCCTTTCAAAAATAAGCTCCAGTGCCTATATCACTTAAAATTTGGTCTCCTCTCCTTTCTTTTACCCAAAAGGAGTAGTGTTAGTTTCAAGAAAAGCTCGTTTAAATCGGCCCCATTCTTCTTCAACCTCAGTAGTAAAGCAAACTATGGCTATCGTGGTGCACAACATGAAGCTATAGATACCTCATTATCATAAATGACGTACACAAGGGAGAAAGTGGGGCTAAAATTATAATTCCTTCTTGAAGGCTTCAATATCATGTATTTTCTAAGACAATCTTCCAAAAATAAAGACTGAAATACACAAATGAGAACTTAATTCCATTAGACTTCCTCTACTGGACGTTTATGGGTAAATGACTGCTGATATGCAACATTTAACATATGCGACCACTGTATTTCAAAGTGTAGTGGCACTGATCCAGAAATTTTGAAACATTTTGTTAGATCTACACCAGATTTGTCGAGACCTGACCAGTAAAACTTCTCTACTGGGTACCTATTTCTCTCAAGAAGAATTCAAGGATACAAATCTAATATATTCAGGTAATTCAGTGTATTATACATTTTGGTTTGTAAAATACAGGGGTTTATCAAAATAATGGAAATACTGACGGCGACTGGAGTACACGCAATGCAACTTATGCATATCACAAGCACGACGTCACCCGCGATGTAAGATATATAAAAAAAGAGAAGTACGATGTCGGCTCTCATGCAACAGTGCCACAGGTGCAGGTGAAACAGCTGTTGTGGTGTAATTGTTGACAATGTCAGATCTCAGTGACATCCAAAAAGGCATGATCATTGGTGCGTGTCTTGCAGGAGCTTCAGTAACCAGAACGGCAGAAATAGTAGGTGTAACACGAGGAACTGTATCGAAGATTATGATTACCTGTCAAAAAGGACAGGGCATTGTCTCCAAACGTGCGAATTGTGGACACCATACGATACTGTCAGATAGAGATAGGAGAACTTTGGCACGAATTATACAACGGAAGCACAAAACCACGGTACCGCAAATAGCAGCAGAGTTGAACACCACTCAGAATGATCCCGTTTCCGTCATAATAGTTCGTCGGGAACTTCATTGTGCTGGTATATATGGCAGTGCTGCAATCCACAAATCTCTGATAACCATCATTAATGAAACAAAAAGTGTAAGGTGGTGCAAAGCACATAAAAACTGGGATACTAAAGACTGGAAAGTGTCATCTGGTCTGATGAATCGTGCTACACATTTTTTCCCACCACTGGTAGAGTGTGCGTCTACGAAAACCTGAAGAAGCATACCACCCCGACTTTTTGGTTCCGACTGATGCTGTAGGGTGCCATATCATGGCATTCTTTAGGGTCATTAGTTATTAGGCAGGGTCATGTCACATCCGCAATGTACGAATCCATTCTCGGGGACCACCTGCACACAGTTTTGCGGGCATTGTTCCCTAATGACAGTCCCTGGTTTCAAGCGGATAATGCACCCGTGCACTGTGCGAAACATGTCAAGTTGTGGTTTTCAGAGCATGAGGATGAGGTACAGCAGCTACACTTGCCACCTCAACTCCAGACCTCAATATTATTGAACATTTGTGAGAATATCTGTAGCGCAAGGTCAGATCACATTTTCCACCTCCAGCATCACTGGCACAGTTGGGCCATATTTTACAGGAAGAATGGTCCCACAACTCTGTTCCACGTCGAATTGCGTCTGTTCTGAACGCCCGAGGTGGGCCTACAGCTTACTAATAAAATGTTCTCCACAAACAGTACGTGTTTCCATTACTTTGATAAACCCCTGTATACTATTTCATAAAATTATCGTGAATATAATTGATCTCAAACAATGCTTGTTCATGGTGGCCGTGATGAAAGTTTATCTTTGTTTTCATTAGCTACTTTTTAGAAAATATACGATAAAAAATTCATAAATGTGATATGGCTAATACTGGAAAATGAATTGTGAAATAATCGCGTCAAAGTCTAGCGAGAGGTCTTTATATATATATATAAGAGGAGAAAGTATACTGAATATTGCTAATATGAATATTGCTCGAAATTTAATTTTTTCTTCTGACAATCAAAAACTGAAAAATGTTCTTGCAGAAAAATCATGTGTAAATGTTATTTGCAAGTTTAGGAATTGTGAATTACGAGTTCAAAACACTAAAGTTTATACCTACATGTTGCTTTTAAGTTTATACATCTAATTTGGCGAAGAAAAATTTTTAAGAAAGTTAATGCCACTGGAATCTTGGTTCTGGAATATTAGTAACAAATTTGATATACTTAAGCAATATTTACAAAATAGGAATGAGTTTATTTTTATTTTAAAACTGTGATCTGCCTTCATGGTTTATATCATGCTTCTGTGAAAGTTATAACAACAAACCACTGTGCTATCAATGGCATGGTCGTGCTAAAACGTATTGGGGTTGGGGTGTGAATCCTGATTCACACCCCAACCCCAATACGTTTTAGCACGACCATGCCCAAAGCAATACCACTATACCATCAACCTCTCTAGCACATTTTTCCAATCACTGGTTCATTTTCATTCCAATATTTTCAAACATACTTTATACAGTTAATTGGGTCAATGTTATGCAGTAAATTATTCTTGTTAAATCACACTATTAACTTTATGCATGAGTTTCAGTTCCTGCTTACGCAAACAAGTGACTAATGAAACAGAATATTTAAATTGCATTTCTAACATATCAAAAGTTCCTCTATGATGTAAATTTTGTCACGCGGTTAAAAATCGTTTTCACATTGTGAATCTTTAGTAGAAAGTGACAATATATGTATGAAAATAAGCTGGAGAGGATAAACAATAGAATGGAAATATTTTGTACAATTATTATAAATTTCAATGGATATACAACATTCCAGTGTAGTTTACAACTGCTCCTTGGCCTTGTCTGTGGATGTTCATGGTAATGCAGAATGTTTTTTTTTTCTTTCTTTTTAGCTAATAGCTATGCCCAGATACTACTGTGTTCCATTATGCAGGTCAAACAGACCTGGCGGTGAATAGTTTCCCCACAGATGAAAAAATGAAAAACCTATGAAAAAAACCCAGTGATATTAATGTTACCAAAGATAATGTTGTGTGCATGAAACATTTTGATACAGAATGTTCAATCGCCCATGATACAATCAGAAATAAGGAGGAGATTGTTAGAGCTGTTCCACGCAAATATCCAAAGTTTCTAAAAGCGTCATCTTCCCTCTCAACGTCACTCACAGGTAACTTGAGAGCCTCTCCAGGTTTAACCAGTGAGAATGTAAACTATTTCAAAGGTAAAATAAAGGATCTTTAAGAACATAAAAAATGGTTAATTGAAGAGAGATATGTGCAGTCCAGATAGCATATAAAAATAAACAAATACTTGGTTTAACTGATAGAGTGATGAACAAGAAACTACTGTTCAAATATTGATGCATTCTTCCACATTTTCAAACAGCAAAGAAGTTGTATCATTAGTCCCTATTACCAAAATAACTGTTCTAGATTTGTTTAAATGACAATTTTTTTCTTAAATTAATAGAAGAGATGGGTTTTACAGTGTTTAGTATAAAGCAGTAGTATAGGAAATGATAGTTCTGGGCCAAAGCTAAAGTATAGGGGATCCCATGTTAACCTATGGGACACTTTTGGGAAGATGAGCGTTGACGTGGTTTTGGGGTGAGACGTTTTGTGTGAAAGACAGGATGTGAGGGGTTTCGCTGGGCTGTTGGGGTGTAAAAATTGGTAAAATAGGAGAAATCGAGAAAAGCAAAAAGGTTTGGGAAATTAGTTTAAAAAATATGACAGATCAAAATCAATAGGTAAAATGAGGTTTTCGAGAGATGCGGGAGAAAAATATGACGGAAAAAAAATAGATTTTTGGGTGCTATCTGTGAATGTATGGATTTTTTTACGTTCCAGTAAGAATGAGTACTAATTACATTCTTTAAGTTAATTAGACATTAGTAGGAAAAAAAAAACCTGTTTTCGGTCAAGAGGGTCCATCTCATTTTTTTCCCATCCACAGGGTCTATTGCAGCATCGATGTAGACTGTTGTTTTCAGTATACATTGCAGAGGGAGTCACCGACTTCAGGCATGAGGTCTGCAGAAAATATTATTAATAAGCTCTGCTGATAATCACTTCGTGGGGAAGTCTACCAAAACAGATGATATATATTTTGCTTCAAATGTGTTTGCGTTGACGTGACATTGGGTGCTGACTGAAGCTCTGTTAGATACCTCTTTATATCAATTAATAAAGACTTAAAAAATCACTCAGGCATTCAGGGGAAAAAAAAGCTGGAAAAAAAGCTTTTTAAATTCTTCATTTCTTTTTCTCCTTGCTTCTTTCCCATTGTATCTAGTCCCTTTATATATACTTATTTCGTGTGCAGAACTGTGAAAGCGATGCTTTGATTATGATAGCGATGTTTCCTGTTCAAATATGCAATATGATGTAATGATTGTATTCTGAGAGACTTCTTGTTGACGCTAACGGAAATCTTTTTTGGCGCTGAGCAATGGCTGGCTCACTCGGTTCAAAAAGGAGATAAAGTTATGAAGTAATATTGGGATGTATCTCTCTGCAATGCAACTCCATTCGTGATTACTCAATTGTTAGTTATTGCCATCATAAGCGTGATGCTTGACTTATTTTACCAGTCGCCCCGAAATAACACCACGACCCCAACCTTTTCCGGTGTAGCGGTGTATATCTGCAACAAGGATCTAGGTTGGCTTAACATTCATAATTTCTAAAAAAAAATTAAGTATTGTTGGATAAAATGTTGGGGAACTTTTGTTTTTGGTAGAATGTCTATTATTAGTGGTAAGTTTTCTTATTAATTTTGCTATTTCTATAATTGGAGATTTATTTTTTTTCAGCTGATTGTTTTATAAATGGTATCATGTATCTTGTCATACATATCTGAAATTCGAAAATTCCCAAAGGCATACGTTTTAATGCCATCTGTATCAACTATTCTTTTGGTATATTCATGAGACAATCCAATCTTTGTAATTTCAAATATTTCCATATCGTGTTGTAGAGATCGAAATTCTATTTGTTTGGTACTTAAAATTCTTTTCTGACAGAGACAGTGACGATAATTTTCGTGAGTAAATTCATTTTTAACACCGTTCGCTGATTTTTTTGAAATCGGGCCATCTACAGAATATAATTTTGAACGTAGTGCAACGACCTCCTTAATTGGAAAACATTTTAATTCATCTTTAAATTTTGCTGTAACCATTTTTTGAGGTATTGAATAACGTGTGGTCTTCGAGAAAATTTGAGAAATCAAAGCACTCAGAGGTTAATTTTTCGTAGAGGTTATTTGTCTTAATATCTTCGCAAAACGAATCGGTGTCTGTAAATATTAATTCTGCATTAAATTTTGGTGTCAGAAAATTATAGAAAAAGTTATACATGTGTAATTTGCTCAATTCTAAAATCGTCACATCTGCATAATAAGGTTTGTCTAATGTAATATTCTTCTTTTCCCATAAGAACAAATACGAAATGTTCTGATAATTTAACACAAGAAATGTATCTGGGGTTTGCCATTAATTCTTTTAACTTCTTTTCAGTAGTAACAATGCGCCAATTTATTCTTTTTCTTTTGTTTTCTATCGTTTTACCATATATTGCATTATTCATCAGTTCAAAAATGTCCTTCTCAAAATTATGGTGGCGTTTATTCGTTTTGCTGTATTAAAATCTATGTAAGGTTTCAGCCACGGTTTTTGATCAAATTCTAATATTCTGCGAACGTTTTTCACCCTTAGTCCCAGTTCTACATAAAGTTTAAGTAACCGGTAGTGAACTATATAATTTTGCTTATCAAACAGATTTGGTATTAGGAACGAGATGTTGCGATCACTGAGTTTTAATTTATCGGGGGCACAAGGAGAAATCATTGTATAAATCGTGCAGACGTGTTGGATATTCTAAATCAACTTCGCAAAAATAGCCTTTTTCATTGTCGTCTGGAACACTAAGGACGTCAATGTCGCTTACCCATTTGAAATTACCGATTGGGAGAGGTTGAGACATTGCCCACCCATATAAATTATTCGCGTCGAAATACATGATGTAGTTTTATGGTTTGCTACTGTCGTATTGTTTTAGTAAAGGATTTTTGGCTCGCGCAAACCTTTTAGACACTAGAGATATTCCTTCTCGTAATGATCTTTCTATAAAGAAGAACATGTCGTTTTTTATAAGTTCTAGCTCTACTTCAGTCATTTTCAAACAGGCAGAGAATGACAAAGCAGCAGAGCTGAAGTAATGGCAAGGGTCGAGTTGGTAATAAATTCATGCACGAAGTCCTGAAATTTTCAAAATATCTCCGAGCAACAATACGTCAGTGAGCATGTATAGATCGTGATATTCACCGAAAGTTTTTATGGAAAAGTGTTCCCACAGATTTTTTGCTCTTTCGTATTGTTCGTCATTTGGGAAATTTTTTTCGATGGGAGCGCTGTTTCCAAAAACTGAGCGCTATTTTCCAACTAGTCGTAGGAGAAACTACTTTTGTTCTTCAAAAGTTGCTTTTGAAATTCATTCAAATTATTTTCTTCACAATATTGATTTAATATGTGGAAACTATTCGAATTTTTTGCCAGAAAATCCAGTGAAGTGCTGAGAAACATGTACGAATCAATAAATTTAATTAGGCCGAATTTTATGCATATATATTTTTCAGTAGTCTGGGGTATTACCGAAATTTTCCTCGTTTTACCAAATTTCCACAATTCTTTTACTATGAAGTGGCCATCGAATACCTTGAGGTTATGAAACAATACAGGTATATCTTCTGCAAATTTGTATTGCAGATTACATTTGTTGTGAGCAGCACCTCTGAATTTTCCCGTTAAATAATCGTGGTCTCTCACCTTTCGGTTTCCAGTATTTTCCCACAAATGTGGCAACACTTCGCATCATTAAAACTCTGTCAACCAAAAACGTCATCTTAATAATGTTTTTCTTTAAAGTTTTTATCACGTTTTCGGCGTCGATCATTTCATTTAAAAATCGCTCTATTGCGTTTTCGCTTCTGCACTTGCTGGTTCTTATTAGTTTCCCATCTGGGCCAACTATGATATATGCAAACCCCGATGGTACTAAATATTTAGTTCGTATCCTACATGGGTTAATTTCGCATCTGGAATATTTTGAGAAACATTCAAAATCTGCATATATTAGGTATGGATGTCTCAAACTATTCTTGATTGCAAGGAATTGCATAAAATGTTGTGTGGAAAATTTAATATTTTGCACTTTGTTCGATTTGCAATCATTGAAAAAATATATAAAATATAAATCATAAATCTTTTCTGCAGGAATTGTGAAGACAGTATGGACAAGGGAAAGATTTTCCATGGTGTTTGGAAAGATATGCTGTAACTCTCCTGAAATTTTTTATCCAACAATAGTGGGAATCGATACCTTTCTTTAAAAGTAACAGTTGTATAGGTTTTTTAGCACGATTCTTTGAAATATATAACGTTTCTATGCCATTTTTCTCAGAAACCATTACGTTGATAGAGAGTTGGTTTAATTCCTCGAATTTTGGAATTTGATTGATGGTTACTGGATAAGTCAGCGATGATGTGTCCAAATCATTTTCTTAATGTCTATAGTTTTCGACACGGTGAGGATGATCATTAGCTGGATGCAAAGCAGATAATATTGACCACAGAAAGCATTTATTGTCTGAGTTTTGAACATTGACCACTCCTTTGGTAAATTTTAAATGATTTTGCAAATCTGTGAAAGATGCTTCAACTGCATTGTATTGTGACATTTGAACTTCCAGTGAAATAATATTGTCGAACACCCATCCGCTTCCTAGTTTTACAAAACTTTCTATATCTTCATCTATTTTTTCATACGAATATTTCAGAAATAAACTTAAATTATGCCAAAGTGATTATTTCATTACATGTTGAAAAATATCCTGAAACTCTCTCTTCCTGCGTTTCGGGATTCATGACATTTTTAAATTTTACGTCCAATATGATTCTAATTTTTAGAGGTTTCCTGAGATTTTTACCGATAATACATTTCCACTTATTGTTATTTTTTACCACAAAACTTTTTATATCTTGCCGCACGTCTATGTTATCTATTTTGTATATACGAAAAGTTTTTCTGAAAGCATTATCTGTTTTTATACGATAATCTTCAAAATGACTTCTATAATTATCATTTCTATCAAAGCTGGAGTCGCAATATTCACATTTCTTAAATAGACGAGAAATACACGCAGTTTCCCTATGGAGTGAAAGGTTAGATTTGCGAACAAATTTGCCGCAGTTAGCGCATTTTAATTTTAATGCTCATCCTCAGAGTTCACACTTTATTATGATAGAATAACCACCGTATTTATAGGCAAAAAGGATTTAAAACAAATTTCGGAATCTCGTAACACTTATTAAGTCAGTACTAAGATATTTTGTCTATTGCTATCTGTACAGGAAACAGGAAATGCTGAAACAGGATATCCTGTCTTCGAGTCGTCTCCGTGAAGTCACGAATGGAGTTTTTTTTAATTTCTTGCGTTTTTATTATGCTTTCTTACAACGTTCAATTAATGATACATAACTGAAATCTACCAAAGCAGAATTATTCGAGTACTACCCATCTTCTTTAAACCCAACACAAATTACAATCTCTACGTAACATCTATAAGATATCGAAGATGACCCATGTATATCTAATGCTCATCTTAGATATCTTATAGACGTTCTGTGGAGATTGTGTGAACTTTTTTTAAAAGAAACCGTCAGCGACATTTTGCTAAACACATCTACGGAGCTTTAAAGGAAGGTACTTCCTTTCACGGGAGTCTGTCAGGGGACTTTCCTTATTCAGAACTCTATTGTTTACATTCGATCGCAATTACTGTAGCGAAGAAAGAGACAAATCTATGAAACTACAATCATATGTGTCAACATAAATTACAATCTCTCCCTAACGTCTATAAATACCGAATATCACCCATGTATATCTACTGCTCATCTTAGATATCTTATAGACGTTCTGTAGATATTGTGAGAACTGTTTTTAAAGAAACCGTCAGCAACATTTTGCTAACAACGTTTTTATTATGCTTTCTTGCAACGTTTATTTAATGCTTCATAGTTAAAATTTACAAAAGCAGAATTATTTGAGAACTGAATATTATGTGATGTGGCAAAATTTTGAGAAATCAAAGCAGTCCTAGTTTAATTTTTCCGACATATCTGAATATCGACCGGAAAAGTATTGGTAAACATCTGTTATTCTGAACTTTGCCTTTAGAATTTTTAGCCGACGACTAACAGTTTTCCTTCTAATGGTTGCAGGGTTGCTTTGCGTCCTGAGACAATTACGCAATATACGTGATATAATTATTTGGCGCCCTATTTAATTTAAATCGTATTTCGATGTCAGCAGTTGCTGATAATTCATATAGACAAGATTCGTATTTGTTGACATCGAAGTGGAATATCGGATACAGTTTCATAAAATCTTGGTAACTGATATGTGTACCCAAGTCGATATCCATATTTTTTTGCCACTAGTAAGCTGTTGTAAACTCGCGCGTAATCTAAACTGTTGGGTTCAAAGTTGCACTCTAATTCTTGTTCGGGAAACTGTTTGCTATTCACTCTGATCTGAATCCATTCTAGTAACATGTGATCAAACACCATATTGTTTCTGGTTTGATTATTTAACCGGTTAGACTTTTGTAAGACGACATAAAGATGGACGGGTTTATTTTTAGTTGTAGTAACCCGCCAACTGACATGAGAGTCAATTCGAGTATCAGATTTGTACAGTTTGCACGATTCCCAAAAGATTTCATGTGGATTGCCGCTTGCTAACTGAGATTCTAGTTTTGCAAGTACTTGTAGTGATGGCTCCACGTTTGGAATAAACCAAGATACGTGAGATATTTCAAATTTATACAACGTAGCCCCAACTCTCTGAATAATGTCTTGACTGCTCTGCCAAAGGAAGTTTACCCTAAAATGTTCAATGAAGTCGTCATTTTTTTCTAGTATCATGGTATGTTTTACACCGCGAAACACTTTATCCACGTCTCGGCAGAATCCAAACAGCCGATTCAGTGGTAAGAATAAACTTATATTTTGACTATTTTTTGTAATTTCATATCTGTCCCAGAATCCTTGATTGAATTCAGGATTTTTCTTCAACACTTGTGCAAAATCCTTTATCTTATTATTCGTGTCCAGTTTATATTCGCCTCCGTTGTATAAATATTTATTCATTTTTGAATTGTCTGCGGTATCTTTGAACCACATCATACTTGTGGCAGCACTTTGTGAAAAGTCTTTGGTAAAATCAATTAAGTTGTGAATTGTGGTCGTCACTCCTGGCAATTCAATATCTTACAGTTCTCTGTTTTCTATATAATATTGAGCTCTCTTGAAAATGGTGTACCCATTATTGATCATCCCAACTACATCATTGCCGCCGATATCAGACCCATCTGATTTCAGTATTTTGCATCTGACGTGTATATTATCTGTTGTGTGGATGTAGAAAAACGTCCATATCTTTGGTAAATATTTGGTATTTTTCTAGATTTTTAACATTCACATTGGTTTCTCGATGTTTTAAGTATTCGTATTTTGTCGTGGAATTATCGTGTTTTTAGTCTTCGAACAAATTCCAGTAAGTAGCTTCAACGTCCATCTTATACTTACTTTATGACTTTATGATTTTTAGGCCATTTCCATAAATAAACTGATTAAGAATATTTCTGCCTTTAGGGGATATTTTCTCGTTTTTTCGAATGATAGGCGATAGAATTGTATAAAATATCTTAATTCGCTTTATCAATATCTTCATCTTTATTTGGGTCTGATGTGTAGCATGTAAGTCACGTTTTCCTCGTTCAAGTCAATTACTTTGTTATTTTGATCGGTTACTTTCATTCTAACGTTGTAAATGTAATCAGTTTTATTCAGCGGTAAATATATGGGGAAGAATGGATGTGTGTCGATTAAACTGCCAGGAGGTGTTTGAGGCACGAAACCGTACAACACGTCGCTCTTCTGGTTATTGAGGTAGGAAGATTCGACAATAGAACAGTGAATTATAATGCGATCGACCGCTCTCGTTATGTTGGGTGAGAACTTTCCTTCGTTTTTTGCTGCATCGATAATTTTCGATTCGAACCCTAGTATTTCTCGCAACTTTCCTTCAGAAAACTCTATTTTATATCCTCTTGCCAAACGAATAACAAATCTTAATGTGGGGAGGTTGCCTTCTAGTATTATAGGACTAGGATCCCCAAAGACATTTTTTAAAACATCATTAAATTCGTCTATATCGTACATTCCATTCGGGAAATTTATTTTATTCCATTGCCTTCCATTGAAGTATTTCAGACTGTTATTGTTATATTTATCACTGATGTTGTACCAGGAATACCACATATTGCTACCGATCAGAGCTATCTCGTATTCACCATTGAGTGTGATCGGTGTTTCATAATTAATTTCCGAATCTTCGGGATTGTATGCCGTAATAGTAGAGAAATTGATACTTATAAGTACCATCTTCATTAATGTAGTGTAGTACTATGTAGTAGTAATATGCTAGTTGTTACCAACAATTCATTCCGATCGTTAGGAGTTTGTTCAAATTGATACAATATATCATATGAGCTTATATTATTATTCCTTTGTTTAATGTAATAAATGCAATAGTAACCGCATTTTACAGAGTAATTTGCTTGAATTTGTGAAGAGTTATACACGATCGGCTTTGAAGATTAAAGTAAATAGTGTTTTATTTCTTCTGGTGGCGATAAAACGAATGGATCAAAGTACTCAATGTAAGGTAACTTTGCATCATTGAAATAAGCTACCCAATATGTTCCTGAACCACGGGAAACGTCAAAGTTCACTATACCATTTTCCTTCTTGAATATTTTTGTTGGCAAAGAATCGATAGAGTATACACCACGGAATCCTTTTTCGTTTTCCATTATATTTACGATATCTAAGTTACTTAATGGCTCTTTTTTTTTAAATCCCTGAGCAATTTATTTTCCTGGAATGTTCAAACCTTTTCGCTTTCTTTTATTTTTAGATAAGCCAGCTGCGCTTTACTTTCCAGGAATGTATAACCCTTTTCCTAGAACTTTTTGTGCAAGCTTAGTAACAGCATATCCCGCAGCTCCAATTGCAGCTGCTTTTCCCAATGCTACGAGTGCAGGTATTAAGAACGGTAGAAATCCACCTAGCTGTGTTTTACTGAATCGAAGTCGAACTGGGGTTTTAGATTTTTTTCAGTTTAATGATTTGTCCCTTTGTCAGTTTCAAAGTATCGTTACCTTTCTTCTGTGGATCAATGTTTAAAGTTAAAGGATTCATATTTGCAAATGCACTCTTCAATTTTTTCTTTTGCATAGGCGTTAAATTAGGTAGATAACTGTGATACATTATGCTTTATTTCATAAGTATCACGTACTTATATTTTATATATAAAAATTAACATGTGTTGTGTAAAGTGTAAAACGAAAACGAGAACTTGAATTGTAAAAAGGATAACGTTGAATATGTGACATCAAAGAATAAAAGAGTGATGATGAGAGGTAGATGTCGAACGTGTGGAAAACTGAAGTATAAATTTGTGAAACAGAAAGCATATTTGTAAAAGGTGGATATATAGTATGCTGGATTCAAGAAAAGTTTAATCCACCCGAAATGCACATTCCAGGTTACCAGTACTGTGGACCTTTTACGAAATAGGAGAAAAGGTTAATGCGAGGAGATCCTGGTATTAACCGTGTGGACGAAGCCTGCAAAAAGCACGACATTTCTCACAAAAAATCTACAGACACTAAAAAGAGACAAGAAGCCGACCAAGAATTATTAAATGATTTGGATGAAATTCAGAATCCAACTTTAGGAGAAAGAATTTCAAGAACGATAATCAAACCTATCATTAAGACAAAGAAACGGTTCGGCTTAGGACACAAGAAATAAGATGCTTTCTTCCGTTTACAACGATCTATTAAAGGGATTTTCCGGTATAAAAGATCTAATACGCAAAACTAGATTGAAGGAAAATGAGGTAAAGAAGTTTCTCGAACAACAAGATGTGTACACGTTACACAAACCCATATACACGAAATTCAGAACAAGACGCGTTTATGTCTCTGATGTGGACGACCAGTGGCAGAGCGATTTAATCGATATGCAAAAATTTAAATTACATAATAACAACACGAATTATATTTAATAGTGATTTACATTTTCAGTAAATTCGCTTGGGCAATGCCTGTTAAAATGAAAACTGATAGCGAGATTACAAAGGCGTTTTTCAAAATATTTCAACAGCGCAAGCCATCCAAGTTGCAAACAGATAAGGGAACTGAGTTTATTAATAGAAAAACACAACTACTGTTTAGCCAACGCAGCGTGAAATGGTTGACCACCGGAAATGTAACCAAAGCGCAGATATTTGAACGTTTCAATAGGACTCTAAAGACAAAAATGTGGAAATATTTCACTGGAAATGGATCGATGTTCTTCCGAAACTTGTTAAGAATCACAATAATTCTTATCACAGATTAATAAAAATGACTCCAGAAGAGATCAAAAACTCATCGAAGAATTATTCGTCAGAGGAAGGAAAAATAACTTATTATTGATTTATCTAACATAGAGTTAATTTTCGACTCCAAAAGACATTAGACTACAATGTAATTATTTTTTTATTCTTTAATATGTTGAATAAGAGAGAAATGTTGCAGATACAAATGGATCATGCAACAGAAATCAGGAAAGATATTTTTTATGCAGTTTTATGCATATGCTGTTTCAAAACCACACGACTTCTTATTAATCGATAAAAAAGAAGCACATACCTCTCAAATACAGGAAGAATTTTATAAAATAAATATGAATTACTTGACAAAGTTTGGCGTCATCAACTCAGAGACCGGTTCCGAAAGAGGACCAGCGGGAATTCAGGTGTCGGTTTTAAATTGACTAATGTAGCCAATCCCGAAGAGGGTTCGGATTCTGTGACAAAACAGTATCTACAACAAGAATCTATAACACTGAATCGTACAGGAAATTATGATGCAAATACTAAAAGAATATCAAATATAGGAAGACCTATAGAAAATGGAGATGCCGCTACCATTCAATACGTTAATCATACTTCTTTAATTTTTTCGGAACAATAGCTACGATGCGCGAAACAAACAAATAATCAATGTCACTGAACCGGATGCAGATTCTGGAGTAGTTACAAAACGATATTTGGAAAAAAGAGCACTTTGTAATGACGATGACAATTACGATGCAAGTAATAAACGCATTAAAAAACTTGCACACCCGACCGATTCATCCAATGCCACTACGAAACACTACGTCGACGACTTGACCACTGTTCAAAATAGTCCAATGAATACATTGGTTAGAAATAAAAATGGACTTTACGTTCCACGAAGCATTGCATTCGAAGGACATAGTTTCAATGCAGAAAAAAAAAACAAATCGTTGATATTGCCGATCCCGAGTCTGATTCTGCTGCTGTAACTAAGAGATATTTGGAAAAAGTCGCATTAACTGGCGAAGATGTCTTTAATGCCAACAATAAGAGAATAGGAAACCTCGGGGAACCGAGGCACAACAAAAATGGCACAACAAAAATTTACGTCGACGGCTTGACAAAGTTAGATACTAACCCAACCAATGCCTTATTGCGAAACGAACATGGACTTTTCGTACCAAATGAAAGCAGATTCAATGCCGATGCAACAAGACAACGAATTACGAATGTTGGCACTCCAATTTATCAGAGTGACGCTGCCACAAAATTACACGTTGATAAAATTACTCTAATTTGCCTAACCTACGGCGATAAAGAAGTGGAAGAAGTGCAGTCTCATCCAATTATACAGATAAACCCAAAATTCGACCTTCTAACGCCATCTATTTTCAAAGATAATTATCATTTATGCATTTCTAATGGATATATAAGCGAAGTAATCTGCTGCAGAACAAATCCGTTTTTTAGTATAAATTATAGTATCAACTTGAACGATCAAAAATTCATTGAAGTAGTAAGACCACAACTTCAGCATTTTTTTTTTCTGTTATTCCAGCAAATAAAAAATTTGACAGGGGTAGAAAGATTAGTGTTTCACTTGCTAGACACTATCCAGATCCAAAAGAAAGAACAAAGGTACCTGGAGGTCTTGTTTCCGACTTTCATCACTGGGTATATGTTTTTATTTCATATGAATAAAGACGAAAAATATTAAACAATTACATAATATTATAGGCGAGATATTGAAATAGAGAGCCATCACAAAATCAAAAATTGAAGGCAGTATTTTGGAAGAAGAGCAAGTTAAGAAAACGCTCGAAGAATTTCACAAACCGGTGGTAGAAAAATTTAAAAATTTGGAAACAGTCCGTGAGAAAACCATGGAAAACATATAAGAAGCCGTAAAAACTTTAGAACCGGAAGAGCAAACCAAGATGCATGAAAAATCGTTCATGTATAATACAGATTCCAACTTGCAAGACGAAATATTAAACCAATATAAATTAAAACTTCCGAGTGAAATTTTAGAGGCGAGCAATCCCACTCCTGAACTGAAAGAAATGATTTATAAATCAATCGGCCATCTTCAGAAACTAGGGGGCAATAAAGCTACTGAAATGAAATGTTCTGGTTGAACTACTGAGAAATATAAAATTATCAAAAATCACATTGACACACTTAGAAAATATTTAAAAATGATTAAAATGATACTAACAGTAAGAAAAAGTCAAAAATCCGGTTCGGGATTCTACCAGAATTTCGACGATATTTGTGAAAAATTATCAGTTTTGGTTGCCAGTAAACGAGCTGTAAATACCAGTACAGAAGTTGTAAACGAAATTGTTGAAATTTTGGATATTTTGCTAAGAAACGATATCATTGACAAATAGAACATAAAATATTATTCAACAATACTGTTGCTTTTTAGAAACCATAATATTTGCAGTCCAGTTCTATCCATATAATAAATCTGCCATTATAGAAATAGCAATTATAGAAATAGCAAAATTAATAAGAAAACATACCACAAATAATAAACTTTCTACCAAAAAAAAAAGCTCCCCAACATTTTATCCAACAACATTTTTTTTTAGAAATCATGAATGTTAAACCAACCGAGATCCTTATTCCTACACCGGAAGAGGCAGGTCACGGCAGGGTCGTGGTGTTATTTCGGGGCGACTGGTAAAATAAGTCAAGTTTTGCAGAAAATGATTCGGACGAATACTAAGCAAGCATCACGCTTATGATGGCAATAACCAACAATTGAGTAATCACGAATGGAGTTGCATTGCAGAGAGATACATCCCAATATTACTTCATAACTTTATCTCCTTTTTGAACCGAGTGAGCCAGCCATTGCTCAGCGCCAAAAACGATTTCCGTTAGCGTCAACAAGAAGTCTCTCAGAGTACATTCATTACGTCATATTTGCAGATTTGAACAGGAAACATCGCTATCATAATCAAAGCATCGCTTTCACAGTTTTGCACACGAAATAAGTATATATAAAGGGACTAGATACAATGGAAATTGAAGCAAGGAGAAAAAGAAATGAAGAATTTAAAAAGCTTTTTTTCCAGCTTTTTTCCCCCTGAATGCCTGAGTGATTTTTTAAGTCTTTAATAATTGATATAAAGAGGTATCTAACAGAGATTCAGTCAGCACCCAATGTCACGGCAAAGCAAACACATTTGAAAATATATATCATCTGTCTTGGTAGACTTCCCCACGAAGTGATTATCAGCAAAGCTTATTAATAATATTTTCTGCAGACCTCATGCCTGAAGTCGGTGACACCCTCTGCAATGTATACTGAAAACAACAGCCTACATCGATGCTGCAATAGACCCTGTGGATGGGAAAAAATGAGATGGACCCTCTTGACCGAAAACAGGTTTTTTTTTCCTACTAATGTCTAATTAACTTAAAAAGTGTAATTAGTCCTCATCCTTACTGGAACGTAAAATATCCATACACTCACAGATAGCACCCAAAAATCTATTTTTTCCGTCATATTTTTCTCCCACAGCTCTCGAAATCCTCATTTTACCTATTGATTTTGATCTGTCATATTTTTTTAAACTAATTTCCCAAACCTTTTTGCTTTTCTCGATTTCTCCTATTTTGCCAATTTTTACAGCCCAACAGCCCAATAATTCAGTGAAGTGTTGATAACTGCAACATTTTCCCAACAAAACCCCTCATATCCTGTCTTTCACACAAAACGTCTCGCCCAAAAACCATGTCAACGATCATCTCCCCAAAAGTGTCCCATAGGTTAACATGGGATCCCCTATACTTTAACATTGGCCCAGAACTCTCATTTCCTATACTACTTAAAGCTGATAATAACAGGATTAATAGGAACATGTTTGTCAAATTTATCAGGAGGAAATAAGATAAAAAGCCAAATTACACATCCATTTAATGTGCCGAAGAAATTATTTTTATTATTTGACTCTGTCCATTTGATTAAAGCAGTAAGAAATAATTGGATAAATCAAAAAATTATGAAAAAACATTCATTTTTTCAGAGTTAAAAAATTCCTCTAACGTAATATATTCTTCATTTGCACTTTTACACAAAATTTATATCAAAAGTGTGATAAAATGAAAAAAACTTGCTCCAAATTTATGGTACAAATCCTTACACTCAACGAACATAGAAAACCAAATTGTAAAATTGGTACTAAAGGTGATTCCACGAAACAAATGTTGTAGCCCTCAAAATGTTGAAGCAAACCCAAGATGCAATTTGCAACACATGGGAAACACATCTCTGGAATATAATGAATGTAAAAAAAATACTTCTAAGGGTTTTTGCCTGACGGCTTAATAACTGGCAAAATATGAAACAGGAACCAAGAGAAGTTGTCTGTCAGAAGAAACATTTTATATGCTCTGAAGCATACCAGTTACACAATGATTCTAATAGTTAAACATTTTTTGGTGGACTACAAAGCGCACTATGTCTTAACAGGCAAATTTCAGACAGACAGTTTAGAAGACAGATTTGGATAATATCGACAGATGTATGGTTCAAATTATTATGCATCTGTGCAGCAAATAAGAGGAGGTTGAAAAAATTGAGAATCAAAAACATACTTAAATTATTTTCTGGAAGAAAGGAAACTATTTCGTTGAAAGATTATGTGACTTCACATATGTGTGAAATCAAGTATTCTGATGGTGACTGTAGTCTATTTTATACAATTTTAGATTATTTTCTTGATTTTTATTCTATTTCTGACAATGATGCTCAGGTTTTAGCATGCATAAGTGGATACTGCGTAAATAAACTTAAAGTTTCTTGTGATGTTTGCAAGTCTTTCATGCCGGTCAAAAACGATTTGTTAATAGATGAAAATTGTAAAACAAATGTTTTTAATGTATAGATATTAGCATAGGAGGTTTACAAATTTCCACAGATGACGTTATAAAAGCAATTTCCACATGCTTTTTGATATTTAAGAAGGTGAATAAGTTATTTGAATCAAGGTTTTTGTAACAGGGTTTAATTCAGCATAACATTCTTGTGCATCTCACCATATTATACTTGGATAATCAGAACACTGGTAATATTTCTGGTGAATGTAATTCTTGTAAGCATTCATTGTCAGATTATAGGTTAAAACTTTTGAGTGTGTTTGGAAATATTTGTTTAAATAATTATGCTAAGATGTGTAATAATAAACATAGTAAGCAAAAATATGAAATAAAGGTTAAAAAATTTAAATCTTGAAAATAATTAGATTTTTGCAAATGCTTGGTTTTTATCAATAATAAGATTATTAATAGAACTATAGATCTTATTTTCTAAGAATTATAATTAATATTTGGTTTTTGTAATATTCTTTCAAAACTATTGTCCAATAAGTTACGTAATCATCATCATCATCATCATCATCATCATCATCATCATCATCGTCGTCGTCGTCGTCGTCGTCATCATCATCGTCGTCATCATCATCATTATCCTCAAGCAGCCATGGGCTACGGAGGTTCAACCAGACCGTGCAATTTAGTTCTCCAAGCAAGTCTGTCCTGAGCTACATCTACTGCATCTGGCCACTGCACACCAATTCTAATAAGGTCCTGTTTGACATTGGCTGCCCACCGCATCCTAGGTCTACCCCTCTTTCTGAGGCCTTTAGGCATACTGTTCATAACCCTATTCACCAATCTATAATTATACATATGGGCAACATGGCCAGACCAACGGAGTCTCTCTCTGCAAAATATGCTCCTTAAAGGAGGTTGCAAACTTCTATGTCTAACCTCATCATTAGTTACAAAGTTGAACCACCTAATGCTCAAGATAGCGCGTAAGCATCTGGAATCAAAATCATCTAGTTTCCTGTTATCTTGTTTACAAAGTGTCCACGTTATACTACCATAACTAACCCTAGAAAGAACCAAACTATCATACAGTCAAATTTTAGTCTTTAGGTGCATACGCCTATTTCTTCACACTCTCCATAGATTCTTAAAAGTCCTGGCAGCAATCCCCATTCGTCTGTTAATCTCATGCCGCACATCACTATTAAATGTTACATAGCTCCCAAGATAATTAAACTGTGACACCTGCTCAAGACTGCAACCATTCAGAGTAACTGAATCACAGCCTGCCTGACCAATTTTCATCACTTTAGTTTTCTCTCTGTTTATAACCAAACCTACTCTACTACCAATTTCATCAACAGCTCGAATGAAAGAGTTGATCTCATCAACATCATTTGCCAAAAGGGCTAAATCATCAGCATAGTCTAGATCAGAAATTTTCGAATCTCCAGTCCATTTAAGGCCAAAATCTTTCCCTTGAAGTGAATTTCGCATAACATAATCAATAACCAAGCTAAAGAGAAAAGGAGACAAAAAATGCACCCTTGTCGAACACCAGAAGTAATGCTAAACCAATTGCTACAAGCCTTACCAAATCTCACACACGACTCAGTGTTATTATAGAGAGCTTTCATTATGTTAACTAACTTGTCTGGTATACCATAAGATTCCACAATCAACCACAAAATATGACGATCAACAGAGTCGAAAGCCTTTTTGAAATCAACAAAGCTAGCAACCAAAGGCTTCTGAAAAATTCTAAACATTTCTCAAGAATCTGCCTAAGTGAAAATATCTGATCCACACATACCCTACCACTTCTGAATCCACATTGCTCATCACGCAATTCACTGTCTATCAGATTCTTAATTCTATTAAGCACAATCATGGAAAGAACTTTACCTGGACAGAGAGTAGGGTGATACCCCTATAGTTATCACAAGAACTGCGATCACATTTATTGAAAATAGGGATAACAACAGCTCTGGTAAAATCCTTAGGGACCATGTCTTTATCATAAAAGATATTCAGAATTTCAGTCATCCAAGTAGTAACCGAAACATTCAAAGCTCTAAGCATTTCTGTAGTAATTTCATCTACCCCTGGGGATTTATGTAGTTTAAGTTTACAAACAGCCAAAATAACTTCAGATTGTGTAATAGGGCCAACATTAAAGCCACCAATGCATCTATCATCATTGCAAACAATGGGAATAGAACTAACAGCATTGTTTAGTACATCACTGAAATGCTCAGCCCACATAGCCATGACAGAATCCTCACCTTCTATAACCTTACCTTGTTTATCCTTCAATCCCTGTATACCTGTCCGTTTTCTACCACACAAAACATTAACAATCTGGTACAGCTCTTGCTGTTGTGCTGTCTAACTGCTTCCTCGGCTTTGTCAGCTGAGCCATCAAGCCAAAAATTCTTATCAGCAGCTAATTGATCATTTACACGTTTATTAAGTTCTCTGTAATACTTTCTATTAGGACTATAAGGTTTTCTATTAGGACTTTAAGGATATTCCTGCAGTTTTTTCTTTCCGAAATAAGCTCAAGTGCTTTATCACTCAGATAATTCTCTCTCCTCTACTCCTTTTTTCCTAAAAGAGTACTGTTAGTGTCCAAAAAAGCCTGTTTACAATGGTGCCAATCTTCCTCAACTTCAGTAGTAAGCATACCATGACTGTCATAATGACCAAGTAACCTATCATGGTAAGCTTTGGCTATAACTGGGTCATTCAGAGCTTCAGTATTAAAAGTAAATTTTTAACGCTAGCACAACACTTTTTAAGTTTAAGTTGCAAGACACTTTTAACAAGGTAATGGTCAGATCCGATTTCAGCGTAATTATTAGTAATCCTAATACATTAATCAAGGTTGTTGGTTAATGTATTAGGTTTACTGCAAATCATCAGCATTATTATTCTTATTTAAATGCCAATTAAAAAATTCATTCCTTTTCAGAAAAAGTCATTAGTTATTATTCTGATTTGAATAGTTTTAACACTTTTTTATTACAAGGTTTTGTCTTTAAGTCAATTTCTTTTACTGACAATTAACAGATCTCTTTTAAGGTTTTTTTTTGGTATGCGAAATGCTAATTGTTTTTTTAAATTTTCTGATATGTGGTTTTAAATATTTTTGTTTGCCAAATTGTAAAATATATCTCAATTTATTCCATATAAAATTATGTGGCACTTTAAAATACTACATGCCAGTTAAAATATATCCCTTTATCTTCATGTCAGAGAAACAAATGGAATGAAATTTATAGTTGTGTTTTAAATTTTTTTGGTAAATGGCAGTTTTTGTTCAATAATTCAACTGACATGATTTGAAAGATGAAAACTGAATAGTTGAAGGAAACGAAATACTAAAATGGACTAGCATTCTATGTTAACTTTTAATAGTTAGGCTTCTCAGTCAATAAGAATAAATGTAACATGGAACAGGGAAAAAAAAAAACTAAATTTAACTCATCATCATCCTTTCGTATCTTGGGAAATTTCTGTCAATTTTAAATTACAAACGTAACTTGTTCCACTGCGAGAAACCAGCGGTAGTTGTCTCGGAACCGGTTCCGACTTTCCAAACCCGCCGTAGAGCCGTCCAGGCCAGTTCCTATCTAGGAGGCCCTGCTCGAACTCAGGTCCCTTAGATCAGTAGTCAAGCGCAATAACCACTCGGCCACGGGACGGCTCCAGTATCAATATCTATTCTCACCGTTCTATAAAAGAGTTAACACGAGAACGTAGCATCTGGAATTATGAATTTGTGCATGAGCGTTTTGTTTACTGTTAACTCGCGCGATGCCAGATCTTCAAATTCCCCGAAAACACCTCATGAAACTCAATGTGACGCGCCCTCCTCGGAATTCCATCACCGACTTACCGTTGCTCAAAAAGAAACCATCCACTGCGGCTTCAGTTGTTCTCAAGTAAGAGTACTACATAAATCACGTATTACCTGCATCACGTATTACCTAAATCGATGCTAATGCAAAGGAAAACCCAGAAGAGATGGATATCTATTATTTGTGCCACTGAGAGGAATGAATTGTCAAGTTCGATCTAAATATATGACGATGTTATGAAATACTATCAAGGGTTTACACAATAACAGAAGAATTAGTCACAAAATTATGATATTGCTATTGGAAAACAAGCAGAATTCCCGTAGAGATAGAAGCTTACCCCGGCGCCAGCCATCAGAGAATCGCATGTTTTGACTAAAATAGAAATAAACACATTTACGTGATAAAGGGTCAACCAGGTTTGTTTTTGTATCGTTTGAAATTGTAGTGTTTTCTATTTGGTCCTTATGCAAAAACTATAGTGATATTTTTTATGTGATCATTAGTCACGATGGCAGCCGACATTTGTGTAACATACCTCTTCTATTATGAGTGACTATTTCTGCTATTTCACCAACATTAATTGCACTGTAGTGAGATTTCTTCTTTCAATCATGCCTAACGCGTAGGAAATGCTTCAGGATATGTCATATGTAGATAAAAAATGATCAGTCGTCTCTCATGGTGCCCCAAACACTGGATATGCTGTATAGCTTCTGATTTCTACTAATACTTGCGTTTGTCTTGTGCATTAGATGACAAACAGGTAACCAAATAGAGAAAAAATAAACTGAATATCAAAACTAGAATGATGAAATTCAGCTTAAAATATTTATCATTCGCAAAATGCGGGATAAATAAAAGTGAACACCTGTTAACCCTTTCAGGACCATAAGGTTTCTAAGAGTAAATATTAGTATGTAACTGTTTATTTTAGTTTGTTTAGACGTAAAATAAATAAAAATCATAAGAAAAATACATGTGTAGTTTTTTTGGAATTTTATGGGAAATATTTTTCCCAATGGACTATAAAGGTAACACAAATTATAGTTAGGCTTATTATGCAATGTCTTTTATTTATTGGTTTATTAGAACACAATGTTAACTAAAATAATACAAAATTATGAAATAAAATTACTATACAAAATGATGTGCTAATTATGATATTCTGCGAAGCAATTTCTTTTGGTAGTGAGGCAAAGATGGACATTGCACATAATACATATATTATGCGTCCTGACAGTTCTGTTTTCGTTTTCTAAACGTTCCCGTTTACGTAATTGCGTTCGGCATACGTTCTATTTTGACATTCTGTATAAAAAATGCAGATAAGGTTATAATTAAATACGACAATCACCAATTTTAAAATGGGAGAAATGTTTCCCTTAATCGTGAAAGGGTTAAGTGATGCCTCTGAATGCGACATTTTACTGATAAAATTTCTAAACCCGTTGGTGTAGGATTGTGGAAATTCCTCGGCCTCGCTTTACTTTTTACAGTGGCCTCTAGTAGCAACACCGATTGACAAGATACTGAACTGCTATCAGTGCTAAATTGTACCCATCGTACACATAAAAAATGATTTCAACTTCTTCTCCCAAAAAATCATTGGAACATAGCAGCTGTTTTAAGGCTTACCTCTGAAAATATATCTGGCAATTTCAACTTATCCAAAAGAGTTGTAACATTATTTTTAAATATAATTTTTCGAGCTTCCTTACGCTTATTAAATAATGTAAACAGGGCTTATGCTCACATGGAAACGTTTTCTACCGTACAAATGGTGGGTGCCTATTCAGCGTCAAACGTCATCCTGCGCATTTAGCGTATTTGGCGTTTAGATAAAAAGAATAAAATGAACGTTAGCTAAAATCTAAAAGGCACACTTGAAACGTCAGCTGACGAAAAACTTTCGGCTTTGACGGGATAAGCACTCAGAGTTTGTTGATAATCCATCCTTGATTTAATGGGCGACTGCGTTTGAATTATTAATGTTCAGAATGTATAATTTTACAATTTAAACTCAGCATTCAAAATATATGATTACGGAACATTTCATCAAGATATTTAAGTATTTAAGTAAATGCGGAAAACTCGGAAAATGTGGGAAACGTTTGAATGAAGATTTCCTCTAACTTAATATTTCACTGATCGTCAGTTATTACTTGAGTTCTTATTGTTCTAGAAATCAAAGTACTTACGCTGAAATCGCTTAATTTCACTGATGAGGAAAGGAGAATTATGATATGGAATACTTGCACAAGTTCCTCACTTTGCCTCATGATTATTTTATATATTGTATCATTGATATTTTCTCATCTAAAATATTGCTGGACCTAATCCTGGTAGAGTTAATATTTAAAAGCAAAACGGTTTTTAATCTAAAACAGTAGATGGATATCAAAGTAGAAGTGTAAGGTGATATTTCAATAGATATATGAGAGATACATGAATAGAAAAGGTTGTGAAAGACTGCATTAATGCTATTTTATTTGCTAAGATTAATATTTAGTGCATTTAAAAGTATGGGTTTGTTTGGAGTGCTCCATTGTTGCGAGAATTTCTCTTATAAAGGTTTTATTTCACCATGTGAGAAAGATCCCATTGCTCAGAGATGATTCACTGAAGAGCTGTGAAGAACAGATGGCAACTTGACGTTGCCAAGGCCATTCAATTATATTTTACAAAGCAAAGAATATGGCTCACTAAAAAAGCAAATCTTAGTTTGCAATCCTGTCACGATGCTAACTAGGCTGAATCGAGTCTTTCGTAATGATCGTAATTCTCATTAGTTGAAAGAGAACTAAATTGTAGCAAAGCTTTCATCAGCAACCATCTTAGTTCTTAGATTAATTAATGTATCAGATCACACACACATATATATATGCGGAAATTTATCATATTATTCCTATTCATTTCTGTAGCATTAACATTCAATTTCATATAATGAAAATGATAAACTTAACTGCCTTCCTATTCTCTTTGAATTCTAAGATAGTCATGATTTAGTATGGAATCTGATGCATTAAACTCCAACAGAGGGTAAATTTCATTTCAAAGCCTGCCTGGGAATATGATATTATCGTCATTTGGAATATGTTACCTCATATCCATAGAGAGATGAGAGCAGCTGCTATTATAATAATAACGAACCATAGAGGGAGCATATTATGCAAAATATATTCTCCTCAGCGTATTAAGTTAGGATTTGCCAGCAGTGACAATCCCTGAGACGGTCTCGTTGCGAATATAAATTTTCCAACATGCAAAGACCATGGTCTCCAACGTGGCATTCAGCACTAAGCGCATTAAAATACATAACTCATAGCAAAAAATTATAACGAAAAATATACCATAACACTTAGTGCTGTCTAGATCAAACAGCATCTGAAATCTTTATAGAATGCAAATCTAGATTCTGACGCGAACACTAGACCCTTCATACTTCATTCGTTAAGATCACATGTTACATACACTACATTTGATGTCACTCCTAGCTGACGAGAATGACAGATACATCCCTGATCATATATCATAAATTTCACCTTCATGAAGACTTCGGATTTTAGTTGAAGCAGTATCTGATGTATTAAACTCCAACAGAGTGTAAACTTCATTCCAAAGCCTGCATATGGATGTTTTGGTAATTTGAAATATGTTACCTCGTATCCATAGAGAGATATAAGAGCAGTGCTTTTATAATAATAACGAACCATAGAAGGTGAGTGAGACATATATTCTGTATCTGAGCCATAGAGGGTGAGTACAGATATATCCACTGGGACTATGGTAACAGTTCCAATGGCTGCATTGAGGTCAGAACACAGATGAGGCAGTGTTCACTATCTGTACCTTTAGGATGACAACATATAATCCTCATTTGTATTTGAAGCCTTGAACACCCTTTATCTAACTTTCTGCTAATTTTGCTGTGTGTATCTAATATCAGACACGCATCGTTTGAAACTATGTCTAGAGCCTATGGATGACAGAATACCTAACATTTTCCGATCTCCTTATAAAAGAGAATCGTACCGAGTTAAGTTAGAGCATGCTCGAATTACACACATATGTGTACAACAGCGGAGTTTGCTTTTTTACACGAGGAATAAGATAAGTTAGCGACATCGATTAACTATATATTATATATAGAGAAGTTCGACTCAGGCGTGCACTATATTGTGTATATAACATGGCGAAAGCACTGCGCGTGTGTACGAAGCTGGAGATCCGAGCAATAATTCGGTTTCTGTGGGCATAGAAGATCCAACCGGTAGAAATCAAGCGGCAGCTGTGACTGTGTACTTCTCGGGTGTTCTGTGATTTTAACATGTGGGGAAGAGGGCTGTGAGTTCGAAAATTGTTGTCTGACTGTGTTAGATGAATATCTCTGTACCTAGCAAAGAACAGCTGTTCATCACCCATCATAGAGTCCAGACTTCGAGCAGTCGGATTTTTTTCTTGTTTTGGAAGCTGAATAAGCATCTCCGAGGATTGCTTTCCATTGAATGACAACGTCAAAGAGAAAGCCGCAAAGTGGCTTCAGGAACAGGACACATCCTTCTATCAGCAGGACTTCTATAAGCTGAATGATCGCTGCAAGAAGTATCTGAACAATTCTGATGACTAGGTGTAAAAGTAATACACGTATGTGGAGGCATTTCTTGTATATTGTCTACGGTGTAATTACGTGTCCTACCCAGAAATTAAATAAGGAGCCTTACTTTATTACTTATCCTAGTTGTTAGTTAATACATGTTAGATATCATTGCCAATTTATTTGTGTATATATCCTCGAATGTCTCACAAAATAAATGTGATGATGCCTTTCGATACGCCGATTCTAAATGCCAAGCACGCAATCAAAGGATCTCTGCCTCAAACTTTTATAACACTATTTCAGGTATAGACAATCTTGCTACGAACGATCTACCCCGCCAAACGTCTCCTTTTGAGTACAGTATATTACATATTAAGTCATGGTACAGTATATTACATATTAAATCATGGTACAGTATATTACATATTAAGTCATTGGTCATGCTGGTTTGATATTTATTAATAATTTTACTATGTAGAACCAAGTAGGGCTTGGGATTACTGCTTGTTTTTCCTTCCCAGTAATTAATAATTTTATTATGGAAAATGTAGGGAATCCCGGAATTACACGAAATTACTCTTATTGCTAAGCAATATGTTTTTAAAACAGAAATTCTACACTAGTGGTCAAAATTAAAACAACAAGCACAAAACTTTAAGGGAAAAAATACACAGGTGAACGGAACGAAGTGAAAGTTATGGATGTAATATAATACATGTGTCATCTCGAGATCGTAACTCCTGGAGGGTTGTGGGAGGAGGGCAGAGAGCTCTAATCCATCAGCCTACAGCATCTCAGACATGTTCGACCAGATTTAGGTCTAATGATTGTAATAACCAATCAATACGAGTGATATCTTCATTCTCAATGTATTCGGCCACCAGCAAAGTTCTGTGAGATTGAGCATTGTCTTTCATTAAAAGAAATCCTGGATCACTACACTTCTAAAAGGATGAACATAACTATTCAGGATCTCATCTCGATATCTGATACCAGTCAGATCTTGCCGATTTTCCTTCGCTATCTCATGGAGAAGTGTATGACCATTGATACATATTCCCGTCTAAATCATCAATTCGCTGCCTCCATATCGGTGCCTTTCCCGGATGTGAGGTGGATGAAATGGTGTCTCACGTTCTCCCCATGTGAATGACTGCAGAGAATAACTCTGAAAAGTGAATTTCCACTCATCACTAAAGAGCACATTGACCAAGTTTTATGGGTCCAGTTGTCATGATGTCGACAACATTGTATACAAGCTCTTCTCCGGAGGGAGTTAAAAGAACGCAAACAGCAGGTCGTCTTTCATAGTGAGAGCTATTATTGAGCCTCATGTAAACATTATGTCGGGATATAGTCCCTACAGTGAATAAAGCGAGCGCTGATGCGATTCAACACGTTGGCTATCTCGGTAGACTTCACGGTTAACCCTAGATCGCAGTCGTTCTGTGCTGAAGTCCCCTTATGGCGTCCTTATCCAGGTCTTGGAGAAATGCTTTTAGTCTCTTGAAACTGCGTCGACAGGAGGCTAACAACAGAACGACCCACATTTAGCCATCTGGTCACATCAGCTCGAAAATATCCTGCTTCCAGTCACCGTACAGTTCTCCACCTCAATAATGAATCTCCCCAATGCCTTCTTTGTGACATGTTCAAAATATTACACGTCTTATTGCTAACTTTGGAAAACTAACACTCACACAGTTCCGTTTTCGTTCAAGGGGACTTTTTAATCGTGCTTTTATGTACTGCCTTTCAGTTTATTGGACAACAATTTATGGACTACCGTTCGGTTCATTGGAGAATCCATTTTTCTGTTTTGCATGTGACAGTACTTTAGGGTGATTTCTTCGCACCATTCCATCGGCAATACATTTTTTTAAATATTTTTGGTTTAATTTTGGCCCCTGGTGTATATATAGATATGTTATCAAAATAATAATTAATAAAATGTTTGTGAGAATAACGTTTTGAAAGCGGCAAGGTCTCAAGTGATTTTAGGCTCTGTACTGACTTATTAATAAATAAATTATATGCTATGAGAAAAAAACAGCTCCCTTTCTGGTGGCCTTTTTAATAATATCTAATGTATTAAATGGTGCTAATACATTTGTAGCAATTATTATTATATATTCATAACTATTTTGTTCTGTAGATATTGTTTTACTGTAGTCGTTTACTGGTTCAATAAATTTTAAACAAGCTTTAATTTTATTTTCTACTAATGAAATGAATTATTATCACATTCCTTATCATAACAACCTCATTTTATTAGAAAATATGATTCGTTATGTGAAATTTGATTCGTTACGTATTACGTACGCTAATTGCATTGGATATTTTAAACATTCTAGCAGTCTGAAAATTATACTAATTGCTAAAGATTTTACAATGTGATGCAGATGTGTTATTACTTATAAATGCCTGATGTTCTATGCATAAAGTGTGTGATCCCTTCGGCAAACCCTGACGATTATAGGCAACGAATGGATTAATGCTTAGAGACGATAGTTCCGTCACTGTATGTTCTCATTCATCTGCTCTGACCTAGTAAAAGCCGTCTGGGAATGGCGAGGGATTTATGTTCCTTGTAGGTAGTGACGGGTACAGGAGGAAGGTTTCTTTGGTGATCGTAGGGATTGACTTCAAGGGAAATACCTTTGCTTTGTAACAAGGGGAAAATGGTGATCCATCAACTGCTTGTTTACCTTGTTCTTTGCTTACGTAAGCCTGACGGTCACATCCGTTAACATGATTTAGTTCTTAAATGAAGGTGATCGTGCTCTTCCCTTGAACAAACAGGTATTTCCCCTTGGATTCGACTTTCTTCGTATGCGTTTAATTTGGTGTGCTTTTGTAACTTTGGCCTCGTTTAATAGTAACATGCTAGTTGAAAACTGAAAAGTTGAAAGGGTTACCTTATTATCGCCTATCCGCTGTTATTTCTACGAATTCCGGTATTGTTTTAGAATGGTAGATGGGTATGATTCAGTTAATTCTTTGAATCTGAATTTGTTAAAAGGTATGGAAATTAACTCAAAATGTATCCATGTATGTACATTGAGACAGACTCTGAAAATAGTTTGAATCATGCATATCAGAAAAATAAATTCTTAAATCCACATTAATGTAGACAGATATCTCTTATTATCTCCAAATGTGTTAGGCATTTCTGATGACTAAATCGCAAATAAACATCGTTTTGAAAACATTCATATAGAGTAAATAATTTTTGACTAAGACTGATTTTAAGCATACTCCTGGAGAAAATAGCTGGTGTCAATGGCGCACCCTGGGGGAAGAGAGGTTGCAAGCTTGAGTCTGATTTTCGTGGACTGCCTGAAAATATATGCTATTCAAGCCTTCAAGGTAATTACAGTGGGATGGGGTGGTTATGAACTCATAATCACTCTTGGGTCGCCACTGGATGTTGCGATCCCATGTTTTACTATGATCCCAAAATAAGAATGACACTTTTGTTCTAAATACAGTATTTCAGGGAATATAAACATATATTAATTAAATTTATGAGTTTTTAAAAAAAAAATTATATTTGCTTAAGTGTTTCCTGTCTTAAAGAAATTAAGCAAGATATCATACACGTATTTATACACAGTAAATATTAAAATAATGGTATTTTAAACGAAAAAAAATATGATATACACTGAAGTGCCATTGAATTAGGGGTAGAAGATGTTATCCAAATTCAGTACCTCAAGTACCGCATTTGCGCGCATGCATGGCTGAAACTCTGGTCATACATAGCTGTCAGCTTTGGCTTCCCCAAGCATTCGGAAGCGTAAATGGAAGAAACGAGAAGCGTAATGGAAAAGGCGCGGAATTTAGATGCATTTGACAGAGGGCAGGATGTAGGTGCCCGATGGATGGGACACTCGATCTCCGAAATTGTCAACGAACTTTGATTTTCTCGTACAACAGTTTCAAGAGTGTTCTGGGAATATGAAAATTCCGGCAAAAGAACAAGCTCTCGGACAACCAACCTTGAATGATCGTGGGCTTCGCCATCTGACCCGCATCGTGCGGACCGATAGGAGCCAGACATTATCTGAAATCACCTCCCATCTGAACGCGGGTTCCAACGGCAAAATCAGTGCATGGACCGTGTGACACTCACTACATCGCCTCAGCTTTGGAAGCCGCCGACCTAAGAGAGTCCCACTTTTATGGCAGAACACCGGGCTGAACACCTTGCCTGGACTAAAGAACATGGACCATCAGAAACTGTCAACGGGTATCCTGGAGTCATGAATCAGGATTTAAACTTCATCATGCCGATGGGAGACTGAAGGTATGGCTCCTACCCATGAAGCCATGTATCCTGCATGTCAGATCGAAACAGTACAAGCTGGTGGTGACTCAGTGATGGCCTGGTGTGTGTTCAGTTGAACGTCTGTGGGACCTTTGTTACGTGTACCGACGACTCTCAATGCATCCCGGTACGTAAAACTCATGGCTGACCATATACACCCATTTATGGCCATCATGCATCCCAATGGAGATGGCGTCTACCAGTAAACAACTGTTCATCTCACAGGTCCAGGTTGACTACTGCATGATTGCAGGAGCATTCTGCTGACTTTGAAATAATGAATTGGCTACCTAGAAGCCAAGATTTAAATCCCACCGAAAATCTTTGGGATACCGTCGAGCAGAGTGTTCGAGTCCGTGTCCTATCAGCGACGACCTTGAGAGAATTGTGGTCAGCTCTGGAGGATACATGGTTCGCCATACCCCTGGAACATTTACGCAATCTTGTCCTTGCCTCGTCGTGTGGCGGCCGTTATCAGAGCCAGAGAGGGTCCAACACGTTACTATGTTGCTATATCTAATTCAATGACACTTTAGTGTATTACAATATTCTGGAAATAATCATAAACACCAAAATATTTCTTCGACATCTTATAGCCTTAGAATGTTTTCAATGAGATAATAATAACATTGTGAACTAGTTTTCTGCCACCTAAATTGTTTAACTATTCCAAAATACTACTTAACTACTTCCAAAATATGCACAATTACAACATAAAAGCTGAGCTGATAATAATTGGAAAAATGCAGAAAAAAAAAACTGTCGGTTATTTTGATCCACATCACAGCATTAGTAGAACTGGCCTGTAAAATCTGTGCAGCTCGCAATCGCTAGATAGGTTAATTGAGCTTTCAATAAATTCCAATAATAAATTTGTCAAATTTTGATATTTCTATTATATTAACTTGAACAACACTCTACGACCAGGGCTGGGCAACTAAACGTAGCGAAGAACTATTAAAAGAAAAACTAGATTCAAATAGAGCGACAGAAAACTTCTTACGAGTCGCTGGATATCTTCCAATTAGCTAGCACAGAAATTCCTATACAAGCTAAACAAAGCACAGTAATGTGACCTCTGCCTTTGAGGACCCACAGAACATTACTTAACTGCCAATGTAGGTGGAGATGCTCAACGTATAGAACTAACAATAAACTATACAACAAAAATTTACGAAATATGGTAAAATTGAAGTTAGACAAGAAATCAAAAGAGCTACATACACAGCAAAGGAAGAAAATAGTAACAATACAAAATCCACCATAATTTTGAAAGACCAAAAGATTTCCAATCCTCCGCTGCGGTTTTCACAGGTTTAAAATAACAATTAGAATAATAATGACCAAGGTTGCCAACTCTTTTCCACTGAAATTTTCCAGAGGTACTCTGGAAAAATGCTAATTTCTCATCATGTGTTATCGGTACCATAATGTCTAAAACGGATTTTTCAATGAGGTTAATGGATAATTCAGATCACAAAATTTATCACAAATTAAATGCGGATTTTTTTACTGAGTTTAAGGGACAATTCAAATCACAAAATTTATCGCAAATTAGATGTGTATTCTTTCTTTTTCCTTTATCTTTTTTTTTCCTTTTGATACAAAATACATTGCATATAATTAGGTGTAATTAGCAATTTTCCCTTTTAAGATGAAATAATTTCGCCATTTGAAAAAGGCCTTAATTATCTAGCTTAGCCATGACTGTTTAAGTGTTTCAGATATTTTTGCTTTTATATTATGCAGAACCATTGCTAAGCAAAAGACGGACTTATTATACCTATTTTAAAATAGGTATAATAAGTCCGTATATATAATACTAATAAATTATTTTAAAATAATTTATTAGCTGTTGGCAGTAGCGTTTTAAAGGAACAGATAATGAATTTTTTGAAACCTACACATTAATATTAAGTTAATATCATCTTCATAGTGTCAATGGAAACAATCTTACATGCTTCTTAGTTCACTAATGCCAAGTCCTGCAGAATATGAAAAAAGCAGGATGGTCACGATGGCCTGGGGAACAACCGAAAGTGTATGTATCCCAAGAAATAGCTAACGACAAAAGAAATTTAATGTTACCGTGAGTGGGATTCGAGATCACGTCTCTCAACAACATTCCAGGTGGGCTAACCACTACATCAGCAGCGTTTGTCACCTAATGTGACTTATAGACTTTGCAAGCCCTGCAGAATGTCATGAAAAGTGGATGGTTACGGTGACCTGGAGAGCAGAAGAAATGTCTTTATCCTATGTAATAGTTAAATAAAAAAGAAAATTTACTCTGCCGTGAGTGGAATTCGAACACACTTCACCCCACAATAATCCAGGTTGAACTAACCACTATATCATCAGCGACCTTTAGCTTTTACTTTGCTATCTGTCCGTATGTATTGGATAGGATTGATCAAATATTATGAGTCGCACATTCGGAATCTCCTAAGCCACAATTGCGCCCTCTATTATAATCGAAGTTTCCCTGACAACAAAGATGTTCACCCTACCCACCAGGGAGGGAAGAGGAGGGGTGTTAGTTGTTTTGTTTGAAGGGATATTTAGTGATAAAAATAATTTTGGATTGATAAACTATTACGAGTTACACTTTTCGAATCTCCCTCAACTTTTACTGATTCCTCTGATGGTGAAAAAGTAGAAAATTTCAAAACTTTGAACGAATATTACAACGATCTATTTGGGTTAGAAATTTAATATTTTAGTGGTGGAGTGTTAAGATCAAAAAATTCGCACTGACAGCAACAATTTTTACCTTTACTCCCAGTAGGATGGAAAAACGCAACCTTCTGCTTTTAAATATTAATGAAATATTCTTTTTGAGTACTAACGAAATATTACGATTCACAGCTTTCAAATGTTTCAAAAGGCTTTATTTTACACCTTTAGAGGGTGCTAAATATATAAATGTAAAACTTTAAGAAATATTTCAAATGATATATTTATGATAGAAATTTGAAATTCTGCTAATAGAATGTGTGGTCCAATAATAGATAAGGTAACTTATTAATAGAAGTGCAATTTTGTAAACAGAATAACGAGAGTAAGGGAAAATTGGTTGGCTGACTGCTATCCAATTTTATTGATAGTGATTTAATAAAACATATGAATATGATGATACTTAGGATAGCAGTCAGCCTGGTTGGCTGACTGCTATCCTAAGTATCATTATATTCATATGTTCTAATTAAATCACTCTGACTTGAAATTCAAGAGTAGATTTTTATTTCTAAAAAGTTGGCACTTTATTTTAAAAGTTTTAATAATAATTCTTTTTTCGTATATACTGCCTGATTTCCCCTTAACCTTAAAAGATGAGTAAATTTAACCTTTTAATTTTAAGGAATATTTAACAAATTTTCTTTGTGCTATATAGGGCTAATAATATATTAAAATTTTCATTTCCAATCATCCGTTAGTAAGAATGATAACTGTTAAAAGGGTTCAAAATTCGGAAAATGAAAAACGTCATTTTCATTAAAAACGAGGATGCAATATTCGCCAGAGGCAAATGTTCTTCTGCTAGTTTTTTCTCCTCTTTGTGGATGAATGAGTCGCATTACACGGGACGTTTACCATCTGTCCACTAAGTCCAATGAAATATTTTTAATAACCATTGCTGCCTGTTCATCAAGGACTCTTATTACCGTTAACCCTAATTCACCGCAGAGTGTCTCGAATAAGTAAATTACCTCCTTAATACCATGCAAGAAACAATTGCCGATTAATTCTAGAGTTAGAGGGGGAAACATGGTTGGAATAAAGTTGAAAAATACTCCATTTTCCTATTATTTACATACGTAAATGTATTAACGAAGGCAGAATGTTGAACAATTAGCACTTTTTTCTCTCTCCGGGGTTTCATTGAGGTTAACTGTAGCTATTCTCATTGCAATAGATAGAAAAAGTAATTTTATTTTGCATACTTAGTCGAATATAATCCGAGCTTAAAGGAAATAATGCCATCATTTGTTTTGCAGGTTCATTTCCCAATGCTTCGAATTTCTCTTGTAATATTTCCCCAAGGATCAAGAGCAGTTGCTAATAACATCTGTATACTCCAGTGTCTGGCTCTAAATATAATTAATAGTTTGCTGGAATGAACTCGATGTATCAGAGACTTCAGCCACAATGTCAAGTTATCACCTGACTCAACTAATGAACTCGATGATATATCTGTTTCCCAAACATAATACATAATTAATTGCAAGCTGAAAATGAATAGCTTAACAATGCAGGGGACAGCGCCTCAACTTGTGAGCCATTATGGACATTGTATGACTGTTTCGTAAGGAAATCCCCGTTTCGGGGTCTCTCTTTTACATATTTCATTCACTGAATGGAATAGATATTCTGCAATGTGCTCAATAGTGAAGAGCGTGCAGAACATAAAGCAGGAATTTGAATAATTTTGATTTTAAATTAGTATATCCGTATATTAATCGCTATAAAATGGGCCAATAAAGGAAAAAAAGCCCCATTGATATTTCATAAGCTCCCTTACAACCATTCAGAAATGTGAAAATACACTGATTATAAAAAAGGTCTTTTTCACAAATTTTTCTTAGTGTGTTAAGCAGCAATATTTAACTCTAATAAATCCAAATTTAATATTTTTTGGCTGCTTTAAAATATGTTTGGTCTTGTTTGACGTACATGAACTACTGATAAACTTCTAAAATGAATTGATTATTACAAATCTGATAAAAATTTCATCTGATCGATTCACCATTCATCTGATCATCACCATTCATCTGATCAAAAATCATAAAAATTTCATTAAAATCTGATAAAAATCTAATGAAAAATTCTGATAAAAATAAAAAATTACAAATGATTATTACAAAAAAAATCGTAGTTTGTGAAATTTATGTAATCTTTTTTAAATAATTTTCTAAATTCTTAATAAAACAGTTCATTTAATAACTCCGTTTCATTTTCAAGAGCGTCACGTTTCGTTTTCCGAATATCGGAGGTTTTTTTATGGGATAAGATGAACTTAAAAAAATATTACATCCCACACACTTATTGAGTTCACATACTATTTTTCATACTTTCCTGCATTGTTTCGTTTTCTATATTTATTTTTCTTTCCCAAAATCATTGTTTTTTTGTTAATTTCTTGAAACATTCCTCTTAACGTATAAAATTTCTTTCACTACCCGCCATTTAAATACATCAATTGTGGACCTATCATGCCTAGTTTTTATTATTTTTCCAATTTTGTTTTTTTATATTTTTTCATAAATCTTAGCAATGTATTGATATTGCCTCTTTTAGTTATATCCACTATTAATAGAAACGAAAAAATTATTATTAAAAATTTTTATTTAAAGTAATTTATTTCAGATGCAGATTAAACAAACACAGAATGAGAAAATTTAAAACATGCATCATATTAAATATGATGATGGCATATTTTATACTTGAAAAATGAACCTTAAGAGATTTAGTTGTTGCAGCTATATACGTATATATTTTGTTGTTTAAATTTTAAATTCAATTCAAATGGTTTAAATTTTATGTTCATCCAAGCTTAAATGACAGTAAAACACTTTTATCAATGATAAAAAATACCTCAGCAATAAAGGTTTAAAATATGTATTTTAATTAACAACTATATGTATACTATAATAGTATATACCGTACATGACAAATCATACAAGTTGTCATATGACACTAGAAAGTTATTCCATTAACATTCAATAGTAAAGAGTAATTCTATTGCCATATAACTGTAGAGAGATTCCACTGCGATATATAGCAGTATAATAGGGGGGATATTCCATCGCCACATAGTAAAGAGTTATTCCATAACCATATAAGGGTAGAAAGTTTAAACTGCGATATAGTAATAGAGAGATATTACATCGCCATAAAATGGTACATAGTTATTGTATTGCCGTTTAATAGTAGAGAGTTATCCCATTTCCATATATAGTGGAGTTATTCCCTTGCCATATAATAGTAGAGAGTCATTCTACTGTTCATGGACACTTGGCCAGAGTTGTTAGACAATACCTTAATATAATTGAAAAGATCGTGGAATTACTTGTAGATCAAACGATCGCTATCGACAAGACAATAGGGAATTTCTTCAAAATATAAGTTTACTACTTCGCATTTTAATATTAAATGAATAAATTAGATTGAGCGGAAAATAAAACTAAGTTAATTACACTAGGTAAATTAATTTTCCTAAAAATATAGCGAGTCAAACTTTTTGGAAAAAAATAAATAACGTTATTCTGGATTGTTCCATCATGAAATGGATTCTGTTTCTGTGCTTTACATCGTTTTCTAGGATAGACCACTGGGAGTCATTTTCATATACAAGCGCTACCACAAAATTAAAGAATTTCCATGTTATGCCAATGGGAACATAATTTCAAAACTCTGTACATCTAAATTATGATTTTATTTGGACTAGACTGAAGATAAATTAAAGATCGTAGTCACGTCTTGTTAAATCTTTATTTTCAACAATATCCACCTAGTATTTAAAGAGTTATGGAAGCTGGAATATTTCACAACAGTAATGTGTCATCAAGAATTTACCTAATAAAAAATAAAATAACATTTAAATAATAAGTACTGTTGCAAACTAGAAACCATTTAATAAAATAAATAAGCTTTTTAAAAGTTTGCTTAATACTTATTCAATATTAGACAATTCTGAATGATTTTTTTTATAAAAAAAAAGATAATTTATTGTTAAATATTCCAGTTTCCATAATTTTTTAAATATTGTTGAAATTAGAGATTTTGATGGATTTGATAATTTAATTTATATTCAGTCACATTTTTTCATTAAATGCAAATTTCCGAAGTTATAGAGCTTCTATGTCACATTCCCATTGACATAACATGCCAAATTTCCATTGACATAAGACTGAAATTCTCTAATATTTTGAGAGCAGTGAAGGTGGGTAAGTCTTAACCGTCAGTGTCCTAACAGTGGTCAAGTCCGGATCTAGAAAAATAGAAAGGGAAGTTTTTAAAAAACATTCTTGAAAAATTAGTGAAATATGCACAGGTTTAATAATTTTTGGCCTACATTATCAAAGGGGTGGCCCCTTCTCCCCTCTACATCCAGCACTGCCCGTGGTTATAACTCCAGTCTCTTGAGGCTTCAATATTATGTACTGTATAGTCTAAGGAAGTCCTCGAAACACAGACTCAAAGAAGTTAAATGAGAGTCGAACACGTAATCCCTCCTCTTACTGGAAGTTTCTGGATACACCACGGTTCGTCGTTATTTTTCACATGAAGCTGAATTTAGTAAAGTAAATTTGAAACATACAAACCTAAACCAAAATCTATAACCCTATGCTATCCTTATATATTATGTAATTACATCGCATGTCATAATCACTCAAAAGTGAAAGTGAGAAAAATGTTGCAAACTTATTGAAATGAGTTTTGAATGATGCAATTTTAAAATTGGAGTCAAATGACGTCCATTAGTACATATGAAGAGAGGAATAGGAAATAAACCAATCTCACCATTTTTTTAGAAGGAAACTGCGTTAACTGTCATAAATTGATGTTATTTGTATTTACCTTTATGTGTATTGTTCATAACCCTATTTATTAATCTGTAGTTCTGTAAGCCGGTATCATGGGTAAACTAATACAGTCGCTCCCTGCATACTGTAGGATGCTACTCAATGGTGGTTGATTACTTCTCTTTCTACCTCATTATTACTGATCTAGTGAAACCACATAAAGACTGAAATACTTCATAAAGGTTCAGAATCAAAGACATCAAATTCCCTGTTATATTGCTTACAAATGGTCCTAGTTTTACTACCACATCAGGCTTTAAAAAGGAGCAAGCTATTAACTATCCAATTTCATTTTTAAGATATGTACGCCTATTTTTTCATTTTCTGCAAAGCGGGAGACTTAGAATACGGGGTGGCCAATGTAAAACAGGATATTGTTGAAATTGGCCTTCAGTGGTAAAGTGCACAGCTGTAGCTCAGGATGGATATGTATAGAAAACTAGATTGAGTCTGGTTGGACCTCTGTTATCCATGGTTGCTTGAGGATTATATATGTATGTATGTATACACTCCTGGACACAAAAACTGCAGCACCCATAAAGGATGAATACAGTGAAACGAAATCATTATCACAGATAATACCGGAGGTCGTATGCAAATGATCAAAATAACGACAGCAGGATTTCGCGCGGAATCGTAAATAGAGATGGCGCTGTCGGTTGCGGAGTCTCAATAAAAGCCACCATAGCAGACAGCAAGAGAGTCAATGGAAGTGAAACAACGCACGTGCGTTTCACTTATGCAAGGGTGATGAATGCTAGCGCATTATCATCAGCTAGGCCGTTCAAATGGGGTAGTATCGTGGGGATGCATGAATCAGGTCGGTCTGTCCGTCGCATAGCCAAACATCTCGGTTGAATAGTGGGCATTTTAACACACTATTTTGAGCAATGGACACGGGCAGGTACCGTTTCTCGTCGCCAAGGCTCAAGTCCCCGCAGAATTATTACACCACAAGATCACCTGATCGTCCGACAAGCAACCTCCAACCCCTGTGCCACATCTACAGAAATTTAGCACAATGTAGCGCTTGCAATACATGCACCCTTGTCCACACTGACTATCCGACGACCTTAGAATGAAGCTGAATTGCAGATATGATAACCCTCGGCCGGTTACCTCTGACTGCTAATCATCGCAGGCATGTCATCCATGATGCATCAAGCGTGTGTCATGGGAGGGGGAATGGTACCACATTGCCTTCTCAGATGAGTCACGCTTCTGTTTGGCTGCAGATGATGGTCACATCAGAGTTTAGTGTTGCCACAGCCAACAGCATTATCTGGCACACATCAGGGAGCGCCGCAGTGCCTGCACACCCGGCATTCTGGTGTGGGGTGCCATTATTTATGACTCAAAACACCTTTATTGTTTGTCCGGGGAATTTTTACAGCTCAACGATACATCGACAACATTCTGGTGCCTCATTGTCTACCTTTCCTGTGTTCTCCTGATGTCATTTTTCAGCAGGAAAACCCACGTCCCCAAAAGACATGCGTTGTCCAACAATGCCTGTGAGACGTTAACACGCTACCCTGTTCTGCCATGTCTTCGGATTTTTCTACTATATCACACATATGAGAGAGGTCTCCTACAGTGTCCCCTCCAATATATACACTGAACACCCTGCATCACCATTTGGAGGACGAATGGTGGAAAGTTCCTCAGGACACTATTAGGGATCAGTATGAATCGATATCTCGATATCTGACTATATGCATACCCGCCAATGGGGTCATTCATACCCGTACTGAGAGCTCATATTGGAAGCCTCTGAACAACCCTTAATATGCACGCAGGTGATTGAGCGATTAATCTTTATTATTTTGTACATATTCTACCATTCTGCTCAGTTTCACCGAGATTTGAGGCTTGCTTAACGGTGTTGCAATTTTTTTGCTTCTATGAATGTAGTTCTCAAAAGTTGCATGGATCACAGATTCATCATCATCATCATCATCATCCTCAAGCAGCCATGGGCTACGGAGGTCCAACCAGACAGTGCAATTTAGTTCTCCAAGCAAGTCTATCCTGAGCTACATCTACTGCATCTGGCCACTGCACACCAATTCTAACAAGGTCCTGTTTGACATTGTCTGCCCACCGCATCCTAGGTCTCCCCTTCTTTCTGAGGCCTTTAGGCACACTGTTCATAACCCTATTCGCCAATCTATAATTATTCATACGGGCAACATGGCCAAAGCAACGGAGTCTCTCTCTGCACAATATGCTGCTTAAAGGAGGTTGCAAACTCCTTTGCCTAACCTCATCATTAGTTACAAAGTTGAACCACCTAATACCCAAGATACTGCGTAAGCATCTGGAATCAAAAGCCATCTGGAATCACAGATTATCTCGTATTAAATATTTTGGGTTCGTGATACACTAATTCGAATTATTCAAGTAACAAATGATATTCCTTATTATTTTTAACGGATTAATCATTCATCAAGCTAGATACAGGAATATAAAAATCAATGTTGTTTCATCTCACTTATAACATGTAGAAAGAATCACACACGGAATTTATGTCTCGGATGATTATAAAACTCTCGACTATTTGAAACAAGAAATAGGTAAGAACGAATAGCTAGCTCGTTCGCAGAAAGAGAAATGTCAAACTGCTGCCACAGATGTTAAAATTTATATAGGTAGAAAAACAGTGTTTTAATCCTTACTGTGCAACAGTATTAATTTAATAGATGTTACCAGAAGCATTACAGTTAAACACACAAATTTTGGACGTGCCTACCGCGTTTTTTCAGCGCTGCATGCAAATGAGGCAGAGTGGAGTGCATTGTGTAGGATATCGTCTCCCTCAGAATCGATACGATGCTCTCACCGTATTTCATTTGCTGGGGTTTGGAGATTATTTCGGTAAACATCGCCTTCACGGGATACCATAGCCCCAAATCGTACAGTTTTGGCGAAATTGGTAATCTGGCAATGGCCGAAATTACAGGACATGATCTGATCTGACTAAACATGGAGAGGAGGAATGCCTTCACATTAGCAGCAATGCACGTGGGTGCATAATTCTGCATGAAAGTCGTTTCATGCAGAGCATTGTGTTCTTACAACTGTGAAAAGGCATCATGTAGGAGTTATCGTTCGGAGCATGAAATGAGACTTTTTCATAAAAAAAAGTTTTAAAGAATCAACAACTGGGGCCGTTATCGTCGGGATTAACAGCACAATTGAGTTTGAAATGAGCATCATACGACCTAAGAACGAGAAATAGCCAGTCGTCTGCTGCAGCTTTTAAGAGTGTGCACTGTTCATTATCACGTCGTTTTTAAATGTTGCATGAAGTTAATTCTTGCAATTTGTTGCTGGATTTTGTTGTGATAGCATTTCAACACAACCCTGAGATCTATCTGCTCTGTGCTTGTGGGAATCCCATACTGTCGTGACACTTGTCGCTCTCTTGAAGTTCCCTGCTGTGGCTACTTTCTGTTACCAGATGTTCACAGACCTCTTTATCTGCACTGCTATTGCAATAGGTAACGACCGTTCACCTCTCTTTATCGGCAACGATTACCATCGCTGCAAATTATTTCTAGAAAGTTCCAGAAAGGTGAAACAAGGTCATGGAACTGAGGTTAGCGCTTTTTGAAGCATAGTCATAAAGTTGTTGTAGTTCATTCGAGCAATAACAGTACGTTTTCGTGATCAATAGTACGTTTTCGTGATCAATAGTACGTTTTCTTGCGGTGCTCTGTTAACCGTCTCTATGATGGTGATGGAAACAGACAAGACATATAAAATAATGCCTGAACCTTATTATTAGTACGCCGCAGGCAAAAGCTGAAACAGTCAAAATCATTTTTCTTGGGTTTCAAAAGCGATTTTTTTAAAAAGAACTACTCTTTTCACTCTGTCGACAGTCGGAAGACATTCAATTTTATTGTCTTAAAAAAAAAGAATTAATTTTGGATTAGATATACAGGGTGAATCTGAAAAAGTGGGCAAAACTTTACAGGGTGGTAGAACGCAGCTATACGAGCAATATTCGTCATAGAAAGTATGGGCGGAACGCAAACGGCGAGCCGCTAGGTGGCGTTGGAAATGGTATAAAAGGGTCGGTCCTCGCACCCAACGGCATTTCTACCGTGGATTGCCGAGAGGATGGCTGGTTATACTAACCACGAAATGGCGGATATGCACTTTGTGTACGGTGCGGCGGACGGGAATGCAAGTGAGGCACAGAGTATCTCCTCTCCTTCTTGTGTTCATTCTTTAAATGTGATAGTGGAAAACTACCTTTTAACTTCTCACCGCTTGTGTTCCGACCATACATTCTATGACAAATATTGCTCGTATAGCTGCGTTCTACCACCCCGTAAAGTTTTGCCCACTTTTTCAGATTCACCCTGTATATTGATTAAATATTAGGATTCGAACTTCCGAATCTGCCAAAAGTTTCAATAGTTCTCTCTAAAGGTGAGAAAATTTTGAAAATTAACAAGATTTTAATTAATATTTAAAACTATCTCTTTTTTCTGGAAATTATAAATGCTGCTGGTGGAGTTGCAATGATTGCAAGCAACGAATTGCTCCCTTAACGCTAGGGGGGGGGGACAAATGTTTTTAGAAATTCCTTTCTCTTTTATATTCTATGGGTGCTGATAACCCTTTACTATTTATATTTTGCAATCATTTACCGGTTCGAATTTCCACCGTTTGAGGTTTAAAAAAATGAAAAATGAAAAATACCTTTCTTTGAAAGCTGCATTCGATATTCGCCAGAGTAGAAATGCCATTCCTTTCAAAAGTCTTCCCAATTTTGAATTTTAAATTTGAACTGTTTGACTGCTATCCAAGTGTAACAATTGATTTGGTATCAGTATCATGAGCAATAATGTATCTCGATTTTCAAACACCGTATACGAAAAACAAAGTGCATTATTGTTTAAAGGATTTTTATAAGTCATTTCGAACGTACTGAAATCAGCTATTTCATTCTTCCTATGAGTTCTTCTTTTCAACAATTTTTATTCCCATAATTAAGAGCATGCGATACGACGTAAAACGAATCTTGAAATTAAAACTTAAAGAACTTTCTATCTCAACATCGTACACATATATTGAACAAACCTTAGCTACACTTGAGCACAACTCATTATTTTTGTGCTCTCTTATTGCTATTTCGCATGAATACCGTCAAACGAGACGGTATGCGATGTTAATTACTGTCTCGTTCTGCTTCAGTTCTGTGGTGGTTTTTTTATCTAAGTTTTCAAGTACTAGATATTCTGTAAGAACAACTTTTGTTCAGTAACAAATTATGGAACTATTATAATTTAATGTCGAAAATAATATATATTCAATATGTAATAATGAATTACCATGATGATTAAAATACACTTATTAATTATTTTCTAAATGAAAAATTCTGAAGAAACTCTTTATCGTGTTCTCTTAGCAAACTCCAACCGTAATTGGGGTTAACCCTATTAAGTGATTACCACACAAAACTGGTTTCCCACCCATATACACAATAATTTTCGAATGTGTTTCTCATTAAACCTAAACAGCGACAAAATTGTTACGACAGATGAACGAGTTACAATGAACCTGTAATGTGATATTTAGTCTTGATGCTCGCGTGAATTACAGTGTGAGAATTACGTCACCAACTTCTTCGGACGAACCTAACTTAAAAATAAGGAATAAGTTGTTGTAATGAAGAGGAATTGGAGTGTAAAGAAAGACGTAGTTTGTTTTAGTCTGTGTGGTATAGTTAAAAGAAGAAACGTTTTTACTTGGTGCGTTCGCGGGAGATTAAATAAGTTTATTAGATTGATCCTGTTAACGGACTGCAGGAAAAAGAAGGATTCTTAGGATATTTAAAAATATGACTGAGGAGGTCATATATTAGTTGAACAAACAGAGCTGATCTCAACTTTTCTGTAGCAAGGGTTCATCATTAAATTTACTTGTTTTAGTAATTGATAAGGTTATTCTCGAAAGTTTCAGTTCACAAATATGATTGTGCCACTTTTCGACTGATATGATTTTTGTGTAGATAGTAAGAATAGTAACAAGGTGTTAAGTTCTGTTGACGATTTATTTTCATACTGATATAGATTTATATTAGTTGAGTTGAGTTAATATAAAATCTTCATTCCTACTTTTGTAATAAATTATATTATTTTAGAAATATAATTGTTAAATAATATATTTTGAATTAACGCTCAGTTTCCACCCGCTTAATTCATAACAACATGAAGTAAAAAAAAATGTTCAAATATATGTATTATGGCATTTAACTATTAATTGCATTAATTTCTATGATGAACACTGATTTCAAAGCAAAGATAATCGAGAAATAATTATGACATGATAGTTATTACTGGATTCGCAATGCAATTTCTATGTTCTAAAGAAACACGCATTTCAGGTGACGTACAAATATTGTCCCTTCTTCGAAAAAAATATCTACGTTTCATTTACTTTTGTTAAATTCATATGTTGAAAAATAGTCTCGTTTCTTGTACATTAAAATTTTAAACGAAGGATTTTATGGTGAAGTTAAGTATACAATCCCAAAAATACAAAACTTTCCTTAACTAAGCGTAATAAAGTCACAGTAAGCCTCATTTATAATGAAATATTAGCTTGTAATTATTTAGTAACTGAATCATTTCGCAAATGAGAAACGAAACCATTACGCCAAACTTTGTTGTATTCCAAATATTAAAGCGAGTATGAATTTTAGTATTAAACAAATATCTAACATATTCAGGCAAGATTTTTGCTAATGCACTATTAAAGCTATAGGGCAGTTTAAAGGTATACCACTGCATTGGTTACATACATGATAATAAATACCTTTAGACACTGTTTTGGGATATTCTAAAATTCATTTCTTCAGAGCAGAGTTGTTTCCAAATGCGAAGTTGGGGTTGTTTGTTTTCGGTTTCTTTTCCAGGTTTATCACAGCACATTTTAATTCTTTGATTCCCGTATATTATAGATTCACTTTTTCGCAGATAGTTCGGTTGCGTGATTGGCGCTTCCGTTTTTTTATTATTTGCTAGTAAATATTTGAGGATACGATGCTTTGTTCTGCACCGTGCAGTTTTTGAAGTGTGTTGTTTAAATTTTTAAATTAACGTTTACTGTTGTAGTTCACAGTAGCTCTTCTTACCTGGCTTTTTTTACAATATTCCTAAGTGTACTTACCGGTTTAAACTATCTGAGTCCAGATTCTTTTTATATTTTTGGAACACGGTAAAGAAACATTCATGTCTTATTTAAGTAATAGATTTTTTTCTTATGTTTTCTTTTTGCTGAGTTATGTATCACTTTTCTCGCAGACCTCTATTACAAGTATATTATATTATATATTATTATACTAATACATTAAGTATAAGATCCTCTGTGATGTTTCCTTCTGTGATAAGCAGTTTCTTCAGGGGAAATTTTTAAATATATATATTACAGCATTTTTAACTTTTTTTGGTGAATTTTAATGGACATTTTAATAGACTCGAATCTCATTTGTTGTTATTTTTAGCATGGGCTTTTTTCGAGTTCCATTCCTCATCAACAGCCAATAGTCAATTTGCCTTTGTATATATCATTTCAAGGGCTTAAAGGAAGCTGGATTATGCAAAATGCAACATTCGTCGTCTTTATATTATTACAAATTTCGTTTCAAGGGTTGCCGACAATTATTTAAAACGGAGTTAACTCATGGTCTGCTAATTTAAAATGTATCGCACCATAAAACTGTTATTTGCCTTTCGCTCAAGGTTTTCACTTTTAGCTGACTTGTTACCTAATTAGGTGCTTTTCAATCTTTTTTCAGTGGTGGAACTCTTAAAAAATAATTAAAAAGTTTGCGTCACATTGAGTTTGTTGTGTTCTTTAATGCAAAGAAGCTATACAATGTAAATATCGTAAATTTTTATCGACATTGTAAGAGGTCGAAATTGTTTTTAATACATTTTATTATTTTGCAAAAAAATCGCGAAAGTTAAAGCTTTTTTTGGATGACAATCTAAAACATTTTGCGGAAAGCATGCAAATTGTCAGCTGAAAATCGGTTGAAAAATCCTTACCTAGAACATAGGATAAGTTAGGTTATATTTAGGACATGAATTTATTGGGATAAAGGAAAAGTCCGAAGCGGAGATTTGAAAAGAGTATTTACCATCGAGTAAACAAATCAGTGCAGCTAACAACCTGCTGCAGGGACGTACCCAGAATTTTGTTTCGGGGGATGGGGGGACGGGTCCAAATAATTTTTTGGGGGGATCGGAGATTCAGTTTTACAGTTTCAGGATAGGTTCGAGAATTTAATTTAATTTTTTTGGGGGGAGGGGGAGAATAAGACTCGAGAAGGCTTTTCAAATTACTAAAATATTCCACCGAACAAGATAAGAACAAAAAAGATTTTATAGTTTGTTTGTTTTTAATCTCTTTTTATTATTGGGCATAAAATATGGGGCTAAAATAAAATTATACAAAAACAACCGTTTTGGATTTCAAAGCAGGTAGACAAGTTTGAGATTTCTTGTAACCAATATAATATTTTGTAACATCTCAAAATTAGTTTGCGTACGTGTTTATATGTTACATAGTTAAATAACCTCTAGCAAAAGCCTTTTCGCGTTTCGTCAGAAAAATACCTGTTGTATTAAACATCATGCTATTAATTTCGAATTCAGATTATTTACCAAATTACTGGCCATTATCATTTGTGACTAATTAGTGTCAATATTTAATTAAATTCGCTCTCTTCCACTTCCTTCGACAGTATTTCCTATATTTGAAATTTTTAATAGTCATACTTCATTATGTTCAGATTAAGTAATATGTATGTTATTACAAAACAAAAACAATCTCTCACGCGCAGATAAATTTGAAAAATGTAATCGCTATTAAATTAAGTTTGAGAAAAAATGATTTGAAAAGAAGCAAACTTCATCATGGTAATCAATAAAAATGAAACTAATAGCAAAAACTAATAGTTTTTTTAGTTTCTTAAACCTGTTCTTAAAATCATTATAAAGTGTTTCTAAGTTTCCTTCATACTAATAGCACAAAATTTCATTGTGATGAGGAAAATGCAAATATTTTCCCACTTAAAGGCAAAGTTCGTGGCTTGGGGTTCGGCAGCGATCCCATGTTAAGCAGGGCCATTCGACCCTAATTTAGTGAAGAGCCGCTAGGAAAAAAAAACTATATTATTTCAGAGCCGCAAGGAAAATAGCTATATTATTTCAGAGCCGCAGAAAAAATTATCTACTTAGAATAGAAAACATACATTTCTAAATAGTGATGAATTCGAAAAACCATATTTTTTTTAGTTATCAAGAAAACTTATTGATAAAAAGCAAATATTAAAATTGTAGAGAGTAATGTGAATTAGCAAAATCGTTTAGTTATGCATCTAAAAATATTTGTTTAAAAAATTGGAAGAAAAGAGACAGATTCGGTATGTTGACTTTATTTTATGCCCCCCCCCCCCCCAAAGGTGTTCTGTAATGATCCGAATGCAACTCATTGCAAAGTCACCATTACAACTGTTGCTACATATTTTGGGTGGAACTGATTAGAACTGGATCCCACATTTCATTTTGACTAATCATGTGTCTATTGTCCAACTAGTATTAAAAGTTACATTATCGCGAGCATTCCATATCTCTGATGTGGTGCAATGAGGCACCGAGGAAGCGTGATTTCAAGTCTGTAATTTATCACTAGTCATTTTGTTTTAATTGTCGTATTTTCGAGCTTTCTGGGTTTTACTAGAATAAAAAATAAGGTTAGAAAGAAAATATAGAATAAAACCGAAAACGTTTATGTTCCAATATTATATTACGCATTCTCATCAAGAGCGTGTTGCCACTTACAAAACTATAACCAAAGTATGAAAAAAAATCATTTTAATATATGAAGCAGAGTGCAACCGAATCCCGTGAAATAATTTAAGGGAAGTAACGTCACTCGAACGAAATGCCATAAGCAGGGTTAGGAACCGAAACCTAATCAGTATTAAAAACCGCTACAAACCAATTATTTTACATGAACCCGAACCTTATCCCAGTTTTGTCTTTTCTATGGCGTTGAACCGAACCCGAATCTATTTGAATTTCCTAAACACTTCGGTTTCAAATTTAAAGAACTCAGAATCTTGATAATATTTTTCTTTGTATTAATATATTACATAGTTATAGCGAACACACCGTGAATATCTAAATTCACGGTGTGTTTTTGAACTTTTCCCTAAAGAAATTCACAAATTTCTCAAACGCAAATTATGATATTGTTGAACTTGCTTACTAAATGCTCAAGGTGGATGATACAATGAATAAATAGACTTTCAGGATAGTTGAAATCTTGTGCCTATTGCCCAACTAGTATTTTGAACTACCACAGCTGGTGCTCCGTCTGTTGCAATGCTAACAAGTTTGTGCAGTGGTAGTTGAGCATTTAATAAAGCTTTGTTAAGTGCATTTTTATGTCAATACCTTTCGTGGCTTCCTTTAAGCTTATCAGGTCTAAGAATTCTTCTTTTGCATTTGCATCGTTTGTAACATAGCGAACAAGTATAGCTAGCTGAGGGATATCTTGAATGTCTGTAGATTCATCCAATTCTAAGCTGAAAGCAAAGCAGCTTTTCAAATCACTCTGCAGTAAACATATGATTTTAGAACTAATTTCAGAAATACGTCTTTCAATAGTGCGGCGGGAGATAGCAATTTGTTCTATTGCCTGTTTAAGTTTTGAGTTCTCTGGAGCGAGAATTGCAATCACATCACTAATATTCCTTTTTACAAATTCTCCATTAGTGTAAGATAGTATACTTCGAGCAATATTCGAAGCTATAACATAATTAGCTTCAGTAGCCAAATCAATTTGCGTACAGAAGGAAAATAGGCTAGTTTGTCGAGTTACTAAATTAAATTTCAATAATTATATCTTATTTTTTCGCAGTTCTGATTCAGGAGGAAATTGAGATGCAAATTTTTTATGGTTAGATTCATGGTGACGCTTTAAATTACTGACTTTAAAGTGGCTGATAGCTGTATGACAGATAAGGCACAGAGCCTTTTCACCCTTAACAGTAAAAGCAAAATCGTCCTCCCATTGTTGGTTAAACACTCTCTTGTTCGTATTTCCGTTTTATACTCTTCTGTTGCTCAGTCATTTTAAACAAGGGTTTTATAACTTTAACTAAAAACAATATTAAGTAATTATTAATCACAAAAGTACTTATTAATCACAAAAGTACTTATTAATCACAAAAGTACTTATCTACACTCCACTGCACTAGATATGTTCCACTACCGCCGCAAGCGCGTAACTTGTGTGTACTGAACTGTGACTTGTTTAAAACAAGTTTTGGTTATGTTTTCGTTTTCTTCGCAATCTATTGAAAACGGCGATTTCAATGGTATACTTCTGAATTTTATACCTCTTGGGTCTAGGGGAAGCCTACCGTTTCCTCTCCCAGATCTCAAAGGGTTAATATAAAATTTTAGGAAAATTGGCAATGAAACCCAATATTGTCTCGGGAGCCGTAGTTTACCAACCTTTGCTACATATATTGCAGCGGACAAAGCACCTGATGTCATTAGGAGGTCATGAGTTCAGATTACAACTAGCTAATGACAATTTTTCCTCTGTAGTCATCTAATTCAAACTGATTGATTGAACACCGAACCTTGGGCTTCTATTGTCGGGACTACCCCCGCAAACTTGTTCGTTTATAAAACTAATTCAAATTACAAATTGAAGAAAATCGTAGGGAAACTGGTCTCAGAATGCGAAATTGGTTGAATTATAATTAGACACTTGAAGTTTGAACGCAGCGTATTTACTGTTGAAATTCAATTACACCTTTTTACGTGATGGTGTTCAAATAATCTCAGTAGTTTCTGCTACACATTTTTGGGCAGAAAATCATTTTGTGCATTAAAATTTATTCTTATTACCACAGAGATCCAGTTTTTCTGCAGAAATGCTACAAAATATTTTATTGTTTCGCCTGAATATGTTTTTTCAATTTATGCATTTTTAAGCAAATGTACTATTAAATAACTACATTTATATATATATTAGTTTATATAATGCATTTATTTTCTTCTATAATAATTTAACGCATATCTCCTATGTAAGCCAACGGCAGTACCAAGATAAAAACATCAGTTCTCGTCCGATCACCACGTTAAGCATCTTTGGGCGCAGTCTAGTACCTGGAAGGGTGACCACATTGGGAACACCGTGTGCAGTTGACAAAAAATCTGCTGAGGACCCGTCATCCTCACAGATCCCTCTACTATGGCGTATTAAACTGACAGACTCCTGTCAGACCTCTGTGGCAAGAAACTGCTTGAGGAGGTATTTATTTATTTATATATATATATATCTCCTACAAATGCTTAGCTGTGATTTTTATTTAATAGAGCATCCTTACACTTGATAAAAGGCGTGTTGGCTAAAAACAAATACCATGATTCTTTATGGTCTTGTGTAAGAAAGACAATAGACCAACCTGGAAAGTACCTTCTAGACCAGAGTCTACAGTTACAGTCGTACATACATTTCCAATGACTAATTGCATGGTTACAATGCTTAAAGCCATCAACAGAGGATAATTGTTCGGTGGCTCGTAACTCACCGGACACTTTGCTTTAATGTTGTCAAGTTTTTTTACCAATGTTGTATATCATTTGTTTTATTACTGTTTTATTGTTTGCAAAGAATTTTAATTAGGTCAAAAATTTTACAATGTGCTCAAATGAAAACTTCATTAGATTAGTCCTGTTGACTGTTAACTGATGGGATTAAAAAAAAAAACCACTGAGTATGAAAAGCGACATTTATCGAAAATATTTTGTAATAAGCATGCCGAAATTCTGTTACGGTGCAATCCAATCGCATTCTTTCCCCACAGCCAACTCGAATTTTATAGAGCGGGCCTTGAATCATATTGCTGAAGATTTTAGAGTGAATACTTGCAATTATGAATTGGTGGATTTCTGCAGTCTTTCTTGACTTCCTTATTGTTAGTTATATCAAAGAATGTTTTTATGATATGAAAAAATGCCTCAGACTAATAGAGAGCTGAGACAGAAAGACGAAGTAAGCTATAGATATCAATATATATATATTATCGGAAATGTTACTTAATTGGGAATTATAATTCGAAACAAGATATAATTTGTGAAACAAGTCATGTGATTTATTCCAAGATTGTACATAGCGGAAAAATAAAAAAAAATGACGGAGTTGATTTTCATGCAATTTAAAAGAAATGTGTCATTATTTAGAGACAGATGACGAATTTTAATCGGGACTCTGTATAATTCGTCGAATTATTATTCTAATCATGACCTGATTTCCATAATTTCCTTGGGCATATAAAATTAATGCAGATTGCATCAGTGACGGTCTATTCAGAAGTCTACTTTTTTAAACTGGCTTCAAGTATTTTGCATCTAAATCCGCACTCAGTTATAAAAAGCATGGCCTATGATTTTTCTGCGATGTCAGTTGTCGTTATATTTCGATACTCGTTATAATTATTTTTACCTGATATGTGGGCCCTCGTTTTAGTTGCAAATGTTCTTCTAAATATTGAAAAAAGACGATCGTTCACTAATTTTCGCCAAAATCGAGGAGGCGAGATATATATTTTGAATTAATATTGGAGATTGAAAGTCTTCCCGTTTTTAAACAAAAATTGATGCCTCCATAAATCTAGATGTTTGAATATTTTATCTCTTGATGTCTGGTTGAGAAGTTATTCCGCGAATGGCTGTTAATGCTAGGGATAGGAAATTTGCAATTTATTTATACCAAAACATCGGATGAGGTGATCCTAAATAAAATAATAATGCACATTGAAAAATGTTGTCAACAACCCCAGAGGAGGATTTACAACGTATACTCAGTATGCGCAGAAGAAAGTGCCCGGATTTTAATCTTTTATGTGGTCGCGTGTATTAGTTGTCACTCGAAATTTCATGAATTTGAAAACAGGATTTTTTGATGAACAAATGTCACTGGAAATATAATTAAAGGTCAAAGTCTCTAAACCTTAATTTTGGGCAATATTCGTTTAGTATTTAAAAAGTACGGAAGCAGAAAATTTTAAATACAGTTATGCCTGCCATATATTGGAATTTATCTGAAAAACTAACTTGTATAACTTTTATTTTCAATCTTTTAGCAAAATTTTTATTTTTCTTTAGTTTTATTTTTGAAATTTTGTATAGTATTTCTTTAATTTTTACCGAGTTCTAGAGAAAAAAGTTAGAGCGTAATTCGTGTGTACTGCATGAAGAGCGATGACGTAGAGTTCAGTTGCATCATCCGTACTTGTTTAAAACAAGTTTTGGTTACGTTTTCGTTTTCTTCGTAGTGTATTGAAAACGGTGATTTCAATGGTATACTTCTGAATTTTATACCTCTCGAGTCTGCGGGAAGCCTACCGTTTCCTCTCCCGGATCTCAAAGGGTTAATATAAAATTTTAGGAAAATTGGCAAGGAAACTCAATATTGTCTCGGGAGCCGCAGTTTGCCCACTTTTGTTACAGACAGTGCATAAGAAAGGGGTTTGCTCAGTCAGTAGCTCGCAAAGTTCGTAATCTGCATTTCCCAGGTTCGAGTCCAGTTGTTTCAGCGTTGAGATATTTCCGTTTAATGCCAACCTTGCACTCGGTAAGATAGGGCACACTGATGGGCCCTGAAAGGCCACCGTCCGTCAGATGGGACGTAAAGCTACGGTGTTTTGTGCAGGAGAGCAACACCATGTGCACCTTAAAGAAAACACTGGATGGCCTTGACAGGAAGCTTCTACTAAGGGCTGTCAAGGCTACTTAGGGGTCCTTTCCCTGCATAATTCTTTTTTAAAACAGGGTTAATGTTTCGAATTCAATCTAACAACTGGCGGTTTTAAAAACCCAATTGTCAACATTTCACAGAAAGTAAGAAATGGACGAAGAAATGCAACGTAAGGTTCCTTAGGGAGTGGACTGTTAGGTTGTTGGTTTGTTTTACCTCTGAGTGCCCCTTTGTTTGCGCACAATACTTTAAATGTTCAGAAATTAAGTGTTGTCTGAGCCTTTCGGGTCCTTGAAAGGACCCGAAAGAAGCTCAGAGAAGGTTGGGGGAAGGGGACTAAGGTAATTTAAAATTACTCAATTGCTAATTTGGTCACGTTATATAGCAAAACGATGGCGATTACAGTACAAGTTTCGTATTAGCTGATATAAAGCATAAAGTTTTATTTAAAATACTAAAATTTGTTTTGCTTGTATTCTAAAATTTTGAAACTAGCAAAATGAGGAAAATGTAGTTCTGTAACAAACATCAACCAATTTTTACACAAAGTGTTAATAAATACTCGAAACAAGTTATCGAAATTTCAACCGTTCCCAATGAAAGAATTACAGAATACATTTAAAAAAAGTAATGAACATTTCACAGATCGTGAAATGGTAGAGTTATACACATATATGCAAATGTTGAATGCTCTAGTATCGATTTTAAATTATGGAAGATACGTTTCTAGCCAACTGAATTTTACTAATGGTCAATCTTTGTCTTTGAAGCAGCCTCATCCAAATATGTAGATGAAAGTTAAATATGATCCATGAATTTACAACATTTGAGTAATAAAATATTAAAAAAATTAAAATTATCTTCGATGTGAGAATCGCGAATTGCTGTTAATGCTAGGGATAGGATATATTGTATATTATAGATTATATGAAAAATAATTGCGGAAGTTAGACAAGACTTCCGCAACGTTTTTGATAGGAGAGAGAATCAAAGCATCCAGGAACACAATTGGCGAGCGCGAGAGAGCCAATGAACAGATTTAGAGAGCGCCAAGGATCAATGAACAAATTTGGTGAGCATCTTCGACGATTTCTTCATTCAATAAATGAAGCAGAAATTTCATATTTTTTTTTGTAATTTAACTGTTTGATTCTATTTGTTGAAAACTGGGATAACGCATATTTTAATTAACGTTATATGTTTTAATTTGTTTTTAAACATAGTTATAAAAATATGAAATAAAACTGCATAGTTTAAATGAATAATATAAAATATGTGATGTTTTTGTAGTGTTCTAAGAAATTCTTTAGAGGTTTTTAGCTCCAACTATTGAGCTTCCATAACAGCGAAATAAATTTTGAGTTATTACGATTCTCGCGACCTAGCCATCAATTAAATATAATATATACAAACAAATGATGAATAAATATATATAATCTGCGTATAATTCGGGTAACACTTTTACAGCTCCGTGAGCACAGTGATGCTCAAGGACGACGGATTGATAATGCCGTCGTTATTTTCTTTGATTCGGTAGATACAATATTTTTGAAAATCTTTTTTCAAATTATAATGTCATTATAACTGTTAATGTAGTTCTAATTAACAAGAAATTATATTAAAGGTTGGTATTCAATAAGGATTATATAAAAAGTATAGTTTTAAATGGAACCAAATCGAAGAACATTAAATCTGTGAAATTATGATCTATTTCTCTAAAATACCAATATTTATATATTTTATTTAAAAATCTGAAATTTAAATATTTTTATTTAGCTGGTGGCAAAGTGGTTAGAAAACCTGTGTACAGATAAAATGGACCTGGGTTCCAACCAGTTAAAGGCATGGGATTTCTTGTGTTGCATTTCTGCTGAGATCTATCCTTTCTCACAGATTCTTCTAAATTATGTATTAAACTTACAGGCTCCTGTCTGTCTTTTCTTTCTTGAGTCTTGAGTGGCGACTTTTTATTTTTTGATATTATAAATAAGGGTACCCTTTCCCACCGCGAGCATGGGTCCCACCGTGGTCTCGGTGAGAAAGGGTACACCAATTGGCTTAGAAAGACAGGCGAAGTGTTGGGAGCAAAGCTACACCTTGTGCTCGTTAAAGAACACTTTGAATGCTTGCATCTGTCTCCTAACACATGTTCAATGGATGATCGTCTTTCTCTAATCTTCTATGAGCCCTTGAGTTATCTGTGAACTGGACATAACCCACTATGTGCAAAAAGTGCTGATCAGCTCAGATTATGCACTACATATGAATATAAATCAATTTATTTATGTCTTTTTGATATAATCTATAATATACAATATTATACACTATTGATGACTATTAATTAATATGAAGTACTTATGAATATAAAGAGTTTACATGTCTTACTGATAACTGTGGAGAGTGATCAGAGTTTCGGTGGTTAAAAGTTAATCTTCAATAATTTGGCAATTATTTCTCCCTACTTACGTTAGAAAATTTTCTGAAAAATTGTACGAATATTTCATTGCATTCAAATGTGGGAATTCAAACTTTATTACACGAGTGATTCGTATCTTCCTAATTAGATGTTCTGTAACGGTAGTTCTAAGCGAAGCAAAATTTAAATTTATTATTTCGGTTGAGCTATATTGATCTGAAAATGCTGTACGTTTCCTTCGCTTCCAACTAAATTATCTGTAGAATCAGCAACATTACCGATCTGGAGAATGTTGAAGGACTGAGTGCTAAAAAATTAACTCATTGACTTGTTTCGGTGCTACTTTAGAGAGAAAATTTATCGAGTGTTCCATTAAATCGCTCTAGCTTATTGTACAGGAAGTTATCTTCAATAACTAATGAACAAGTTTATTTGACGTGTTATTGAAGTACTTTGTAATTTGAATGAGCAAGCATTTTGCGCTCTCGAGAATATTGAAACTAAGAATAGATCACATCTCATTGCCAGCGATGAACAGTTGCGTGTTTGCTTGTCAACAGTTCGGCCCAAATATTAAAATATTCCATGGGACTGGAAAAGTTAAAATGACATTCGATATGAAATAAATTTTATAGTTGATTTCTAAATTTATTTTATTATCCGACATTCAACAGCCGTCCCATGGCCGAGTGGTTAGCGCACTTGGTTGCTGATCTAAGGGACCTGGGTTCGAGTCCCGGAGACCTCTGTGGCAAGCAGCTGCTTGAGGGGGTATTTAATTATTTATTTATATCGGACATTCATGGGCATGTACTTGGTCTCAAGTATCCCACATTAACTATGATTATGCATTTTGCTTTTCACTTTAATAAAAATGTTTGATTCTTATCTTTGTTGTTAATGCACTAAGTGGATACAAATATTTCTTATGTACTTTGCATTCATGTGTCGCAAAAATGTGATATTCCAGCTAACTGTATAGTAAAAAAATCTGATAATCCTCTTACCTGTTTCGAAAATTTCTTTATTCCAGATATCCACTTCTGAGAAACTGATAATTCAGAAACCTTTTTTTTAAAAAATACCTTACCCTTCTACCAGTTTAGAAAAAAATCTAATACTTTAGCTATCATTTTCAAACAATTTTGATATTACATCTGCCTGTTTAAAAAGCTGATATTCCATTTGCCTGTTTCGAAAATATCTGATATTCCAATTACCAGCGTCGAACAAAAATTATATTCCATTTAACTGTTCCAAATAATCTGATATTTCCTCAACCTGTTTCGGAAACAAAATCTGATATTCAATATACATGTTTCAAATCTATCTGATATTCCATCTACTAGTGTTCGGGAAAAATCTGATACTACATCTACTTGTTTCGAAAATATCTGATAATATAACTATCCGCATTGCAAGACTCTTATATTTCTTCTTCATGTGTAGCAAAAACAGACACTCCATTTACATGCGCTGCTTTCCCTTTTGACAGCAAGGACTGTGATGTTTAATTTAAACGAAATAGTGTCCCATTCTATGATATTATCCGACTGTGATACGCATCAATGATTTTGTTTATGTGACTGTCATCCCACAATATTCGAAATACAATAAAAACTCTATTATCCGAACTTCATGGCACATTTCGAAAAATAGCTAATCGTGTATTTATTTGAAGATACAATGAGGCACGACGTTGTCGACAACAGATATCGAGTTTCAATAGCTTAGCACAGCATCGTTAGCACTCGATGTGTGTTAATTTAACTATTGTTGTTAATTTTTTATGTAATATTTCACGTTATAATCACCCAAAATTCACTTAGTTAAGTGATTTTTGTTTTAATGCTTTATTTAATACGCAATAAAAGTGCGTTAAAATACCTCTTATATTTGAGATCGATTTTGCCGAATTTTCGATTATCCGAACATAACTAGCTTTTACTGGACTAGGATGAAATTTAACTGATTCTTGAATAAAACAATCAAAAGTGTTCTTAAATTCGCCTCTAGTTCTATCACAGATACAGACTCGATATTTTAATGTAGCATCATGTGGTAGCATAGGAAAAATCTATTAAAAAATTAACTTAAGAAAAGAAGTCAAGTATTTGTATGGTTAAGGGGGAGGGGAGAAATGGCGTATGAAACTGTTTCGCACTTCTCGCCTATTCTTTCAGACACGCAGATTTTTATTATACATGATAATTTTATTTAAAAAGCAATTTGCGTCAATTTACATTTTACAAAAATATCATATATAAATATACAATATTATACAAACTAGGATAAGCGATACAAAAAATGCATTAAACTTCCAAATGCCCAAGGTCAGTCTTCGGAATGCAATTACTAAATAGTAGCTTTCCTAAATTCCCAAATAGACCTTGGTTTCGAACAAACCAGGACTGTGTCAACCTATAAGTGTGATATTTATGAAAGCTTTCGCTTTTTTTTTGCTAAAATGCTGAATTAGGACTGAAACTTCAAGGACCCAAATGATGCTTCTGTCTTGTTAAGGCTTTTCAAATCAGTATGCCGTTGCCTTCATTTGGAGAACAGTTTTGTTAATCCCATGATGACGTAGCCTTCAATAATATACACATTTTGAGCAAATGGTTTCGTTCAACTTGTCACATAAGTCACATCCACTATTGCCTTATAAATAATTAAACCCAAAGTTGAATTAATATCATTTGAACAAAAATGAATGAAAAAATAGTAAAGGCAATTCGTGTTTCTTTTAAAACTGAAAATAAATAAATAAAATGTACAGGATTATATCCTTTTATACAAAAATATCAAATACGGTGATTTAAATGCGATAATTTAAAATGTAACTTTTTACCAAACAGGCAAGAAACTTTATAGTCGTCATATGAAGATTTATGGTGAAATATATTTAGGTTTATATTTTTGGAGATGGAGAAAGTGTGCTTCAAAAATGTAAACAAATCGTTTAACACAATAATAAAAGCGAAATAATTTATGCCGAATATAATGGATTAAAAATACAGATATCTGCCGACTTCCGCAACAGTTTTGTTCCCAAGAACAATCGCATAAGTAGATTTTTCCCTGTAAGCAATAATTTTATAATTGTACTATCCAGATGGAAATCGGTATGGGCATTCAGGGAAGTGATATATGCTAATGATTACAACTCTCCGCGAAAACCACGTGGTATCTGTGGGAGAACACATGAGAAAAGCTCAGAGGCAAAACCAAATGCTACAGGGGATGTTGTTGTCTGCATGATGTTACGAAGGAGTGTTGATAGCAGATATTGAGGTTGAAATGTAGAATATAACCGGACGATTCTTTGGTCAATCAAATCGGAAACTGGACGCATGTCATCGTGGTCTGATTGCAGGGCTGTGTGAAGACAGATTGATAACCCACCTTATCGACGAATATGTGGGCCGCGATGCAAAGGCGTTTGGACGTTGTTCGCACCAGTCCTCTCACGGAGGTCGTCGCACAAAGTCCGTCGCTGTCAGACTCAAAGCAGCACAGTTGAATTGCTTGATGTGTTTATAGATGATACCAGACCCAACAGCAGCCGAAGCTGCGATTCGATGAACCGTAACTGCTGTCATAAAGTTTCCATCATGACTAGGACAATTTCCAGGCGACTGATAGATGCAGGGCTGTAGGCCAGACGCCCATTTCATAGACTGGCTTTGACCGTGAGCCACTGTCCGCTCAGGTGAATCTGGGTCGGGTTAGAGCCACAGATATCGCAGTATAAATTGGTAACTATCATAAACCCCACGGATACAATGAACCTATTGCAACGCCTCTATCGACAAGGCCCGGAAGCTTCAAAGAGCCTGTCACGGGGATAAAACGAGCTAGGTTCTATGGTTCCCGGATCTATGCACCATTAGTAAAAATACAATGCACGACGCCATGGTTTGCTTGCTAGATGTAAGCAACCCATGGTGAACCAATTTGAAGTATTATATTACTACTTCATTGTAAACGAAATACGAATGCATTGTTATAATGTCATATTCAATTTGTTTCATTTTTATAATAAGACTAAGATTGTTCGAGTGAGTGGATGTGAAAGATAGATAAACTAATTTAACAGGATGTTTTGCAATTTGGAACTTTTCCTATTTCAACATTGTATGGGACTATCAAATTGGCTCTGTGTCTTGTGTATTGAGTACCTTTTACGTCATTTTCCTAGTATTGTGTATTAAGACTGAGATTCATGTATCCAATTATACAGATTCGTCAAGTAACTAAATTGAAACTTGTCTTTCCTTTCTGCTATTTTAAGTCACTTCAACACACCTTACCATTTTTTTTTGAAAGCCACGAAACAAAATAAATTAATCGCGTGCTTAACAAGATGCAAGCTGAGAGAAAATGAGTGGCTCTGCAGCGTAATTTGAATTATTATCTATCTGTTATCTCCTACATCTGTGGTTTAGAGCTTCTTGGGATGAAGAATGCGGGTGAAGTGTCTTCAGCGATGAAGAACGTTGCCGTTGCTCAGGAGCAGGGGTGGCCCAGTCGGTAGCGCGCCAGGCTCGTAATCTGTAGTTCCCAGGTTCGAGTCCCAGCAGGGTCAGCGTTGAGATTTATCTCCGCAAAATTCCCCGCCCTGCCCACAGTCAGTAGGGGACACCGATGGGCTTGGAAAGGCCGCCGTCCATCGGATGGGACGTTAAGCCGTGGCCCCGTGTGCGGGAGAGCCATACCCTGTGCACGTTAAAGAACACGCTGGATGGCCTTGACGGGAGGTTACCATCTGTCTCCCAACAGCTGTTCCAGTGGGTCCCCTCCCCCAACCTTCTCTGAGCCTTCGGGTCCTTGTGACCTGGCTATTTAGCCCATGGTGTGCAAAAAAAAGTGCCGCTCAGAGATAAAACAACCAACCAAATAACATCCGTTTCTCATTACGATTAGTTCTGATCCGAACCAGTTCCAGCCGAGCCTGACATTGTCGAACGGTCAAGGTCAGTTTATGCAATGGACGCCGAGCCTGTAGCTTTATATCTATCAGTCTCCTGGATTTTGTCCTAGTCCTGAAGGGAACTTCTATGGCAGCAGTTGCAGTTTATCAAACAGTAGATATGTTGTGGTTGAGTCTACTACCACCTGCCGATGAATCATGCGATTCACCGGTGCTGTTGTGCATCTCACAGTATCCGAGGCTATGCAACGACTACGAGTTCCTTCTTGAGACAAATGGCTTTAATAACATTCAACCATCCTTGTACTGCGTCCCACATGTGCGACGATACGGTGGATATACCATTTCGGCTTCACACAGATCTTCAATCTGACCTCGCTGATATCTCTCCAGATGCTGATATTAAGTTTGACGAAACGGTCATCATTGGATCTTATATCCTTTGTCCTAAATATATGTTATCAACAATTTCTGCAAATAACTACACCATTTGAAGCTTTTGGCTTAGACGTTCTGCTCTGTCCTGTGATCTGCCATAGAAGCACGTGTTTCTAATGAAAGGTCATTTGTATTCATCATTGTCCTGCACTCACATGCTAATTTGGATGCAAATCCTTCCACTCCTTCTGTTTGGTGCAGTTTCAATATCACATCGTATACTTCTAAAAATAGAAATCATAAACGGAAACGAACACTGAACTAATCATAATAGTAATCGCTGTGGAAGCTGGAAAAATGAATAGGAAAAAAAACCCTTTAATATTCAATATCAGTTGAGTGTTTCCATCTTAATAACAACTTGAAAAAACAATTAAATTGCTTTGAAATGCAGCTTGAAGGTTATGTGTCATCACTATTGGCTTCTTCAAATTTTCTTTTGTATAGATTAGGTCCGTCCAACCTATAATAAGTGAAGAGCCACTTGTAAGGAAACAAGAGACGCAGGAAAATTTATCTGGATGAAAGCTAAAACACACAATTCTATCTAATGAGTGAATTAATAATTTGGAATTAGTAATGAATTAAAAAATAACAAAAAAATATTTTTAAGGAATCAAGAAATATCTTGTAATATCTCGATAAAAAAATCAAAACTATATATATTTTAATGAATATTTGACTGGCAAAATGGTTTCGTTATGCACCTAAAACCTTGGTCAAAAAATGGGAAGAAACGAGTGAATTGCAGTATTTTATCTTTTGTGTTATGAGCCATGGTGTGGACGGACCTGGTCTAAATGTTTTACGGTTTCTACTACTGCTCATAGTCCTCACTGAACTTTGGCAACAATATTCCTCAGAGTACTTAATTATTAACCAAATTAATAATTTCTGTTCATTAAAATTAAACCTTAATATAAATCTGCTTCTCTCATAAAGGAAAATTACTCAAGTAAATATTTTATTATTGTATACATCTGCTAAGCCTGGTTTCAATGTATTTTCATGTTACTAATTCATATAGATAAATGCGCATTTTTTAAACTCATTTATAGTGAGGGAAGTTTGCCCTTATTGCAACATAGGATAATTTGCTCTTTGAAAATAAGCTACAAATTAAAATTCTGTAAAATATATATCGTGCTTGTCTTCTCAGCAAATAAAACTTGGATTTATCTCTTTAAAAGAAGAAATATTTAAATATTAAACAAAAATTAAAACAGTTTAAAAATAATTATGAACCGCCTTGAAATAATAAATCATAAAGTCTACATTTCTTAATGCAACCATTCTTGTCCTATTTTGGAGGAATTTAAAACTAAAAGAAAATTAATAAAGTATCATTATGATATTTTGCCATTACTGTCTGAGATTACTACAAATACACGTGTTTTGGTTTAGGCAACGAATTATGCAAATATTCTACGGGCATAAAGATGAATGTTAGTTGATTGTGTTACTTAACTTATGTAAGAGTGTCGTAGTGCGGGATTACTAAGCAGAATACATACTCATACATCTGCAATGCTCAGGGACGCTTTTTCCATTAAGTAATACAGATGGCCATAAAAGGCCCAAAATTATCGAGGTGCAGAAAATGTAACCTAATACTATTAGGAATGAATTTATTTTATTAAGTAAATTAATGGTCTAGCACAATTTCCGCCTAGGGGAGCCAAATATTTTAAAAAACGCCCCTGGTATTATTGATGGTGAGTTTTTATTGATTTTTTTATTTAGTATACAGATGACACATTTCACTACGACTGCTGTGATAAAATATCTATAAATTAAAATAACACAGTTTTTTGCCCGAAAGCTAGAAATATAGCTACGAAAAATAACCATGGACCAGCAGCGTTTAGCACAGCTAGCAATATGCTATGTATCCTCCTACCGTATGCCTGGCGACCACTTCCTAGTTATCCAAGTTCATTGAAATTAGCCACCTAACCTGATCTGTTAGCCTCACAATACCGTGCTGTGGTCTGTCACCACGACGCTTCCTAGTGGCACCTTAGCAATTCCTACAACTTCATCATTGCCAGAGTTGCCACTAGCGAAAGTCATGGCGCATGGGCACTTAGAAAGTGCTGCTGCTCCAGACAATGAAGAAGACAGACAGGTGCTGAGGAAGACCACTGCCCAGAGTTATTTAATGATTAACGAAATCAATAGATACTCATGCACAACATACACACGCACACAGATACACAAGTAGACTAATAGGTTAAAACATATCATTTCATTTTGCAATGGACTTTTCAAGTGAGAATTTCTTTTATGAACACACCATTGCTTTCAAGAACAACACTATGAGACACTATGCTACAGTAGCTTGGTGCTTACCACATCAATAATCTGCTGAAGGGTGAGACCGAAGCTCAGCAGTAGGGGTTCTGATTCATTAGCCACGGGCCTTTCCAGGACGTTGTAGTCGTTGAGGAGCTTGTTGAGGAGACGCTTCTCATGTGGACCTTGTTCGGATTCTAATAAGGACAAGATAAAGATGATTCATAAGCATTTGGAAAAGGAAACAGAAAAAATGAACACCATTTGCACCATTTGAACATCATTAAACTTAACGAAATATTTTAATGGAAAATATATAAAAACAGCATTTTCTGTGAGCTTTAAAATGATTTATATTGTTACGAAATTGAAATATTGAACGGTTTACATAAGAATGAAGACTAAATTTAACACATTCAATTGCTTTACTAACGAGAAGATTCTAATTACACCATTGCAAACGTAAGCTCTTTGATTAAAATAATTTAATATGACTGTATACTTAAACAGGCCTGATCTATAAAAAAAAGAGGGTGAACTGATCTATAAAAAGAGGGCCTATAAAAAGAGGGCCTGATCTGTAAAAAAAAGAGGCTGTGACTGGATTTCCATTGCAACATTCCCCTCCGCTTTAAAGAGCTTCAAATTAATTCTTGATAAATGAGTGAAATACACACAAATGTATATTTTTGCATCCATTACTCTTACTAGTGGAAGCTGGGGGCAAGATGTAATAGTGTATTGCCTTCATGACACTGACTAGTATTCTCAAATGGGACACAAAAAGGTAAGGTCTAATAATATTTTGCCTCCATTACATTTACTAGTATTCTCAAACGGAACACTAGGGGGAAGGGTGCATGGTCCCCTTACTTCCCCCATAGATTCGGCTCTATACGTTAATATCTAGAACTGCCAAAGAACACTAAAACGAGAACCCTCTTTTACTAAGTTCTTTTAAACATGCAATATTACCAATCGTGATTTTTATCAACTATAACATCAATCTTTGTCTTTGTCAAACTTACAAAACCTTTCAATTACGTTAAACAATATGGAAACTGCAATGCCACTATGGACATGAGGCAGGGAGGGCCATCGCACTAAATATTGTTTAGCACCAACGAATTACAATGGTACATAGCCTATAGTCACTGGAAGCAGGAATGAAGATCCATTCTGTTCACCAGCAAGTCCAGGTTTTGTATACGATGGAATGATCAGGACACATGCCCAGAGACGAGTATATGCGAAACTTGCAAAATAATTTGCAAAACTTACGAGAACTTTGTATCGTTCAACAATATCTCCAGACTGTCTGCAAAATGGAAGCCTCTCGTACACTTACCAGGTACTAAACCAGTCAACAGCACATCGACTTCTTCTGCATCTTCATCTGTTTTCGCTAAAGTGGACTGAATGGCCCTCACAATCTCCAGATCATGCTTTCACCGCGAGAGTATGGGTACATATTAGATGATAAATCCTTAGGGACACTTCTGCTCCCACCTTACACTAGCTGTACTAGCAAAAATCAAAATTTCCGAGTTTCCCAACACACAACTGAAGATCACACGAAAGTATACTTGCCGTTTAAATGCATGTGTCGCGTATAGGGGTGGGCATAATTGCACATTATATAAAAGCTTTTTTTTTTCGCATTTCGTTCCCAACTATAATCACTTGTTTCTCACGATATCTCTCAGATATGTATGGGATTCCCGCATTAACTTGCTAGTGCTACAAAATACAGTTAAATAAACTTCGCGTCGCACGACGCAGTAATAAATCTTTCCATATTTCACTACTCTTTGTCTTACATGAAGCCTAGTTAAAATATTTCCAAAATTTTCATTCACATTTCGTAATCTTGACACTTGATAGCTAGTCAAACGTCTCCGCGGGATATGTTCTATTGAATATTACGTTGCAAATGGTCTATTTGTAACTCCTTCGGTTGATTAAGTTAGTACATTATTGATACGAGAATTTAAGTATCAAAACTAGTACTTATTTGCTATAGAGTATGAACCAATATGTTCGACTCTTTTAAGGATCCATATTAACTTAAATAGCTTACACTGTTCATTTTCATTGCGCCATTATTATCATTATTTGTCGTATACAGTTAATTTCTAGACTATTCATTAGTATTGGGAAACATAGATTTCGTTTGCAAGACTTTTGCGAATATTAAAATATCGGCTACCAAAGGATTTACTGTTGTAAGGAAAACGACTCCTCTATTTAATATTCTGATTTGTTTGAGATCTGAGGTAAACTAAATATTTACAATATCTTTAAGAACACATATTTATATTAAACTATACAATGTACTTACAGATTAATATATAACACTATCACTTGCTTATCGACGCCTATTTATATTCTAATTACAATTAAATTTATTGAGTACTTCTATAATTTCAATTAAAATAATAATTAGTTTATTTTTATCATTTTTACCGACTGTTTTTAATCATTCAAACATAGGTAAATCTCCATTCTCAATGGTTGGCACATAATTCATATTTGATATATAAATATGTATCGAAATGAGATTTTCCCTGCCATAGAGCAAAATAAGATAACTAAATAGGCCCATCGAGTGAAATTCAATACGTAACGGAAAGAGTGTTCAGCAAAAATAAAGTGGTAATAATTTCTGGGATATGAAAAGAGATTTAATGTATATGGTTTGAGTAAATAAGGAAAAAATATTGATTAGCTGATCGCTAATTATTTTTAAGTCATTTGTTAGTCACTTTCAATCTAGCCTTGCATGTGTTGCAAAAATGTTTTAAGGTCCATTATAGCGTTTCTATTGCAATCGGTTTTAGGAGATAAAAATTCTAATATTATTTATGTTCAGTGCATTTCACTTTGGCTGAATTATAAACAAAAATGTTTCCTGAAGCACTATGGAAAAATATTAAAATTTTTTGAATTGTAAAATTTGCATTACTATTAAGAAATTTAACTACATTTCACGCAAACTGCTGTAAAAAGGCAATTCTGCTTTTAGAATTCTTCACCACCATTGCAAATGCGATTTGTGAACCCCATATTAAAATTTGTTGCATCGATTGGTAAAGTATTATTTGAAGAAATAATATCATCACTAAATAATACACATGAATTGAATGAAATATTTTTATTGGGCGTTGCACAAAATGTGAATGCTATTTTCAATAATGTCTTGCAAAAATAAAATTACCCAAGAGTCATCAGTTCTAATAACATCTGTGGAAGTAATTGACGAAATAAGGATAATAGATGAACACAGAAGTTATAATATTTTCTTGAAGATATTAGAAGATAAAACGCGCCATGAAGCTGAAGGTTATAAAGAAAAATCAAATAAACATTATGATTGCTCCCCTTTTTATGACCTTGTGTCTGTGTCTGTTAGGTTAGATAGCCATATGTAAAGAAGAATATCCATTTAGTGGTTACTTTAGCAGGTACACTTCCCCTTTCCATGAAATCCTCCTCCTTAAGTGACAGCATCCGATGTTCATTCCATGCTATTTAAAGCAAAATGTGCTAAAATTGGCAAGATGAAATATTTAAGGATGTTGAACGGGGCATGATAGTTGGCACCTGACACACCGGTAATGAGCATCTCGGAAATGGCAACCTTGATGGGATATTCAAGCATGACAGTGTCTCTGGTGTATCAAGAATGGTAGAAAACCTAAAAATTATCCAGTTAACCTCAGTTCTGTGGTTAGAAACGGCTCATTGATAAAATAGGCCGATAGAAACCTGACGCGACTTGTGCAAAATCACAAACCGGCTTTAGTGCATAGCCGAGCATGACAGAAGTGGTGGAGGAGGCATATCTGAAAGCGCAGCTTGTCGTACCTTGTCACGAATGTATGGCAGATGACGACCTAACCAGGTTCTACTCCTGTCAACGAAAGACAAGAAACTGCGGTTGCGGTGGTCTAGAGAACAAAAACACTGGTCATTGGATAATTGGAAAAGAATCGCCTGGTCTGAATAATCCCGTTCCTGCTGTTTCACGCTCACTGGAAGACTAGGATATGGCGAAAACCGAATAAGTCCATTGATTCCTTAGAGGAATTTGGGTAATAGATGCAACAAAAATAAGTTGAATAATTTCGCAGTTTACAATTTGAGGCAGCGAATTATCAATATTTGTAATTTATGCTTTTGCGATAAAAATTTGCAATGACGTAAAATATTTGTACATAAATGTGAGAATAACCTTTTTTTTTGGTCTTAACTGGATTTGTTACAACTTTTCGTATATTACAGTTGGTAACTTGTATTTCTCGTAACTTTCACAATTTTGTGTGAATATGAGCAATCGATCTACCAGGAAAGGGAAAAATAGGAGACGTATCTATAAGTATAAATATTGTGTAAAAGTGGTAGAAGTATCTGGAAATTTTAGTTAAGTTTTAAATTGTTAAATAAATATTTTTAAACTATTGAATAGTACAAGGCTACCCTTAGGGACAAGAAGAGGGCCCACCCGCTTAGAGTGGACCACGCATTGCAGAGAAAAATAAATATCATTGGACGAAAGAAAGAAACGATGGGAGGAAAATATGCGAAAATAAAGGCAAACAACGAAAAACAGGAACCTAGCTAAGATCCCTCTCTCCCGAGATAGATTTCTAGTTCAAAGGAGAAACAAGTGGCCCCTCGAATGCTAAGGGCGCCACTGGTGTGGTATCAAAGATATTCATGAATATTATTAAGATTTATAGTCGGAATGATGTAATGCTGAATCGGATTTACAATCTATTTCAAAAACACTAAATGGAGGCAAACTTCAAGGCTTTTTTTTAAAGAACAGAAATGTAAAATTGGTTAGTAATATTTTCTGTTCAGATGTTAAATGACGAACTGTATGAAGTAACTGAAAAACTCAGAATTGCATGAATGCAAAGCATTTTGCTTTCCTCTGTCAACGCAATAGTGCTCCGTTCAATCTGCGAGTCCACGTGAGACGTGACACTAACTTAAAATCACACTTATTTCGTGTTGAGTTGCTGATTAGCACACTCTGCAGAAATATTCCCAGAAAGAATTTCAAATCTGGCCACCTTTAATGAAGACAAGAAATCATTTGCACAGGATAAACGCTTCAAAAAGCACCAGCTTTTATTATTTGTGCATGACGCCGTTTTGCGGTTCCGATCCTATTCAGTAGAACGTCTGAAAAAATATATACAGTGCATATGTGTGTATAATTGGAGGACCGGAGGCATTCCCTTAAGTGGGTGGAACTTAACCAAAACTACCATTGTCACAACAACGTCTCTAAAATATTTGGTGCGTCATACATACATGCTGAATAAAGGTCATTCGAAAAATGTTCGAGTCCCGAAAAAGATTATGCGATATATGTCTCGTTTTCTGGTGTCATTCACAAAATGTCTACAATTCTTCAATGAGTTTGGAAATATGTCCAAGACTACAGGGTGATACCCAGTGTGCTGAGTTAACATTATTAGGCGTGGGAATGTAAATGTTATGCAGATCTTTATTCAGAATTCTATGGTATTTAATGAGTTCAAAGAGAAGTTCCATGTCAGAAGAATTTCTTGACTATGCGTATGACGATAATGATGAAAAACAAAACACAAGTAATTTAATGATGTCTGGTAAAAAAAAATTATGTTTTACTTTTTCTATAAGTGAGAGAAATAAGTATTATAGTTGCTATTTTGGAAATGGAAGTTTGTGTAATTTAAACTTAGCATGTCATCTGATATTATCTACAATTAGGAAAAGTAAGGAAAAGTCAATTTTAGCTAAGAATGTGCTACGCATTAAAACCTTGTTTTACCTTAATCCATCAAATGGAATTAAAAAAATCTAAAAATCCCTACCCCACCGCTCCCACAACTATTTAACTCGAAATGAAATATCAGAAACCTCACACCACCTGTCTCAGTAAATACAGCTACTCAAAAGATGTATTTACAAGAATAAAGCTTTTGTTTACTAATCGTAATTGATGATGCCGTAACCGACATACTTTTCTAGATGAACGAATATTGCACCGTATTTCTCAGGAATCTCTTCAAGCTGCCAATCTCATCCCATTCGATTGAGACGCGTGCTACGTTATTCAATAATTGTAACTGAATGACTTAGTCTTAATTCTTTTCTTGAAAAAGAGTAAAATTAAACCAGCAACTTACAAACACATCAAGTTATATTCGATTGTAAGTTAATAAGTAATAATACGATATTTCGATAATAAGATTTTATTAACCCTTGCTTAGTAGAGAAAAGAATGTTAATAAAACCTCAAAAGTTGGAAAGAAAAGTATTGAAAAAATGCAGTTTTTATTTATTAATCGTAATTGATGATGCTGTAAACCGACATACTTTTCTAGATGAACGAAGAGTTATATCTCGAAGAATTAAAGATAACATTTTTTTTAGATGGGGTTTGCTCGACTTTTTTTTCCATTTAGTGCGAGCGAAAATTAATTTTTGCAAATATCTTCCAATAAATTATTCTCGCTCGCGCCGCATTGTTTGATATTGCAGACGATCTCTGTGGAACACCTGATAACTTGAATTTGTTTTCTTTTCTCTCCTATCCCAAGCGATGAATAATGGATCTAACTTTGCAGAATACGCTTAAGAGTTTCAAAGTGGTAAAACAAATTGCTCCTGCTGTTGCTGCGTTTTTGCCTCATCCATTTGTTGTGCTTTTTTCCCCTCATTTCGTAGAAGTAATAAGAGAAACAGTGAAAATGATTAAAACACTGTTTTCGTAATTACAACCGATGGTCCGCTTCATTTGTCAGGAATCGCTGTTTCTTTTTTATGTGAACGGTGAATAATATTTCACACGAGAGAAGAGAAAAATCTATGCTTAATAATACAACCGTTTCCTTTCTTTAGATACTTTAATGAGAAAGAAGACTCCGTATGTAATCATGGTTCATGTCAGATCCCGCTCGGTCTGACATAATTTCATGTATCTCAGTAAGGCTGAATTGCATTTGAGATGATGTTGTTAATTTCGATTTTTTCAACTTCTAAAATCTGTAAAATTATTATAATCATTCTATACATAGAAGATAAAATAATAGAAGATACAACTAGCTTCTAACAAATTTTCTTTTACAGAGATATACTAGTTGAAGCAGTTCGTTGGCTCTGTGCGTTTTTATGGAACAAGGGCCATCCGATTCAAGGCCATGTTAGACAGTAAAACAGCTGAAGCCGTAGTCAGATTCTCTAATTACTATATCAGCTATGGCTAATACGTAACTTATAGAGGTCTACAGCAACAGGGTGGAAGACAATTGGGTGGACGACAACTAGGGAGACGAGAATTGGATGGACGACAGTTGGGTGGATGCGACAACTGGAACGATACAAGAAGTGGTCGACGTGGATGTGACGCTGGTTGGTTGGTTGTTTTGGGTTTTATGGAGCAAGGGCGACTAGGCCATAATGCGCCAAACAAAAGACAATATAAATGATAAAAGACAAGTAAACCCACAACCAAAAGTTTAAATAAAAACACTATATTGTAAAATTGTAAACTAACAAAGTACAAGGGTATAAGCATAAAGTAAAACAACTTGAGAAATTCAAGATAAAACAATCCCAGGTATAAAAGACCTGATATAGATATACAAAATATAAGGTAAAATCAAATTCCAGAAAAATAGTCACAATGTTTTAAAAAGGAAAAAAAAAACTGGTGGAAAAATGCAATGATCAGATAAAAGACATCCGAGTGCTCGGATATAAAATTATGAAAGCTTAAATGTAAACGACGTTCATATTAAAACATGGATATTCGATTAAAATATGTTAGATAGTTAAAACGGTGTCACAAAACTCACACTTACTTCGTCGTCCGCCCGTAGAAGAAACGAATGAGTAATAAACGAATGATCTTAGCGGGATGTGACAATTGGGTAGATACGACAACAGGATGGAAGACGATTGGGAGTGTGCGACAATGGGTGGGAAAATGAAATGGTTAGAGATAATTTTAGATTACTAAACACTAATTCTAAGCAACAAAAATACAAAACAACAGTTTTCGGAAGTCTGGGCAATCCAGAAAACTACAAAAGGAAGTGTTTAAAAATCGGCATAGTCGATTTTCATATAAATTCTCTTTAATCCGACCTTGATTAAGGTTAATTTCTAAACAAATCTATTTCTTCCGAATGAAACAATCCAGAATCAAACGACTGCACTACAGGAAACTAATAGGGTCACTATTGGAATCAAATCACACTAATTCTTAATTCAATAAAGGGTTCACGTATACTCTCTATAATCCGACACCGCACTACAACGACTTTTTTTTTTAAAACGTCTTTCCGTCTAAATATATCAAATGAAAATGAAAGCAAGCACTACAGTAAACAAAATTGTAGGGGTCTTTCTATTTTCTCATTAATCCGAATTTCGATAAAACGTATTTTTCTGAAAATCACTTCGTATTAAACGAAACAATGGGAAATTAAACGAATGCATTGCACGATAACGAAACAGTCGATATTTTTGTCAATTTTTACTAATCCGACTTCTGTTAAAATGGATTTAAATTTAAATCAATACTTCGCTTTGTCATCTGTCTTGTCTGTCCAGTCTGTAGATATCGAACTTTTTTGTTTACAGATATAAATTAAAAATTCTTTTTTGTGTTGGATAGGTATTGATGATATATTACGATATGCACTTTCCGAATCTCTCTAAAGCAATAATTACGTCCTCTAGTGTTGGACAAAGTCGAAAATTCCAAAATTTCAAACGAATATTAAAAACGATGTGTTTGTGCTAGAAATTTGAAATTTTGGTGGTGGAATGTCAACGCGACGTTTCGATTGGCTACAGTGAATTTACCTCTTAAACCCAGGGGGGGGGGAGACAAACTTTTGTTTTAGCAGATAACTGTTTGTATTTAGAGATAAATGAAAAAAATCTTTTTTAGGGTAAATAGGAATTGAAAAAATATTATGATACGCACTTTCGGAATCTTTCAAACACTATATCTGCGTAACCTCTAACAGTGAAAAAGATTGAAAATTCAAAAATTTTAAACAAATATTGCAAGGATGTATTATGCTGGTGGAATGTGAACGTCATGAAGTTTCCATTGGAAAGAATGAAAGTAATAATTAGAAAACTCTTTTGTAATTTGATTGGTACTAATGAAATATCATAATGAGCATTTTTAAAATACTTAGTAGTTTTAATATACGTATATATCTTTATAGATCATTGAAATGATGAAACGGCAGAGGTGTTATTGAGTTTTACAAATAACAGGTATAGAATAGAAATCTGAGAAACTAGTAATAGTTTTTAAGAGATATTCCAGTGGCAAAAATAATCTACCCACTTTTCTGAGACGTATGGGAAATGCAACTCTTTATATTTAAGAATTAAAAGGCGAATACTTTTATTCTGTATAATTACTAATGAAATAGAAATTTTTCCCATCATCCACTTACTCAAATTATAACTTTTGAGAAGTGAAACAGTAGGTAAAGGAAAAACTTCTGTCTATTTGAAAACGAGATTCTCATATTCGCCAGAAGAGATAAGCAAACGGAAATAAAAAAAGGAATGCAGAAAACCAAACTGCATAACGATATCTGTATTCTCACTAATCCGTTATTCAATAAAACGAATTATTTAAACATCCTTTGCTGCTTTCTAAACGAAACTGTAGAAAATTAAAACAACTCATACAGGAGACTGAAGCAGCCCATATTATTATCTGCCTTCGAAAATCCGACTGTGATGAAAATGGATTTTTATGTTTCAGTTCATTTCTGCTCCTGCTATACGAAACAATTGGAAATCAACGAAATTTTAATAAAGGGAAACAGTCGATATTTCCATTTCGATAATCCGACTCTGGTTTAAAACGAATCCTTATATTCTTTTCATTTGCTTCTCAAAGAAGCAATCGAAATCAAAGGGATTCTTACAGGAAATGAAACAGCTCATTTTTGCATGTTCTCGATAAACCGATTCTGGTTAAAACGTAGTTTAATATTTCTATTCATTTCTGGTCCTACTAAACGAACAATGGGAAATTAATGGAACTCATTAAGAGAAATAAAACATCTCATATTTACATCTGTTCTGAATAATAGTCCACTAGTTACGACGAATTTTTTATATTTGTATTCATTTCTGGTCTTCCTAAAGGATGAAACGGAAATCAAAGGAACTCATAGAAGACATTGAAACAGCCAATATTTATATCTGTTTCGATAATCTTATCTTTTGCAAAGCGGATTTTTATATTAATTTTCATTTCCGCTCCTCCAAAGGATTAAACGGAAATGAAATAAATACCTGGAAATAAATTTAGGAAATTGAAACAGCTCATATTATCATTTGTGCTCGATAATATGACTATTGCTAAAATAGATTTTATATTCCATTGATGACTGCTCCTTCTGCAAGAAGCAATTGGAAATCAAAGGAACGCATGTAGGAAATTGAAATAGCCGATATTTGCACGCGTTATCGAGAATCCGACTCTCACTAAAACGGATTTTTATACTCTATTCATTTTTTTTTCTAATGCAAGAAACAACCGACAATCAGAGACAAAACTCAAATAGCTGACATCTACATCTGTTCTCGATAACCCTACTCTGGTTAAAACAAATTTTTATGCATTTATCAATTTTTGTTATTTTTACAGGAAAGATCTGAAATCAATGGAACTGATAGACGAAACTCAAATAGCTGATATCTACATCTGTTTTCGTTCATCCTTCTCTCTTTAAAACAGATTTTTATATTTTTATTCTATCCTTCCCTTTCTAAACGAAACACTCAGAAACAAAAGAAAATCATACAGGAAACTGAAACAGCTAACGAAATTACCGATGCAAATTTTGGCTGCAATAATTTCTCGTCGTGTTTATTGTTCGTTTCATTTTGTTTTATTTTTTTTCGTTCAGAAGGAAATAACTTATATAAAAAATCGTTTTATTTAATGTCCAATTAAACAGAATTCTCATAGTCTTACACGGTTTGATTTCCTGTAGTGAATTATTTGGGCATTCGGTTTTTATTTTCTCAGAAAACAGCGAGGAAATTATCTGCTTAAAAGCGTAAATGTACCTCTCTAATGGGTAAAAGTGAAAAACAAACTCTATTTGTACGGATACAGTTTCCTGTATTTCTTTCCTGTATCCGTACAAACTGTATTTGTACGGATACTGTATGAAAAAATAGAATTTTAAAAAATATATTTAACTGAAACGCTCGATTAAAGAATATATATATATATAAATACTTGATTCAAAATAATGTGATGAGTTCCTGCTATTAAAATTAAAATAGATAAACATATGCATACATATCCTAGCTTACTGAGTGACAGATGATGTAAGATGAATAGAAATATAAAATCCGTTTCATTCAAAGTCGGATCATCATCATCATCATCATCATCCTCGAGCAGCCATGGGCTACAAAGGTCCAACCAGACAGAACAATTCAGTTCTCCAAGCAAGTCTATCCTGAGCTACATCTACTGAATCTAGCCACTGCACACCAATTATAACAAGGTCCTGTTTGACATTGTCTGCCCACCGCATCCTAGGTCTCCCCTTCTTTTTGAGGCCTTTAGGCACACTATTCATAAACCTATTCGCCAATCTATAATTATTCATACGGGCATCATGGCCAAACCAACGGAGACTCTCTCTGCACAATATGCTGCTTAAAGGAGGTTGCAAACAACTGCGTAAGCATTTGGAATCAAAGGCATCTAGTTTCCTGTTATCTTGTTTACAAAGTGTACAAGTTTCACTACCATAAATAACCCTAGAAAGGACCAAACTATTATACAGTCTAATTTCAGTCTTTAGGTGTATACGCATATTTCTCCACACTATCCATAGATTCTAAAAAATCCCGGCAGCAATATCTATTCGTCTATTAATCTCATGCCGCACATCACTATTATCTGTTACATAGCTCCCAAGATAATTAAACTGTGACACCTGCTCAAGACTGCAACCATTCAGATTAACTGAATCACAGCCTACCTGACCAATTTTCATCACTTTAGTTTTCTCTCTGTTTATAACCAAACCTACTCTACTACCAGTCTCATCAACAGCTCGAATGAAAGAGTTCATCTCATCAACATCATTTGCCAAAAGGGCTAAATCATCAGCATAATCTAAATCACAAAGTTTCGTATCTCTAGTTCATTTAAGGTCAAAATCGTTCCCTTGAAGTGAATTTCACATAACATAATCAATAACCAAGCTAAAGAGAAAAGGAGACAAAAAATGCACCCTTGTCGAACACCAGAAGTAAAGCTAAACCAATTGCAACAAGCCTTACCAAATCTCACACGCGACTCAGTGTTATTATAGAGAGCTTTCATTATGTTAGCTAACTTGTCTGGTATACCATATGATTTAACAATCAACCACAAATTATGACGATCAACAGAGTCGAAAGCCTTTTTGAAATCAACGAAGCTAGCAACCAAAGGCTTCTGAAAAATTCTAAACATTTCTCAAGAATCTGCCTAAGTGAAAATATCTGATCCACACATCCCCTACCACTTCTGAATCCACATTGCTCATCACGCAATTGACTGTCAACCAGATTTTTAATTCTATTAAGCACAATCATGGAAAGACCTTTACCTGGAACAGAGAGTAGGCTGATACCCTTATAGTTATCACAAGAACTGCGATCACTTTTTTGAAAATAGGGATAACAATAGCTCTGGTAAAATCCTTAGGAACCATGCCTTTATCATAAAAGATATTCCAAATTTCAGTCATCCAAGTGGTAACTGAAACATTCCCAAGCATTTCCGTAAAAATTTCATCTACACCTTGGGATTTATGAAGTTTAAGTTTAGAAACAGCCAAAATAACTTCAGATTGCCCTTATAGGGCTAACATTAAAGCCTCCAATGCATATATCATCATTGCAAACAATGGGAGTAGAACTAAACACATTGATTAGAACATCACTGAAATGCTCAGCCCACCAAGCCATGACAGAATTCTTACCTTCTATAACCTTACCTTGTTTATCCTTCAATCCCTGTATACCTGTCCGTTTTCTACCACACAAAACATTAACTATCTGGTACAGTTCTCTGCTGTTGTGCTGTCTAACTGCTTCATCGGCTTTGTCAGCCAAACCATCAAGCCAAAGATTCTTATCAGCAGCTAACTGATCTTTTACACGTTTATTACGTTCTCTGTAATGCTTTCTATTAGGAGTAGTAGGATATTGATTAAGGACATTCCTGCAGTTCTTTTTTTCAGAAATAAGCTCAAGTGCCTTATCACTCAGATAATTCTGTCTCTTCTGCTCCTTTTTTCCTAAAACAGTACTGTTAGTGTCCAAAAAAGCCTGTTTAAAATGATCCCATTCTTACTCAACTTCAGTAGTAAGCATACCATGACTGTCATAATGACTAAGTAACCTATCATGGTAAGCTTTGGCTATAACTGGGTCTTTCAGAGCTTCAGTATTAAAAGTAAAATTTTTAACCCTAGCAGAACACTTTTTAAGTTTAATTTGCAAGACACTTCTAGCAAGGTAATGGTCAGATCCAATTTCAGCTCCCCTATATGACCTGGTATTCCTAACAGAACTAGCCCATTTGCTGTTAATTAATATATAATCAATCATATTCCTATGCAGCCCATCGGGTGAAACCCATGTATACTTATGTATGTCGCGGTGTTTGTAATAAGTGTTAGTTATTCTGAGTCCATTGAGTTTACTTACCTGTAGGAGACGGTGCCCATTGCCATTGCAGATACCAATAACTAAAGGGCCTATCACTCCTCCCCAAAACGAGATAGTCAGTACCAACTTTAGCATTGAAGTCACCTAGAACAAGGGTGATATTTCCTTTCTTGACAGAATTCAAAATATCCTGCAGTTTTCCGTAAAATTTATTCTTCTCATCCTCATCGGCATCCTCAGTGGGAGCATAACAGCAGATAACATTCAGGTCTTTAACGGTTGTCTGAAATTTTGCTGTAAGAAACCTTTCATTAATGCACTCATATCCTAGAAGAGCATCACTAGCGTGTCTGCTGAGAAGCAGACCCACGCCTTGGTGATGCTTATTGTCGTCCCTCCCTGAAAAGAGAAATTTAAGATTACTTTTAAGAATCTGACCTTTATCTGTCCATCTGGTCTCTTGCAAGCCGAGAATATCTAAATTATAATGGTGGAATTCTTGTGTGAGGACATCAAGAGAAGAAGCTCTGTGCAGAGTCCTCACATTCCAACTACCTATGGAGAGAAAATGGTTAGTGGGATGTTTAAAGAAACTATGTCTATTGAGAGAGGGAATGCCGACAATATCAAACAGCCCCCTAATCGCAGACATGGAGCAAAGACCCGTTCCCCCACCACTAAAGGCTGAAGCCATCTACATTGGAAGACTTCCTGCAATGTAGAATTTGACGATGCCAATAGCAGCAAAGAGTTCAAGTGCCTGCGATGACCTCTGCTCAGGATTATCCACCAGCTGATAAACATATCCTGCGAATCTATCCACTTGGGGCTGTCAACCCACAAACAAACAGAAAACACAGCGGAAGATTTTCCCTCCACAGAAGCCCACCAGTGCAGCAAAATCAGGATCCATAATCAAGCTCAGAGCCATATATCTGTGCAGTCCAGTGGGTTTATATGGTCAACACCAGGACTCTGTGTGGTTGACCACTCCTCAGCAGGGTAGAAAAAAAATGAAAACTAGCCATAGTTGTCCAGATCAGTAGGCCACACTAATCTGGCAGCCCTCCCCTTCCGTTCACTTGCACAAGAGAGTATCTCTTTTGAAAGGTACTAACGGTCTGCACCATGAGAAGGCGGGGTCGGACATTAGGTGCTCGGCCTGGCCAGTTCTATGTATCATCACTGGGGATTGGTGCATAGCTCTCCTTCCAGTGACTACCGAGCTATCATTTACAGTTTACGTCAGATGTAAATATCGGCTATTTCAGTTCCCTGTAGGCGTTCCTTTGATTTCCAAATGTTTTCTGTAGAATGGAACTGTCATCAATGAAAAATGAAAAATCCATTTTAACAAGAGTCGCATTATCGGGGATTGCTTTGACTTCCGCTTGAATCTTTTAAGCGGAGCAGAAATGAATCGAAATGCCAAGTTTCGTTTTAACCAGGATCTCATTATTGAGAACAGATGTTAATATGAGCTGTTTCAATTTCCTGTATGAGTTCGTTTGATTTCTGATTATTTCTTTTAGAAAACGTAGAAATTAATATAAATGTAAAAATACGTTTTAACCAGAATCGGATTATCGAGAATAGTTGTAAATATTCGCTGAATTCCTTTGATTCCGGAATGTTTCGTTGAGGACACAAAATGAATATAAATGTCCGTTTCAACCAGAGTCGGATTATTGAGAACAGATGTAAATATTGGTTGTTTTATTTCCATATAAGAGTTCTTTTGATTCCGGTTTGCAGGATTTTAGGAGGAGCAAAATTGAATATAAATATAAAAATCGGTGTTGACCAGGATCAGATTATTGGTAACAGATATTAATGAGGACTGTTTGAGTTTCCTGTGTGAGTTCGCTTAATCTCCGATGCTTTTGTTTTAGAAGTAGCAGAAATTAATAGAAATATAAAAATCCGTTTTAATAAGGTTCGGATTATCAAGAACAGATGTAAATATTAGGTGTATCATTTTCCTGTATATGAGTAAAATTTATTCCCGATTCTTTCTTTTAGAAAAAGAAGAAATGTATAAAACTATAAAATTTCGTTGTAACCCGGTTCGTATTAACGAGAACAGATGTAAATATGAGCTGTTTCATTTCTCTGAATGCGTTCCATGTTATCGGATTGTTTCGTTTAGTAGGAGCAAAAATGAACAGAACGTTTCATATCCCATTGTTTCTTTAATATGAAGTGACCTTTAGAAAAATATGTTTTATAGAACGTCGGATTAATGAGAAAATAGAAAGCCCCCTACAATTTTGTTTACTGTAGTGTTGGTTTCATTTTCATTTGATATATTTAAAACGGAAAGACTTTAAAAAAAAAAAAGTCGTTATAGTGCGGTGTCGGATTATAGAGAGTATACGTGAACCCTTTATTGAATTAAGAATTAGTGTGATTTGATTCCAATAGTGACCCTATTAGTTTCCTGTAGTGCAGTCGTTTGATTCTGGATGTTTCATTCGGAAGAAATAGATTTGTTCAGAAATTAACCTTAATCAAGGTCGGATTAAAGAGAATTTATATGAAAATCGACTATACTGATTTTTAAACAGCTTCCTTTTGTAGATTGCTCAGACTTCTGAAACTGTTTCTTTGTATTTGTTTTTTGCTTAGAAATAATAACATAAAATTATCTCTAACCATTTCCATCCAATTGTCGTATTCCCCCAATTGTCTTCTCCCGTTGTCCCTCCCCCAATTGCCTTCCACCCATCTGATGCACTCCGAACAAACAGAACTTTGCCGGGTTCTCTAAACCATTTTACCACCGGGTATTGGAATCATAAATAAGATTTATATGAAAATGTAATCAATTAAACCTTTACTTGATAATTAGCTGCAATGCCCTTTCTTTTTTTCCGGGCTAAGATTATTTGTCCACTTATAGTGTCACACATATTGTGTCACACAGTTTTGTGTTTACCATTTTCGCTTAAAGTTGCAATTTCCGTATGTTCACATAAATTCCCCGCGTGTCATATGAACATAAATATGAGTTCACTATATTCGTTGTTTCAACAAACAAAAAAAATGCCCAAATCTCTCTAAGCTTTGAATTACATAATGCACTGCTTTTCCCAAGGTATATTATGGTGAAATTGAACAGAAACCTAAATTAATCAAACACTTCCTTAACGTTGGCAATGGGACTACACTAAACAATTTTCTCTCGCACATTTTGGAAATGCATACTAATCCCACACTACTATTTAGCCCTGAAGTTTTATAAAGTTACGGAAATGACAGCCCGTTCGCACCACTCCATTCGAATAAAAATATAGTGTCCCAATAAAATGTACACGCTTTTCATATGCTAATAACACATACAGTATGAACAGATACAGAGTGTTAGCATTTTAAAATAATATAATATAAGGATGTTTGCACGCGCCGCTACAGAGCACTACCCAGTGTAAAGCAAAATGACAGATTAGCTAACGTTTGAGCACGTAGGTGAATTCTTTTTCTATACGTTTTATTGGGATATTCTGTATAATTTGTAGTTTTCCTATAACGCATCATCAGCAGTAAATACACATAAGACGTTGCGGCGACAAAATTATAAATCTTAAGTTTTTCATTCGAATAATCACTTATTAGGACATTTGTGGTTCATCTGCAATATATTAATTAAAATCTAAATGTTGTCTCGTACAGTAACCGTCGAATTAGAGACTTTACCAATATTGCATGTTTGACAGATTGTCACCATTTGTCGAAGTACATTACAGCATTCAAGATCGTTGACATCAGACCATGCAACAATACGTTTCTTTTTAGAAGAGAATAATATTTATTCCCTTATTAGTGTCAGATTAAGAGAAGTTGTTCCGTCACAACCGGGAATATTGTGAATATGAGGTATCTAATGTTATTAAAGCAGATGCAAACAAGCTGTCGCTTGTTAGTGAAGTTCCAGTCGACCAATCAGTCAAGCGAAAGGAGATGTCATTTTGTCTGATGACCTGTGCTTCTAAGCCTTTTCGGTGCAATGATGGAGATTCCTGGGTTCAGTGCGCAGATGAATGTGTGCATGCATGTCCTCTTCCAGACGAGGATTCGCTACATACAAATGGACCTAATCCGTTTAGCATCGAGCTCTGTGGTTCGTTCGTAATCGAATATGCGAGTGTTTGACTTGTTGCAAGGTAAATACTTGTTCCTAACTTGACGCATACGGATGGATACTAACACAAAGGTTTGCATACAGCATGTAAGAGCTCTTGAGGGTAGAATTAGACGCTAAGGTACTCAACTGACAAATCCTACTAACAAGGTTCTTACTATTGCCTATGTTGACAAATGAGAATATGCATAAACATTACACTCTTTTAGGTTCGAGTTTAATTTGATATTTTTGTTTCAAATCTTCTAGAGATATGAAATTAATCAATATTCATTTGCAGCTGTGATAAAATGCAAACAGTTTTCGTATGGTTAAGATGTACGATGTTTATGTGTTGATATATAGGTGATTCAATCTAATATAATCATTTTTCTAATTCATGCCAAATGAATGAACTCGATTACGTATATAGGTTTTTTCAGACTATTCTGAGGGATAAAAAATGTTAGACTAACATGCATAGAAAGTAATTATATTTGTAGAAGAATAAGTAAGAAAACCTATTCTGAAAGCTAATTAAAATTAAACCGAACTATAAATATGTCCATCAATACTGTTAATATATGTTAATCGAAAGCATTAAAATCCAACTTTGCGTATTGTATAAAATATAACTGAAACGATCAGTAAATGATTAAATGTACAGAGAAAGAACCAGAGGTTTGACAGGGTGTTATCAGTATAATACGGCATGGAGAAACCTGTGAGGAAGCGAGACCTCAGCAGAAGGACAACACAAGAAAGAAAACATCCGTGCTTTACCCGGGGTTCGAACTCAGATCCTTCGATCAGTAGCCAAGCAAGCTAACCATTTGTCGATCAGTACTACTATGGAGTATTGCGATTTAAAATTATTATTTTTCGTGCTCTTTATGATAAGCAACAGAGAAATGCTAAATGCCGAAATCAGATATATGATAAACGATGATGATGTTTTTAATGATAAATTAAAAAGAGTAATTCAGTATTACACTAGATGGCCTGTAGATATGGGATTCAGGAAATAGTTAGCTTAAAAGACTTAGTTTCTGCATGTGCGCGATTCCAACACACTCTTCCCAGTTACATGCCAGGCGTGCTGACCACTACATTATCAGTGGCTAACCTTTCCCTCAACTAATTTGACTTATAAATGTATATCATGTGATTGTCTCGTTTAATTTATATGTCGCCTCGATGCTGCAGTGGTATCGCGTTGGTTCGCAGTATCATTGAAATTGCTGGGGTCTGGGTTCGAGTCCCATGCGTGCTGTTAGCTATAAATTAGGCAGTAATCAGAAGTGACTTCAGGCTTAGTAGAACATGCTCTTGTATAAGAAGGTCTGTACAAACTAGAAGTAGGTTCTAGGACCCTTGTCCGTCATATATATTAGAAAACATGTAGAAAGAATATAACTGTTAATGGTAGAAAAGTTTACGATACGTTTCTCATTGAGTATAATGAGAAATAGTTAAATTTGCTTTGAAGTTTTGTTAAGGATCAGGCTACCCCACCAGAAATTTATTTAAGGTGGGATGGTTTACGCCACTGTTCAAAATTTTGATATGTAGCATTGTAAAGTCGTTTGTGTTTTCATTTAATTTATTTCCGGAAATAAACGAAGCAGGGAGATTATTAACTGATGGTACGGGGCTTCCATACATTGCTACGAGTGGTGCGTGACACGAAAAAGGTTGAGAACCCCTGTATTAACGGATATTTTAAAAGTAGGAAGTGATGGTGGTTGGTACGTATCATCCTTCCGTTTTCTACTAAGGCAAAAGTCAAACCTTTCCAAACTTAGATGGATTCTCATATTATTATAATATTTCTCTTAAAGTCTGTTAAATTATAGATTCACCTCTTAAGAAATAAATTAAGAAAATAATAATTGAATAGAAAAACAAAAAATTAATTTTTTCTATAATAGCTATTTCTCATACACTGTACCGCATTTACTTACACGTAAGAGGGGTGGAGAAGTTCTTTTTTTGTGATTTGAAACTTGTTGCTTCGAAAACGAAAAAAAAAAAACTATTCAAAGTACCTTTATGTGGATTACTTCAAATGCTATTTACTTCAAAGTTTATTGTTTTAATCTTTATTCGTCGGGGACTGGAAATTAACGAAACACTTGCATCATGAACAACGTATTTGAAGTAACCAAGGCATCGAACAATCACCTTGCAATCTCTATGAGGAGACGTAAGTTGATCGTCAGAAATCTTGAACAAGTTGTCATTTAATAGTAATGTAACCATTTTTATTATATTCGTTAAGCCTCTTTATTGTTTAATATTTCATATTATCGACATAATTGGGCAAAAAATATATATATAGTGTGTCAAAATTGATTCACCTCCTCAATAGTTCAGGAAGTAGGAAAAACTTGTTGTGTAAGAGTTAACGAAATTAAGTGTTCTAGAGTAGTCTTTACTTAAGTATACTAGTCTTTAGTATACTTAATGACGATGAAGTGTTTTGTTGGAAATTACTAAGTTTGAAATATTTCACTTCGTTAAAAGAAATTATTAGGTTTTGATATTTGATATACAGCGTGCATGTACAACAAACTTTTAAATGTACTTCTAAAGAATTTGGAAAAATATATAAATTAAAAATTGTAAAAATCTGCCTTCCTCTAAGCACTCTTAAAAGCGAAAAATAAAAGTGAATCATAGTGATCATGAAATCGCTTATTGAATTCCAATTAATTTTATAGGAAGACAGGGCTAGAACAATTTTTTTCAGTTTTTAGAGAAAAGGGCTTGTAAATGGTAGCTAGGCGTAAACTGGAATTAGAGCTGTGTACAGTGACACGAAGTTGCCAGATCACTAATTTCTAAAAAAATCGTTGCCAGATATTTTTTCTGAATTCTGTAATCAACCATAGTGTTCGGATACTTTTTTGAGTGACTGTACCAATCCCTAGTGATGATGCACAGAACCGGCCAGGTCTAGCACCTAATGTCCGACCCCGCCTTCTCGTGGTGCAGGCCGTTAGTACCTTTCAAAAGAGATATTCTCTTTTGAAAGGGAACGGAAGGGGAGGGCTGCCAGTTCAGTATGGCCTACTGATCTGGTCATCTATGGCCACTTTTTTCTTTTTTTTCAACCCTGCTGAGGAGTGGTCAACTTCACAGGGTCCTGGTGCTGACCATTTATACCTACTAGACTGGACTTGTTTATGGATCTGAGCTTGTTTATGGATCCTGGACTTGCTGCACTGGTGGGTCTCTGTTGAGGGAGGGTCTGCTGCTGTGTTTTCTGTTTGCTTCTGGGTTGCCAGCTCTAAATGAACAGAGGCATGGGATACCTTATATCAGCTGGTGGATAATCCTAATCAGAGGCCATCGCAGGTACCTGAACCTTACTTAGCTAGTTGGGCATCGTCAAGCCTAAACTGGAGTAATGTGTCTCAGGCAGGCCATATGGCTCTTGAAAAGGTCCACTTGAAAAGGTGGTGCCTGAAGTTCCTACCAGCATCGGTGACTTCAGCCTTTAGCGGAGGAGGAACAGTTCTTTGCCCCATGCCTGCGATCAGGGGGCTGTTTGATATTGTTGGCCCTACCAATCTCAATAAACCTAATTTCTTTAAAAATCCTACTAATCATTTTCTCTCTGCAGGAACGTGGAACGTGAGGACATTATAGAGATTATTCTCTTGATGTCCTCATGAAGGAATTCCAGCCCTATAACCTAGATATTCTAGGCTTGCAAGAGACCAGATGGACAGGTAAAGGTGAGATACTTAAAAATAACTTTAAATTTCTCTTTACAGGGAGGGAGGATGGAAAGCATCACCAAGGCGTGGGTCTGCTTCTCAGAAGACACGCTAGTGGTGCTCTTCTAGGATATGAGTGCATTAATGAAAGGTTTCTTACAGCAAAATTTCAGACAAGCATTAAAGACTTGAATGTTATCTGCTGTTATGCCCCCACTGAGGATTCTGATGAGGATGAGAAGGATAGGTTTTACGGACAACTTCAATCATAGTGTTCGGATACTTTTTTGAGTGATAATCTTTGTTCAGGATATTTTGAATTCTGTCAAGAAAGGAGATATTACCCTTGTTCTTGGTGACTTCAATGCCACAGTTGGTACCGACTCTGACCTTTGGGGAGGAGTAATAGGAACTTTTGGTATTGGTAGCTGCAATGGCAATGGGCAACGTCTCCTACAGGTAAGTAAACTCAATTGTTTCAGAATAACTAACACATATTGCAAACACCGCGACATACATAAATACACATGTGTTTCACTGATGGGCTGCATAGGAATATGATTGATTATATATTAATTAACAGCAAATGGGCTAGTTCTGTTAGAAATACCAGGGCTTATATGGGAGCTGAAATTGGATCTGACCATCACCTTGTTAAAAGGGTTTTGCAACTTAAACTTAAAAAGTGTTGTGCTAGGGTTAAAAAATTTACCTTTAATACTGAAGCTCTGAAAGACCCAGTTATAGCTAAAGCTTTCCATGATAGGTTACTTAGTCATTATGACAGTCATGGTTTACTTAATACTGAAGTTGAGGAAGAATGGGGCCATTTTAAACAGGCTTTTTTGAAAACTAACAGTATTCTTTTAGGGAAAAAGGAGCAGAGGAGACAGAATTATTTAAATGATAAGGCACTTGACCTTATTTCAGAAAGAAGGAACTGCAGGAATGTCCTTAATCAGTACCCTACTAGTCCTAATAGAAAGCATTACAAAGAACTTAATAAACGTGTAAATTATCAGTTAGCTACTGATGAGAATCTCTGGCTTGATGGCCTGGCTGACAAAGCTGAGGAAGCAGTTAGACAGCACAACAGCAGAGAGCTGTACCAGATAGTTAATGTTTTGTGTGGTAGAAAATGAACAGGTATACAGGGATTGAAGGATAAACAAGGTAAGGTTATAGAAGGTGAGCATTCTGTCATGGCTAGGTGGGCTGAGCATTTCAGTGATGTTCTAAACAATGTGGTTAATTCTACTCCCATTGTTTGCAATGATGATAGATGCATTGGTGGCTTTAATGTTGGCCCTGTAACACAATCTGAAGTTAGTTTGGCTATTTCTAAACTTAAACTTCATAAATCCCCAGGGGTGGATGAAATTACTACGGAAATGTTTAGAGCTGGGAATGTTTCAGTTACCACTTGGATGACTGAAATTTTGAATAACTTTTATGATAAAGGCATGGTTCCTAAAGATTTTACCAGAGCTATTATTATCCCTATTTTCAAAAAAGGTGATCGCAGTTCTTGTGATAACTATAGGGGTATCAGCCTACTCTCTGTTCCTGGTAAAGTTCTTTCCATGATTGTGCTTAATGGAATTAAGAATCTGGTTGACAGTCAATTGCGTGATGAGCAATGTGGATTCAGAAGTGGTAGGGGATGTGTGGATCAGATATTTTCACTTAGGCAGATTCTTGAGAAATGTTTAGAGTTTCAGAAACCTTTGGGGTCTAGCTTTGTTGATTTCAAAAAGGCTTTCGACTCTGTTGATCGTCATAATTTGTGGTTGATTGTGAAATCATATGGTATACCAGACAAGTTAGTTAACATAATGAAAGCTCTCTATAATAACACTGAGTCATGTGTGAGAGTTGGTAAGTCTTGTAGCAATTGGTTTAGCATTACTTCTGGTGTTCGACAAGGGTGCATTTTGTCTCCTTTTCTCTTTAGTTCGGTTGTTGATTATGTTATGCGAAATTCACTTCAATGGGAAGCTTTTGGCCTTAAATGGGCTGGAGATACGAAAATTTCTGATTTAGATTATGCTGATGATTTAGCCCTTTTGGCAAATGATATTGATGAGATGAACTCTTTCATTCGAGCTGTTGATGAGACTGGTAATAGAGTAGGTTTGGTTATAAACAGAGAGAAAACTAAAGTGATGAAAATTGGTCAGGCAGGCTGTGATTCAGTTAATCTGAATGGTTGCAGTCTTGAGCAGGTGTCACAGTTTAATTACCTTGGGAGCTACGTAACTGATACTGGTGATGTGCGGCATGAGATTAACAGACGAATAGGTATTGCTGCCGGGACTTTTAAGAATCTATGGAGAGTGTGGAGAAATAGGCGTATACACCTAAAGACTAAAATTAGACTGTATAACAGTTTGGTTCTTTCTAGGGTTAGTTATGGTAGTGAAACTTGGACACTTTGTAAACAAGATAACAGGAAACTAGAAGCTTTTGATTCCAGATGCTTACTCAGTATCTTGGGTATTAGGTGGTTTAACTTTGTAACTAATGATGAGGTTAGGCAAAGGAGTCTGCAACCTCCTTTAAGCAGCATATTGTGCAGAGAGAGACTCCGTTGGTTTGGCCATGTTGCCCGTATGGATAATTATAGATTGGCGAATAGGGTTATGAACAGTGTGCCGAGAGTCCTCAGAAAGAGGGGGAGACCTATGATGCGGTGGGCAGACAATGTCAAACAGGACCTTGTTAGAATTGGTGTACAGTGGCCGGATGCAGCAGATGTAGCTCAGGACAGATATGCTTGGAGAATTAAGCTGCGCGGTCTGGTTGGACCTCCGTAGCCCATGGCTGCTTGAGGATGATGATGATGATGATGATGATGGTAGAGAAATCAGTTTATCCTCCTATCTTCCTTTGGAGTTATAAGAATTGAGTAAGAGATCCGTAATCTTTACTTTTATTTTCAGCTCGTTTATAGAAAAGAAAGAGCTCACGTTTTCACTTTGTCGCCTCTAGACATGAAACTTTTTGTTCTTAGAGAAAAATTGCAAATTCTCGCTTAGTTGGATAGTTATAGATAAAATTTCACGATTGACATTTTATTAATCTCCCAATAGATTTAACACTGCCTTCTAACGGAGGAAAAAAGATAGAATATGTCGAACTTTTAAGCGAATGTTATAAACGATCTGTTTATGCTATGATATGAAATTTTGGTGGTAGAGCATAGCTGTCACATAGTTCTCATTGTCAGCAATGATTTACCTCCTTAACTCTAGGGTTTGTGGGGGAAAAATCTTTTTTTCGTTTTTTCTTTGTTTTTTTTTTTGTCGTTTTAAGTTATTAATGAAAAATTCATTTCGTACTATTTTAGGTACTAACAAATTACTTCTATTTCATTTTTCATTTTAAACATTTGTTCGAATTGTAGTTGTTATCGGATGCTAAATGCGAAAAATAACTTCTTTCTCTTTGAAAATTAACATCTCATATTTGCACATTCGAAAGACGATATGTTATTCCTCTAGTTCCTTTTTAGGGTGCATATATAAAGAGAAGTATTTTTTTTTGAATTTATATATATAACTTTGTCACAAAAACACATATGTTTGCTTCAGAGGAGAAATATACTACATTTCCTACCGTATTCTTAATGTTTGAAACTTTCATTTGGCATATAACTCGTTACGATTAGTCGACGGTTTGGGGCTATATTGGGGAACAACTCTCTTCACAAACACACAACCGAATAACAAACCTACAAGTGACGAGCGAATAGCAAAAGGATGAGGACAAGTAAAAATATAGTACAATTTGTTACACATGCTCTTGTAAGCATTCTATTGGTGAAAATTGAAACTGTGGTTACTAATTGATAGTTTATAAAATGTTATTTTTCAATGAAAAAAAATTTTTTTTTCCTTTACAATGCGTGAAAAATATCCTCTAAAATAGATGATTATAATTTTGAAAGTGAAGACGTCAATAGCATTAGTATTATATTAGAAAGAAAGTTATTTAGGGAAATATTCTCTCTGCGATAAACAAATATATTTTCTTTATTTTCAGAGTCAACTATCTCATCTACCTACGATGAGCTTTAAAAGGACTAAGGAATAGACAGTAAGTACAATGGTAGTGCATGACGTACATGGACTCGATCGATATTTGTTTGTGGGAAAAAACGCATTTGCAAATTAAATGGGGCGATAAAAATAATGATGCACGAAATGTGCATTTGAGATTAAAAAGAAACTGCAAAGAGGTAGTAGTGCTGAGAAAATAGGATGATCATAACGATTACGTGTAAGGGGGCAAAGAATGAGCAATGAAACATTTTGGGGAGTTTTGCCAAGAACGTTTATGGATGAGTACAGAGCAAGGAAATGTGACGTTGTACAACCAGTAATCAACCAAATCAATAAAAAGGGGGAAAATAGTTCAAAATAATAAGATGATGTCTAGGTATGTAGTACTATATTTAAAGAGCATGATGATTCTAAATCTGAGTCCTTTTTTTCCCTCCCTGATGATCCGAAAATGATGGATTTCATGCTTTTTGAACATTGATTCTCTCATAATAAACGTATCAACTTGAAAAACTAAATGATTAAACGAAATAGCTTCCAAATTTAGTGAGAAAAATGAGCAAATTGAAATTTAATTTCTCTTCATCATTGATGAGCCTCCAGATGCCGAAAAGATATTGTTTCCACTTTGCATGCCAGAAAGAGTAAAAGGGTTGGGTTGGGTTGTTTTACCTCTGAGCGGCACTTTTTTGCACACCATGGGCTAAATGGCCAGGTCACATGGACCCCGTAGGCTCAGAGAAGGTTGGGGGAGGGGACCCACTGGAACAGCTGTTGGGAGACAGATTGTAGCCTGCCGTCAAGGCCATCCAGCGTGTTCTTTAACGTGCACAGGGTATGGCTCTCCCGCACAAGGGGCCACGGCTTAACGTCCCATCCGACGGACGGCGGCCTTTCCAAGCCCATCGGTGTCCTCTACTGACCGTAGGCAGGGCGGGGAATTTTGCGGGGATAAATCTCAACACTGACCCAGCTGGGACTTGAACCTGGGAACTATAGATTACGAGCCTGGCGCGCTACCGACTGAGCCACTCCCGCCCCAGAAAGAGTAAAATGAAAATTAAGAAGACAAAAGAGGATAGTTTATTGTGTTTGGATAAGAAGTTCTTTATGCAATTCGACGACATCAATACCAAAGATGAAATGCGAAGATTTCCTTACTTAGCATACCAAGTTCTTTCAAAATGTACTATATACACTGCACGACATTGAAATTGCCCACCCAGAATGAGTGAGGACTAGGGGTAAAATGTAGCACACACATAATAGCACATATTGGTATACCGTGATTTAATTTGCAGCCACTTACAGCGGTTAGAAGATGAGATAATGCAGCACAATGTGATTGCCTCAGTAGGTGGTTGCAACTGCCGTGAACGGCAATACGACATGGCATGGAGTCATATAAGCGATGGATATGGTCTTGAGGAATTGAACACTAAGGCAGCGTTAACATGCTCCCATATATCCTCGAGATTCTGCCCAAGCCGGTAGGAGGATTGCATACGTCGTCCAATGTGGTCCCGTGGATTTTCTATTGGGGATAAATCTGGAGATCGTGCTGGCCACGGCAATACATGAACATATTGCAAACATTGTCTGGAAATCCTAGCAGTGTGTACACGGGCGTTGCCATGCTGGAAAATGGGCTGCTGCATGCCTCCCAGGAATGGTAACAAAACGGGCTGCAGAACAGCGCTAACGTATCGTGCAGCTTTCAGTGCTCCTGTGATGCGGACAAGAGGTGACCTGATGTCATATTGCATTAAATGTAAGTGGTGCTTGAAATTCGGATGTAAATCTTCCGTGATTGTTTCTAAAATTGGGCATTTTAGAGATAATTTTGTATCTCGTTTTCAAATAAAATGAGATAATAGTCGTCTATATAATAAAAATCGTCTGTCTGTCTCTGATACATATGGAACTTTTTTCTTTATAGAGAAAAATTAAAAGTTATTTTTGTGTTGGATAGGTATTGATGAAATACAAAGATATGCAATTTTCAAATTCCCTATGGCTATAAATGAGTCCTCTAACGGTGGAAAAACTTCAAAATTCGAAATTTCAAAAGGAAATATTACAAACAATGTATTTATGCTAGAGATTTGAAATTTTGCTGGTGGAATGTGAATGAAAGTCACGACGCTTCCATTGAGAACAATGAGTTTGTCTTTAAACCCAAAGTGGGTGTGGAAACGCGAATATTTTTGTTTTCAAAATAATTGTTTCTTTATAGAGATAAATAAAAAATTCTTTTTAGATTGGACAGGTATTGACGAAATATTACGATTTGCATTTCCGAATGTCCCAAAAGATATAATTGCGACTTCTAATGGTGGAAAATTTTAATGCTAGAAATTTGAAATTTTGGTGATTGAATGTGAAGGTTAATAAGTTTTCATTGACAACAATGACTTGACACCCTTATCCCAGGGTGTTTTGAGAAACATAACTAAATTTTTTTAAAGTGATAATTGGAAAGTTCTTTTTTTAGTTGGATTGGTACTAATGGAATATTTTAATTCGCATTTTGCAAGTACTTAGGTACCATTGAATATATCATTACGGATCACTAAATATGAAAACGCAAAACTGATAACAAACTTTGAAAGGGACTAGAAATTTTAAATTTCGATGGTAGTTTTTCACGAGTTATCCCACTGACAGCAATGACCTACCCACTTTTTTCAGAGTCGGTGGGGGAAATACAACTTTTTAAACTTAAGCTATAGATATATTTCATCATATAATCCCTTTTATGCTGTATAGTTACTAATAAAATACTGTTTGCATATGTCCCATCATCCTTTAGCTCAAATTAAAACTTTTAAGGAGTGAAAGAGTAGGTAAAGGAAAAACTTAATTCTATTTGAAAACGAAGTATATCTGTTGTTTTTTATATATACAGGGTGTCCCTGAATTCGTGGCCCAAACGTGAGGGGATGGTAGTACACACCTGGTATTTCTGTTAGGTATACCAGGTCATATAGGGGAGCTGAAATTGGATCTGGCCATTACCTTGTTAGAAGTGTCTTGCAAATTAAACTTAAAAAGTGTTGTGCTAGGGTTAAAACGTTTATTTTTAATACTGAAGCTTTGACACCCAGTTATAGCCAAAGCTTACCATGATAGGTTACTTAGTCATTATGACAGTCATGGTATGCTTACTACTGAAGTTGACGAAGAATGGGGTCATTTTAAACAGACTTTTTTGGACACTAACAATACTCTTTTAGGAAAAAAGGAGCATACGAGGGAGAATTATCTGAGTAATAAGGCACTTGAGCTTATTTCAGAAAGAAAGAACTGCAGCAATGTCCTTAATCAATACCCTACCAGTCCTAATAGAAAGCATTACAGAGAACGTAATAAACGTGTAAAGGATCAGTTAGCTGTTGATAAGACTCTTTGGCGTGATGGCTTGGCTGACAAAGCCGAGGATGCAGTTAGACAGCACAACAGCAGAGAGCTGTACCAGATAGTTAACGTTTTGTGTGGTAGAAAACGAACATATACAGGGATTGAAGGATAAACAAGGTAAGGTTATAGAAGGTGAGGATTCTGTCATGGCTAGGTGGGCTGAGCATTTCAGTGTTGTACTAAACAATGTGGTTAGTTCTACTCCTATTGTTTGCAATTATGATAGATGCATTGATGGCTTTAATGTTGGCCCTACAACACAATTTGAAGTTATTTTGGCTGTTTCTAAACTTAAACTTCATAAATCCCAAGGTGTAGATGAATGTTTTACGGAAATGCTTGGGAATGTTTCAGTTACCACTTGGATGACTGAAATTTGGAATATCTTTTATGATAAAGGCATGATTCCTAAGGATTTTACCAGAGCTATTATTATCCCTATTTTCAAAAAAGGTGATCGCAGTTCTTGTGATAACTATAGGGGTATTAGCCTACTCTCTGTTCCAGGTAAAGTTCTTTCCATGATTGTGCTTAATGGAATTAAGAATCTGGTTGACAGTCAATTGCGTGATGAGCAATGTGGATTCAGAAGTGGTAGGGGATGTGTGGATCAGATATTTTCACTTAGGCAGATTCTTGAGAAATGTTTAGAATTTCAGAAACCTTTGGTTGCTAGCTTTGTTGATTTCAAAAAGGCTTTCGACTCTGTTGATCGTCATAATTTGTGGTTGATTGTGAAATCATATGGTATACCAGACAAGTTAGTTAACATAATGAAAGCTCTCTATAATAACACTGAGTCGTGTGTGAGAGTTGGTAAGGCTTGTAGCAATTGGTTTAGCATTACTTCTGGTGTTCGACAAGGGTGCATTTTGTCTCCTTTTCTCTTTAGTTTGGTTATTGATTATGTTATGCGAAATTCACTTCAAGGGAAAGATTTTGGCCTTAAATGGGCTGGAGATACGAAAATTTCTGATTTAAATTATGCTGATGATTTAGCCCTTTTGGCAAATGATGTTGATGAGATGAACTCTTTCATTCGAGCTGTTGATGAGACTGGTAGTAGAGTAGGTTTGGTTATAAACAGAGAGAAAACTAAAGTGATGAAAATTGGTCACGCAGGCTGTGATTCAGTTAATCTGAATGGTTGCAGTCTTGAACAGGTGTCACAGTTTAATTATCTTGGGAGCTATGTAAGAGATAATGGTGATGTGCGGCATGAGGTTAACAGACAAATAGGGATTGCTGCCGGGACTTTTAAGAATCTATGGAGAGTGTGGAGAAATAGGCGTATACACCTAAAAGACTAAACTTAGGCTGTATAATAGTTTGGTTCTTTCTAGGGTTAGTTATGGTAGTGAAACATGGACACTTTGTAAACAAGATAACAGGAAACTAGATGCTTTTGATTCCAGATGCTTACGCAGTATCTTGGGCATTAGGTGGTTCAACTTTGTAACTAATGATGAGGTTAGGCAAAGGAGTTTGCAACCTCCTTTAAGCAGCATATTGTGCAGAGAGAGACTCCGTTGGTTTGGCCATGTTGCCCGTATGAATAATTATAGATTGGCGAATAGGGTTATGAACAGTGTGCCTAAAGGCCTCAGAAAGAAGGGGAGATCTAGGATGCGATGGGCAGACAATGTCAAACAGGACCTTGTTAAAATTGGTGTGCAGTGGGCAGATGCAGTAGATGTAGCTCAGAATAGACTTGCTTGGAGAACTAAATTGCACGGTCTGGTTGGACCTCCATATCCCATGGCTGCTTGATGATGATGATGATGATGATGATGATGATGATGATGATGATGATGATGATGATGATGATGATGATGATTCTGACCACCCTGATAAAAGGGTGAAATTTTCGCGGGAGTTGACTTTAACGAGCCATATCTCAAATCAAAGCTTGTGACGTCTCCAATGTCATGGGCTACCTCAAACACGACTCCAAAAGTGAGGTTTTGGGTTGGGTTGTTTTACCTCTGAGCGGCACTTTTTTGCACACCATGGGCTAAATGGCCAGGTCACATGGACCCCGAAGACTCAGAGAAGGTTGGGAGAGGGGACCCACTGGAACAGCTATTGGGAGGCATATGGTAGCCTCCCGTCAAGGCCATCCAGCATGTTCTTTAACGTGCACAGGGTATGCTCTCCCGTATGCGGCCCACGGCTTAAAGTCCCATTCGATGGACGGCGGCCTTTCCAAGGCATCGATGTCCCCTACTGACCGTGGGCAGGGCGGAGAGTCCAAAAGTGAGGGAAAATGTGGTCAATGTTTATGAGTCTTATATCAAATGAAAGTTTCTGAAGGTAAATGTTTTTAGCGACAAAGAAAAAATATAAATAAATAAATAAATAAATAAATAAAAATTTATCTTCCTATATGCGCCCTAAAAAGTGAAAAATAAATATAAAGCATATCGATGGTGCAATCAGACACTGAGTTCGTATTCACTTCAAAGGAAGGTAAGACGTTGATTTACCTACTCAGCAAGTTTGCCGGCGCCTATCTTCCTATATAATTTATTAAAACTCAGTTACTGATTGTCCCCATGCTATAGGCTTATTTTCCAATTTTTATGGCGCCTATGGGAAGGTAGGTAAAAATATAAATAAATTTAAAAAATACCAATATTCCTCTTGCTTTACCCTGTCATTTATCGGTTTGCGTGTTTGTCAAAAGAGTTGCTCTACCATAGCTTTCGAACCTGACGTTAAAACTTAATTATTTATGTGTCAAATCAAAGCTTTGAACGTTGGGAGTGTTAGAGGCAATAAAAAATTGAGAATGCAAAAGTATCAACTATGCGTCGAACGAAAGGTTGTGACATGGGGAGTGTCACAGGTTATAAAAATTTCCCCCTTCGCTCTTTCCCCCCTGAAAGTGAAATATGAAAACTATTGTTCCACTATGTATTAGGAACGAGGGTTGAACGTAACAAGTTGTATGTCAGATATAAGCATGTGACATGGGGAATGGGTTACACCCTAAAAAGGGGAAAAGTGAAAATCGTTCTTATAATTTATCTTCCAAATGCGAGGACCTACAGTTGAGATTTAGGTGTCAAATTATAGCTTATAAAACGACGTCGTAGACTACTTCGAATTATACTCCACATTATTCTCCCCTTCCCGCAAAAGGGGACGTAAATTTAAGGGGTTCGACCTTAACAAGTTATATCTCAAATAAAAAAAATGTGACGTTTGCAATGTCACGGGCGACTCCAAAAAGAAAAAGGAAGAAAAATTGTGGTCGATGTTTATCAGTCATATATTATCAAATGAAAGTTTCTGAAAGTTGGTGTTTATGGTGACAAAGAAAAAAATAAATAAATAAAATAACCGAAAAATGATTATCTTCCTATATCTTTCCTAAAATGTAGAAACTAAATCTAAAAAGTATCGGTGGCGCAATCAGTCACTTAATTCGTATTCATTTCAAAGGTAGATAGGGCGCCGATTTACCTACTCGACAAGATTGTCGGTGTCCTATCTTCCTTTTGAAGTGAATACGAATTCAGCGACTGATTGCACCATCGATATATTTTAGGTTTGTTTCTACGTTTTATAGCGCATATAGGGAGATAACTAATTTTTAATGTTTTTTTATATTAGTTTTTTCAATTACATTTCATTTTACTAGGAACGAATTTCGTTTCACAGTGCAATGGGAAACTACTGTAGATGCATCCGGGATCGTGCTTCACATCGCATTCATGCAAGTGCAGAAGCTGAAATCTACTTTCTGTCTATACGTAGTCTTTTTTGTTTCCAATTTGGGTTAGATAGGAATTGACGTAATATAAAGATTTGCTCTTTCAGCATCTTCCAAATACTGTAATTGCTCCCTTTAACGGTGGAAAAAATTTGGAAATTCCAAAATTTCAAACGAATATCGAAAATGATGTATTTATGTCACAAGTTTGAAACTCTGGTGCTGGAATGTGAACGTTATGAAGTTTTCATTGGTCCCTTCGACCAAGGTTGGGTGAGAAATGTGAACTTTTTTGTTTTGAAAGATAATTTGTTTATTCACAGTGATAAACTAAAATTTTTTTAGGTATGGTAGGTATGGTCTGTAAATGGTAGCTAGGTAGTCACTGGAAGGAGAGCTATGCACCAATCCCCTGTGATGATGCATAGAACCGGCCAGGCCTAGCACCTAATGTCCGACCCGGCCTTCTCGTGGTGCAGACCGTTAGTACCTTTCAAAAGAGATACTCTCTTGTGGAAGTGAACGGAAGGGGAGGGCTGCCAGATTAGTGTGGCCTACTGATCTGGATAACTATGGCTACTTTTCTTTTTTTTTCTACCCTGCTGAGGAGTGGTCAAACACACAGGGTCCTGGTGTTGACCATGTAAACCCACTGGACTGCACAGATATATGGCTCTGAGCTTGATTATGGATCCTGATTTTGCTGCACTGGTGGGCTTCTGTGGAAGGAACATCTTCCGCTGTGTTTTCTGTTTGTTTGTGGGTTGACAGCCCCAAGTGAATAGATTCACAGGATATGTTTATCAGCTGGTGGATAATCCTGAGCAGAGGTCATCGCAGGCACCTGAACTCCTTGCTTCTATTGGCATCGTCCAATTCTACATTAGAGGAAGTCTTCCAGTGTAGATGGCTTCATCATTTAGTGGTGGGGGAACGGGTCTTTGCCCCATGTCTGCGATTAGGGGGCTGTTTGATATTGTCGGCATTCCCTCTCTCAATAAACAGAGTTTCTTTAAACATCCTACTAACCATTTTCTCTCCATAGGTAGTTGGAATGTGAAGACTCTGCACAGAGCTTTTTTCTCTTCATATCCTCACACAAGAATTCCACCATTATAATTTAGATATTCTCGGCTTGCAAGAGACCAGATGGACAGATAAAGGTCAGATTCTTAAAAATAATCTTAAATTTCTCTTTTTAGGGAGGGACGACAATAAGCATCACCAAGGCGTGGGTCTGCTTCTCAGCAGACACGCTAGTGATGCTCTTCTAGGATATGAGTGCATTAATGAAAGGTTTTTTACAGTAAAATTTCAGACAACCGTTAAAGACCTGAATGTTATCTGCTGTTATGCCCCCACTGAGGATGCCGATGAGGATGAGAAGGATAGGTTTTATGAACAACTTCAGGATATTTTGAATTCTGTCAAGAAAGGAGATATTACCCTTGTTCTTGGTGACTTCAATGCTAAAGTTGGTACTGACTCTGACCTTTGGGGAGGGGTGATTGGCCCTTTTGGTATTGGTAGCTTCAATGGCAATGGGCAACGTCTCCTACAGGTAAGTAAACTCAATGGTTTCAGAATAACTAACACATATTACAAACACCGCGACATACATAAGTACACATGGGTTTCACCGGATGGGCTGCATAGGAATATGATTGATTATATATTAATTAACAGCAAATGGGCTAATTCTGTTAGAAATACCAGGGCATGTAGGGAAGCTGAAATTGGATCTGACCATTACCTTGTTAAAAGTGTCTTGCAACTTAAACTTAAAAAGTGTTGTTCTAGGGTTAAAAAATGTGCTTTTAATACTGAAGATCTGAATGACCCAGTTATAGCCAAAGCTTACCATGATAGGTTACTTAGTCATTATGACAGTCATGGTATGCTTACTACTGAAGTTGAGGAAGAATGGGATCATTTTAAACAGGCTTTTTTCGACACTAACAGTACTCTTTTAGGAAAAAAGGAGCAGAAGAGACAGAATTATCTGAGTGATGATTTGGCTTGATGGTTTGGCTGACAAAGCCGACAAGGCAGTTAGACAGCACAACAGCAGAGAGCTGTACCAGATAGTTAATGTTTTGTGTGGTAGAAAACGGACAGGTATACAGGTATTGAAGGATAAACAAGTGAAGGTTATAGAAGGTGAGGATTCTGTCATGGCTAGGTGGGCTGAGCATTTCAGTGATATTCTAAACAATGTAGTTTGTTCTATTCCCATTGTTTGCAATGATGACAGATGCATTGGTGGCTTTAATGTTGGCCCTATAACACAATCTGAAGTTATTTTGGCTGTTTCCAAACTTAAACTTCATAAATCCCCAGGGGTAGATGAAATTACTACGGAAATGCTTAGAGCTTGAAATGTTTCGGTTACCACTTGGATGACTGAAATTCTGAATATCTTTTACGATAAAGGCATGGTTCCTAAGGATTTTACCACAGCTATTTTTATCCCTATTTTCAAAAAAGGTGATCGCAGTTCTTGTGATAACTATAGGGGTATTAGCCTACTCTCTGTTCCAGGTAAAGTTCTTTCCATGATTGTGCTTAATAGAATTAAGAATCTGGTTGACAGTCAATTGCGTGATGAGCAATGTGGATTCAGAAGTGGTAGGGGATGTGTGGATCAGATATTTTCACTTAGGCAGATTCTTGAGAAATGTTTAGAGTTTCATAAACCTTTGTTTGCTAGCTTTGTTGATTTCAAAAAGGCTTTCGACTCTGTTGATCGTCATAATTTGTGGTTGATTGTGAAATGATATGGTATACCAGACAAGTTAGTTAACATAATGAAAGCTCTCTATAATAACACTGAGTCGTGTGTGAGAGTTGGTAAGGCTTGTAGCAATTGGTTTAGCATTACTTCTGGTGTTCGACAAGGGTGCATTTTGTCTCCTTTTCTCTTTAGTTTGGTTATTGATTATGTTATGCGAAATTCACTTCAAGGGAAAGATTTTGGCCTTAAATGGGCTGGAGATACGAAAATTTCTGATTTAGATTATGCTGATGATTTAGCCCTTTTGGCAAATGATGTTGATGAGATGAACTCTTTCATTCGAGCTGTTGATGAGACTGGTAGTAGAGTAGGTTTGGTTATAAACAGAGAGAAAACTAAAGTGATGAAAATTGGTCAGGCAGGCTCTGATTCAGTTAATCTGAATGGTTGCAGTCTTGAACAGGTGTCACAGTTTAATTATCTTGGGAGCTATGTAAGAGATAATGGTGATGTGCGGCATGAGGTTAACAGACAAATAGGGATTGCTGCCGGGACTTTTAAGAATCTATGGAGAGTGTGGAGAAATAGGCGTATACACCTAAAAGACTAAACTTAGGCTGTATAATAGTTTGGTTCTTTCTAGGGTTAGTTATGGTAGTGAAACATTGACACTTTGTAAACAAGATAACAGGAAACTAGATGCTTTTGATTCCAGATGCTTACGCAGTATTTTGGGCATTAGGTGGTTCAACTTTGTAACAAATGATGAGGTTAGGCAAAGGAGTTTGCAACCTCCTTTAAGCAGCATATTGTGCAGAGAGAGACTCCGCTGGTTTGGCCATGTTGCCCGTATGAATAATTATAGAATGGCGAATAGGGTTATGAACAGTGTGCCTAAAGGCCTCAGAAAGAAGGGGAGACCTAGGATGCGGTGGGCAGACAATGTCAAACAGGATCTTGTTAAAATTGATTAGCAGTGGCCAGATGCAGTAGATGTAGCTCAGGGTAGACTTGCTTGGAGAACTAAATTGCACGGTTTGGTTGGACCTCTGTAGCCTATGGCTGCTTGAGGATGACGACGACGACGACGACGACGACGACGACGACGACGACGATGATGATGATGATGATGATGATGATGATGATGATGATGATGATGATGATGATGATGATGATGATGAGGTATTTAGGAAATATTACGGTCTAAAATTTTCGACTCTCGCATAAGTATAAATCCGCCCTCTACCGGTGGAAAAGTTAAATTAAAACTGTTGAAACGATATATTTATCTAAAGAAGTTTTATTTCCTTGGTGGAATGAGAAGGCCACGAAATTTTAAATGGCAACAATGAGTTGACCTATTGTCCCCAGGAGGGAGGAAAAACGCGACGATTTTGTGTTAAGAGATATTTTTTTTATAGAGGTAAAAAAAATTAGGTTGGAAAGATATTATTTAACTATTACGATTTCCACTTTCCGAATATGCCAAAATTTATAATTACATCATCTAAAGGTGTAAAAATTAAAAAAAATTAAAAAGTTTTAATGAATATTGCAAAACGCTGTATTTATACTACAAATATGAAAGTCTGTTGGTGGAATATGAAGGTTACCAAGTTTCCATTGACAATAATGAGTTGATGATACAGCTCTTTTTTAAATGAAAATTAGAAAACTATTTTTTACTTGGATTGGTGTTAATGAAATATTATAATTCGCATTTGTAAAATACTTATGAAGTTAAAAATCATAATAATATGTTGGTAGAGATCACTAAATATAGAAATGCAATTCTGTTAATAAACTTTGAAAATGTTCTGTATATATTAAAAATTTGAAATTTTGGTGGTAGCTTTTCAAGAGATATTTCGCTGACAGCTATAATCTACTCACTTTTCTTAGAGGGGTATGGGAAATGCAACTTTTTAAATATAAGAAATAGAAGACAAATGCTTTTTATGATGTATAATTACAAATAAAAATACTATTTACATTTTTCCCATCATCCTAGTTGAAATAAAAATTTCGAGGAGTGAAAATGTTGGTAATGACAAAACTTCAGTCCCTTTGAAAACGAGATCCCCATATGCACCAGAGGCGATTATGCGTTCTTCGATTTGCGTATTTAATTCTAGATTTAATACACACTGGTTTTAAAATGGATAATGGCATGTCGATAAGAATTTAAGGGAATGGTGTGAAATATATTGCACTGTGTAAGACTACTTTCCGAGTATTTCGTATGAAGCTTCCTTTCGTCAGGTGGAAAAGTATAGGCTACCCTCTGGGGTAATCCATCATCAGTGTGGACCTGTTTGAATGTTACGATATCCCCAAAGACTTAATATTGACGGTTGAAACTTACTCAAAATAACTGTTGCCACCAATTAATTTTAAAGAATGAATGCATGAGTTAAATTATTTCTATTTTCACGTGACAAGTCATTGTTTGATTTGTTGCTAAAGAGCATGGAAATTCTGTGGAAATTGAAATCGTTCTAATTAAGCACGAGCAGAGCACTAGTTTCTTTAATGAAAGCTCCAAAAACTAAAAATTCATATCCGACGTTGAAATCATTAACTTAATTTGAAAAACATGTAAATTTCATATACAAGGGTTGCTCGAAAAGTAGTGGCAACATATGTAGTATTTGCTGAATACTTTATTTCCACGCGAAATTAGCATTCCATATCCTTAATGTAATCATCGGCTAGATTAACATCTTCATTTCAAATCTGGCTAATGCCAGCAGCAGATCTGTTTCTGTTGATCATGCAATGGACCGAACTATGGCTTACAACACCTCAGTCAGACTACGAATACCTTCACATTTGGAAACAGATCAAAGTCACAAAGACTCATTTCTGGGGAATATGACCAAGTTTTCCCATCCTCACCTTTCCGAAAGTTGAGCCACATGACAACGACCATTGAATGACAGCTGGTGGATCCTCTGTGACGAAGTGTCGACGCTTTCCTCATACTACCGGAAGCAGATGATGCATAAGAAATCGTCGATAGTACTTTTGTTCCACACTTTGGCCCTGAGGCACTACGTGGTGGAGTAGACCATCGATGTCGTAAGGAACAGTCAGCAGCACTTTTACATTGCTGGATTCTTCGCGCACTTATTTCGGGAGTGGAGACCCCTGGAAGTTCGATAGTCGATTTCGTTAGACTGCTGTTTTAGTTTTGTCTCGTTCGCCTGTGATTAAGTTTCGTCTAAGGCAATGACACAATGAAGGGACCTTGTTGTGATACGGAGGTTTGCAATGGTGTAATGCGTCACATAGGTGACCGTGCTTCGATTCCGTGCTTCACACCGTGTTTCGATTTTTCCAATGCTCAGGGTATACTTCAGAATGTGTTGAACGGTGGAATTGCTGAGTCCCACTTCATTTCTAATTGTCATGTCGTCAAATGCCTGTCAACGACTTTACGAGCTGAACCTTCTGTGGTTTTATGGGATGTCCTGTATGTCCATCATCAACATCGTCCCGACCCTGGCAAAAGAACTGCACCCATCATGGAACTGTGCGATAGAGTAGTCCTGCATCTCCACACACTTCCTTCAGTTCATACAAACAACTCCTTGCTTTAAGGCCACGTACCACCTCGATTTTAATTCAACTGCGTTATTCCAACTTCATAAACATTTCTCACGGTTCTCTGGCAGTAATCTGAAATTGTTGTGACTACGTTACTATTACTTTTCCCGCAACACTCGTATTTCATAAAATATGTTAACTGATAAATGTTTCAAATATTACATTATGTTTTAAGTAATAATGTTTTAATAATAATGATTTTTTCGCACTACATATATATATTTTTATGCAACTTATACCACATTTCATTTCCATGCCTATAAAGTTAAAAATGCCTACCAAATTGTGTTCGAGCAATTTTGGTGGGTACGAAATAATTTTAAAAGTTCGATTAAATGTATGAGGCAATACGGTTTGCAATGCGTGTTTTTAGTTTAGAAACTTCTGACTTGGGGAAGATCATGGGTACCTTGAAATATGCCCACTTCTTTCCTCACCTAGAAGAGGAGGGGGATTTTAAATGGAGAGGGGAGATCCATCGTAATGAGTTTTATGCCAAATGAAAGCTTCCGACGTGGTGATTGCCATAGACTATATGTTTTACAAAATGTAAGACCTCCCCTTAGCGAAGATGGAGAAAACATTTAGTAAGGGATAGGTAGAAGCGAAGAGGGGGATTGAATAGATCGCAATGAATTTTTTGCCAAATGGAAGATTGAGACGTGGGCAGTGCCATCTAGTATATATTTTAGAGGGTTTCAGAAGACCCTAGCAATGCCGGGTAAATCAGCTAGCTTACTGCATAATGAACCCACTAGAAACATACTGAAATTGTTACGATGACGTAATGCAACAATGCATGAACTGAGGCAAAGAATTTATTCAATGGTTAATTAAAACTATAATACTGACGGTGGAAATTTCTATTCACTCATACGCCATAGTAAAATGAACCCTCCTTGTGTTTGAATTTATGTAGCTTATGAAAAGAGGCGCATTTATAACCAAAGAACGTGATTGCAATAAAAATCTTCATTTTCAACAATAGTACTTTAAATATAAGGGTTGTGATAAAAATGTAGTAGCAATATTTAATTTTTTTTAGAGCGCGATGAATATTAAAAGAAAAGTTACACGGGCTTATGAAAAGAGACATTTTATACAATTACGCGATTTGATAGATTTACTACTTTTTTTCCTAAATGACTGTGCTATTATTTAAACTTCCACAATTATCTAAGTACAGAAAGACAATTATTTGTACATAAGCATAGTTTATGGTCAGATTTACCAAAGTTTAAGTCCATCGACCTATTGTTGAGCTTATGTACTTGTTATTGACCCCAAACCATAATTCGAATGTAAATTAAATGGTCAAGAATCATAACTATTTTATTAAAGGTTCCTTTGAAATATTCCCAAGATAATTCCAAATAATGATATTGAATTGCTATTATGTTCAAAATGTTTAATCAAATTTCAAATATTCCTGCAATAAACTAGAAGAAAACAAAAACATATCCTTTGTAATAGAGAGTTATGGCATGAGAAACAGTTTCGTGAAACTCTAAAGCATTATTTTCTCTCTAATCAAAAACGTGTAAGGTTCGTAGCGCGTCAGGCTCGTAATCTGTAGTTCCCAGGTTCGAGTCCCAGCTGGGTCAGCGTTGAGATTTATCTCCGCAAAATTCCTCACCCTGCCCACGGTCAATAGGGGACACCGATGGGCTTGGAAAGGCCGCCGTCCGTCAGATGGGACGTTAAGCCATGGCCACGTGCGCAGGAGAGACATACCCTGTGCACGTTAAAGAACACGCTGGATGGCCTTGACGGGAGGCTACCATCTGTCTCCCAACAGTTGTTCCAGTGGGTACCCTCCCCAACCTTCTCTGAGTCTTCGGGGTCCATGTAACCTGGCCATTTAGCCCATGTGTGCAAAAAAAGTGCCGCTCAGAGGTAAAACAATCCAACCCAAAAACGTGTGTTTCAGACTTAGTGCCTTGCCACCAATTCAGTTATTTGTATTCCTGTAAAGATGAAAGCACGTAACATTCTTTGATGTAAAAGTATTTAATGCCAAAACAAGAAACAGTCTGAGAAACGTTCGAGAAGGAATTGAACGAATTTTACTTTGCAAAGCAAAGGAAAAAAATATCGTCTAGATTCTGTTATGTGTTTTGGAGATCATTTAAGACTAAATAAAACCTGCCCGACATGATAAGCATTCCCGACGGTCGCTAGGGATGGACCACAGAATTTTTTTTCTTCTCTCGTGTATTTCTTTTTTATAAAAGCTAAAGGAAAAAACTTAATGTCTCAGTTTATAGATGTTGTTTTTTGAGTCTGCTGCAGAAATAATTTTCAAACTGCCGCTTTCAGTTAGATCAGGAGAGCAAGATTTCTGAAAATTGAAGGATATAAATAATATTTTAAACAGGAATATGTTAAAAGTTTTTTGACTGCACCATCACTATTCTCAATTTATACTGAACGTTTCAAGAAGTATGATTGCAGTACGTATTCTTGGCTGATTTCAAAGTGCATTTTTTAGGAACAAAGAATGTTCGATTTAGGTAGCAAAAAATATTCAGATGCACCATGTACGATGTCTTAATAAGCCAAACTTTATATGTTGCTGAAGTGGAAAAATGACTTGGGTCGTGCTAAATACAGGTAGACGCTGAGAGAAGATTGTTCAATATATACATATTTTGCAGCTGATGTTTTAAAAAATATCATCCTTAATCTTTTATACATTTTTAAACAAGTTACATTTTCAATGAACGCATGCGAAAATCAAATATTAGGACAATATCGCCAAGTAGGGGATGATTGTCTTTGCCTTCTTAAACCTCATGTTTTAGTGGAAGTGAAAAAGGTTAAACTTCTGCTTAAAAAAATCCGTTTTAGTTGTAAAATAATTCCGTAGTGTTGAGAAAACAACATTACGAATAATATTCGAATATCATGAACTGAGTAGAATAGTTTCTTCAGTTTATACATCTGCGACATAGTTCGAATGGTACGGTAAAATTACCAAGGTAGTAATTTAAATATACTGAAACTTATGTCAGGCGATCTTGGAATTTTCAAGAGATTTTATATAAGCTATTTTTTTTTAAGAAGTCACAGTTGTCCAGACTGTAGAGAGCAGGGTAAACAAATCGTCGTTTGAGTGCACCATGGTGTTCACAAAGTTGTTGAAATCCGATGCATCCTTCATTAGTGATCGCAAGCATGACCACATCAAAAACCTTCCTCTGTTTGTGTAGACAGTGCTTTATTTGACGCTAAAACCTTTCTTACAACTAATATAATTTGAAAAAAAATGTTTTATTCATCAAAGCAATGCATTTTTACATTCTAAATTTCTACAATGATATTTTAAAATATTTAAAGTATTTTTGACTGAAATATTGCTGCCTTGATAAACGCTTGAATGAAGAGTTAAATTTTAAACATTTTAATTAACATTATACTTTTTAATTTGAATGAGGGAATCGTGTGAAACATTTTCAGCTCGCCAAGTCTGTATTTGTAAACCTTGGTGTTTTCCCCTCGAAATGATTTGCAGGGAAAAAATGTCGAAACAGTCGACGTTTACGAAAACGAAATTTAGCTGTTGTTTTGTCATACTTTGGCAAATTATATTATATACAGGGTGATTCAAAACTTATCGTTCAAATTTCGTGGGGAGGTAGGGAATAGGTCAGGAAACCGATTTCACATAGGAAAGAATGTCCGCAAATGTACGCATGCGTATGTAGAGGGCGCTGTGTGTACCCAACCAGTGTACAGCTCGCCCGACCACTCCCGCTGTCATCAGTGTACGAGGTGACTTACTAGTGATAAGATGAATCGTTTTACGCATCAAGAGCTAGCGGATATGCATCTCGCATATGGGGCAGCTGGCGAAAGCGGTCGCCGAGCTAGGCAAGTTTACGAAGACCGATACCCCAACAGAAGAATACTGCAGCATCAAATGTTTGCACGTGTGCATCGCAATCTGCGCGAACGTGGTTCACTGTGCAGCAACATGCAGGATACGGGGAGAAGACGACTGACGCGGACTGTCAATGTCGCAGAACTAGTCCTACAGTCCATCGAAGATAATCCGAATATCAGCACACGAGCTATTGTTCAGCAGCTTGGGGTTTCTCAGTCAGCAGTGTGGTGGATACTGCACGAGGAACGTGTGCATCCTTACCATCTGCAAAGGGTGCAGTTACTGCATCCTGACGATTATCCAAAGCGTGTGGAATTTGCACATGGTTCATGCAGAAAGGTGCCGTGGACCCCAGTTTTCCAGCTTCTGTCCTTTTTACAGATGAAGCTTCATTCAGTCGTGAAGGTGTGTTCAATACACACAATTCACATGTGTGGGCTTACGACAACCCGCATGGTACGAGAAGTCACGCTGCGCAACATCATTTTGCCGTAAATGTGTGGGCTGGAATCATTGGTGACTGTTTGTTGGGTGACCTGTGTTTGCTGGGACCTTACTTGCTACCGCCCCGATTGGACGGCCGGAAATACCTAATATTTCTCGAGACAGTGTTACCGACTTTTCTGGGTGCTGTTCCTGCGCATATCCGCCGAGATATGTGGTATCAACATGACGGGGCTCCAGCCCATAGCACAATTGTTGCGCGTGATTACCTGAACCGAACATTCGGAGCTCGATGGATCGGTAGAGGTGGACCGATCGCTTGGCCACCCAGGTCACCTGATTTATCGCCCATGGATTTCTTTTTGTGGGGGGCCATGAAAGACCATGTGTACGAGACCCCCGTCGACAGTGAAATGGACCTTGTTGCACGAATAATGGCCGCCGCAGGCATTGTCCGTGATATGCCAGGCGTTTTTGAAAATGTTCGGCGGTCAATGCAACGGCGCTGTGAATCCTGTGTCCGTGTAAATGGTCGCAATTTTGAGCACCTACTGTGAACCTGTACTTTACCTTGTTGGAATAAAAGTGACATTCGTTACCACTTAACTGTACTGTTTCCTTGTGTTCACTTTACTTATCCATTTTGTTCATGTAGATGACGTTTGCGGACATACTTTCCTATGGGAAATCGGTTTCCTGACGTATTCCCTACCTCCCCACGAAATTTGAACGAGAAGTTTTGAATCACCCTGTATATAGGATATTTATATATATATATATGGAATCAAGTTTATGTTAATAACAAGAATGTTTTTCAAATCTGATTTTTGTGACATTTTGAATCTGGTACTTGGGCAAAACTGGCACTTTTAGGGTTAAAATCAATCAACTTCAGTCTTTACCACTATCTTGAAAGTACTTATTTCAAATTCGGAGTGCAGGATGACTATGTGAAATGTAAGACTGTGGGAAATATGAAGAAGAATGTTAAAATAACAACTGAAAGAAATTTAGGGAAGTGATTAGGGCAGAAAAACAAATGGGGACATTGGAAATGTAGAGAGTAAGTGTAAACGTAGGAAAATGAAGGAATTTTTGTTGCATTTTTCTTGACTTATCCCATAGTCAACACAAAAAACATAGAATACATCAAAGAAGATAGCGTTCATAAAACGAATCGGAATGTTTGCAAAATGATTCCTTTATATACGCTGAGTGAGTCATAAATCTGTGCGTGGTTCGTCATGCAAAATGTGTAAGATGACACATCATAGTATTGCATTTGCCTATTTCTTAATGTAGTGTTGAGGGAAAGTATGAAGTCCACTATGTTAGACAGTAGCTGTTAAAAGTATAGGAGTCTTGGTTTCTATCGTTAGAAATATTGTACAATGAATAGGTTAAGTATTGAAATTCGCGTGATTCTCTGTCACCACTGGAAAAAAGGATCAAATCCTGCCGAAGTGTGCGCAAGTGTGCGAAGTGTAAGATGAGAGGACATTCTTCATTCGTTGTGCTAAACATTGGTTCAAAGAAGTTCAAAGGTAGTGACACGAATGCCGAAAATAAGCAGCAATCGGTTCGGGCAATATCGGTAGATTGCAATAATGTGGTGACAAGCTGTTAAAACTAATCCGTCGACAAGCACTCTCAGCTCTCGTCCGAACTTGGTTGCGCACAAGTGATATAGTGGGATATCTGAAACCCATCGGTAAGGTAGCCAGAGTTGCCTAAAGGTCCCACGTGAGCTGACTACTGAACAAGCAAACTGTCGTATCGAAATATGCAGGAAAATACTCGCAAATCCACGCAACCACCTTTTCATCAAACGAATAGTTACATATGATGAAAATTGGATCTTTCTTAACAATCGAACACTCAGAAACAGTGGCAAAACTCCGGCACTTCTTGTCCCAAAGAGGGGACGATTCGAAACAAAGGCAGTGTTTGTGCTTGGTGAAATTCTGAAGGTATAGTGCACTTCCAACTAGTTCTTAACAGACGTGGCATCAATACTGATCTCCAGTCAGCCACCCACAGTCCTACCAGTCATCACAGTCTGCGCTCTGTGATGCTTCAACGGTATCCAAAATTGGTAAACAAAACTCAGGTACTTCAACAAGACGACGCAAAACTGCACACAGCATTTAGGACCATAGGAAAACTTTGAGTATTAACATTTGAGCTTCTTCCGTATATATTCGTCATCCTCCGTATAGTTCGGACCAAGCTTCTTCCGACTACCACCTCTTTCGAGCGAATGACTAATTTTCTCGAGGTAGTGTGTTTCAAAAATATCAGGAAATCGGAAACGGAGGTCGAGAGTTTTTCATCTCAAAGGATCAAGCATGGTATCAAAGAAGAATCGAACACTTTGCCGACAGATGATTACGAACTATTGAAAATGATGGGTTATATTTCGCTGAGTAAGGTTTGTTATTTATATTGTAATAGACATTTCTCAAGTAGACGATAAAACGCACAGACGTACGAATCATCTTAGTACTATGCCCATGTTTAAAAAAATATCATACTAATTTATTTATCGTAATTTCACCTGACTCCTTTCATTGATATAATTCCTTTTTATTTCCCATTAGAATTAGTGACCAACGGAAATATGGAAGGAAAAACCATGACTGCATTCTGTTGCTAATTTGTAAAGGTACTGAGTAAAGAAATACGAATTTAACCAAGTATTTCCTAGAATTCAACCGTAGTTTGATTAGGTTTTAAATATATTTAAATGCTCAAAATTATAAGTATTAATATCACTATTTTAAACTATTTCTTTGTGCCATTGGGAATTATTTACAAAAACATCTTTCAAAGCATACGACAAAAGAATTGAAATAATGAGCAAAAATCGATTTTAGATTTTTTCAAAACATAAATTAACAGCTGTAGCATGTAATATTGTTTCTGGAGTATTGACTTCTCTCTGAGGTCTAAAAGATTCAGAGGGAATAAGAAGGAGAAATATTAAACAGCAATAAAATATATGAGGCAGAATTCTGATCATCAGGTCAAACACAAAATCTCTATGAAAGCCAAATACAAAAAAAAAATCTTAATTTCATCTATAATACCAACGCTGATTCAATCCCCCGATCAGTCAGTAAGTAAATTAATGAACGAAATCAAGTTCATTGTAGGTGAGAAAACTATACAAAATGCATAAAGGGGCTAAGCTACGAATTATCAGTAGGATATTTGCACGTTATTAAATTTACTGCCATTTAATAACGTGCGTGATCAAACACGAATTTAATAACGTGCGTGATCAAAAATACGTGCGTTAAAATTACTGCCATTTAATAACGTGCGTGATCATTAATAACGTGCGTGATCAAAACACGAATAGCGTGATTCAAACACGAATTTACTGCCATTTAATAACGTGCGTGATCATTAATAACGTGCGTGATCAAAACACGAATAGCGTGATTCAAACACGAATTTACTGCCATTTAATAACGTGCGTGATGAAACACACGTTTTGGGGATTGCACGTTATTAATATTACTGCCATTTACTTCACACTGAAAAGAAAAATCGCTTTTGAACATTAACCATTTATTATATATATTAACATCAGAAATCCTTTCAGTTTAAATATTTATTTGATTAATTTCAAATATAAGGTTTTGAAATATATTTCCATTAATTGCATAAATTGCTAATTAACGAACACAATTATATCATATAAACTAAAAAAATCCTATGATATCAGGAATAAGTCTTCTTCATTTATAATTAATTTGTGTTGGCCGATATAGTGTTTGAATAAGTTACGAAAAATAGATTTAACAACTGTAACATTCAGTATAAATGTATATAATAGTTGTTAATACATTAGAGGACGAAATACTAATTCCAATTTTAATAAATTTCGTTCTAGCCAGAGTATTACATTTCCCTTGCAACGAAATAAACTGTAATTATCCAGTTTTATTCAATTATGACTTATGAGTAGAAATTTAAACTATGATACCTATATTATTATATTTATTATAATTGATCCAAAGATAAATGCATAAACTGAAATCACAATTTGATACTGAGAGCTTTCGAAAAGTTCTTGACACGTGTAAGTAAAGTTGCAGTCGTTCCTTCGAACTTAACGAGCTACGACTTGTTCAAAATCTTGTCTAAACTTGTCTTTCTGAGGGAGGCGGGGGGGAGGAGGCTCAAAATATGCAGTTTCCAGGTTTGAGTTCCCACTGAGTCAGCTTTGAAATTTACCTCCATTAAACTCCCATCTTGTCCACGATGAGAAATGAGACGATGCGCTTGGAAAGCACGCCATCCTTCTTATGGAACATAAAGCCGTGGCTTCGTGTGCAAAAGAGTCATACCCGGTGCACGTTAAGGAACACTTTTGATGGCCTCGATGGGAGGTCCACAGAGGTTAACACCACCAAGGTTAACAAAAACCCAAACGCTAAGGTGAAAAGAATTACCATTAACACTAAACTTCTAAAAAACCCTCAAATGATGAAAACTAACCATGATAAGTTAATAGTCATTATGCCAGTTGTAGCTTGCTTACAATTAAATTTGTGGTTGAATGGGGTCGTTTTTAACAGGCTACTTACTCTTGACACCAAAAGTGCTAAGCTGATTCAACACCCTATTCAAATTATATATTCAATATTTCTTTAAAAATTCTATATTCAATATTTCTTTAAAAAATTCTATATCCATTGTTCTCATCAATATTTATAAAAAAAAAGTATTAATTAGATTAGCTAAAAGTTTATAAGATAAAAATATTTGGCTTAATATATTTGTTGACGAGCAAAGGGAACTCTTAAAGAATATAATAAAGAGTTGTGTCATATAGAAAACATTTTGTGTGGGAAAAACAGAATAGTATGCAGGGATTGAGAGATAAGGATGGGAAGATTACTAAAGGTATGTTTGTCATGACTAAATGGGGATGAGTGTTTCAGAAATATTCTGAAAAACTTGATTAGTTTTACTCCCATCATTTGCAATATAGTTAGAAGAATAGAAGCTTTCAGTCGTTCCAGACAGGGTGGTTAACGCGCTTGCTACTAATCAATGGGACCTGGGTTCGGGCCTCGGGTAAGGAATGGATGTTTGTGTTGTCTTTCTGCTGAGGTCGCACCTTCCTCACAGTTCATCTCTGTGGTGTATTAAACTGAACGACTGTTATTATTTCTTAATACTGGCGTTATTTTGGCTCTATTTTGCAATCTGAATCTCAAAATTAAAACTACACTAATCACTAATTACTGAAGAAATCCTAGGAGCTGGAAATTATTCTGTTGCCATTAGTCCGACTGTAGTTTTCTCGCAGTTCAGTAAAATTTCGAATAATTCATATAATAGAGGGGTTATTCCTAAGATTTTTACTGGGGTATTATTACCCATATTTTCAAAAAAAAAAGGGGGATCGAAGTTCTTGCGATAATTATAAGGGCATCAATCTACTCTCTGTTCCGAATAAAGTTATGTACATTATTATGCTTAACAAAAGTAAACATTTGATTGATGGATAACTTCTGATGAACAGTGTTGGTTCAGAAGTAGGAGGCATGCTTTTTTTTTTCACTTTAAACGATTCTTAAGAAATATAATTTTAAAAACCGGTGGGTAATAGCTTTGTGTATTTTAAAACACATCTTGATTCTGTTAACTGTCATAATTTGTGGTATCGTATATCATATGGGATAACTTAAAAGTTAGTTAATAAAATGATGGTGATCTATAGAACAACTGAGTGTTGCGAGAATTGGTAAAACTTGCTGATTGGTTTCTTAATAACAATGAAGTTCAACAAGGCTGCATTCTGACATTTTTCCTTCTCAGTTTGGTAATCTATAATCTTAGGAATTTATTTCAGGAAAAATTTTGGAACAATTGATGGTCTAAAGATTTGAAAATATCTGATTTAGATTACATTCATGGCTTTGTGATATTGATAAATTGACCTCGGTAATGTACTATTTAAAACTATTGGTGACACAGGTTTGGCGATAAAAAAAGATAGTGATGGAAATTGATCTGGTGACTGATATTTCAAGTTCTTGGTCATAATTCAGTGTAGGTATATATCCGGAGTTGTGTAACAGATACTGGTGTCACATGAGGAGAATGCGAGAATAGGAACTAATGCTGAGACTTTAAAGAATATGCGGAGACTGGGGAGAAATAGGATCTTCAAAGTAATATAAGTTAAATAATGCTTTGGCCCTTTCCAAAATGCTATTGTAGGAAAATTTGGATCTTTAATTTAAGAATCTTGAATATCATTCTGGTCCTTATGGAGTATCTTGAGTATTAGTACTTTTGACTGCGTAAGTAATGATGAGATTAGAGGAAGGAGGCAAAACAACCTTTGAACAGCACTTGTATTGCGTTGGATTGTTTTTATTGCCCATATTAGTTAATTAGATTAGTGAATAAATTTCTGAACAGTGCGCGTAAAGGCCACAAAAAGGGGATAGGAATAAAATATGGTTGATTATCTGTATATTATTTTCATTATTAATCCATTTTCTTATTTCGTTATATACAGGGTGAATGTGAAAAAGTGGGCAAAACTTTACGGGGTGGTAGAACGCAGCTATACGAGCAATATTCGTCATAGAATGTATGGTCGGAACGCAAACGGCGAGCCGCTAGGTGGTGTTGGAAATGGTATAAAAGGGTCGGTCCTCGCACCCAACGGCATTTCTACCGTGGATTGCCGAGAGGATGGCTGGTTATACCAACCACGAAATGGCGGATATGCACTTTGTGTACAGTGCGGCGGACGGGAATGCAAGTGAGGCACAGAGACGTTACCGCGACTGGTTTCCGATGAGATGCACTCCAGATCAGAAAACTTTCGAGCGTTTGTATCGGCGGCTGTGTGAAACGGGATCCTTCGCCGTGGCCAAGCAAGACGCAGGGCGTGAAAGGAGTGTCAGGACGCCGCAACTTGCAGAGGACATTCTGCGTAGGGTGGAAGAGCGACCGGGATGTAGCACGCGAGCGGTTTTCCGTGCAGTACACGTGTCCCAAAGGTCGGTTTGCCGTGTGCTACAGGAGGAAGGAATGCACCCCTATCGTACGCAGAAGGTACAAGCGTTGTCACCGGCGGACTATCAGCCAAGTGTCGATTTCGCACGTTGGTACTTCCAGCAGAATGCAGCGCAGCCGGATTTTGGTGCACATGCAATTTACGGACGAGTGCACTTTCACCCGTGAGGGCGTTTTGAATACCCACAATTCACACACGTGGGCATCTACGAACCCGCATGCCACACGTCCTCATTCGTTCCAGCAGCGGTTCTCCGTAAATGTTTGGGCAGGGATCCTCCATGACCATTTGGTTGGCCCATACCTCCTGCCACACCGTCTGGACGGCAAATCGTATAACACATTCCTACGAGAGGTGTTGCCAGAGCTGCTGCGTCCGATTCCAACCACCAGCAGGTCGAGAATGTGGTTCAGCATGACGGTGCGCCTGCACACTTCAGCTTAGATGTGCGGAACACTTTACATGCAACGTTCCCAGGGCGATAGATTGGTCGAGGTGGCCCCATAGCTTGGCCACCAAGATCGCCGGATCTCTCGTGTTTGGACTTTTTCCTGTGGGGCCATATGAAAATCCTAATCTACGAGTGCCCCATTGAAACTGATATGGATCTAGTCGCCAGGATCGCCGTTGTTGCCGGCGATATTCGGGAAATGCCTGGTGTCTTCCCAAATGTGCGTCGGTCCTTATCCCGCAGGTGTGAAGCCTGCATTACAGCTGGCAGCCTCTCTTTTGAGCAATTTCTTTGAGCATGTACCTCAATTACATTCCTGTTAATAAAATGTTTTCTGAAGTATCTCCTCTCTTTCTTGTGTTCATTCTTTAAATGTGAAGTGACCTTTTAACTTCTCACCGCTTGCGTTCCGTCCATACATTCTATGACGAATATTGCTCGTATAGCTGCGTTCTACCACCCCATAAAGTTTTGCCCACTTTTTCAGATTCACCCTGTATATAATTTTATAATTTCTAAAACTGTTGAGACTTCCTTGGTACAAGTCTCTGCATTATTAATAGTCATAAATTCCTTTCAGGATTCTTTTCAGCATTAAGTGAACACAATTTTGCACGTCAGTAACAGAACAACTAAACAGAGAAAAGCACGTTCTGCATTAACTCGGAGACTGTTAAGAGTGGTATGAAAAATTTAAAATATTGCAGAGGAAAGAACATACCGCATTGCTGGAACTCTCTTACTCTTTAGAAGTTTAGGATCAAACAAACAAACTGACAAACTTGTTTGTGTAATCATAAATAAAAAATAGTTAAATTAACCATTAAACACACTAATGCATTCATTCTATTGATTTTCTTCTTAACTTTTCGTATTTTACAAATCTTTACTTTGAATCTAAACCCAAATCTAATATTTAAAAATTATGTTCAGTATCTTGTAAAGGTCAGAAATTCAGTCTAAAAGGTTTACGTATTGCCAGTAAAAAATTCTTAACTTTATTTTAAAATATTTTTAGTGATGCCTAGGAGAAAACTGATATCATTGTCACCATGAAATCGATTTCATTTTTGCAATATATAGGAAAAATGTTTCAGCATAATTTTAAAAGTATTATTTAGCTATAATGTTAATATGTATGCTGATTTAAAAATTACCATAAAAACAACGTGCAGAGCGTTAAGAGTAGAAAGGAAATATACATTTGCTATGAAGATAGGAAGCTGTTTACCTATCTCTTTTCGTATTCCAATTTTCTGAACACACCCATACCCTTACTTTGTTTTAAGTCATGTTAAGAGGAAGCTTTATACGGAATTTAGGGTCTTAACTTTTACAGTTTCTGAGGAAACCTTCATCAAACAAACAGACAAGCAAACTAACAAACTCCCTAAACTAATAATAGATCTACAGTAACAAAGTTAAACTCGGGCTAAAATTTTGTAAATAAACACGTGACTCGGAAAGCTCAGAACATTACCAATCCAAAGTGGTGGTTTTAGCAAATATAGCCAAACACGGGAATTTTTCCGGTTTAGGAATTTTAGAAAATTTTCACAAAACACAGAGTTTCGGAAACATGGAATGTCGTACTGAAAGATTTCAAGTTAAGGAAATTCATTTAATGTTAATCATCAATATTTATAAATAAATATTAATTCAAGAATAATAGAAATTACTTCAACTGAATTACTAAATTTCTCTCCCTCTATTTGTTGAACATTTTTGTAAATTAATATTCCACGTTTTTCAGTTGCATTTGTTGTAATTACTTTTCCATAACCTACAACATTTAACACGGATCAGTTTTATTTCATTCATTATTTTTACCAATATATTTTTCTGCCGAGGTCCTGCCATCCTCTCAGACCTTCTACTATGGCATATAAACTGACAGGCTCCTGTCAGACTTCTGTGGCAAGCAGCTGCTTGAGGGGTTATTTTTTATTTTTATATTCCATTTAACCGTTATATCATCCTGTTTAGCGAACATTTATGTAAATATTTAATTTTAACATACATTATCTTTAATACTTTCGAAACAAATCATTAATATCATCCTAAAAATTAAAGAAATTCTCGATAGTATAAAACATTCTGAATCTGGTTGAACGCTAGTCGAATTAAAAGTTCAAAAACAAATAAAGAGAAAAGGCTGACCTTTCGTTTTCGAAATCATTTATATTTTGAAGACAGTTAATTCATTGCTTTCGCGCTTAGCATTAATCATTTTTAGCTTTTGTAATAAAATCCTTATGTTTTTCTATAGTTCATATTTATATTTACATTATTTAACAAAGTTCCTTGTCTTCAAAAGTTGTGTAAAATCGTTATTTGGCTATATCATTTTTATTATAAAACTCACTACTAAACCTATTTCTCATTTTCTTCTCTTTCTATCCACAACTCGTTCCTTTACATGTCTCTAAAATTGGGACACCCTGAGCCGAATCTGTCTCTCTTTCGTAGCACTCAAACGATATATGGCATCGATACTTTCTCTAGAAGAGGATTCCCGCATTTTCGCATTCGAGCATTCATTTCCATCAGTGCAAAATATTTTAGTGATACCTAGGAGAAAACTGATATCATTGTTACCATGAAATCGATTTCATTTTTGCAATATATAGGAAAAATGTTTCAGCATAATTTTAAAAGCATTATTTAGCTATAATGTTAATATGTATGCTGATTTAAAAATTACCATAAAAACAACGTGCAGAGCGTTAAGAGTAGAAAGGAAATATACATTTGCTATGAAGATAGGAAGCTGTTTACCTATCTCTTTTCGTATTCCAATTTTCTGAACACACCCATACCCTTACTTTGTTTTAAGTCATGTTAAGAGGAAGCTTTATACGGAATTTAGGGTCTTAACTTTTACAGTTTCTGAGGAAACCTTCATCAAACAAACAGACAAGCAAACTAACAAACTCCCTAAACTAATAATAGATCTGCAGTAACAAAGTTAACATTCTCTTTGAAAACGATCATCTCATATTCGCTGGAGGAAACAAGTAATTTTTTTGTTGCAACATTCATTTGCAGATTCAGCATTTTACATGATCTAAACCTTGATAGTAGATTCAATATAATCAATATATTTTGTGTATAGTCTTTGTTTAGTTGTTAATACATTTAATTTTCTTTCATTTCGTTTAATTTTGATTCTATTAAAACTTATTTTTTAAATAATTTCGGATCAACATTTATGTCTCATTTTTCTTAGTGTTTTTACATTTTGAAATGAGAATTTCCCTCTTTGGTTTACAAATATGTAATCTATATGTTATTTTACTAATCTAATAGCTCTAATCTAGGTAAATTTGCATTGCCGTCTATGAAATAAATTATTGGTTATTAATAAGTATTCCGTTACATATATGTGTGTGTGTGTTATATAATCATATTTGACAATCTCTGATCTCCTCATAGCATATGTTACATGTAGCTGTTATAATTCAGATATTTTTACTGTTTAATGATGATTATCAGATTCATTAGAAAGCAAACAATAATAATTTTATTTAAAACACCATTTGGTTAAGAGATATGTTCAACTCTGTGACATTGTCACTATTCGCTATGAATCAGCAAGGCAGAATTCAGTTTATTTAATTAGTAATGTAATGCAAAAACTACATACTAATCATCACTAAAACCTTTCGTATTTGTCTCTTTTTACATTCAGGAGTCTTTTGGAAGCAAAATATATCACTAAATTTATTCAAACATTCTTAAATTACTTATCTAGAACGATAAAAACTAGAGAGGTAACTAATTATACAGTTATGCTTTTACAATTTCGATTTAAACTTGAGTTCCCGATAACTTATGTCTCTTTTTGGATATAAAATTTTAGAATATTTCAGGATAAGAATCATAGAATAAAAGTAGTATTAAGACTGAACCTATTTTTATTGCTCCGTTTTCTCGTGAAATCTGCGTATAAACTATGGAACGTAAAAGAAAAGAAGCAGTAAGAGAGGATGCATGGATGCAATTAAGAAAACGAGCGTGCGCTGTTGATGCATGGACAATTCTAACATATTTCTAGTTGATTGGATTCCCAATAATCTGCCAATCAACCAATGACCTTTCACCAGTGAAATTATTGTTCATTAAGAAATAGTCGATATCTGAATCAATGAATGACCTATAAGAATCGCTGATGAGTCCACCACAGTCTCGTTATCTGAACTGCTGCCATGCACTCTTCGCAACTGAAAAGGAATTAAAAAAAATATGATATCCAGTTGAGGGTCTCTGTGCCATATTAACCCATTAATTCCCAAAGGTAGAAATTATAATATTTTTAAGATAGTACTTTTATTATAGACCAAAAATACATGTAAATAGGTAGTTGTGAAAAAAAAAATTGTGACCACAGAAACCACAGAAAAATTTTGCTTTACGCAACTTTGGTATTATTAGAACATGAATACTTAAAGTTAAAACATATGGAATTGTCTGAAGCAGTCTGCATAAAGATGAACTTGACACTTTTTACACATATATATTGTATTGCTTTTGCACTGTCTACATCTTCTTGCTTTATTCTCCTGTTCAACTATAACATGGCCAATATTATCAAACCGTACTTCGGTGGGTAATGAGTCTCGGATGGACGCCCATAGTTCGGTTTTGGAGAAATAATGTTCAGTCCACTAGACCCTGCTCTCTCCCCATTTTCTTGACTATTACTGTCTTCTATTTTCATAAGAGTAACAGCTACGTAAGATTTGAATTCTATCTGTGTCATTTTCTGCTTATTTCCTATATTATAGATTATTCATGCATTCACAATTACGCTATCTATCATATTTATAAAAAGCTTCCACCACCATTTCTTTCCCCTTACACGAATTCTGTAGTTTGTAATACCGTTATCATGGAGATCAACTCCACCCATGTGCTGATTGTAGTCAGCAACAACTTTTGGCTGAGCAATAGCAATCTTTTTTTTCTTTTCTATTGTATCTTTAAGCAGATACCAGCGTTTCGATACTGCAGTTATTTGTAGCGACAGTCACGACAGAATTATCATTCCATCTTACCATCAATACTTCGTGTTCCTTATCAAAAGAAAAATCATACGACCTCTTTCTTTTATCTTGATACTCTTTACTGTTTCCAAAATATTATTGCTTGTTCGATTCTCACGAATTGTACCCGTGGCATAAAAACCTTTATTTTTCACTATGCGGAATATATATATTCTGCATACTGAATATATATGCGAGGATAAAAATTTATCAAAAAATACACGATGCTTAGATGGATACTACACAATGCACAAAAGATCCGTTATAACCCGTTCTACTACACCTAAGTCGTTCTCTTCGGTATTCACACTCTTTCCGCCATATGGTATAAATTTATATAAATATCCATTGGAACTACATAGACACCACAATTTGAAGCCAAACCTTACCGGTTTTCCCATTATGAACATTTTACATGAGTGTCGACCAAAATAAGGATCCATCTCTTCATCAATAGACAAGTTATGAGAACATACACTGAATTGCATGTTATTTTTCATTTATCATGTCAAAAATGGGCTCAATTTAGAAAACGTATCATTTACATCTAATTGGTCTTATCTGATAAGTGCATATTTTGTTTGATGGAATCAAATCTATTCCTAGTCATGCAATTTCTTACCAATGATATATCTTTGTCCTCATCCTTCGACCAATACATTTTTGTAGCCGGTAAGGTATGGTAACCGGTAAAAATTAATATACCACAAAAGCGCTTCAGATTGGCCTTGCTTAGTTCAAAAGAATATCGATTATGATCATTCGCATATTTTTTTGAATAACCAGCAATTTTTTCCCAGACATCATCACTAAAATATAAAGAAAAAATATCGTATGGAGACTTGCCATTAATTTTGTTTTCAATTTTCTCTATCATAATCTGTTCTTCTTCTTGTGGTAAACTTTTGTAAGTCGGATTTTTTTCCACTTCGGAATAACTTTCTTTGCTTTTGTTTTGACAGCTGTTTTAGGGGAAGTTTTCAGTTTCTTGGAACTTGATGCTGTAGGTTGCTCTTCTTCGACATCTCGAGCTTCATCAGTTAAATTTGCAAGGACCTCGTAGATTCCAGCTACGTCTGGCAAAACATTTTCACTCTCGCATATATCATCACTAATATCCTCCTCATCTGTAAGTTCGTCAACCGTTGATGGTATGTACACCGCGTCAATATTTTCAACTTGTCGCAAATCGTCATCCTCTTCTAATATAGTCATTTGCTCTGCAGTTGACAAAGGTCTATTTTTTTACCACCACTGAACCCAAGACATGTTTAAAAAGAAATATCCTAAGATTGCGAAACAACGATTTATTATTGGATGTATTTATATCATAATAAATACTTACTTGAACTATATATTTTTAGCTATACTGCCGAATTTACACTTCACTAATTATCTAACACCAATTATTGTTATACTAACAAGACGTGTGGCAGACATAATGTGCATATGTGCAATCCCAATGTTTCGTAAAGGCAACATTACTCTATATATTATACTGTGCAAAAACTAAAAAAATATTTTCTAATTATATGAAACATTGTCTGAATGAAATATATGTGAAGCTATTTTCATAAATTCTTAGGGCATTTGGTATTTCTACATATCTTTTTTAGACCTGTCAAACTGCAAAATATTAGATAGACTGTTTAGGTATAGTTTCAATATGAATAATAATTAGGCTTTTATTTTATATTGATAAATATTTATGCTTTGACATAAAAGACTATGTCCTTTATAACATACATTGGCTTAAAATTAGATTAGTAGGCAAATACATATTTTTTTATTATTATTTGAAAAATGTTTCGTTTACGGAACGTTGGGGATTAGTGAGTTAACTAATGGAAACCACACAAGAGTAACTAGAGTGAATTTCGAAAAAGAAGCGAAATGGTGGTAGTTTTCAAACGTAAGTTTCGTAAATACTTGCATCCGCATTACTTATTTTGCATTTTTACAGTACATTATAAGCTGTACATAGGCATTATTTGTAAAACATTTAAATATTTATTACAGTCACAACGTGTTATGTTTATAGCATATATATTATGCCATTTAATATTTTCCAAAATCCTGTATAATAATACCGATATGAAGCACACGATAAGAAAAGCTTAAAAAATTTTATAACACAATAAGTCGATTTTTTGAGCCTTGTCATTGCTTTGAAACGTTTGAAGAGTTTTAAGATACATGAAAATGCTCTCTAATTTAGAAGACTTTACTAAACATGTCTGGTATTTTTTTAAATCAAATTATTCAGTAGCTCTTCCTCATCTCTTTTACCATAAAAATATTTGCTTTTGCAAAAGGGTAGTTTTTTTTCTTCTTTTAGGTTCATCAATACTTCGAAGCACCCAGAATTTGCATATTTTTGTGAACTTCGATCGACTCCTAATCTTATTGTAACTCTGAAACCTTGTTTTGGTATTCTTAGGATTTGTCTGTTTCGCAGGATTTCATAATAGGGACTTTATTTTTAAAGCACGTATCAGTATTTATATCATTTGAATAAGTAATACAAAAAAGAAACACGATGTCTAAGCAGTATCCAAAGAAAGAACTGCTGGCAGCTGCATCGGGCAGACACAGGCGTTCACCAGGTAAGAAAACGAAGCAAGATGGTGTCTGTGGGATGCAATCAGTGGCAGGGAAAGAAGGAAAACGCACAAAGAGGAAGCCGAACCGCAGCGGACAGGAAGCAGCTGGGATGCGATCGAAACGGAGCTGGAAGAAGGACGCAAGCGCGAGATCTATCCTACCCCAGCAACTCCTACATTTTTGTCCACAGAGCCCACCCACGCAGAAGGTTTTCAGAATTCTAGGCATGACTCCCACGCATCAACTGGTGGATCATGCGGAACACGCACCGCTTATGGGTGGAAGACGCGCAACGTTTTGGTTGCAAAACTTCCCTGCTGTGAAACTTGTAGAAATGAAAGAATATATCTGTACATATTACACATACAGATAGTGGACGAAATAATGGAAACACCCATTGTTGTGCCAAGAGAAAGCTGAATTCCAAACATCATAACTTTGAAATTAACATTTTTTTATGCTGAAATGTTATCATGGATGAATTAATGGCCTTGATTTTTTAATAACGGTTAATGTTTGAAAAATTATGCAAATTAAAACACAGGGTTGATACAAAAGTAATGTGAACACACTAAACATGCAAGAATAATCGTTCCTATGAGTAACTAATGTGTTATTTAATTAAGAGCGTGATTACCATTAATAGATACGATCATGTTACAACGATCAACAAGTCTGTGTCCTTCGTGGCAATGAAGTGGGCAAGGCACTCTTTCACCTCGACGTCAGTCTGAAACTTCCTATAGGAAATGAAACTGTCCAGGGACCTGAATAGATGAAAATCTAAGAGAACCAGGTCAGATTAGTATGGGAGATGCATCATTATTTCCCAGCCCAGTTGTCAAAGCTTCTGTTGTGTCCGTAATGCAACATAAGGCTTTGCGTTGTCCTGGTGGAATACACCTTTTCTGATTACCAACTCTGGGCGTTTGACTTTCAGTGCTGCGCTTAAGCAGCCCAACTACTCAAAGTAGTCATCCGAGTTATTAGTTTGGGGATTGTTTAAAAGCTCATGTGGATGATACCCTTGCAATCACACTAACAACAGCGTCACCTTACGAGAATGCAGTTCCAGTTTTCCACAACCTGGGTCGATTCACCTGCTTCACACGATGATCTTTTAGAGACAACATTACCATACGCGATCCACTTCTCATCCCCATAAATCATTCTGTCAAGAAAACCATCAGCCTTTTGCTGAGCAGGCAATGAAGCACATGCAGTATATCGAGCCAGCATGTCCAGCTGGGACAACTGATATGTAATCCAGGATCCAGTTTCAACAGATAACCCGGCTTTTTCAGATGTCAAACGACAGAGGACTGATTGGTGTTCAGTAGCTGTGCCGCTTCCCTAGATGTCCGACATTCAGTAGTGAAATTAAACGGTTATCGTTCAACTCCACCGGTCGGCGCTTCGAGATTCGTTTTTGAACTGAAAGTCACCTGACTGGAACTTATACCACCGGTAATAGATGCTTTTAGAGATGACTTTGTCCCCATAAGATTTACACAATTTACGCAAACACTCTTGGACACTGATACCACATCTGAATTCATACAGCATTGATGGAACGAATATACACATCGTACTTTGCCATTATGATGCATTATGAATACGGACTAAATTTAAGTACAGAACATCAATAGAAACTGAGTTGCGCATGCGCTGTCATTTTCGTTGTTCACAGGACATAGCACACTCCCCGCGTCACAAGTTTTCATTCGACACATAACTCGTTACTTTCCGCACTCGTGTTCAGGAGATATAGGGGAACAATCATTTTCATATTTCCCCCATTTTTAAGAGGGGGAAGAAAGCACGGGGTTAATTTTTTATAACCTATGACACTGGTCGCGTCACAAGTTTCCATTCGGGACATAAATCATTAAGTTTCTCCTCGTGTTCGAAAGATATGATGGAACAACGTTTGTTCAACCGACAAACGGACCAACTGACAAACCGAAAAATGTCAAAACCAAACGCAATAGAAAGATAGGTAATTAATAAAAAAATACAATATTACTAATTAATCTTACACTGGATGGTATTTATTTCACACTGGGCTAACCTCTAACAATAATCAAGCTGCACAACAAAATTGAATTAGCGTCCACTTGTAACTGGATACATTACTCTAAAATTCACAAATCAGATTAGGAATTTAAGTAAAATATTACACGCTACAAATTCTCACTACTTATCTGGAAAATTTCCTATTAATGGTGTTTTTACTTCTGTATACGAAACTTTTACATCGATGCTTGAACTAAGATGTTTGAAGTTGCGGAATGCTAAAGTGCAACTCGGAAACTTCAAACATCTTGGTCCCCATTATTCTTTAATCAATCTTTGAATTTTGCATACTGAAGTAACACCAAAACCAACGGTTAAAGCTGCTTAACTTCTTAGAGATAAGAGTGAAACAAGAGAACAAAAGCCATTTCACACAAAAACTGATGAAGCGAAGTTAGAAAGGTTTTTAACTTAAAACATGAGACGAAACAGCTTTCCTGTTTATGACAGAAAGAGTAATATATTCTCTGTAGAGAATAATTTATTTGATTTATTTTTTCGTTTTTCATTTCTCTTCTGTACCAAAGTTTTATTCAGACGAAGAAGCGCAGACTTCTCTTTCTCTGTCTCACCCATACACGAGCACACATACCTACATTTCAAGTTTCTGACTGCCAACACCATTAGCTGTTTACTACGCTACGAAAATTTATCGTTGGCGTGTCAGGAACCATGCTAAAGTAGGATCATTAGCGAGGAATAAAAATCAAGAGGTTCGCGCACAAACTTTGCATACAAAAGTACAAACTACTGCTTTCAAAACTGACTGGGTAACTCGTCTTTAAGGAGTTTTTAATTGCATTCCGCAGTAAACTTCTAAAACTTACTTTGCATTTAAAACTACGAAAGAAAAACTCAACTGCGATTAAGATTTAAAAAGAACCTTAAAACTTGATGGAGGTTTTGGTAATAGTCAATGAGAAATTATCTCATTAAAGAAGATACTGTATTTTTGAGCCTAAAAACACGCGGTTAGAAATGAAATTTAAATAACGAATAACCCGTTTCTTTACTACTCTCTGAATAGCATGCGCTCAAGAAACTGATGCATGCATTTTTAAAGCCCCATTTTTATAGCATTATATATCATTTGCTTGTTAGTTTGAAAACAAAAGTGCATCGAAATAAATGCAATATATTTTACTAATTGATTAATCAATTGTGCAATATCAGTAATTAATCATCTAACGTGTCTTTTTTTTACCCATAAATTCCGAAGGGCACATTTGGGTAAAATGTGAATAATTGCATTTTACACTGGTTTCCATAAATGAAGGAAAAACGAGAAAAATCGCGTTAATTCGCCAAACCTTTGTGGGATCCTTACCAAACTTGTTCATGCAGACATTTTACAGCTGCCATAATTAATTTTATAGATGATAACCCTTGTCCATATATAACACAGAGAGTGGTGGAATAGCATGATAATGAAGATATTCAGAGAATGGATTGCCCCATTGAACGTACATAGGATGCTTTGGGAAGGAACGTTGCAAGTCATCAACCCCTTCACAGGACCCTTCATGAGCTGAGAAATACTTTCATAGAGGAGTGAAATTTTCTGCTCTCTGTTTTGTTGGATTATCTTATTAGAAGAATGAGAGTTCGTTGTGCGAGCTTTATTTTCACTAGGGATAATCATACTCCTTACTAAATAAAATTAACTTCAATATCTACAGTGATCTCTAATGTTTCATAATTGAAAAAAATAATAATAACCGATATGTTCTTTGATGGATATTTGATTTTGTGGTTTGACAAGTATTCCGATGTGTTCTTTATTTCGAATACAATTATTAATATATTTTATATTAAATACCTTCTGAAACTTTCGATAAATTCTAAAAAGGATTTCTGTGATGTTCACACTTTCGTTCAACGTCCTTAAATTATGAAATAGATAATACATATAACATAGCATATTCTGAAGACAGTTACGAATCAAAGTGACTACCTGGACTGGTAGCAAGTCACTCTTCAGCTTCTTGATGGTGTCCACTTTTACTCAAATTCTGTGTTTGTATTATCTGATTCCTTATTTTATTCTTTAAATCTTAGGAAATGTAATGAAAAGTAAATACCACAAATAACGAGCATTTACTGATTTATTAAATTTTTTCTGAGGAGTTTATAAGAAACAACCTATACTAGAATGTGCGAGACGCGATAAATAATTTTTAAACAATCTTCTATACATAAGCCTATGGAATCACTGATGGAGTGCACAACTTTGCCCTCGCGGAAGCCTCTTGCATTCACTGACTGTCCCACCCTGTGAAGGTTCCCCTGGTTCGGGTGCCTTCAATAGATTGTAAAGTCCCTCCCAGTTGTTTGCTGTCAATGGTAACCCATATTCCTGGAAAGGAGAACTGCAAGGAGCCAATCATTGTTGCAGTGGCGGAGATGGCGGAACTGTATCGTCCACACAGCTGCCTCAACAACTCCTCAGACCTCGACCCAGTTTTCTCGATTTCTGAAACCGTTGTGGAATCCTGACTGCTCTACAGGTCACGGCTTAAGATATGCATACACTTGTCGGCAACGGCTGGACGCATGGCAGGCATTCCTCCAACTGAAAATATTCTCCATTGTATTCTCTATGAGACAGCGCCGTTATCTGCCATTGAACGTTGGCTGCCTGTCATAGAAAAGGCAGGGGAGAATATTTTCAGTTTTGATAATGCCTGCCGTGCTTCCGGCTATTACCAACAAATATGCGTGTAAGGGGTGTTTCGGAGATATCCGACATCTTCCAAAGTTGAAGTTTTCAAGCACACCAGGGCAAAAGCTCGTTTCGTTCCATAAGGAATCTTGGATTAGATATGTCTTCTATCACCCACATGAACAGTACTAAGGTCTTGTGGGATAAAGTATAGAAGATGGTTGAGAACTTCATGTCCCACTCATTATCGATTGGAGCAAAACGGACAGGTACATTGTTGATCCCCAAGCAATTGCCAACAAGTTGGGGGAAACATATTCCTCCATATATTTTTCTGTTTCATACTCCCCAGAGTTTCTGACTCTGAAGAGTAACGCCAAAGGCTTCCCATTGTGTTTCCACTCGAATGGCCTGTAGCCTTCTAACAGGCTCTTAACAGTAGAGGAGCTGCGCCTTGTTCTGCACACGTCTCGTGCATCTACTGTCGGGTAAGACAATGTCCATTATGCAATGCTCCAATATATATCGCCATCGAGTAAGGATCGGCTGCTCCGATTTTTCGACCGCATTTTTCACGAAAAGCAGTTTCCGGTCTCCTGCTCAGAGGCCATCAGCTTGCCCTTTCCCAAGCAAGGAAGGGATACCAAGATTCGTTTTAATTATCGTCACATGGCGTTGTCGAGTAGTGTGTGCAGGATGTTGGAAAGAATGGCAAATACAAGACTCGTCTGGTACCTGGAACAGATCAATCTTCTTTCCAACACTCAATGAGGTTTTTGCAGACGAAGGTCTGATCTGCTTCGACTCGGCGATGAGGAATTCGATTTTACGTAGAGAGCACCTGGTGTCAATATTCTTTGGCATAAAAATCGTATGACATGGCATGAATATTCGACATTCTTAGTCACGTCCATGCCTTTGGCTTGAGAGGTCACATGCCAGTCTTCATTTTAAATATTCTATCTGCTTCTACTTTTCATGTCTGTGTCAGTCATGGTCTTTCTCTCTGTCATGGTCTTTCTTCCAAGACCAGGGGGTATCACAAAGCTGTGTTTCTGACTGTTATACCTTTCGCTTTGCAGCTCAATTCCAGCTGCAAACTACCTGAACAATCTCTTAATTTGGGCGACAGCCAAAGAGTTTTGGTTCTCCTCACAGAAGAGTGCTTGTGTTCATGTTTGCCACACGGTAAACTTCATCTGGACCTCGAGCTTCGACTTTGGGGTACCACCATTCCAGTTTTTGTGAGATAAATTTTCTCAGTTTCATCATCAACCTATTTCCAGATGCACGTAGGCATTGAACAACGTCAAGGTCTTCTCCTCTCTCTTCTGGGGAGTGCGCTGATGATTCTCTGTTCCACCTATACCATGCACTTGTCCCATAGAAACTGGAATATGGATCCCAGGTGTATGATTCTATCTGGGATTAGGTGGTGAAGGCTCTAGAACCTATCCGCCATCAGGCCCTGTATGTTTGCACTGGGAACTTCCGCCCCTCACAGGTCCAAAGTCTTTACACTGAAACAGACAAACCATCCTTATCTATTTTCCGTCAGCAATTTTCCCTACAGTACATGTCAAAAGTATGATAATTGCTACACCATCCCACTTGGGACATCGTTTTCAGTCCTGAAAAATGACAAATCGCCCGACTGCCATTCGTTCTTTCGTTGACATATCCAAGTCTACTCGGCAACATCAGTCTCGATAGCGTTGGCCAGTCGATAGCCAAGTCACTTCCACCGTGGCTCCTAATTTACCATTTCCGAAACTTTTCCCTTTAAAGGACAGGGAAGTCCTTTACACCCTAGTTTGTGTTATAGCAATTCTTTGTCCGCCACCGTGCTGAGCACCCTGATTTCTTGCCTGTCTTCCTAGATGGCTCGACATCCGTCACATCAGTGGAATTGGCCATGGTCTGCTGTAATATTATCATTGCAGACCACATCCCACAGCAGTGTTCCAACTTTATTGTAGAGTTGCATGCAGTCAGCCTCGCCTTGGATCACATGGTGGCTACGCCGCTGCTGTCCAGTGATGTAGAAGTAAAATCAAATATCATTTTGGAGCATAAAATGATATTTGCAGCATTAATTTTTGGTTCGTTAATTTTTCTCAGAAATTAATAGCAGGTTCATTAATTTTTCTCAGAAGAAAATTTTGATGCTATTATATGAGAAATTTGCTGATTAACTTTTAATATTTTTTCTTTTAATATTAATAAGATATTAAAATATATATAATATATTTTAATATCCTTATTAAAATATATATAATATATTATTAAAATATATATAATATATTTTAATATCCTCTTATAAGGATATTTTAAGGCAAAATCCCGAGTGGCGCAGTGGTGGCTTTAGTTTGCAGTGATACGCACTTCCGGTGCTGTGGGTTCGAGTCCCAAGATTGCATTGTTGTGTGTTCGTATATGTGTTTGTATGTTATATGAGAAACATGCACAAGACTAATTGAGTTTCTAGGTTATCTCCGTCCTTTCGAAAAATAAAAAAAATATATAAAAATAGAACTGCTTAAAAAAGTAATAGGGAAAAAACCTTTAAAACGCTTATAAAGTAAAATAGGGCAACTTCAAGTTCACGCTCAGCGTTGTGTTTATAAATTGCCCCCACCAATCGCAAAAGTTCTGTTTCACCATTAAGGGAAGCCGTATAGTTACGATTTGATATCAGATTGCATTGCACCAGCCGGGATCAGGATTCAATTTCCGGTTGGTGGCGTCGATGTTTGTCTTGTTCTACCAGAAAGCGGTATCGCTAGCTTGCGGTTCTACTCTGTAGCGAAAAACTTCTGATTGGCTCCCGTCAAACTCCAAGCTACCAGAAATGAGGGATTCCGATTTCGGCTTTCAAAGTGTATTGACATGTTTTTGAAGTACTCCCAGTTTATAAATTTGCTATGGATATAAAGGACAGTAGATTGAATATAAGTTTTAAGTTCTTGCACAGAGGCATTAATTCTGAGACTTTCGTGACCAACTTAGCGACCAACAAGCAACCTGCTGCTATTGACATCGCTCAACAGATTTCTAAGGAAATAACGATAGTTACCTTCTCTTCAGAGGACGTTGCTGATGCCTTTGCTGCAGACCCTTTCTTGGATTATTCCACCGAACATCCAGTGTCATTCAAGAGACTTGGCTACCCCCACAAGAAAATTATCATCTCTAAATTACCATTTTTCATCTCAAACAGTGAGATCATCGAAGCCCTGAAGCCTTATGGAACAGTAACCAGTGTCAACGATGAATATCTGAATCTCCCGGGATTGGAATCGATCCGGACAGGCACAAGGGTAGTCCACATGGAGATGAAAAAAATGGTCCCAAATTTCTTACAAATTTCAACCTTTTCGGCCACCATTTCCTATCAAGGCATGATCAAGTGGTGTAGGCTTCCAGGACACCTCATCAAGGACTGCGAAGCATTTGCCAACAAGAAGCAACCACTTCAGATACCTCCTGCATCTATTTTGGACTCTAATTCGGCCCCCATTCCTTTGCAACAGCCTATACCTGTTAGCCCCCAAAGTGAAGAATCTCAGGCTCCTTTACCTCAGACTTCCCCACCAGAAGAGACAGTACCTTCCACTCCCCTCAACCAAAAAAGAAAATATAACTCCTCTCCATCTGACTCTCCATCCTCTGAAGATACTTCAAAACCTGCTCTGCTGAAGAAAAAATTGTCAACTCATGATATTTCGTCTTCCCTTATTGGTAACCTGCAAAATTTCATTTTAGACAGATCCACCACCCCATCCCTCATACAAAATTCAGACCTCCCCCCCACCGAATTTATCGAGATTTTTGAGGACGTTCTCGACTTCCTAAAATTTCCAATTAACCCGAAATTAGCTTCTTCTGAGTGGGAAATTCCCACTCCCTTAAAATCACTCAAAAAACCCCTTTCTAAAGACGAATTCGTACTGCCGAAGTATTGAGACCTTTACCTCTCTGCTTTAGGCAAATGTCCGCAGAGAGGGTGTTTCGCTGTTTAGGACTTCCTCCAATTAGTGAAACAATTCCTCCCTTTATTTAGGTAATTTTCCCTTCCTTGGTTTTTTATTTCTATTTGCGATTTCTTTTCAAAAATTCGCTCCCTTTCCCTTTTTTTAGAAACTTTGGCGATCAAAATTCAAACTCCTTTCCAGTTCCCACACTCAGCCAATACCAAAGGTCCTTTATTCTCATTGGCTGAGACATCGGCTGCCTGCATTTCCCATTTTTTGAACATCTCCAGCGCCCTAAACCTAACGAAATTCCTAGTCCCGCTCTCAGCCAATCCCAAAATTCCTTCATTCTCATTGGCGACCAGAATCCGTCAACTCGCTCACACTTAGCATTAAATGCTAAATTTCGACTTTATTTCGGCTTTAATTTTCCAAATTTTGTCCAAATTCTTCCTAAATTTAATATTATTACTTACTCTTCTCTCTCTACATTCCCTTTTTCCACGATAGCAGACAATATTCGCTCCAAATTTTCTAAATTTCAAAATTTTCCGCCGTCACTTTTGGCTTTAAACACCCAACTTTCGCTTACCAGTTGAGACACTGGAAACTTCCAATGTCGTTCAAAATATCGTTTTTTACCCTATCCTCCTCCGACGAAATTAGCATATGGACCTGATGATAGCCGGAACATTCTTCCAGCTTACAAAGCGGTCCAGTTTCAAGATGAGAGTTATGTTATTGACCAGAAGTGAGGCATCATTGTGTACACACACAAAGTCTGAGGTTGTGGGGTAAAGAGAGGAGTAGAAAGAAAGTCACAGTTTGCATTTAAGAATACAAAAACTCTGCTTTATTTCAATTATTATTACTGTTCATAGATTATGGGCATTCTATACGTGATATTTTAGAACGTGAATCTCTATGAGGGGCAGAGGCAAATGCTCATTAAATCAGTAAAAATTGATCATAAGCAAATATATCGTACATCTGACGTCATGATACGAAACACACCTATTAGTATATGTGTGTGTAACTGAAAGTAAAAGAATACTCATTGAAATTTTAACATTATATATCAAAACGATTAATCGTTTATTTCAGATTTCGATATCAAGAGTTCATAACAAAAGCCTTTCATTTTAGTAACATATTAATTTCTAAAGAAACTGATAAATGATAGATCATTTTTCTTACCCTCGAGTCTTCTCTTCTGGGAAATGAGCTTATCAATTACGCTTATATCTAGAACGTATCGCAAGGCAATTTACTGACTAACTCTGCAGCATATGTCGCCTATGTTTGTAGCGTTCGCGTGCAATTATGAATTATTATTTCTCGTTTCAGAGCATTGCATAGGTACTCTCTCCCATTCTATTTCTGTTGTTTCTTTATACCCAATGTATTTTGATGCTCTTACAACATTTATTCTTGATGCACTTCTGGAGCCTGTATCTAAAATCAGATCAGAAGAATTTAATCTTCTTTAGCTCCGTCTTTTGTTTTTCTGTATTTTTTCTCTCTTACTGTATCGACGGATAAATTCAGAGTTTCGACTTCCGTTCCTCGGCAATCTTGTTGTAATTTAAAAACGATGATCTTGCCCTGCTTTTCGAGGACTTCTGTTTGCCAATGATGATGATGATGACGGTGCTGATGATAACGTAGTTGGTGCGCTTCGATTTTGGATCGCCGACAATCTCGCTGTCAGGACAAGACAGAGCGCTTGTATTTCCATCGTGGCTGAGAATGGATGATGGTGTCTTTACCGATAACAAATATTGCCATCATACGATAAAGAGAAAGAGATATAAGGGGAGCGCTTACGGAGAAAAAGAAGATTCAAGCAGAATGAATCGGCTCATACGTCGCAATTGATCGTCCCTACACATCGACTATACAGCAGATATTTGATGGAGCATTTAATATAAAGGGGTCGTGGTATAACGCATTGGCTTGCAATCGTTATCATTTACAATTCTTTTGTCATGCATCACCACTTTGTTTAGCTCATCTGCTAAATATATTGGCTTCGAATTGATAAAGTGATCGAAAACTGATTAAGTTTGTTTAAAGTGAAATGCTGAGTCGTTTAATTCCACATTTGCATACAACACACAGGGAAAAGGAAAAAAGACACTCTACACACGGTCTGCTGCTTAATTAAAAGTTTCGAAAATAATTCTTTGAACTTGGAATGCCTCAAGTAAAAATAAAAAGGAGATTATATTGTCCTTTCTAGCTTTAATTATAATAATGCGCAATTTGTATTATTACATTTAATTACATTGATGGAAAAAAAGTTGACATGCAGGTAAGATTTGACAGCGTAGAAGTTATTATTTCATACAAATATTTTCTGAGAATCAAAAGAAACTTCTCTTGTGGAAATATCAGAAACCAAAACATTAGTGGTCTTCCCACGGCTATAATTCATAACACCTGAAAGGTAAAGGGAAATCTTAAAACATACTTCGGTTTATCATGTGCAGAAAAAAATTTGGGCAAAAAAGAATATATGCCGCAGCCTGATGGCCCCCGCCAATGCAGTTGAGTTGCACCCTTCTCTAAACTGATATCTTAAGAATTTTCGAAACTTTGTAAGTCAAAAGATTGCAATTTATTATTTCACATAAACATTTTCTATGTTTCAATGTAAGCTTCTCTCGGGGCGCCATCAGAAATGAAATAAATAGTGACCTTTTGTTCTATATTTCGTAACACTCAAAAGGTAAAGCAATCCTGAAACATATATCAATTTGTCATGCCCACCAAATTAAGTTAAAAATACTCCCAATTAAGTTTATTGATTAACGTTTAATTCTGTTTTTAGTTTTAATATGAATATCATATTTTAAGAACATGTGCTGCGACCAGACAGACCTCACCAAAAGAAATGAGTTACACCCATTTTAAAACTCTGATATCATGAGAATATTTTAAATAAGACCTTTAATACTCTCTCATTCAATTTATTTTTAAATAATATTTATTTGTAACTATGTGCACACTATGGTATTTCTTTCAGAAATTAATGAAGGCAATATAAAAAGCATTTTTAATGTGTCTCACTGTTTTTTATTTACTAATGACGATATTTACTCATTTTTCCCTTGGCGTTCCCGTGATCTCTGTTTAGTAAAAACTAAGCCTTATTTTTAATAAACCTAAGTTGTCTTTTCCCCTTTAGAAATAACAAAGGGATATAGACATGCCAGGGATATTGTTAGAAGAGCACAGATATTTTTTCATCTTTTTTATACTCTTTACAATAGCTCGCTGTCTTCCCATCCAGGAACATTCGTTTTTGCACTAGAAGTACTTAAATGACGGCGAGGACCACATCTGGCACACGGGAAAAATGGTTTTGTCTTGCAAAGAATGAGAGGTTTTTTTTTACCTTTTGCAATGAATTTTTTTGTTCCGTTTTCACACAAAAACTTATTTGCATTCGGAAACGGAATACGAAGAGCCAAACTAATAGGTGAAGAATGAGAGAGCTGTTATTTAAAAATATTTGTGCAGATGTAATGCGATTTTTGTCTTCGGTAAAGAGCCAGTGTATTTTTTTTAAATTCAGTTCCCACTTTGTGTAATTTTTTTTCTTCACCTTTGGCACACAAAATGACCAGAATTCGAAAACAAAGAAGAAAAAGAGATCTGGCGGATTTCAGAATTTAATTTAGTATGACAGTTAAATACGATGGATTGAATAACTAAAAAGCTTCCGTGCATTTTCATACGTATATATGGGAACATTTTTGTGCTTAAGAACATTGTAAATTTAGCCTAAATAATCATAAACTCTTAATTTACAAACGATGATAAGCTGTGGTTAAAAATATACTCCCTCCTTTTTTAATATATATTTTGCTTTCTTTGAGCATATAAATCCTTTATTAAAGGTTTTGCGGAGAAATATATTAAAAATAGGCTTGTTTTACAGCAATATCTGAAATCATAATATTTTGTTGTTATTCCTCAGGTTAAGACTGTTTCGGTCAGAAGTTAGGAACCGCAAAATAATTTTTCAAATTTAAAACATCAGGGATAATTTAAGTTCATTATCAGAAATCTAGTTGAAAAATGTTCTTGAAATTTTCATCTCTATAATTTATAATTCGCCACTTGACTAAAATATTTCACTACATGAAAACCAAGCAAACGGAAAAATGAAATTACTCTCTACTTTTTTAGGTGAATCATAGCACCTGTGATCCCAGATATTAGGAAGAAAGGAATCTTAAAATTACATTAGAGCTGAGAGATATTCGGAGATAAATTCTCATCCCCAGTATTAGTTGTCAGTTCTATCAATCTCTAGCGGGTTTATGTCTGGCGTAGAGAACACTTATCTCTGTGTCAGACACGGGGAAATAAGACTTCTGTGCTTTCGTTTTTTTGTCCTCATCTTTTCTCTTACACTGGTTTTATCAACTCCATTATCGCATTTGGTCGTTGCTGTGGAAGAGATGCGTCGCCCACTGATCGTGCGCAAAGAAATGCGCTCTTTTTTGCTTTGAAAAATCGCACTGGGCAGCACTATAAATCGCGCTCTTACTCGATATAGTGCTCATACATGGAAATTGAGTTTATTTTTTCTTGCACTTTTGCAGAATTTATTTACTGAACAAAGTACGCATTTAACATGCTGCTGCTGCAACCGAAATATAAACAAGAATTGCAAACCCTTGGACGCTAAAAAACTTTTTACCCAAAAAACCCTAAAAAACCGATAAAAACCCTTTTTACCCTAAAAAGCTCTTTATCGGGTAAATTAACTGATGGTTTAAAAACTTTTAAATTCTAGCATGTTTGTCAAATAATTAACATTTTTGCTCTTGAATATTTTATTTGCAATTCCAAGAACTTTTCGTTTTCGCTACTGAGAAGTACTTCGCCCATCATTTTTATCTTGCACTACTTTTTTTAGAAAGAGAAAATATTGTACTCCACAATAATTTCACTTGATGGTAGTGTGTACCATATGCGTTAGTCTTTTGACATTCACTCTGCTTTGTTCCAGTAAGTTATTTTACCCGAGACACTGAAATAACAAATATTGCATAATTTACGAAACATTTGAAAGCACGAAATTCTCCGAAAAAAAATTATTTTTCCTTTCAAAAGTGCGACTCTGCTGCGAAACATTTACGTTTCTTTGTCGAAGAGAAATATGAATTATAGTATTCCAAATTTCGTGAACTTGATGTTGTACCCAGATTTTATTTCTAGAACACAGATAAAAATAAATAACTGAATATTCCATTTATTACATTTCTTTTTCGTCGACATCCTTATCAAAAGATGCAGGGTGTTTTTATTTCGTTTTTACCAAATCGTTTGCGTAAAAAAGGTAAGAAAATAGGCAAATGTGAAAAGTTTAGCCACCGTCTTCTGGATTCGAACACCGGATCAAGCTAAACGCCAATTGATTTACCACTTGAGCTAAAACGGTGTCATTTCCTACGACATGTATGTAAGAATACGCTTGAAAAAAAAACAGTGTGATGACTGTGATATTTATATAAGATGGTAATCATAAACTACGATTCACCTTGTGAATATGAATCATAGAAATGAAACTCACTTAAAGGGATTTGATCCATCGCCGCCTAATCTGAATCACATGAACAATAATCATGCCACAGCTATTGTCAAATGTTCTAGTTACGTCTACTGATAATTTAGTAAATGTACATCATTTCGTAATGATCGGTTGGCTGCCTGTTCAAAATATATAAAATCTTCTATATTTTTCACTTAGTCAAAATTTATCAAATTTTGAAATTGCTTTTCTGGGAACAGAAATAATACACTTAGGAGCAAAAAAAACTGGACTACTTGGTTAATCACTTTGCACATGATTCCGTTCTTCAACAGTAATACCTTAGAAAATGTAAACTAACAATTTGAGAAGTAACGCCTCATCTAAAAGGGGAGAAAATTTATATACATTGAAAGTATTCGGTAATATTCCTTATGATATGCATGTCGTATTGCCCATGTGTTAAATGTTATTTAGCATAATCGCTAAATAAAATGGCACCACATTTCACGCTGGTTACAAAAATGTCACTAAGCATATATATATATGAAGCTTTTTTTAAATCAAAATTATCAAATAACAGATCATTTTCGAATATTAACACGCTTATGAATAAATGCATTCATTTTCATCTTTAATAGTTAGTATGACCTTACGTTCTTTAGATTTTATGCTATGAAGCCCCAATAATTCCCAACAGGGACGTTTTGAATATTTGTGAAGGCTTTTGGTTTCTCAAACCAATACGGGACGCTATCGCCATCTGCATTTCAATTACTTTTATACCGGAAAAAAGTTTCATTTACATGAAGGAAGCGTTACAAAATAAAATTTAGTAAAAAAAGAGACCTTGGGCTCAAAAAAAGAGAACTGCTGCCCTTGCGATTACAGTGCATACTGATTGGAAAGTCTATGCAGAAAATTTTGAAATAGCTACGGTAGGTTCACATCTTGATGATAAATACGGATAAAATTTTGTGTGTATTTAAAGTCATTTCTTTTTCTCGTACATTCCTGTAATTTAAAATAAATTGAGGAAACTACTCCGCCTGAATGAAATAGTTGTGGTTCCCAATGCACTCATTGTGATTTAAAATGTTCTTTTCAAATATTTACAAAGCAGAAATTGTTCCTATGGTATCATAAAAGTGGCATAATGTAAGATTTAGACTAAAAAACTTTTAGGGCTATCAAAGAACTTAATCAAATACTACTTTTATCTTATTGAACAAACGTTTTAAATAAAAAAATGAGAGTGTTTCTATCCATTATTAATATCAAACCTTAATAATCAATTCAAATATTAGAGATGTTTATGGTGAATACGACCTTGGTAATGAAGAGGTTATAAGTCTCTCAATGGATATTATCCTCCTTATTTCATAAGATGAAAAACAGCACAAAATGCCACACGGCTGAAGTCTTCGAAAATTAAAATAGTACAACCAGTTGTCATCCAAATTATATACATAAGAATTCAATATAAAATATTTAACAGTAAAATTAAAAGAGCATTAAAAAAACCGTTAAAGATACAATTTAAGCTTTCTACAGATTCTAATAATATGAACTGTAGTCATTTACATCATGCAAACCACATTAAGGAATTAACAGATATAAGAGTGATTGGATGTCATTTCAACGCAGTTCTCAAAACTGATTTCTCCAGTTTCAATAACTTCAGTATGTTGTATACAGTACAAACAACTTGAAGTTCTCATATGCAAAGAGGAAAAACTGAATGTTTCTGTTCTGCACAGCAGTTTTAAAGCAAAAATAATTCAAAATGCAAAAATGTTTTAAATGTGTTTCCTTTAAATGTTTACAATTGATATTTCATTTTTGCATTTTATACACTTTCATATTTTTTGGCAAAACATCAAATTTACCTCTTGAAATGCGCTTTAAAATGAAATGTTATTGTATATATAACACCAATTTAAAATCTCATGATCATTATCCAAAACTGTGAGATCTTAAATGTCTCAAAATGCGTTTTCTTAATTATTTTCGAATATATTTAACGGCAACATCTAAAAAAAAGTAATAAATAAAACAACAATACTTTGAAACAATCATCGGTTCCTGAGTTATTTAATTTTTGAATTTGGTGAGTTTTTGCAAAGCAATGGATATCTTACAATGTAGCACAATACAGCATGAAATATTCTCCAAATTTTTTAAACATAATGCTAAAATCTACATAATTTTGAAGAATGTGTTTGCTTAATAAATGACATATGCAAACTGTGCACCACACCATTTCGAATTAGATATTAAATTTTGATTTACAGCATTAATTTCTAGAAGTTACAATGTGCATGTACTTTCAGTAGCATAACACGGTTAAACGTTGAACTAATGGGTTTATCAAAATAATGGAAATACCGACGGCGACTGGAGTACACAATACGCCGTATGCACGTCACCCGTGATGTGAGGTATATAAAGGGGAGAAATATGATGCAATACCACAGGAGCAGTTGAAACAGCTGTTGTGATGTAATTGTCGACAATGTCAGATCTCAGTGACCTCCAAAAAGACATGATCATTGGTGCGCATCTTGCAGGAGCTTCAGTAACCAGAACGGCGGAAATGGTAGGTAACCATTCCGCCGCTTCATCTAACCATCGAAGATTATGACTACCTATTAAAAAGGACAAGTCGTTGCCTCCAGAAGTTCAAATTGCGGACGCCATACAAAGTTGTCAGATAGGAATAGGCGAACGTTGACACGGATTGTACAACGGAAGCACAAGACCACGGCACCGTAAATAGCAGCAGAGTTGAACACCAGTTGGAATGATCCCGTTTCCGTCATAACAGTTCGTCGGGAATTTCATCGTGCAGGTATTTATGGTCGTGCTGCAATCCAGAAACCTCTGATTAATAACATCAATGCAACGAAACATTTAAGATGGGGCAAAGCACATAAAACTGGGAGATTAAGACTAGGAACGTGTCATCTAGTCTGATGAATCATGATACATATTGTTTCCTACCACTGGCAAAGTGTACGTCTGGCGAAAACCTGAAGAAGCGTACCACCCCGACTGTTTGGTTCCGACTGTGAAGCATGGAGATGGATCCCTGAAGCTATGGGGTACCATATCATGGCATTCTTTAGGGCCATTAGTTATTATGCAGGGTCGTGTCTCATCGCAAAGTACGAATCTATTGTCGGTGACCACCTGCATCCAATGTTTCCGGCAATTGTTCCCTAATGACCGTCCCTGGTTTCAAGCGGATAATGCACCCGTGAATTGTGCGAAACGTGTCAAGTTTCCACCTTAATTGTTGCTCACCCTTACCACCTCAATCTCCAGACCTCAATATTATTGAATATTTGTGAGAATATCTGGAGCGCAAGATCAGATCATACTTTCCACCTCCAGCATCCCTGGCACAGTTGGGCCATATTTTTACAGGAAAAATAGTCCCACATTCCATTACCGTATGCGCATGACTTGTATAAATTATTCCACGTCGAATTGCGTCTGTTCTGAACTCCTGAGGTGGGCCTATAGCTTATTAATAAAATGTTCCCACAAACAGTACCTGTTTTCATTGTTTTCATTAACTCCTGTATCTTTCCTATGTACTGATAAAATATCAGGTTTCTTCATAATTGTAGGAAACCAATAGACCATAAAGGTAAAAATCTGTCCTCAAGCTTCGCGTTCAACAGTTCATCAACTCTCCACGGTAAGTACCGGCATTTCCTACAAATTACATTCCGTTCATCCTGAAATGTTTTTATTTGTATGGTGAATGGGTTATAAATATGCTAATTTAAATGCATTAGAATTTTACATCAGTTTATTCATTTCCTTATAAAACTGAAACGAAAATAAAGACGTTCACACATCCCAATCGTAGTCAGAAAGAAGCATCCTCATTGATATTTGCTCCTCATTTTCTTTAACATAGAATTTTTCTCTTTTTTCGTTATCATACCATTAACTGCTCCATCGTAGAAATCCATTAGAGATAACATTAAATACCAACCAATACAGGAACGTAAGCAAAACAAATTTGTCGAGGTAGTTTAGTAATTTAGTAAAGCTATTTTGTGGTAATTATTCAGTTCCCTTTCATGTACGTGTTGACAACGGAGAAGAAGGCAATATCTAAGGAATTGGAGAATGAAGAGGTGAAGCGTGAAAGATGTGAGCACAATTTCTCAATTCCATACTAAGAAGCAACGTATTACCTAAAGGAATCGCACAAAGAAAGTCAGGTAGCCTGTGTGGTCTCATTATCATCCAAAAAGAAGGCTTTTTTTGCCTATCGTTTTCTTTTTTTACCTTATTCTCTGGCCTCCTAGCAGTTTTCTAGAGTCAATTCTCTTGGTGATTTATTATGTTCCCGGGTGACAGGAGCCCGCCTGCATTCATGCTTTCCTTTGAGTTCTTGTTAGCAGAGAACAACTTCTCTTCTGCCTATCTTATTTTACTTTCTTTTTTTCCCTCCTTTCAGGTTTCATTTTTCAATTCAGTACAGGAACATTAGTTGTTTCGAAAGGTGAAAAGTGTTCCAAGCTGCTGAAGTGTGATGAGCGATCTCCGTTAATGAATGTGAAGAGAAAGAAAACTTTTTTCATCGGATGGTAATTAATTACAAATTTGTTAAAATACCAGAGATGAGCAAAGAATATTGCCATCAGTTTTAAGTTTTTATCTTCTCTAAGTTAACATTTTTACCTTATAAAAGAGGGCAATTTTATAATTTCTATAAATGTTTTTGCTATTATTCAAAGAGTTAATTCTACGACGCTTATGAATTAGGTGTATTTGACATTCATACAATCTTTTTTTATGTAAATAAAGAATTTATTTTTTCTTCTAAAATATGTGTCACAGTTCGTAGCAAATAAATGTTTTACACTGTGTTTTCAGAAGCATTATAATTACGAATAAAGGACGAAATGTTTGTTAGCACAGAAATAGTTTTCTAAGAAAACGTTTATTTTCGAAAAACATATTTTTTAAAATAAATTATAAAAATAATGTAAAGATTAACTGCTAATGAGCAGTTTCAAACTCATAATTAACTTATATCGGGATACTATCTCTGCGATCTACATTAAATGTATATATGAACTTGCACATATATAAATAACAAATACCCCCTCAAGCAGCTGCTTGCCACAAAGGTATGACGGGAGCCTGTCAGTTTATATGCCAAAGTAGAAGGTCTGAGAGGATGGCAGGACCTCAGCAGAAAAACGACACATACATCCATGCCTTACCCGGGACTCGAACCCAGGTCCCTTAGATCAATAGTCAAGCGCCCTAACCACTAGGCCACAGGACGAATATATATATGTGTGTGTGTGTGTGTGTATAAGACGGATATATATATATATATTTACATATATATATAGCCGTCCCATGGCCGAGTGGTTAGCGCGCTTGAATACTGATCTAAGGGACCTGGGTTCGAGCCCCGGATAAGGCATGGTTGTATGTGTTGATTTTCTGCTGAGGTCCTGCCATCCTCTCAGATCTCCTACTTTGGCATATAAACTGACAGGCTCCTGTCAGACCTCTGTGGCAAGCAGCTGCTTGAGGGGGTATTTATATATATATATTATATTCATATAACTCTCTGTAAAACTTAAATATTTGTTTGAAATGAATGTTAAATGAAAAGGTAAAAAAAACTGAAACCTATTGTAGACATTAATCACGCAAAAGAAGTCATGGATGAAATTAAAACAGAGCAAAAAATTTATTTACCTATGCATGACTGTAAATATAGCTAGGTATACACAGGAAGGAGCGCTGTGTGGTGATGCACCTAAATGGTCCGGCACAGTACCTGTCTCCTCTTGGTGCAACAAGCCCTTAATTTATTCTAAGGGCGATATTTTTATTTTTCAAGAGACAGCAATAGAGGGGAGAGTTGCCAGATCTCCCTTATCTTGTACTCTTTTTCTTGTCTTTTGTGTTCCATTCTTTTTTTTTTCAATAGTGTGACGAGTGGTAAATTTTACTGAGTGGTAAATTTTACTGAGTGTGTCAGTTCTGACTCTTTAACCATCCGTTCTGTCTATGGGTCTGATCACAATTACGTCTTTCAGTGGGTGTGTCTCTGTTAGGGCAAATTTATTGCCGTGTTTTCCACTTATTTGTGAGTTTCCAGCTGCAAGTAAAGTGAAAGCAAGTTGATCCTGATGGAATGGCAGTTCAGACAGCTGATGCTCTACTTCTAGGTGCATACATGGCACTGAACTATTTCGGACAGGCCAATTCAAATTATCGGAAAGGTCCACTTGGGTATGATACTCCTAAGAGTAAAGTAAGTTAATGATGGACTAATAACAGTGCCGACAAAGAAGAGTCTGCAATTTGAGGGTAAATTAGTATTGAATGTATATATGTGTCACATATTTTTCTTTTCTACATCATGATTACCATCATTATCCTGAAGCAGCCATGAGCTACCGAGGTCCAACCAGACTGTGCAATTTAGATCACCAAGCATATCTGTCCTGAGCTCATTTGCTGCATCTTGCCATTTTTAAATCTAGTTCTAATAAGGTCCTGTTTGGCATTGTCTGCTTTTACCTCATCCTAGGTCTTCCCCTTTTTCTGTGGCCTTTAGGAACACTATTTATAACTCTATTAACTAATCTATAATTATCCATACGGACAACATGACCGAACCAACGGAGTCTCTCTCTGCACAATGTGCTGCTTACAGGAGGTTGCCGACTCCTTTGCCTAACCTCATCATTAGTTACAAAGTTGAACCACCTAATATCCAAGATACTGCGTAAGCATCTAGAATCAAAAGCATCAAGTTTCCTGTTATCTTGTTAACAAAGATTCTAGGTTTCACTACCATAACTAACTTTATAAAGAACTAAACTATCATATAGTCTAATTTTAGTCTTTACATGTATATGACTATATCTCTATACTCTCTGTAGATTCTTAAAAGTCCCGGCAGCAATCCTTATTCGTCATACATACATATACACTGTGTTACACATATATACACTGTGTTAAACATACATATACACTGTGCATACACATATATACACTGTGTTAAATACATTCCGCATTAACATTAGAAAACCTTCGACCACAAGTGAAGAGACTTGTGATATAACAGACTTCCGAAATAGTATTGTTATTCATAATCGAAGTACTGATGTAACTACAGATGAAACTATGAATCATAAAACTTTGCAAGGCTACAATCTCTGAAGTGTGTGGTTAGCATACAGAATCTCGATGTGTGGCAGGAAAAAATATGGCCGATGTCCAATATTAATGCCGAAGGACCATAAAAGGCTGCAGAAGTATGTGAGATCAAATCGACCATTATATGTTGCTAAACACAGTGTTATCAAACTAAACACAGACTTTATCAGTCCTAGATCAACCTATATCAACTAAAATGATCCACAGGAAACTCAGATATTTGCAGTTCGACAGTGGTACCTTATTCAGAAACGTTTCATGTGGTCAAAAAACAGGACATCGTGGCTTCCGTGATGTCCGTGGATGCGTGAGTGGACTGTAGAGGATTGAAAAAAGTAATGTAGTCAGATAAATCGAGATATACGCTCTTTTGTACGGATGGCAGAGCTAAACATTTGGTGCGAATGGCACGAGGAAATGGACTCTTCAGGTGTCACATCCACTGTACAAACTGTTGAAAAGTGGATTAAACTGGTGTGCCAATCTGTGTGGTAATCTGTGTGGGTAATGTTCGTGTGGCGCGGATTAAGACCTCAAAACGTCGGAGAACATTATGAGAATACATCTGTTCACCTACATCTTCTATGCTACATTTCTTCCAATATGAAAAAGTACAGTTTTAAGTGATGATTCTTTTGCATTATCATCCTAAAAGGATAATATGTCTCAAAAAGTATACAGAAGTCATAAATAAGTCATTCAACCTCCAAGTGAATTTTGAATGGAAACTACTAAGACTGAAAGTTAAAAAGATTCTTTAGGAGAAGTATTGTGTCATGTCGAATGAGCATAACTTGGCGAATATAGAGAGTTAGTGAACTCTTTAACTAAGAGCGAAACGAAGTGAACTACAAAATTGTAGAACGGCATAGAAATAATAGGTAATGATTATCATATGTACAAAGTAAGCAGGTATAAGCCTGTAAACGCTGATCTTTTGAGAGTTCACACTTATGCATGCTCATAAAAAAATGTGCCGTGATTCATACTGGTCGTGCTGACGTCCTACTTAGGGTAGTATGGCGATGCGTGATATAACACTTCTGGGTGAATTAATTAAATATCATTTCACAGGAATATTTCTCTCAGTGCTCTGAGATTGTGTGTTGCTGTAGACAGATGTTAATGCACAAGAAGCTGTGCAATAATCAGAATTGCATTTTCCAGCTGGTCCACTTTGAAATCGGTCCATTAGATGTGTTGTTTGATGTATCGGAGAGACTAGCAGGATAAATTCCAATTGATGACCAGGTAGACCTACAGGAATGGGTTGGAGAGTACCACCGAAGGATGTTCTAGATCATTCTATGCCCCACTCAAACTGCAACACAAAATGAATCAGTTAGGCATGCATCTCAAGAGCAAGCCGTGTGCAGCAAATTTCCCATTATCATGGCATCCACTCATACCATGATGTTCCTACGCTTTAATGGAAGAGGGCAGACAGTGATATTTGGAAGTAGATCAGAGTTTAATTTCACAATTAATGATAATTTCACAATGAATCGTGTCGTAAAATGATAATGCTATTGCATTATCACTGTTGCATTTTCAGATGCTTTATTACTGTTGCATAATGCTGTTACATTTTCAGGATTATAATGTCACTACGAAACTGATATAGTGAAATATGTCTGCAAGTGGTTTGATGTGCAATCGATACTTAAGTCATCATTCGTGGCAACCCCAGTTACTTGATTTGAATCCCACTGAAAATTTGTGGTGAGACATGACATAGGGACTCGCACTTCACTGCCCTCTACACTGAAGGAATGATATGTTGCATTGTAACAGGAATGGCTTACATCATACCAGACACCTTCGAAACATTCTCGAATCAATGGAAACTTTAAGTCAAGTTGTTCTAAAGGAACATGGGGTCCTAAAATATATTGCAGCAAGATATTTAATTTTTGGCCACGCAGTTATAGATTCATTTCCAGCTATATGAAATATGAGGATTTTAAATCAGGATCATTCTATTGATATTCTCACATAAGAATTTAATAAATTTCTCCTTTTCGGTTTTTGATAATCAGAAACATAGGCAAGATATATTGAAATATAAGTTTATATTAAGAGGAATGTGAGTTATGATCCTGTAAGATATGATTACATCAGTTAAATAATTTTTTACCCTTAAAAATAGCATAGTTATTAAAGACTTGAAGTTTATCCGCTGCTATATCCCAAGCAAGGACAATTTTTTGTCAACAAGAATCACTTTCATGGACATCAGAAATGTTTTGGTCAAACACCGAGATATTATACTTGTACCGAGTCTTCAATTCCAAAGTTGGTACTGACTCTAAACAGCTAAAATGATAAGCCTATTTGGCATTGGTAATTGCAATAGAAATAGAGAACATCTCCTGCAAGTAATTAAATATAATATTTAATTTGAGAATAACTCATACTACAAACGTAGGAATTAGAGACAAGTTCGGGTCTCGGACTGCTCTAGTTCAAAATAGCACAGACGATTTCGGGCCCCGGTGCAAAATAATTTAAATGTCTGATTTTTTTATGCTCGTCATTTTTAAAAAATGTAAAAAATATCAAATATTATTATTACATTTTTGACATTTAACCAGTCTTTAATAATTAAAAGTAAGGACTATGAGGCCTTTCATTATTTTTACGTATTCGCTATCATTAATAGATGAATTACTCTGAACTGTTATAATGATGCTTCAGAACTTTCAGTTTCTTCTAGTATTTCCAATATTTTCCGTTTCGAATGGCATTAAGATTTTATTTTGTCATAAAATGATTATAATTATTTTAAAATTTGTAACATCCTCTAGTAAAAAAAAAAGTTATTAGTGGCATGCATTTCTATACATAATGATGTTTCGGAGAATTATTTTCCCAAATCGGGCTCATGGGAATTGCGCTCAATAATTATCCAAATGGTTGATAATCACTTCGTGTTGTAGGCTAACAGAAACTTTAAAATAATTATTTAATAAATTTTTTATTTAAATAAATAATTATTAAAAATTTATGATTCAATAATGAAATCTAACATTTGAGAAAAACATACCAAACGCTGAATGGTGCTTATTGTTTTTAATTACCGAAAACCGCTTAAAATCATAATCAAAAGAAACTATTTATTTTAAATCCTTTTTCTTATTAGTTTCGATAATTATAAGAAAAATTAGGAATTCAAATGATGACAGAGTCCGAACTCGCCGAAGTCATCTGTGCTATATTGAGCCCCAGCTGAGACCCAAATTCATTTCATCAATAAAATACACATTTTCTGTTGACCAACAGGGGATAAAGATTGTTATAACTATAATGCAGAAGAGATAAAACTCTAAATAGTTGTTCCTAGAGGTAATCCCGGTTGTAGATCTCGGGAAGAATCCGACATTTGATATCTGATGTATCTTTGAAGGTCAAACAGATGTCAAGCGTTTAATTAGAAGTGCTAAAATGGGAAAATTTGAGTCGGAAATTTTAGAAACGTTACGAAATTTCTGATCTAGTGCTCAGACCTTTGACCTTCGAGGTCTAAGGTCAGCTCTGATCTATTTATGCCAGAAACGTGGAAATTCGTGTCTTGAAATATTTCGTGTCGTAGATTTCAGCATTGTTACGAACTTTCCTATACAACGTATCCTTTGAAGGTTAAAAAGAGATCAAACCGCGATCTAAATGTGTTAGAAATTTGAAAATTGGTGCCCAGGGGTATTTTGTCTCCTACATTTCAGAAACCTTATGAAATTTCGGATCAGAAGGCCCCGCGTGTTCAGAGGGTTAAAATTTGATCTACGTGTGCTAGAAAGGCAAGAGTTGGTGCATAATGGTATTTCGGATCGTACAGTTCAGTCGGTAAGAATTTTCAGATCCGACGTCGCATTCCAGGTCAAACAGAGGTTGGAGTGATGTCACGATGACGAGAGTTGTCGAGGTGGGATTGATTTCTCGTATAGAAATATATCCATATAAAACCCTCAAGCAACCAGTGGTCGAAGTGCTGGTAAATTGTGTGAGATTTTTCTTCAAAATCATCTTTCCTCTGTAGCTGATGCAGCAAGTGACCTTTCAAAGTCAATTTACTTTAGGTTATATTTGATATTGTCAGCCTCTTCTTATGTCTGAGCAAAGCTTGTACCGGCAATCTTTACGAAAGATGTTCATCTGTCTGACTTTAACATGAAATTCGACACATAACAAATGAATAATAATTTATCAGTATATTCAATCTGAAATCTCTTCTACGCATTACGTTGGAAACTTAGTAATCCCTCGCAAACGTGAAGTTACGTTCCTGATTTAACCCAGATTTGTAAAAAAAAACGCGTTTTGGTGAGAGCCAGAGCCTATGCAAAATTGGGATTAAGGGGAAGTCATCATTAAGGGATATAACTAAAGACCTAGGCCCATAGCTAGAAGAAAAAAGTAAAGGGTTGGGTTATTTTACCTCTGAGGATTTTACCCACAAGGATCCTGAAGGATCAGAGAAGGCTGAGAGAGAATCCCACTGGACAGCTATTGGGGCAGATGTATCCTCCCGTCAAGACCATTCAGCATGTTCTTTAACGCGCACAGGATATGGCTCTCCCGCACACGGAATCACGGCTTAACGCCCCATCCGCGGGCGACAGCCTTTCCAAGCTCATGAGTGTCCCTTACTGGCCGTGGGTAGTGCAGGAAGTTTTCCGCAGATACATTTCAACGATGGCCCAGATAGGACTCGAACCTAGGAACTGCAGATTACGAGCCTGGCGCGCACCGACTGAGCACTTACGCCCCTAAAAATAAACGGCGGAGAGAGGCAAGTGATCTGAAGGAATGAAGTGGAGGGGGGAATCAAGTGGAATGAAACGGAAAGTCATTCCAAACCACTAAAATCAGACCGAATGCCCTTTGTACCCTCTGATTTAGTGGTCTTTGGCAAAGGTTTTCAAAAAGGACGGGTACTACATGTGTGTTTCATATTTCTCCCCCCTCCTCCTTTTCAGGTTATTAGCATTCTCAAAGGGAGGTCAATGGTCCCTTTCCCCCTTTCCCTAGATCCGGTCTTATAAAAACCGATAATAAACCCTATTTTGATTAATTTAAGTTCATTTCATATGTAAATTATAACATTATTTTTTAATATAAATATTTTTAATAAATTGTAATATTTATATTACAATATTCTTTTTGACATTCTTCAATATTCAAATGAAATGCAATATTTTTTAGCAAATTGTGCAATGAGAGTGGCGAGTGGGGAATGTTTAAACACCATCTGCCAAATGTTAGATGTCGGTCTAGATATGCTTCACGGGATCATATTGCATTAAACCGAAGATCTTTCTTAAAAAAGCACTGACATTTATGCTTTTAACGAAAGGGACACAAAGTTCAATGAAATTCCATTGCAAATTATTAACAGCGGATACTCGAAATGCTCTTGGACAGGAGGTACTGTACCGCTATATATTTTCACACTTTGTGAAAATGAAATAAGAGCACCTTGCAATCATTTAAGTAGAATAAGTTAGTGATTAACTCCCTTTATTGTTACAAAATATATTTAATGACCATCTACCCAAATATTGCATTACTCTCACTGTAGAATTTTCGCAAATCAAAAAATGTTCAGAAAGCTGTATTGTTGTCGATATACTCCGAAGAGACAAAACATTATGACTACCAGCCAAATATGACGTTGGTCCTCCACGTGTCGCCAAAACAACTCTTACCCAGCGAGACATGGACGCTACAAGATTTCTAAAAGTCTCTTGTGGTATTTTTGGTACCAACACCTTACCAGTAGATCTTTTAACTCTTGTAAGCTACACTGTTGAGCCATTGCAGATCGTATATGCTGTTCCAATAAAAACCATGATGCTCGATTGGATTGATGTCTAGGGAATTTGGAGGCCAGGGCAATACTTGGAATTTTTTCTCATGTTTCGCGAACCATTCTCGAACAATCCGGGCAGTGTGGCATGGCTCATTATCCTGAAAGAAGGCACTACTAGAGGGGCATACCGTTGACATGAAAGGATGTACCTGGTCTGCACTGATGTTTAGGTAGATGTAGACATCATCGTTTCCTGCACATGAATGACTGGACCCAGGGTTTTCCAGCAGAACATTGTCCAAAGCATTACCTTCCTCCACCGGCTTGGTTTCGTCCCACTGTGCATCCTGGTGCCAACTCACCTCTCCAGGTAAATAACGGCGGTCCACATGGTGCAACAGGAAACGAGATTCATCGGACCTGCCGACCTTCTTCCAAATAATTCAAGGTCCAGTTTTGATGCTCAGATGTCCATTGTAGGCGTTTTTGCCGGTGAACCGAGGTTAGCATGGGCACTCGTAGCGGCCTGCGGCTACGCAGCCGCATTCTCAGCAGGATTCGATGTACTTTGTGTTGTGACACATTACTCCCATCACCAGCATTCGAATTACGGGCCAGTTGCGCCACAGTATCCCTTCTGTTGAATCTTATCATACGGAATAGTCTTCGCTCACTTCTAGCATCGATGAGTGGTTTTTTTCCTCCTCAGACCATTTTTTGATAGTACTAACCACGGCTGACCGTAAGCATCCCAGAAGACTTGCTGTCTCGGAAATGCTCTGACCCAATCGCTGGCCATTACAATTTACCCTTTGTCAAACTCCCTAAAGTCCGCTGCCTTTTCCATCTGAAGAACAAGAATATCACTGGTTAACAGAACTCAGTATCAGTTGTTATTTACACCGTTTCATGACCTCCACACGCGCCATCGTTTACCTGCAGTTGCTGGTCATAATGTTTGACTCTTCGGTGTATCTCAGCACGATGTTCCCCGAAGTTTTTGTGTGATAGCACGCAAAAGTATAGTAATAGATCTCACGTCATACTTATTAATTACTTTAAAATTAACGATATTTCAGTTTTATCATCTGTTTAAAATGTTTTCAAAATAATTTCTTGTGTAGTGATGAAGTAGGGTGAAAAGTGAATGTCTGTAGATGAAAGGAAAATTAAGGTAATTTCGCCTTAATTTTATGCATGCAATGTAAGTTTATAAAAAAATACTCTCTGTCCTCTCCCCTTTTGTAGTACAACAGTACGCCATTTGCTAAAACATAAACTATCTACATTCTAGATTACTTTGCGGCTTATTGTGATATTTAGAATGCATACTTTCTATGTAATGTTTGTGAATATTCCACAGACGTGTAGATTACTAGAATTTAAGAATACCTGAAAGCATTTAATCAATCGTTTTTGTTAGGCTATGTGAGTGTTACCGGAGTCTGTGAAATAAGACTTCAGACGAAATGATTGAGAGTGGGATCATGAGGCAATGTTTCTCTACATTTTACAGTTCGATACTTGATGCCATATGTTGTTGCTGGGGTACAATGCAAATGTTGACTCTGTATTATCCCACATACATTTTGGATCAGGGTTGAACAAGACGTCCAACTGTCTTAGACTTAATTATTCTAAGACAATTCATCTGAAACTAATTAACTATCTAAGAAGCCAACTATGGGGAGACTTCCTCTTCATATCACGAAGACAATAGATTCTTACCTTCAGAACGTGCACTAACATTTGGAAAACAGTCTTGACATTAACTGTAAAATGACTATATACCTGGCAAATTACGTTTTATATTGCACGAGTATCTATAAATATGGAACACTAAACCAGACGAAACAAGAAGAATGAAACCTTTAACCAAGAGAGCCATTTTTGAGTAGTAGCTGAGAGAACATCATAGTCTGTAACAGAGATAAAAAAAATTATGAAGTTTGCGAACCAGATCTGATAGTTCATTTTACCAATGCTTTGTATGAGAAGTACAATTCACTATTAAGGCTACTGAATTGAAATTGTCACTGAATATACTGTATACGATGCCGATAATGAAACTAAAAACAGCTATCTCTATACCACTATATCGAAGTAAAAAAGATAAAACATCACAACAGGTGCCAAGAACTGAAGGTTGATTTCAAACAAGAGCGTTTGATATACTATTTGAAATCGATCATTTCAATGAACGACTAAAAATTTATCCTCTCACACAGTCTTCGAAGCCAATTCACTCCATTCGACGATTCACAGTCTCTAAGTGGAATCGGGTGACACTATATCACTCTGCTGGGGATGAGGGTTATTTTTACATACTAGTCCCGTAGTCTCTGAACTGTTCTTGCAACTCGATCAATACTTAATAACACCGTACAACACGGAAAACGTTTCGGAAATGAAAACAGCGGTTTTTTCTAATTTCGAGGCGTTAAACACGATAATGACATTAAAAATTGGTTATTGGCTCTTGTTTTGAAAATGCAGGAGGTTGCGTCCATATACAGTGTATGCTGATTTGGGTCTTTCGTGCGTTGTTACAAAGCGCCGAGGGGACACAATATCAGGAAGCTATTGGATCATTCTGGAGTTACCCTTCCTCAGTTAACCTAGTTTGTGATTGTATGCAGCTGCTGTATGTGAACGATATGCCTCTTCTTGTGTGAACAATACAGACCATTTTTGTTACATTTGTGGCGAAGTTACTTTTTGCGCCACAGGAGCGTGAAATAACGCCTGTCATCGAAAAGGCTTACCACCTTTGCTTCGCGGGTAAGATTGGAAATCAACAGAGGCTCCGCTTATAGTGTGTAATAGTTGCCCAACACATCTTCGCAGCTGACTAAATGGCAAGAGGAGATCGATGTTATTTGCCATTCCTATGATATTTCGAGAATCGTATAGCCACGTGAGTGATTGTTACTACTGTATGACACCCCCTCTGGGAAGTGGTGTTACTAAAAAGAAAAAGAAGACAATAAACTACGTAACATATTGTGTGACATCTGAGCAGTGCCATGGGGAAAACCTGCCCGTCCAGGAGCCATCAGAACATTATGATGTGTACTCTGAGGAGGAAAAGGAAGAAACAGGAACACAGGAAATAGCATCTATAGATCTCGACTTCACAACCAGAACATCTGATGTATCACACAAAATCACACAGAACATGATGAAAGGTTTTGTTAGAGATCTGGAGCTGTCAGAAAGCAAGGCTGAACTCCTAGGATCCATACTGCAGCAGTGAATCTCCTTGATAGAAATATGGAAGTAAGTGCTTATCGTAGCCGACAAAAATATCTAGTATTCTTTACCACGGTAGGTTTATAATTGCTTGCAAATATGTTGACGGTTTATTTGCATCCCTCCAAATGACACATAGTTCAGAAGAATGGAAGTTATTAATAGATTCTTAGAAATTGAGTTGAAAGCCGTTCTTCTGCACAATGCTGTTAATATGAAGGAAACTTATGACAATGTGAAACGATTACTTTAATGCATAAATTATGACAAACACAAGTCGTAGACTTATACATTTGTGCGGATTTAAAAGTCATTGCTCTTTCGCTTGGACTACAGCTCGAATATGCAAAGTTCTGTTGCTTCTTTCGAGAATGGAATAGCAGAGACAAAGTATCTCATTATGTGAAGAGGATTTGGCCTTCACGGCAATCACTGGAGCCAGGGAAGAAGAATATACGCATCATCTGCTGGTACAATCCGTAGAGATTTTGTTTCCACCTTTACACATAAAATTGGGTCTAATGAAGAATTCTGGCCAGGCTATGGATCCGATGCAAATTGCCTTTCTGCACCTTCGACAGAAATTTCCAAAATTTAGCGATGCAAAGATAAAAGAGGGTGTTTTTACCGGTCCAGATATTCACTCACTGCTACATGATGAGGTATTTGATCGTATCATCACTGGTTATGAACGGAGAGCATGGCATGCTTTCCGACAGATGGTGAACGGCTTCTTAGGGAATAGAAAAGCAGAAAATTATAATGACCTTGTGGAAGAACTTCTGTTCTCATATCACAAACTGGGATGTAGTATGTCTTTGAAGGTGCATTTCTTAAGTTCTCATTTGGATTTTTTTCCGGAAAACTATGGCACTGTGAGAGATGAGCACGAGGAACGTTTTCATCAGGAAATCGCTAAAATGGAAAAGATAGATCGAGGAAGATGTAGCCCATCAATATTAGCAGATTGCTACTGGAATGTAATGCGAGATTCTCATAATTTGCTTTATAAGCTGCATGTGAAGAGGCAGTGGTTGTTGTAGACCGATGTGCAACTTTCAGCGAATGACGTAATACAGGGAAGTGTATTAGGAAACCGTATCTCGAAAACCGTAGCTAATCAAACATTTTTGTTGTCATTTTCGTGTTCAGCATCTCGATTTGCATAACAAACGACTGTTTGCACTTCCGTAGCACACCAAAGGTCAAACTGTTGTTCAATGCCATTTCTAAATTTATTTCTCGATATTTTTCAGGCTTCTCGCTCCGTTCCAGTTCTTTTAACTTATAGAGCTCGCGTATTGTAGGTTTTTAAAAAAAATATATTGCTTTAGAATCTTTTCCTTTAGATTCCATGCGGGAATTAAAGCGGGACTTATCACTTAAACTAGCTTTATCTTGGTAGAAAAGGCCGAGGAAGTGGACACCAATTTTTTAACTCTCTTTAGATGTTGGTTGTATAGTTTTTAGTGCTTAGAATAATATCGAAAAAATCTTCTATTACTTGGAGTGTCATTCACAAATTTACATATAATTTTTCCTAATTTTATTGACGTCTACTCTTCGAGGCAGTTTCTTAGATTTTAACTGCCACAATTTTTCATTTAAACTCTTGGATCGATTGTCTTCTAGTTCCGAATCCGAGTTTCCAGATTCAGACTCAGTAATAGTATTAGGTTCTAGGGAACTGCTGTCGAATAATTTATTCATTAAATCTTTACACAATTTTGAAATTTTCATTTTTGTTCACACTGGCAATTCGTCTGTAGCTGTAAGATCCATTCTCCATTTCGAAAAATCATTATTTCGTCTTTCCCTTATGAGAATTTTTATTGCCTGGAATAGTTTGTAGAATAGTAGAATTGCAAGAAATATTGCCTGAAATAATGTGCCATTTAGTCATTTTAATGCACTAAAACTAAACTTTAAAATGCCTTTTTTGGTTGAAAGGGTTGATTGCGTCCTTTCGTCCCAATGCTTATACAGCCAATTTTATTGGTTTGAAGTCCTGGCATTTAGGCACTAAAGTATCATCAACGAGGTAATTAGATAATTTAAATTGATTAATACTTTCACAAGGTAACGATACAGACTTAAAATTCGCCCAAGCAGTGGTTGTATTTATTCCAGCTTCTTTTGCAATTGAAAAGCAAAGTTAGCTACTTCTTTGTTCGATTCTCTAGCATAACTTTGAATCATCAGATTTTTCCCCCAGATAATAAGTCTGTACTTGCGCTTTGACACTACCTTAAATAGTTCGTGACTCTTAGTGATTTTTTCTGTGAAAGTGAGACAAACAGAAATAAACTGATAATGTGGGGGGGAAAAATTCTTGTAAATACACATTAATTCTCTGATATAAAAGTTTTCTCGGGATTCGGGACTGCGTAATTTCGTTGATTTCCTGGTAAGCTGGTACCTGAAATTCCTGCCAATGACCGTCTAATAATAGAGCATGTATTAAGTATATCATCAGATCTGCTGCATATAGGAGTTGAAAACATTTCCCTTCGATTTCACCCCATTGTGCTCATTGATGGACAACACATTAAAAAATTTGCTCTGAAATAGGAGCCGTCATTTTCCACCTGGCGATGGATTTTGAAACTGCATTTTTTCTTTGCACAAATTCCTCTTTCTCGTCTTTTAAAACATGCTAATTCTAAATGTGAATGTAATCAGACAATCCCTTAGGTTTACAGAGGTTTTTGAGTAGGGGAACTCTATTATGACCTCTCGGTATACCGCTATAAACTTTGGAGAGAAATTTAATACGCCCAATTTGGAATTCCATGTCACGATCTCTTAATGACCCATTGGGCTAAACACATTTTGCACTCTAAACTTGTTTATTCTATGAGTTATTATATGAAATTTGCATCGTATAAACATAAGGAAATTAATTTCTTGATACATAACTAATTGTCAAGAAATGACTTTGCACACGAACAATCTTGCTTATTTTGACTATAATATTTCCCCAAACTAAAACTACATAATACACATTTATGACAGCATTAAAGTTCTAACTGAATAATATTTATCTTTTTTATGTTCATTGTAACTAAATACAAAATATCCTGATAATTAAGGACATCAAAATCTGTAAACAAAGATTTTATGGAATATTGTAGCTGAACACAACCAGTATTCTCTAACATGAGAGAAATATTGTGCTAAACTCTAATTTTCAATCATATTCTCTTTCTTATCGTAATAGTGATAACATATTTCGTTTTATCTCTAATTTATCGACTTTCCTTTAGACATCGATTAGATTCTACTGCACGTCTTCTAAATACACATGCAAGATAATGTAAATGGTATTCAGCACTGTCTCGATTATGCGACATAAGGGGACCGAGACTGGATCGATGATTCGAATTGATGGTTAATACGGGGTAATTGACAAATACTATTGAAATAATTATGAATCATTTTATGTGTTCCATTTTGTGCAGAAACAGGCACCAATATTATATCAATGGATTTTTTCTCTAATATTATCTAAGTACATAGATGAAATAAAGTGCATTACAATAATTAAAAAATTGCTTACATAAAATGACTCGCTAATAAAGAAGTGTGAAATCGCATGTTGTTTCAACATGTTTCTACAAGTCATGTTAAAAGTATCCAACGAGTACGGTTCGCCTCTTCTTGTTTTCGTGTGCAAGAATATTTAAACCATTATTAATGTGGGATATTTTATCCACTTTTAATATTCATTATCATTTGCTTTCAGACATTTTTCTTTCTCGTTCATCAATCCTTTACCTTATTTTCAGCTAATCTATTAACTCGGCTTTGACAATTATTATAAAAGAAACCTTGTAAGCTGTCCAAATACTAAAAAAAATATGTAAAAAACATTATTTTCTAATGGATCAGTTAAAAGAGAAATCGAATAACTAATGCCGAATAACCTACACTAATCTGTAAGTGAGTTTAAGAAAATGAATAATCGATAACAACTTTAAGTGATAGAGAAATACAAATTTTTTTAATGCGTGGGGAATTTTGAGGCTTCTTGGTATTCTTAAGCGGCTGCACATTTTATTATTATGCCATCAGTATCCTTTGTAATTAATTTTGAAATTAAGAGAGCGAATCCAGTAACAAAATATAATTTTTCTTTCAAATAAATTAACAAAACTGTCGCTTTAAGGCGGTAAGAAAATGAGCTTTTGGCAGCAGCGAATTATTTTCTTATCAGTGAAAGACAAAGAGAAATGATATTCTATTGCTTGAAATTACTGGTTAATTAAAGACACAGGAGAGTGGGAAAGTCGACGGGTGTTTCTTTCTTTTATTTGAGATTCCGTCATCCGATACCGACTTTGTCGACATTTTTGGTGTTAATTGCGAATTTTTCAGTCTATGACTCTGATAAACGGACTTCACTCGGCGGTATCATTGTTATTTATGCTGCAATGCAATTAGTTCTGCATGTGAGCTTTCACGTCTTGGAAAAAAAAGGAATTTCCTTCGTGGACGACATTGCAGAAATAAATGGAGTGACTTTCGTGAAAGTGTGTTTAATCAGTAGTAGATTTTAAGTAATGACTGCAAAATAAAACGAGAGATGGATATTAAAGAACCAATTAAGATTTTTGAGTAATAGTATTATTGCACATCAAAGCTATGTAAAAACGAAAATCTTATAGGTGGAATTATGTTTCACAATCGCAGTTTCAATGAGCAAATATAAAAGTAAAAAAAGGAACCTTATAGTTTTTAATACATTTTTCTCATAATTCTCCGTTGATTACAATTTTTATATATTTTCCGTGGATAATTAAAGTATTTTTCTTTAGTCCTTTTCTTGCTGTTTATATCAAAATTTCCTCCAATTAAATTAGAACTCAACAGAAGTAACAATCCACAGCTGTTTCGCGAATTTTTGCATTTTTTTCCTCTATATCAAAGTGATTTTAGTTTTTAATTGTTCATGCATGTTTCAGTATGAAATACATTATTCTAGACCATTATACACCTAAGAGTCAAAACTTTATGACCACCTGCCTAATATGATATTGGCCCTCCACGTACCGCCAAAATATCTCTTACCCGGCGAGGCATGGACGCTACAAGATTTCCAAAGGTGTCTTGTGGTATCTGGTATCAACACGTTACCAGCAGATCCTTTAACTCTTGTAAGTTATGTGGTTGAGCCGCCGCAGATCGCATATGTTGTTCCAATACAAACCACAGATTCTCGATTGGATTCATGTCTGGGGAATTTGGAGGCCAGGGCAATACCTGGAAGTCTTATGTTCCGCGAACCATTCTCGAGCAATCCGGACAGTGTGCCATGGCGCATTATCCTGCTGAATGAAGGCAGTACTAGAGGGATATACCGTTACCATGAAATGACGTACCTGGTATGCAATGATGTTTAGGTAGGTGGTAGACGTCATAGTTTAATGCACATGAAAAACTGTACCCAGAGTTTTCCAGCAGAACATTGCCCAAAGCATTACACTTCCTCCACTAGTTTGTTTTCATCCCACGGTACATCTTGGTGCCAACACTTCCTAAGGTGAACGACGCACACGTACATGGTGCAACAAGAAATGAAATTCATCGGACCAGACAACAAATTCCAAATCATTCAAGGTACAGTTTTGATGCTTACATTCCCATTGTAGGCGTTTTCGCCGGTGAACCGAGGTTGGCATGGGCACTCGGTGTGCCCTACAGTTATGCAGCCCCATTCTCAGCAGCGTCCGATGTACTGTGTGTTGTGACACATTACTCACGTCACTAGCATTCACATTACGGGAGAGCTGCGCCACAGTATCCCTTCTTTTGTCTCGTACCATACAGGATAACCTTCGCTCACCTCTAGCATCGATGAGCCGTGGTCGGCCACACCTTGCCGGCGGTTCGTGGTTTTTCCCTCCTCAGACTACTTTTGGAGGTACTAACCACGGCTGACCGTGAGCACCCCACAAGCCTTGCTGTCTCGGAAATTGTCTGACCCAGTCGCTGGCCATTACAATTTACCCTTTGTCAAACTCCCTTAAGTCCTCTGCTTTTCCCATCTGAAGAACAAGAATAACATTGATTAACACAACTCAGTATCAGGTGCAATTTACACCGTTTTATGACATCGTTTACCTGCAGTTGCTTCGATTTGCACAAAGACGCGCCGGTCATAAAGTTCACAGAAAAACCATTGTGTTGCGCAGTTTCTCTTATTTTCTATATCGCTTCTTTTCACATTCGTACATTCGTACATTCTCTCGAAAGCCATTTTTTCTTTTTCTTTTTTCGGTATGATCTGGAAATGTCTACTAGTAGTGAGCCTGTTTCCAAAGTCCACAAAAAGTCACTCTGTGATTTCGGATGTGCAATAAAGAAAAATTTGTCTCTCTGGGAGAGTAATCAAGAGAATATTATAGCTTGGATTTTGTTATATACTTGGATTTGCGCCAGAAAATTTTTTAAATTATTCATGTTGCTGATTACACGACTATTTTTTATAAATCATTGCTGAATTTCGTTTTCCTTGGTTACATTTGAAAACGAAATATGTTTGTCACTTGTAATCTCCTTCCTCATAAAGTAAACTTTCGATTATCCGTCCTGCATGGATATTGCAATGTGCGGCATTGGGTAAAGCTTAATTCCGAGCAAGTTGTTTTGATCTGCAATATCATGTAAATAATGAAACATATAATACACAGTGAAACATGTAATAAATAATAGTAAATAATAACGAACATGCCCCAATATAGGTACTCACAAATAAGCATCTGAAGATCATTACAGTGTTGTATGTTGCGAGCACTGCGGCAGTAATACTGTTAATATACATTTTGCAGTATTTATAGCAATTCGAGCACAACTCAAGTTTTCCGTACTTATTTTAAAATTATACTATTTATTTCACATGTTTACACAACAATAATATTTGCAGTGTTTACTAGTCTCAGAGAAGACGGTTGGGGCTGAGAATGTGTTATTACACAAGGGGATGATTTGTAACCAGCGCTTAGGAAATATGGCATTAGAGTGAGCGTGACACTAAATATAGTGCCGGCTAATCCAATCTGAAGTTAACTATATTCTGCTAAGGAATTCATAATCTCCAGTTCTTTTGCATCTTCCTTTCCCTTAATGTTACCTTTTTCAAGATGTTTGTGACCAATGCACTGCAATTATCACCCATTGTCTAGAGAGCTGTCATTATTGGCTGTAAGCAATCGAACGAAAATTTAAAATTGGATATCCTTTAACACAGCGGTTCCTAAACTTTTCGGTTCGAAAGTTCACTTTTATCAATAATTATTTTTATAAGTATTACTCTTCTATTGAATTTCATAGAAATGAAATAATTTTTTCTATAAACTCGTTGAATAAACATTTATCGCGTAAAAGAATTTTCGAAAAAGCCCCTCTTGGGAACCTTTGGGGAAAGCCCCTCTTGGGAAAAAGCCCCTCTTGGTTTAACGTCAACTCTTAGCCAAGCTCAACAAAAATGTTCCTTTTTTTAAAATTAACAAGCAAAGCGATAAAGCGACGTAATGATATTTTTTTTTCAAATGCGTGAGCACATATTCAAACTTTTCATACTGTTTTGTTGGTTTAGCTCTCTAGTATGTGTAACACACTGAACGCACTTTAACTCCATTTTTTTATTTTCAATAAAGAATAAAAATCAGAACGTTGTAAGAAATAATTACGAATTAATGATTTTTGGAATTCATTAATTTCCGAATTGTTTAAACCAAGAGAAAAAAACTTCGTTCAACAAGAAGGGAATTATTGGATTCATCTTTGGCTTTTACGTCGGCTTTCAAAGGAAACGGTAAAAGAGATTTGTTCGTTAAAAAAAAAAAAGTGGTCTCATTCCAATTTGCCAAAATCTTAGCTTTACCTTTGATGCTTTTATTCATTCGTCAAAGCGAGAATTTATTTTTAGACAACACAAAACAGATAGAAAATATTCCATGTTTAAAAAAATAAGTTACTCTGCTAGAAGACATTTTCGCACATGAAGGACTCAATGACATCAGCGTACAATGGTCCCTCGATTAACGATCGTAATTGGTCCCACGAAAAAACGATCGTAGACCAAAATTAATTTTAAGCGAGTATATGAAATACGTGTTGAAGGTTTAATACGTCTAAAGCCATCGGAAGTTGAACCTTATCACGGAAAAAGAGTTTTTACGATATACACTATTTTAGCATTTTATATTAGTAAATAAATATTCATGCTGACTTTTTTAAGCACATACGTAATCAATATAGCGAACTGACACAAAAGTATTTCCTTTTGCTGAAAACATCGAGAAGTTGAGGTGGAGGAATTTAATTTTTTTGCAAGTAGTGTCTTTTTTATCTCGTTTTCGAGAAAAAAATAAACACGAGAACATAATTTTACTTTGTCTGTGGCCATGGAATTATTTTTAATATAGATAAATTAATATTTTTGTTATGTTGAATAGTTATCGAAGAAATATTACGATTTGCATTTTCCGAATCTCCCAAAGGCTATAATTGCACTCTCTGACGACGATGGAAAAACCACCATCCATTAGTTAAAATTAAAATTTCAATGAGTGAAAAAGTAGGTAAACGAAAATCTTCATTCTCTTCGAAAAATTTTCATGTGGGAATCTGAACACGATATATCTTTTGAAGTTACGGGCGTCAGCAGAAAGTTTTCAGGAAGATGAAGGAAAATGGTTTCATCCTAATGACTTCATTTTTATTTGAATGGAGTACCTAAAAATTTGTCTCCCCCTATTATATAAATAATATATAAAATTTTAGGGTAAAAATTTAGGGGGAGAAAAATTAAATCAGTGTTTCAAGATAGAGGTCGAACAGTTTATTAATGAACAGAGTTGCGAATACTGCAATCATGCATATAACATGCTTTAAAACAACTAAGGATGTGCGAAACAAAATCTAAAAAATAGAAACATTATTAAAATGTATGTAGGAAAATGATTTTTCATACTAATAAATAAAAATAAAAAATATGCTCCTGAAAACGCAAAATGAAATCAAGATTACATTTCGTTAAAGAAAATAAGCACAGTATCAGAATAATATGACCACCTCCCATAGTACATGTATGGTAACTGGTCATATTATTCTGATACGACTGTGTATATTTTGTACACCTATATTACGCATCACATTAATATTTCAATGAATTTTTCTAGGGAGGAGCATTTGTGTTTGAAAGTTATTTTATTAGAGAAGATGTTAAATTGCCATTGTTTTCTAATAAATGTTAATTTAAGAAATTTCCTCTCTCTTTAAATAGCATTACAGCACCTTTTTTTCATCTTTAAAGCATTAAGTTAAAATTTTTCAGGGTATCGGGAATTCCGGAAAACTAACTTCCACAATTCTTGAATACGGGATTCAAAAACTGCCTGGGAAAATGAGACCTACGTATGATTATGGTTTTCAAATCTACATGTTTACTAATGTGAGCAAGGCTTTCTCTTTGAGTTACCCGATAGCCAAAGGTTATAGGGATATAGATCTGGTGAAAGAGGTGGCCATTCGATTGGAAATCAACAACTTATTATTCCTTCAGCGGTCAAGTCTGCATGAACAAAGCCTTAACAAAATGATATATAGAAAAATGCCATCCAACTTGAAGACCGTTGTCTTAAGACGTCCACGTTATTGTAAGAATGAAATGACTTTTTAATGTAAAAGGGCTTCTAACGGTGATGGTAACAGAACATGTCACGTATTCTATTGCAATATACCTCTTCAAAAAATAATCAATTATTTTTAATTCTGTCAAAAGACTGCGCCATACAATCACTTCAGGCGAATTCAGCGCCCGTTCGTTTTTTCTAACATTTTTGGGCCGAGCACACCATTTTTGGGATGCGCCACTTTTTATTTTTTTAGCGCTTTTATGGAAGGGCCCCGCTAACCTATGAACTATTCGATATTCTATTTATTTAATACATTTTCACAGAAAATATCAAGAAAGCTCCCTCTATAAAAGTTTTAAAACGCCTCTAGGGGACATAGTGTTCCCCTTTGGGAACCACTGGTTTATATCATGCGAATTGGTTGTTGTCCAGATCTGGCAGTTGTAGGTTTCACTGCTCCATTCAAATGAAAATGAAGCTCGTCGATTCATACGATGTCCCTTGGTCATGTATTATTCACTTCCGTTCGGGAAAGAAATTCCTGTGCAAAGACCAGTCAAGTGACCGAATCACTATTGAGGAGTGATGCAAATACAACCGTCGTGTAACATGGCTGACACTGTATCGTATTTCTTCATCGTCCATGTTACAATGATTTGCTTTTCGCATAAAACAGCTGAAAAGAGACATAGCTATCAACATTAAATTTTTTTATTGAATTCAGTGAGCAAATAGCTTTTATTTCTTAAGTTACTAATCTAACGACGGATAAGCAAATGCTTGCAGTTGAATATATTTTCTCCACAGGAACCATTTGGTTATCGGTTTTGGAACTACTTTTTTGTGCGTAATCCTATTCCGCATCCTTTGAAACACATAACTATTTAAAATACAGTATAATCTGGCCAACGTTTAATTCTACATAGGCCTCTGAGAGGTGAATTTTGATTATGACCACCGTATATGAGTAAATGTATGAAGTTTCAATCAAACCTATACAATAGTTTTTGTTGTTTCACTATAATTGTTTCATCTATCAGTGTTACACCCTGTCTTGTAGAATAATCTTAATCGAGTAATAATATATAGAACATATATAGAATAATCTTATATAATACTTTAATCCTAATAGGACGAAATCGATCACTTCGTTTATATATTCTGTTACGTTGTTCAATGATCATCTCATCTGGTAATTTTTATCCATTGGCATGATTAGTGTACAAAATTTAGTACGTATAAACTTCGGAAATGTTGTTTAGCCTTCCTATTATTCCATCTACTAAACTATTCTACAAGACATCGTGTAACATGATAGATGAAAGAATTATAATTAAACAAAGGGACTATTGTGTAGGTTTGATTGGCATTTCACTAAGATAATTATATTAGTATTTTATAAGAAAGAATATGAATGTCATGATGTTTCCATTGGCAACAATGAATTGACCTTTTAGACCCAGGAGGGGTGAGAAAACATATTTTTTGTTTTAACAGATAAGTGTTTGTATTTAGAGATATATTAAAATTCTTTTTAGGATTAGATAGGAATTGATAAAATATTATGATTCGAACTTCAAAATGTTTCGAGAACTATAACTGCGCCCAATAACGCCGAATAAGTTTGAAAATTCCAAAATTTCAAGCGAATATTGCAACGATGTATTTATGATAGAAATATGAAATTTTGATAGTGGAATGTGAACGTCATGAAGTTTCGATTGGAAACAAAATGAAAATGATAAAAGAAAACTCTTTTTCAGTTTGTTTGGTACTAATGAAATATTATAATTCGAATTTTTCAAATACTTAGTAGTTTTATCATATGTCTTTACAGATCACTGAAACGATGAAAACGGCAGTGCATTTATGGAGTTTTACTAATAAAATGTACAGAATAGAAATTTGAAAAATTAGTGGTAGTTTTTAAAAGATATTCCACTAACAGCAATAATCTACTGACTTCTGTTAGAGATGTGGGAAATGCAACTTTTTAGATTTAAGAATTAAAAAACCGAATACTTTTATGTTGAATAAATACTAATAAAATACTCTTTGCATTTTCCCCATCATTCGCTAGCTTAAATTAAAACTATTAAGGAATGAAACAATAGGTAAAGGAAAAACTTCTTTCTCTTTGAAAACGAGATTCTCATATGCGCCAGAGGCGATATCCGTCCTTCTAGTCACATTTGCTTGATAATGAACTTCCGCCAGATTAATTTCGTTTTTATTTTTTATTTCCTCAGTCCCAATCCCAGGTAGTATCCTTCATTTTGTGCAAACTTATTTTTTCCCCTGTTATTTTATATCTTTTATTTTTAGGAGATGCACTCATGGGTTTTTGGGTATAAAATCCATCGAGTATATTTTCCTTCGTGTTTTTGTTTTGATTCGGTAATTAATAAAACTGAGTAATTTTTTTCAAAACAAACATTTTCGCGGTGGGTTATTATCAGGGTTGTAGTTATGGGGGGAATGGGGAGAGGAGGCTCCCCCCAAAGTAAATAGGTATTCTTTTTAAATTTTTTAATTCACAACTCGCCAGTATTTTACCACATGGCTTCGAATTTTGCGAACTCTCCTACATTTTGCCAAATCACCGTAATTTTACAGAAAAAAATCCAAATTTTTATATATTCCCTGAATTTGCGAAGTCTATTCGAATTTTATCAACTCTCCTTAATTGCACAAAAACAAGCCCAGTTTTCACAACTCGCCTGTATTTTACGAAGTGGCTTCGAATTTTGCCAAGTCCCTTAGATTTTGCCAACTCGGTAGAATTTTACAGAAAAATCCCAATTTATACCTCTCACCTGAATTTTACCAAGTCACTTTCAAATTTTGCCAACTCTCCTAGATTTTGTCAACTCCTCAAGATTTTGCAACGAGTTCCCGATTTTGCCAACTCTCCTTAATGTCATAGAACCAATTCCAATTTTTACAACTCACCTGAATTTTACCAAGTGGTTTCCAATGGTACCAAATGGTGCCAACTCTCTTAGGTTTTGCCAAATTGCCTCGATTTTGACAACTCTTCTTAATTTCACAAAAAGTCCCATTTTTTACATCTCCCCTGAATTTGGCCAAGTTGAAATATTTTGCCAACTCTCCTCAATTTCACAAAACCAATCTCAATTTTCACAAATTACCTGTATTTTACCAAATGGATTCAAATTTTGCCAATTACCCTAGATTTTTGCCAAATCGCCATAATTTTACAGAAAATCATTCAAATTTTCACATCTCACCGGAAATTTGCCGTTACTTCGAATTTTCTCAGTTCTCCTAGCTTTTGTCAAGTTGGCTCGTTTTTGCCAACTCATCATAATTTTACAAAAAATATCTCAATTTTTACATCGTATCAGAATTTTACCGACTCCTCAAGGTTTTGCCAAGTTGTCCCGATTTTGCCAACTACCCTAGAGTTTACGAAGCTGCCTCGATTTTGACACCCTAGAGTTTACTAACTCCCTTTAGTCTTGGAGAAAAATCGCAATTTTCATAACTCATCTGAATTTTAGAAAGTCGCTAAAGCTTATCAATGGTGCAATCAGTTACTTAGTTGAGAGTATTTACTTCAAAGGAACCCTGACAATCTTGTTGTGTAAGTAAATCGGAGCTCTATCTTCCTTTGAAGTGAATTCGAACTCAGTGACTGCACCATCGATGTGCTTAAGTCTGTTTTCTACTTTTTAGGGTCATCTATGAAGACAAATATTTAAAAAAAATTAATTTATTTTTTGTCACTAAAAACACCTATTTCAAAAAATTTCGTTTGATGTATGGCTCATAAATATCGACCACATTTCCCCTCACTTTTAGATTCGTGTTTGAGCTGGCCCATGACACTGGAGACGTCACAAACTTTAATTTTAGATGTAACTCACTAAAGTCGAAACCCTCGAAAATCCGCCTCTCCCTTTTTTTATCAGCGGGGGAATAGTGGGAACAAAATTCGTAATAGTTTAGGACGGTCGCTATGCGAATTTTTATTTGACATCTAACTCATAACTGTAGGCCCGCGGTATTCGCAAGATATAGTTGAACAACTTTCACAGTTCCCATTTTAGGGGGGGAAGAATATATGGAGGTATCAATTTTCTATAGCCTATGTTTGCAAGATATAGTTGAACAGCTTTCATCATCATCACCCCATCCTCAAGCAGCCAAGGGCCACGGAGGTCCAACCAGACCGTGCAATTTAGTTCTCCAAGCAAGTCTGTCCTGAGCTACATCTGCTGCATCTGGCCACTGCACACCAATTCTAACAAGGCCCTGTCTCCACCTCTTTCTGAGGCCTTTAAGCATACTGTTCATATCCCATTCACCAATCTATAATTATTCATATGAGCAACATGGCCAAACGAACGGAGTCTCTCTCTGAACAATATGCTGCTTAAAGGAGGTTGCAAACTCCTTTGCCTAACTTCATCATTAGTTACAAAGTTAAACCACCTAATGCCCTAGTACTGCGTAAGCATCTAGAATCAAAGCATCTAGTTTCCTGTTATCTTGTTTATAAAGTGTCGAAGTTTCACTACCATAACTAACCCTAGAAAGAACTAAACTATTATACAGTCTAATTTCAGTCTTTAGGTGTATACGCCTATTTCTCCACACTCTCCATAGATTCTTAAAAGTTCCGGCAGCAATCCCTATTCGTCTGTTAATCTCATGCCGCACATCACCATTATCTGTTATATAGCTCCCAAGATAAATAAACTGCGACACCTGCTCAAGACTGCAACCATTCACATTTTAACTGAATCACAGCCTGCCTGACCAATTTTCATCACTTTAGTTTTCTCTCTGTTTATAACCAAACCTACTCTACTACCAGTTTCATCAACAGCTCGAATGAAAGAGTTCATCTGATCAACATCATTTGCCAAGAGGGCTAAATCATCAGCATAATCTAAATCAGATATTTTTGTATCTCCAGTCCATTTAAGGCCATAATTTTTCCCTTGAAGTGAATTTCGCATAACATAATCAATAACCAAGCTAAAAAGAAAAGGAGACAAAATGCACCCTTGTCGAACACCAGAAGTAATGCTAAACCAATTGCTACAAGCCTTACCAACTCTCACACACGACTCAGTGTTATTATACAGAGCTTTCATTATGTTAACTAACTTGTCAGGTATACCATATGATCTCACAATCAACCACAAATTATGACGATCAACAGAGTCGAAAGAATTTTTGAAATCAACGAAGCTAGCAACCAAAGGCTTCTGAAAAATTCTAAACATTTCTCAAGAATCTGCCTAACTTAAAATATCTGATCCACACATCCCCTACCACTTCTGAATCCACATTGCTCATCACGCAATTGACTGTCTATCAGATTCTTAATTCTATTAAGCACAATCATGGAAAGAATTTTACCTGGGACAGAGAGTAGGCTGATACCCCTATAGTTATCACAAGAACTGCGATCACCATTTTTGAAAATAGGGATAACAATAGCTCTGGTAAAATCCTTAGGAACTATGCCTTTATCATAAAAGATATTCAGAATTTCAGTCATCCAAGTAGTAACCGAAACATTCCCAGCTCTAAGCATTTCTGTAGTAATTTCATCTACCCCTGGGGATTTATGTAGTTTAAGTTTAGAAATAGCCAAAATAACTTCATATGAAATCAAATTTTTCCATTCATTGTTTAATTCATTGTTTATCCTTCAATCCCTGTACACCTGTTCGTTTTCTACCACACAAAACATTAACTATCTGATACAGCTCTCTGCTGTTGTGCTGTCTAACTGCTTCCTCGGCTTTGTCAGCCAAGCCATCAGCCTTCACAGTTCCCATTTTAGGGGGGAAGAATGTATGGGGTTATCAATTTTCTATAGCCTATGACACACACCACATCACAAGGTTTCAAGGTGACGCCCAGTGACACATAAGGTGATACATAGCTTGTTACTATCCGCACACCATTCAGCAGATGTAGGGGGAGAATCGTTCACATACTACAACTCCCCCCTTTACATATGAAGTGCGAAAGCAGGGGGGTCAGTGTTTTATAGGCTATTACATTCCCCGCGTCAAAAGCACTCATTTGACGTATAGCTTGTTACTTTCGGCACTCCCGTTCTGGAGATATTGGGGAATAATTGTTTTCATATTTCCCGTTTTTTAGGTAGGAAGAAAGCATTGGGGGTCAAGTTTTTATAGCCTATGACACTTTTCGAATCAAAAGCTTTCATTTGATACATAAATCATGAGAAAAGGTGGAAAAACGTTTTTGCCAACGACAAACATTTTCTTCAAGAAAATGTCAAGACCAAAAGCAATAGGAAGGCTAGTTAAAGTGGGATTGGTTTTCTGAAATTCAGTACAATTGGCGCAATCGAGAAAACTCTGCCAAATCTAGGTCAGTTGGAAAAATGTGAAGCCACTTGGTAAAATATAGGATAGTTGTGAAGAATTGGATAGGTTTTGTGAAATTAAGGAAAGTTGGTACAATCCGGAAAAACTTGTCCAAATCTTGTATAGTTGGCAAAATTCTGTAAATGTTAATCTTAGTCATACAGCAGAGAGCTTTATCAGATAGTTAATGTTTTGTGTGGTAGAAAACGAAAGGGAATAAAATAGTTTTTTTATTTATTTATTTCATTTCGTGCAAAATCGAGGCACTTGGCAGAAACAAAAAAATCGTCGGAAACGTGCACCCCCCCCCCCCACTGAAAGAATCAGGGTACGTTAGTGACAGTAGAAATATAATCAAATTTCTGTAAATTTACTATTTTTTCAATTGGCAAATTTTTGTTCTCTCCCCTCAACCATAGCCCTTCGCTACGCCTCTGGTTATGATATTTATGGTTGTTTATTTATGTAGCATTCTTAGGAAGAAAGGTACGCTGCCATGGAATAAATTTAACTGACGCTGGACGTTCAATTAATCAAACTTCATCTCATGTACGGTGCTCCTTTATACTAAAAATACACATATTTTTGCCAAAGGACATATATGAATATTCAATATTACTGCAGAGTTTTTTATACGTCGTTGGCAAAATATTAGGCAGTGTAAAATATGTAGCAACGTTTCTATTTCTTGTAAGAATCCAGGCGTGGTTATTGTTTTGTCGTCACACCGACTGTATATCAAAGAATGCTTTAAAAGAAGAGAGATCAAGAAGTTTTAAATAACACATAATATAAAAAAGAACACACACTAGTACTAAATCATAGTTCTTATGCTTAATGGGGACAAAGAGTTTTGAAAATAATAATTTTTCCATTTTTTTGTTATTTTAAATCACTTAATGAATAACATGAGGATTTACTCACTGCAGATAACTAATTACCTTACTAGAATCTGGGACATATGTTTTTCAAATGCATCTATTTTCCTTTTTCCTTTGAAAGCAATTTTATTAATAAAATTACTTTCTTAATATGATTTGCATTTCCACTAACAAACTTATATTTATAATTCAAATAATATTTTTTAATTATTCATCGTATTGAGTTAATTGCTTTAATCGTGAACACTAGTATCATTTTACGTTTCTTTACAGATGGCAATAATTGATAAACAACTTTCAAAGTCTTCGCGAATTGGTCTACTCGATTCAGTGTGCATTTACAGATCAGATTCATCCACAATGCTAAGGAATATTATCAGAATGACAAGGAAAGATTTATTTCACAAAAACCCATTTATCATGCTTTTCACAAAGTTAAAGTGGAAACTTTGAGAGGCAGAAATCTTTATCTTTGTGACAATAACGTAATTTACGTAAAATTGCTTTTGCAAAGGTGAGAAAGTTTCGAAAAAACTGATTTGCTGGAATTTGCGAATTCAGGATTCACAAAATGTTTTACAGTAAACATTTCAGTTGGTAGCTCCATTAAGTTAAATACATTGATCAATACTTTTTACCTAATAGCATTCATTGTACATTTCAACCTAGCTGAACACAAAATAAATAAAACACTCTCCGTTGTTAGCTTATGGAGAATAGTTGATTTTAAAAAAATCAATTTACCTTTCGTAATTCCCATTTCAGGAAGAAAAATACTACCGAAAAATTGATATGACCATTATATTTTAAAGAAGGAATAATAAGGTTTAGCGAATCCAAAGTTGAAACAAACTATTTTAAATAATTTTTAATTAACGTTGATGACTATCCAAATTTAAACTTTTTTCTTCTGACCACTAACTTATAGAGAATTATTGTGATCTAATTATAATTATCCAGTTATTTTTCTAAGAGGTGTTCTTATGCATTTTGTGTTATTTTCAGTTAAAATACGTGTTGGGAATTTGGAAAAATAAAGACTGTTTTTCATTTTCCTCTACATATATTTAAAATGTAATTTCATAATATATGTTTCTCTAGTTTTACTGAAGTGCAAAAAATAAATGTATCGTTTTAGTTTTAAGTCGTGTTTATAGAACCATGTCTATAAAATAAAATAAAAATTACTATATATATGAATATGGATATTAATCAAATAAAAGTGAAATATTTATTCTTTGATTAAAAAAATTCTATATTGCGTTAAGCTTGTTTATAGGTCCTGGCCTATCTAATATTCACATAAGTTTTGACAATAAGCAGTATGCTTGCGTGTTTAAGTCAGAATTAAATCCAGCAGCAAAACAAGGCTTAATATATTCCCCTGGTAATATAAAATAGCGCCTCCGTGACAAAATAGCCCATTCGCAAGCGAGAAAATTATTTCTTTTTCCCCAAACTACATTAGTAAGTCGGAAACACTAACAACACTGTCTGAAGAGGAAAGGATGTAGACACCTGGTAACCATCTGGTAATTGGGCTGCTAAGAATTCTTAGCATCACCATCATTTATTCGTTGAATCATCGTCAGCATTACTCAGGAAGCAAAATTTCTTTAAAACTTTCTTTGTACCGGTTCTCTGTTTCAAGATATCAGCTCCATTAAAGGGTTGATATGCCGTCAAAACTCTAACATACAAATCCCTTATCTTCTTCCTGCATGAAACAGAGCCATTAAAAAGCTTATCGTTAAAATTCCTGTTAATAATTTGCCAAAGTAAAGGTTATTTTTTAAATATATCGAAGACCAAGATTTCATGCCAGACACATTAATCTAAACGCTAAACACAAAAGTGAATAAAAGGGGTAATATTCTTAAAAAGGAAAATACAGGTAAAAAAAAATCTAAATTGTTTTAGAATAAGTGAACCTCTCACAGCGAATCTGAAAAAAAAGTTAATTATCGAGCTCATTCGCCTTTCTTGGCTGCGTCTTTATTTTAATTCTCAGTTAAAATGATATATATCAGAATATATCATAAGCAATGCCATTTAAAGGCTAAAGACGCTTACGACTTTTTATTTCCTCTTAACGGTTACTTCCTTTGTGCAGAAAACTTTTAGTTATGATGTTTTGTCTCCTGTAGACGCAACTAAGGAGCACAAAAAATGGCTATTAATTGATGTCATAGAATTTGTCGCTTTCTTCTTCTTCAATTAGGATAAAAATATCCAGGGCAAATTTCAAATGAAATTTCCGAAACACAATTTCTCGATACAACCTCTTATGCTAATTTGTTTGCAATTTGTATGTTGAAACAACAGAAAAAAATGTATAAAACGTATTAGCCTTTCAAATATATCCTACTTGTCGCTAATTTGAATTTTTATGACGCGTTTCTCTATTGTTGTCCTACATTATTGATAGTCATTCGTTCTACTGACGAAGATTAATGTTTCAAACTCAACAAACAGTTACACATTTTGCTTTGAAATAATTTGCCTTCTCTTAAACTCTTACTGAGAAAGAGTTGGATGATAATGTCTTTCTCATTATAGGGTTCTTTCAACAGAACGGCGAATTTTATAAGAGCATTCATTCCTAAGTAGGGAAATAGAAATACAAAGGAAGTGAAACAGCACAGTTGTTGGCATGTCATGCTCATAAACTGAGATGACGAGGTTTTCAGAAGCAAGTAGATTTAGATTGTGATTGACTTATTTCCATTCTATATACGTGGTTGGCTTTAAGTATATAAAAGGTTTGTGTTATAGCTGATTATTTGGTGTAAATAAATATCGAAAAGGAGTTCAGAATTATATATGATAGATTGTGTGAGTATGTTTAAAAATAATAATAAAAGTCTAATAGCAAGGAAAAAAGAAAAGACAATTATGAAAATTTTTTTCAGTGAAAAGAATTTAAGATTCAGAAGTGAAATTGACTGATACTTCAAAATAAAATTTGAAATAAAAGAGCTGAAAAAGAAGGAAAATTTAAATGATGAAGTTAAGTAATCAAGGGCTTAAACTTGAGATAAAGAGGGGAAAGGATAAACTCAGAGAAGAATGTAAAAAGGAATAGAGTCGGCTAAAATGAATTCGCGCTGCAAATATAGATAAATGATGCAGGTAGTCTATATAATGTCATAGTATGATTAGTGAACTTTGCCATCAAAAAACAGAGCCCTCTTTATTACTGGAGGTATGATGGGTTATGTATATGCCTCAGTTGGAAGTGATCTCTAAAAATTAATAAATAAAATGTCAGCTTTCTTGTGACTCCAAACTAGAACGAGAAACTAGATTTCCAAAATTTGAGTGGTGCGTTGAAACTGCGATTTGGTCACCTCAATGGAAAACTTGCCACAATATCCAATTTAAGAACAGGCTTCAAAAAATTGACAGAATTGGTCAATGATATTGAACGATATGCTTGGCTGGCTAAATTAATAATCGCTATATCGTTATATATAATTAACATAATCGCTATATAGGCCTACAAATCTCTTGGATAAATAAAGGTTCATAGCAAACTTGTTGAGCAGAAAGCACAACGTTCTGTGAGAGTAAGAGATTGTAGATCAATGGAAAGACGTTGTAGTCCATGCTTGCAATTTGTTTCTACCAAGCAAGGGTCCATATTCCATAAAATACCATCTGAACGACAATTGTGGAAGAATTTAAAAGAACGTGTAAGGCAAGAAAGAAACAGTTAAAGGCTTATGGTACTACTATGAGAAACATACTACAGATATTTCTAAAATCTTAAGAAGTTTCAGTTTTGAATCAGGTGGCATCTCTCCGAGGGATGCTCTAATGCAAGGTAAATAGGATATTTTATAAACATAGTGTTTTTGTTTTCTATAAGTTTCTAATAAACGAAAACTGAAGAGTAAACCAAAAAATGTTCTCTTGTAAGCGGCTAATTATTGTCGTGAGCAAATCTATGTGCTTGTTTTTGCACGCAGCAAAATTAAGAAGATTATTAAAGTAATGCTCTGCATTTATCATTAAACAGTCCTTGTAATACGGCTAACTATTTTATGTTGATTATGCAGCAAATCAGAATTTCTTTTTGACCTCTAATGCATAATGATGTTTGAGATTATCAAACGTAAAGTCTGAAATCCAGTTTTCTCCTTTGCGACATTAATACTTGGATATGAAGAGGAAAGATAAATTATATTGGGTATGATATAACCCTGAAGATTTTTAGTTTATTATTCCTTATGAAACTGACAGAAGATTTAGTAATGATCAACACATAAATCATTCAAAGATTTTCAACTAATGTCGTAACCTTTTGGTTACGACATTAACCTTTTGGTCCAACTAAAATGTTTCCACCAAATTGACTAAAGGTTTATTTCAGTTCCTAACCTCTTAATTGTTGAAGCTTTCATCTAGAAAGCTTAAAACCTTGAAAGAATTTCTGAGATAAATTTACTTACTTAATTTACAGGTCGACAGCATCTTCCTAGAAAAAGGGAATCCACTATCATTTAATTAGCTGAAAGCGTGCAACATATCTGATCAAAATTTTAGCGCTTGCTTGAATAGTGGACAGAATTTCAACAGAAAATGCTGTCAAGCGTTTAACAAATTTTATGCATTCAGTCAAGCCGTGAGCTCTAACTGATGCTGTGGGTAGCGAATCTGATTATTAAGGAATAAATTGTCCTTGTGTGAATATTTATTATATGAGAAATAAACACAAGCCGAAAACTTGCACAATGTTATTAAATTATACTTGACGGCGTAAAGTCATAGAATTGAAAGAAATACAGAATAAAATACGAAATTAGTTTATTTATAGTTAAAAGGTAAGCCTAGAATTAATAATTGAAATTTTGAAGAGTAGTATGAAAAGTATTTTACGTGAAAATGATGAAATGAAAAATTAAAGAAATTTTTTTTTCATTCTAGGGACTTCGCTATCCTCCCATGGTCAATGATATTGAAAGACGTGACAGACTCGCCAAAATTCACTGCCCTGGAGACCTACAAATATCTTGGATAAGTAAAGGTTCATCAGCATACGTTTTGCAAAAGTATCTATGCAAAATTTATAGAAACCAAAAAAGAATGGACAAGATTTATGAAGATCAGCTTTCTAACATTTCCTTCGTATCCAGAAGTTCCTATCGCTGCCAACATAGGTTATATTCTCCATCTCTTACTACGAAACAAATTTACATAAATACTCCAAACTAATCGTTGCAAAATCTAAATTTGATTTTAAATTCATTTGTTTCATTCTATTAATAAATTTTAACAATAACTCTTATTTACCTTTACAGAATGTTGCCATATAACTGATATTCAAAGGAATGGCTCTCAAGAAACGCGGATTAATCAGGGACTGCATCGCGTCTCTGGTTAATTGGCCTTTCATAAAGTATGATTTATTACTTTGTTAAGACAACGCAAACAGTTTCACCTATAACACAGCTTTAACGATTCTTAGGAGAGAGAGTGTTCATGTTTTGGGAATCGCGGCTGTAATTTTAAATTCATCGTTAGTATTAACAGAAATTAAAATGCACCAGCAAAGGGAAAAGCACATTTTGTTTTCTTAACATCCTATTTGTGAAATTAATTTTCTCTTTCGTTAAAAAATAATACTACAAATATTCAAAATGAAAGTAGTATTAGCATTTCGAGTATCATTTGTTTTATTCAATAGTGCCTCCAATGGATACTGCATTATTTATATATTGCACAAAAAATCTTACGTGCACTGCATTTTTAGCATGTGCGTAAAAGTCTTTAAAAAGCAACGAAAATATTGTGTCTGCTATTATAAACTTCTGCACTGATATAAAAATATCTCTCAAAAATAAAGATTCAATAATCAATTTTAAGTAAGAGAATTAAGAACAAGAATATAAGTGTAGTAGTGTGAGCAGACCCTGTTTCTAACAAGCTATCCATCCGAAATTGCTTGGCTCGTTGCAGTTTCAGAAGTGGCCCTTACACATGGACACAGAATGACGGTGTTATCTATCCCCTGTCTTTTCGTGTGTACAGACAACCGGAAATTGAGTTCGTAAATGGAGAATGAGATGCAGCTCTCTTCACGGAAGCAATCAACGGGCATCACACATAAATATAGGCACTCTTAATTTCTTTGTCATTTGAGACTCCCGTTTTAGTTCTTTCCTTTACCGACATTACTTTAAACTGGAAAACTTTTTAGTTTCTTATTCACCGAAAACATGAAATGAGAAAAATGATTACGATAGCAAACTGGTTGAAAGAAATAAGTAATATGCATTTTATCCGGATTTTAATGAATTTATAAAAAGCAACGATAATAAAAACTAATAAGAGTTAAAAAATGTGTATAAAGAAAATTATCCTAGTTATTCCCAAAATATTATTACGAAAGAAATGATTTATATTACATTTCTCATCTGTAGTAAAGAGCAAAAAATATGCGCCCATGGAAAAGTAGGGAACAGTCACCAGAATGGAAAAGAAATCCATTTCATTTTTCATTTCACTATTTTCATACTTCGCTTCTAAATTTTAATTAACAACTCAAAGTTATCTTTTAATTAAAATAGAAAGCGATATCATATTTTCTTTTCATCTTACTCTTCTGTGACTTTAAGCCGTCAAGTATAATTTAATACTTTTTAACTATAAGCAATCGAGCAATCGAGATTTCTTGAGTTCTTCGATCTTGACCGATCTTCGATTCACCACTAAATGAATGTGACCAAGTCACATTTATTTCCTTCTTCTACTAAATATCACTTTCATACAATTTAGCATAAATCCACTGGATTAAAGAGCACCCATTCTGAGACCACCCATGCCAAATTTTCAACTGTTACGAAGAGAGCATGTTAAATTAATTGGGTGATTTACATCGAATAGGCATGTTAAAATATTAAACGCTTTCTTATTTAAATTACTCGAATAATAGAGAAAAGTTATGCGTAGGTAATGTAATAGTACAATATCTTCAAACACAGTCTGTTATAACAAAAATGCTGACTCTTTTGGAACAATTTATACTTTAGGTCAGTGGTTCTCAACCTTTTATGCTCACGTACCCCCTGGAAATGTGTATGTAACTGGCGTACCCTTTGTATAGATAGATAAGCCTATAATTATAATATAAGAATGGGAATAAAATAAAACATATATATATATATAAATTATATATATATCGATAAACACAAAAAATGACATTTTTGCACAGCAATGTTGTCAACTTAGCGACTTTGTTACTAGATCTAACGACTTTTGAGCTCTCACGGCGTACCCCAAAAATTTTTACCGCATACCCCACGTTGAGAACCCCTGCTTCAGGTAATCAATGCTGATGACTTGGCATTTTAAACAGACTGACATTAACTTTCTAACACGAGGATGAGTTTCGCTGCGCTTGGCCTATTTAATAATGGTTTACATAATTTGATTATTTTGTACAGCTTCTGTACTAACTGAATTATAACTCTGCTCCTTTTAGCCAAAGATGAAATATGCGCGTCATCACACTGGAAACAGTCTGTGCTGTAACTTGACTCTCTAAGCAATGCTAAGAGATTTCATTCCGAATGCCTTTGTTGTCACATACGATATATATTGTTAAGACAGATGAACGTGCTACAATGAACTTGTGATTTGATGTATCATTTTGATGCTCGCATGTGCTTCAGCGTGTGAATTACGTCACCAACCATTTCGAACGAATTTATTTAAAAAACAAACAAAGAATAAGTTGTTGTATTAAAAGGAATTAGAGTGAGAAGGAAAACGTAGTTTTTCTTTGTCTGTGCACTAAGGTATAAAGAAAGAAATGATTTTATTTGGTGTGTTCGGGGAGGTTAAATAAGCTTATTAATGTTGATCCTGTTGTTAGAGGACTGGTAAAAAAGAAGGATGTTTAAGACACTTAAAAATGTGGCTGAGGATGTTATATGTTAGTCGAATAAACAGAACTGATGCCAAATTTTCTTTAGGAAGAGGTCATCAATTGATACAAAGTTATGTTTACTTTTTTCAGGAATTGGTAAGGTTTTTCTTTATAGATTGAAGGTTTGTTCACAGATATGATCGTGCCACTTATCGACTGTTGTAAAAGCCTTATCGTAAATCCATAATCATATTCGATGTACCGGGTAATACTTTTACCTCTAACCATCTCCATCATAAAGATATGCCTATTTGGCATGAGTAAGAACAAAATATATACGTAAACCATCCTTAGGTGGGCCCCTAAAGGCAAACATAAGAAAAGCTAAAAATAGCAGTAAAATTGTATAAGAAACCTAAAACGGGTAGGTCTCCTCAGAGAACATTAACGTTTTAGGCCTCGTGTACTTTTTCAAAACAGTATGATCGTAAAGAATCATAGAAGAAATATTCTCATTAGGATTATTGCTTACAGCCTCAAAAAATACTTTTGAGGTGCGTTTTATTTGTGTGTATATATATATATGGTCGATGCCCAGGTCTTTATGGAGTTGTCTGTTAGTGACAAACCAGGGGACATCAACAGCAGTTCTCAAAATCTTATTATGTAAGACCTGAATCTTACGAATATTGGTGGGTGTAGTATTCGCCCATATGGGTGATGCATAGATAATCACAGGTCTGATAATCATATCATAGAGTAAAAGCTTATGATCAATCATTAAAATGGAATTTCTCCTAAGGAGTGGGCGTAGCTGGCCCCTCAATGAATTGACTTTGGAGATTATATTATTTATGTAATAGTCCCACTTTAACCTCTTATGTATAACAACCCCAAGATATTTGACTGAATCACTCCAGTCAGTGGGAATATTTTATAAATGGAGGCAATTGTAAAAGCCTTATTTTCTCTTTGTAGGAATAGTAAAAGCACGCTTTGTTCTTCTAAAGATTTGTTTTTACACTGATGAAAATTTGTGTTGATTTTAGTTTATATGAATGTTTTTATTCATACTTTTGTAATAAATTGCATTATTTCAGGATAATTGATACTAATTATTATTTTTGAACTCATGCTCAGTTTCCATCCGTTTAATTCTTAACAATATCATTAAATTTCGCAAAACTGGAAGCTCAGCATTTTACAGTTCTTTGCCTTTTCATTAAACGTTAGAATGTGTCTTGCATATTTTTTATGTTAAAGCAAACGACTAATATTAAATTTATTATAGAATACTCTCTTGTTTCATGACATTTCTCCTACATATTTCTTTTCATTCATTTAGTGATGTTAACATAGAATTATGTCTGGTGAAAATGAACACTACCTTATGTGCAAGTGAAATGTGTGCTTCAGGAATTCTAGTAACCTTAAATTCAATCTATACTACACATATGTGCATACTAAGTAGTAAATTAATTTCCAAAAGAACGATTTCAAATTTCACATAATTTTTCATTCACATTTCTTATAGTATAAAAGCATCTATCTCCACAAAAGCATTTATCAGTACCATTCTTGATATATAGACTGTGTTATAAATAGAACCTAACAATATTGAATATAATGGCACTTCTATCTTTAAGAGAAAATCAAAAATTGCATTTTATTTCTTTAACATTCAGACAAATCTCTTTTTATAGGCAAACGTATATATCGGAAATATTTTGCCTGTCATTCTACTTTGTTTTGCAAAAAGATTATTTTTGTAGAAATGAAAATTCTCATGGCGTGGTCGGAACAGTCCTCATATTATTGTCATATTTATTGTTGTACAATAAATAAAAAGATTGAATTTTCAGTTGTATAAGGCATTTATTACGAATGTATAAATGATCACCCTATCGGTGTCTATCATTGGGTCACTCCTTTTCATTCAAATGCGTCCTATTTCTGTAGATTACTCAGGCTTTCGCACAGTCTACAACCACAGTTCTCTATGTTCCACATCACATCTTAATGTCAGAAATTCGCTTTTACTCAAAATTCCATGTCTATGATTGATATTCCAACAAGACATTATTTACTGTAAGTTTGCATCCATAGTATCACTTTGAGACGATGATTCATTTTATTGAAACTTCGTTACGACAAAAGTTTCCCCCCTCCCCCAAAGATCAATTATCTAAGCCAGGAATGGGCAAAGCTTGACTAGCGAGGATTTTGTGTGATTGAAATTTATTTACTAATCACAAACATTTTCTTCATGTAAAATTATTTTTCTTAGATGATTGTCGACTAATTTTTAATCAGGTAAAAATGTATGTCAGAAATACATTGTCTGTCATTCCACTTAATCTTTCTTTTGCTAAAATATTATTTCCCGCCTTGACTTGAAGCTTTTGCTGTTTGAAACTCGGATTTATCAAATCTTAAAAACTTTCATGATTCAGAAGAATTTTATTGATATATTTTAGTATTATATATTTTACTTATGCAATTCGAAATACTGTTAAATCGACTTTCTATCTATGCATCAATACTTTCTTCAGTGTTTAATATGTTTCTCAATAATGAGATTATTCTTGCAAACCAATTATGATAATAAATGGTGTTTTTCGTTGAAAACAGAAAAGATACAACTGCTGATCATTTCAGACGAAAAGTAAGATTCATGCATTCTGTTATATGTGATGTTTCTTTTTTGTGTAATATAAATTATTATTTCCCATTTCACAAAGTAGAAGATTCATTTCTGCTGTATTTCACTGCGATCAGTGGGCCCAATTATCATCTACATATTGCGCCAATTTAATTCCCAGGAATAGCATGAAAGGAGGTCTACAGCAACCATAACGAATTTTGTTTTAGTTACTCTACTGACCGACTGAAAGATTAATAATTCCCTATGTGGCCTGCCGAAAGATTAATAATTCCTTATGTGGCCTGCCGGAAGATTAAATAATTATTTCTGTGGTCTGCCGAAAGATTAATACTTCCTTATGTGGCCTGCCAAAAGATGAATAATTCCTTATGTGACCTGATGAAAGTTCAATAATTCCTTATGTGGCCTGCTGAAAGGTTAATACTTCCTTGTGTGGCCTGCCAAAAGATGAAATAATGACTTATGTGACCTGCTGAAGTTCAATAATTCCTTATGTGGCTTGCCGAAAGATTAAATAATTCCTTATGTGGCTTGCCGAAAGATTAAATAATTCTTTAAGTGGCCTGTCGATAGATTAATACTTCCTTGTGTGGCCTGCCAAAATATGAAATAATTACTTATGTGACCTGCTAAAAGTTCAATAATTCCTTATGTGGCCTGCTGAAAGATTAATACTTCCTTGTGTGGCCTGCCAAAAGATGAAATAATTACTTATGTGACCTGCTGAAGTTCAATAATTCCTTATGTGGCTTGCCGAAAGATTAAATAATTCCTTATGTGGCTTGCCGAAAGATTAAATAATTCTTTATGTGGCCTGCCGAAAGATTAATACTATATTGTGTGGCCTGCCAAAAGATGAAATAATTACTTATGTGACCTGCTGAAAGTTCAATAATTCCTTATGTGGCTTGCCGAAAGATTAATAATTCCTTATGTGGCCTGCCGAAAGATTAAATAATTCTTTAAGTGGCCTGTCGATAGATTAATACTTCCTTATGTGGCTTGCCGAAAGATTAAATAATTCCTTATGTGGCTTGCCGAAAGATTAAATAATTCTTTATGTGGCCTGCTGAAAGATTAATACTTCCTTGTGTGGCCTGCCAAAATATGAAATAATTACTTATGTGACCTGCTAAAAGTTCAATAATTCCTTATGTGGCCTGCTGAAAGATTAATACTTCCTTGTGTGGCCTGCCAAAAGATGAAATAATTACTTATGTGACCTGCTGAAGTTCAATAATTCCTTATGTGGCTTGCCGAAAGATTAAATAATTCCTTATGTGGCTTGCCGAAAGATTAAATAATTCCTTATGTGGCCTGCTGAAAGATTAATACTTCCTTGTGTGTCCTGCCAAAAGATGAAATAATTACTTATGTGACCTGCTGAAAGATTAATAATTCCTTATGTGGCTTGCCGAAAGATTAAATAATTCCTTATGTGGCTTGCCGAAAGATTAAATAATTCTTTAAGTGGCCTGTCGATAGATTAATACTTCCTTGTGTGGCCTGCCAAAAGATGAAATAATTACTTATGTGACCTGCTGAAAGTTCAATAATTCCTTATGTGGCCTGCTGAAAGATTAATACTTCCTTGTGTGGCCTGCCAAAAGATGAAATAATTACTTATATGACCTGCTGAAGTTCAATAATTCCTTATGTGGCTTGCCGAAAGATTAAATAATTCCTTATGTGGCTTGCCGAAAGATTAAATAATTCTTTATGTGGCCTGTCGATAGATTAATACTTCCTTGTGTGGCCTGCCAAAATATGAAATAATTACTTATGTGACCTGCTAAAAGTTCAATAATTCCTTATGTGGCCTGCTGAAAGATTAATACTTCCTTGTGTGGCCTGCCAAAAGATGAAATAATTACTTATGTGACCTGCTGAAGTTCAATAATTCCTTATGTGGCTTGCCGAAAGATTAAATAATTCCTTATGTGGCTTGCCGAAAGATTAAATAATTCTTTATGTGGCCTGCCGAAAGATTAATACTTCCTTGTGTGGCCTGCCAAAAGATGAAATAATTACTTATGTGACCTGCTGAAAGTTCAATAATTCCTTATGTGGCTTGCCGAAAGATTAAATAATTCCTTATGTGGCTTGCCGAATCATTAAATAATTCCTTATGTGGCTTGCCGAAAGATTAAATAATTCTTTATGTGGCCTGTCGATAGATTAATACTTCCTTGTGTGGCCTGCCAAAAGATGAAATAATTACTTATGTGACCTGCTGAAAGTTCAATAATTCCTTATGTGGCCTGCTGAAAGATTAATACTTCCTTGTGTGGCCTGCCAAAAGATGAAATAATTACTTATGTGACCTGCTGAAGTTCAATAATTCCTTATGTGGCTTGCCGAAAGATTAAATAATTCCTTATGTGGCTTGCCGAAAGATTAAATAATTCTTTATGTGGCCTGCCGAAAGATTAATACTTCCTTGTGTGGCCTGCCAAAAGATGAAATAATTACTTATGTGACCTGCTGAAAGTTCAATAATTCCTTATGTGGCTTGCCGAAAGATTAAATAATTCCTTATGTGGCTTGCCGAATCATTAAATAATTCCTTATGTGGCTTGCCGAAAGATTAAATAATTCTTTATGTGGCCTGTCGATAGATTAATACTTCCTTGTGTGGCCTGCCAAAAGATGAAATAATTACTTATGTGACCTGCTGAAAGTTCAATAATTCCTTATGTGGCCTGCTGAAAGATTAATACTTCCTTGTGTGGCCTGCCAAAAGATGAAATAATTACTTATGTGACCTGCTGAAGTTCAATAATTCCTTATGTGGCTTGCCGAAAGATTAAATAATTCCTTATGTGGTTTGCCGAAAGATTAAATAATTCTTTATGTGGCCTGTCGATAGATTAATACTTCCTTGTGTGGCCTGCCAAAAGATGAAATAATTACTTATGTGACCTGCTGAAAGTTCAATAATTCCTTATGTGGCCTGCTGAAAGATTAATACTTCCTTGTGTGGCCTGCCAAAAGATGAAATAATTACTTATGTGACCTGCTGAAGTTCAATAATTCCTTATGTGGCTTGCCGAAAGATGAAATTATTCCTTATGTGGCTTGCCGAAAGATTAAATAATTCTTTATGAGGCCTGTCGATAGATTAATACTTCCTTGTGTGGCCTGCCGAAAGATGAAATAATTACTTATGTGACCTGCTGAAAGTTCAATAATTCCTTATGTGGCCTGCTGAAAGATTAATACTTCCTTGTGTGGCCTGCCAAAAGATGAAATAATTACTTATGTGACCTGCTGAAGTTCAATAATTCCTTATGTGGCTTGCCGAAAGATTAAATAATTCCTTATGTGGTTTGCCGAAAGATTAAATAATTATTTATGTGGCCTGTCGATAGATTAATACTTCCTTGTGTGGCCTGCCAAAAGATGAAATAATTACTTATGTGACCTGCTGAAGTTCAATAATTCCTTATGTGGCTTGCCGAAAGATTAAATAATTCCTTATGTGGCTTGCCGAAAGATTAATACTTCCTTGTGTGGCCTGCCAAAAGATGAAATAATTACTTATGTGACCTGCTGAAAGTTCAATAATTCCTTATATGGCTTGCCGAAAGATTAAATAATTCCTTATGTGGCTTGCCGAAAGATTAAATAATTCCTTATGTGGCCTGTGTCGATAGATTGATACTTCCTTGTGTGGCCTGCCAAAAGATGAAATAATTACTTATGTGACCTGCTGAAGTTCAACAATTCCTTATGTGGCTTGCCGAAAGATTAAATAATTCCTTATGTGGCTTGCCGAAAGATTAAATAATTCCTTATGTGGCCTGTCGAAAGATTAATACTTCCTTGTGTGGCCTGCCTAAAGATTAACAACTCCCTCTGTGTCCCGTCGAATAAACGGTTTGCCTATTACTGGTCTATCCCCATTCAAAATGTGGTCAAAATGAAGAAATTACTCTTTAGCTCATTTTAACATGGAAATTAAGTACGATCACAAAAAAATGCATCATTGCTTTGGCGATTAGCGATATTGGTAGCTTAACGAGGATGCCGTGTTTTCCCCTATATATTACAAAAAAGAAAATGCTCCTTGAAAAATTTAGATAGCAAGAAAAGGTGGAGATTCAACTGAGGAAATTGAACGAGAACAGATAGTATCAATTTCATCTTAATAATTAGCAACAAAGGAGGACTGTTCCGACCTGGCCATGAGAATTTCAGCATAAGCGATTGAAAATATTTAGCTCTAGACAAATTAAACTATTAAATGCCTCCAAAAGATTGATATTTCTGTTGTACAATAAAAGGAATACTAAACTAAATAAAATTACGTTTGAATAATAATTCTAACTCTTCGAAAATTTCAGAATGAGAAAAAAATTTCGTTTTCTTTTTAACACCAGTGACGTTTTTATTTTCACTTTCAATTCTTCTCCAATTTGAATGAAACTGTAATGCTCTTCCATTTTATTATATTTTTACAAACTCTCCTCTCTCCGCAGACCCCTTTTGGAGTGCTTTTATTTGTGATTTTCTTTTACGCTTACGCCGGTGCGTTTATGTGTTCCTGTTTTACACTCTCGAACCGCAGCCATTGACAGCCGTTCCTTTGCTGCATCTCAAGACCCTCCACAACATTCTGTACTTGATCACTGTGATCTCTCGTGGCAGGTTCCACAGCAGGTCGATTTCACCAGCAAACTGGGAGAACTGTTTTTTCCTTTTCTACTGTCGCACTTAGCAGACGCGGCAGGGTCCTTCTTCCTCCTTCGAATGACGTATTCGATCGGCTTCTTCTTGCTTCCAACAGTTGGTAATGCCTCTTCCATTGGCCTCTCGGGGATGCTCTGGATTCCCTCGGCATCCTGCGTGTCAGGAAAGTTTGACAGATTTATGCTCGACCCAAACACTACGTGGATTTCCGAGGGCACAGAACTGCATAAAGCTTAAACGGAATTTATATACACTGGACAGTTTCTCACTAACTCTTTCTTAATTCAGACGTCGAACATCAATCTTTCACACTCGCAGATCGTTGTTAACAGTGTTATTAATCAATATAGTTGAAAGGAATCAACCAAATGGAAAGGAGAGACGTCGGAAACAAACAGAGCTTATATGGCGTCAGCTTTGTTTCTTTCCAAACCGTTTGTTTAATATGGCATTGTAAAAATAAAGCATTTTATAGGCGAAGATCGGATCCAATAGAAGGAATATAAAGCGGCCAATTGACTTATTATATATACCTAGCCTTCTTTTTATCAGATAATGATAGAATAATTAGTAAATGTAATTTAAAGAAGATAAAAGCTTCTTTTAAATATTTTGTCATCTCTGGTGGCTGACGTGCTGGTTACATATTGTCTTTATATTATTTATTCGTGCGTCATTAAGTCATTAATTAGTATCAAATAGTATAAAAAAATAATAAATAAATACCCCCTCAAGCAGCTGCTTGCCACAGAGGTCTGACAGGAGCCTGTCAGTTTATATGCCACAGTAGGAGATCTGAGAGGATGGCAGGACCTCAGCAGAAAAACGACACACACATCCATGCCTAAATCCGGGGCTCGAACCCAGGTCCCGTAGATCAGTAGCCAAGCGTGCTAACCACTCGGCCACGGGACGGCTTCAAACAGTATAGAGTAGGAAAATTCAGAATATGAGGTTTCTACATTCGAACTGGTTGGTTGATTGGAGTTTGATGGGACATAATCGAATAATAAGCTTGCTAGTAACAAATGAATGCACCAGTGAAAGGTTATTAATTGGGACTTTGGTTGTATAGAAAAGTAACAAGAGTAAGCAAGCTAGAATAGTGTTCAGCTAGCAAAAATATATGAAATATACTTGATAAAAAAATTCCGTTTCAGAGTTGCATTTAAAATTTTATTAAAATGCAGTGATTGGAAATTTTACCATAATGTGAGAAACACTAATATTTACCGATATGAAAAAGGTCATTAAAATTAAATACAAATCCAGGTATTGCGACTTATGGTTACACAATCCTATTTCTGTCAGATCAAAAGAAATTCTAGGTTTCGTCGTATTTTAAGAGTAACGTAACGTGCTTTTCCCCCAAAAAAACTATTTCATGGATACATGATCACCTTTGTATGTGTTTGCAAAATCTTCATTACTGTTTCAGATAGTTTTTGTGTCGCACTTTTACGCTTTTACTGATATTATACGATTACATTTTTGTTGCCGTTGGATACAAAACGAATACAACGAACCGTGCTGCTCTTCTTCTTTGGGCAATAACTAAATAAATGTAAAATAAAATATATTAAAAAAGTATTGTTATAGATTTTCAGCAATATTTATTTGGCAGTACCGTATGTTAGTTCAAAATAATCAAACTGATAATAAATGAACTTATTAAATAAATAAAGCAATTAATTTACAAGAAATAAGTAAAACCTGAATTATTCTTCACTTTATGCACAAATGGACTGAGTATATTAATGGCTAATAACTATTGATCATATTTCATTGACAAATACTGAAAGAATATAACATTCGAAAGTTGAGTTACAACATAACAAAACCTTTTTTGTTACTATATGACAAATCATAGAATCGACTCTTACCAAAAATCTATTTTACTTATTACACAACACGTTTAATAGGAACAACATTCCCTTAATTAACCGAAGACGTTCCGATTCTTTACACAAAAACTAATAAGCAAACACCGGCAATCTAAAGTCGACATTCACATACTGCACAAAAGCAAAGTCACTCAAACAGCTTCTTCTTTACTTCTAATATATTTTTTAAACTAATGCACTTTTAAAACTGTCTGTTCGAATACAAACATGACGCATTTCTACAGCATATGCCGTATCTAGTGATAGAATAATCATATTTTTAATTGTTGCAAATAAACGTGCCATTTCAGCATGTTAATATCATTATCAATTAAGTATTGCAAGTGTGTTTATTGACTCAGCAGAGAGAAATGCCGCTACTTTAATATTGTAAGCTACACTGCTGGATATTGAAAAGCCCCACCCAGCTGGAGCGGTCGGATTTGTATGCACATCAGCATATCAATGCAACCCAGTGATATTTTCAAATGATTACTTTTACATGATAAATACGTGGTATCTGTGGTAGATCATAAGAAGAAAGATGTGGATAAACAAGTACTTGAGGAGCTATAATTGTCTACAACAAGCTCTGAAAGAGAGCTGATCGAAGATATTGGAGAAGAAGCCTAGAAAATGCAACGATGAGCTTTTCGCAAATCATTTCAGCAGCTGTACCTGTTCGAGTGCGGTCCGATCGAAGGATTGTGTGTGTAGCTGGATGATCTATCCGCCATATCGCCGCATACGTGGACCAATGTGACGCCAATTGTCTCGAGATGGAACTCAGAGCCTTAGCTCTGGGTCAGGTGCTGTCAGGTGCATAACAATGTGGGTGGATTAAGGGATTCATCGTAAGGAGATAGGAGACCCAACGGCAACTACCATTGAACGAACTGCTAAGATTACCGTGGAAGTTCCCATCATGACCAGGACCATTGCCAGATGACTTGCAGATACAGGGTTGGGGGCCCAGCATTCATTGCAAAGACTGATGTTGACTATGCATCAGCACATGGTGGCTGGATTGGTATAGGTTTCGAGCAACCTGGAATGAGGAATGCAACACTTTTTCTTCAGCGACAATTCCTAGTTCTTCCTAGGTGATGTCGCTCGTTACATCCACATCTGGAACCATCGTGGGTAGAAGGCAAATCCAGATGTCGCCCATAAACGCCATATCAGTCGCTCACAAGATGTTCTCGTTTCAGGAGCAATAAAGAACGACGTTTGGTCATCTTTGTACATGTAATCTGTGATGTGAAAGGCCAACGATACATCGACGATGTCCTACATCTAGTCACACAACTATTTCTAGTGGGCTTGCCAACATACTGTTTGTCAACTTCAGGGTGTGTCCACAAAGCACTCAGACTACTCCGTGGCCAAAGATATAAATTTGAAATTTGTATCGTTGGCCACATAGTCACATCTCTTCAATAACATCCTCTTCAATTTTCAAAATTTGAAATATCCTCTTCCTTGAGCGAAAGTTTTGTTGGAGGATTTGGGGATGCGATGTATCTTCCGCAACCCAAACATAGTTGTCGATTTTTTTGGAAATTGTATAGTAATAAAACCACGTCGCATCACCGGTGACAATATCGGTTCACCGTTTGGGGCCATTAGGTTCAATCATGTTCACAGATATATGACACATCCAGCATGTTTGGGGCATGATTGGATGTTGCCTGGAAGCCAACATCCTGTTGCATTATGGGCATGTACCATGTTATGCCCATAATGCAACATATGTACCATGCTACATGCTACATGTGCATGTAGCATGGTACGATCACCAAATAACTAGCTGGCACTGACAATTCAATAGCAGTTTTAACCACTTTTAGCAGCCAGTTATTATAATATATTATATAAAGCAAATTTTTCCACCTTTTACAGGCGGCCGTAATTCTCATTTTCCCACTGATTTTCAAAGTGGGTGGAATCTTGCTTTGCAATTCTGTATCGGACTATTATTTGTTTTTTTATTGCCTTCTACAAAAACAAAAGAGAAAAATTATTTATTAAGATTATATAAGAATATTATAGCATAATTTAAAATTAACCACTGCATTTTTAAAAAATAATATCTACTTGCAAATTTTAAAATTATATTGATGTTATTATTGCGCCCCATGGCCTAGTGGTTAGCATGCTTGGCTACTGATCTAAGGGACCTCGGGTTCGAGTCCCGGGTAAGGCATAGATGGATGTATCGTTTTTCTGCTGAGGTCCTGCCATCTTCTTAGACCTACTATAGCATATAAACTAATAGTCTCCTGTCAGACCTCTATGGCAAGAAGCTGCTTAAGGTGATATTTATTTTATTTTTTTTAGAATAAAATTAAAGTGTGTTTATTGACTCAGCAGAGAGAAATGCCGTTAATAGGTGGCTGCCCAACAGGAGCTTAATATCGCTTTTTGCTACAATAGGCATATATGGAAGTCGTCTATCTCTGCTACCTATTTAATCTGTGTGTGGGACATCCCTCACCAGCAATCTCTACATGGCTCTGAATGTATTGTGTACGACGACGATTTCAGAACATGCCGTTTGTTTAATTCGTTTCACTGAGTTGTGGACGAAATCATTCTATACCCATCTGATCATCTGTGTTTTTCATGAATTTCAGATTCATTTCACTACTTTTGGGTGGGCTATTTTCAATGTCAAGCAGTGTAGTAACATTCTTGCCATTCGTTCTGACTGATAATCTTAAGAAAAAGTCTTTTCCTAAAATGGGATGAAAAGCGTGGAAATGTTTTCGTTCAAAACATATTTCCACGCAACTGAAAGTTGTAGCTATAACAACAGACAATTTTTAGCATAAATAATTTTATCGCTGTATAGGGAGTGTAAATGTTTGGGTTCATATCAGTGATAGATTTCAAATCTGCTAAATGTTTAGAATTTTTACATTTTCCCGAAAAGTGACAACAGAAAACAGAACATTTTTCCCGAAAAGTGACAACAGTTGAGCAAAAACTGACAACAGAAAAGTGATCAACAGCGAAAAGTGATTTTACAGCAAAATTTCAGACAAGCGTTAAAGACTTGAATGTTATCTGCTGTTATGCCCCCAATGAGGATACCGATGATGATGAGAAGGATAGGTTTTATGGACAACTTCAGGATATTTTGAATTCTGTCAAGAAAGGAGATATTACCCTTTTCTTGGTGACTTCAATGCCAAAGTTGGTACTGACTCTGACCTTTGGGGAGGAGTAATAGGCCCTTTTGGTATTGGTAGCTGCAATGGCAATGGGCAACGTCTCCTACAGGTAAGTAAACTCAATGGATTCAGAATAACTAACACTTATTACAAACACCGCGACATACATAAGTACACATGGATTTCACCTGATGGGCTGCATAAGAATATGATTGATTACATATTAATTAACAGCAAATGGGCTAGTTCTGTTAGGAATACCAGGGCATGTAGGGGAGCTGAAATTGGATCTGACCATTACCTTGTTAAAAGTGTCTTGCAACTTAAACTTAAAAAGTGTTGTGCTAGGGTTAAAAAATTTACTTTTAATACTGAAGCTCTGAAAGATCCAGTTATAGCCAAAGCTTACCATGATAGGTTACTTAGTCATTATGACAATCATGGTATGATTACTACTGACGTTTAGGAAGAATGGGATCATTTTAAACAGGCTTTTTTGGACACTAACAGTACTCTTTTAGGAAAAAAGGAGCAGAAGAGACAGAACAGAGAGCTCTGAAAGACCCAGTTATAGCTAAAGCTTACCATGATAGGTTACTTAGTCATTATGACAGTCATGCTATGCTTACTACTGAAATTGAGGAAGAAAGGGATCATTTTAAACAGGCTTTTTTGGACATAAAAAGAGTACTCTTTTAGGAAAGAGGAGCAGAGGAGGCATAATTATGTGAGTGATAAGGCACTTGAGCTTATTTCGGAAAGAAAGAACTGCAGGAATGTTCTTAATCAATACCCTACTAGTCCTAATAGAAAGCATTACAGAGAGCTTAATAAACGTGTAAAAGATCAGTTAGCTGCTGAGAAGATCGTTGGCTTGATGGTTTGGCTGATAAAGCCGAGGAAGCAGTTAGACCACACAACAGCAGAGAGCTGTACCAGACAGTTAATGATTTGTGTGGTAGAAAACAGACAGGTATACAGGGATTGAAGGATAAACAAGGTAAGGTTATAGAAGGTGAGGATTCTGTCATGGCTAGGTGGGCTGAGCATTTCAGTGATGTTCTAAACAATGCGGTTAGTTCTATTCCCATTGTTTACAATGATAATAGATGCATTGGTGGCTTTAATGTTGGCCCTATAACACAATCTGAAGTTATTTTATCTGTTTCTAAACTTCAATTTCATAAATCCCCAGGGGTAGATGAAATTACTTACAGAAATGCTTAGAGCTGGGAATGTTTCGGTTACTACTTGGGTGACTGAAATTCTGTGTATCTTTTATGATAAAGGCATGGTTCCTAAGTATTTTACCAGAACTATTGTTATCCCTATTTTCAAAAAAGGTGATCGCAGTTCTTGTGATAACTATAGGGGTATCATCCTACTCTCTGTTCCAGGCGAAGTTCTTTCCATGATTGGGCTTAATAGAATTAAGAATCGGGTTGACAGTCAATTGCGTGATGAGCAATGTGGATTCAGAAGTGGTAGGGGATGTATGAATCAGATATTTTCACTTAGGCAGATTCTTGAGAAATGTTTAGAGTTTCAGAAACCTTTGGTTGCTAGCTTTGTTGATTTCAAAAAGGCTTTCGACTCTGTTGATCGTCATAATTTGTGGTTGATTGTGAGATCATATGGTATACCAGACAAGTTAGTTAACATAATGAAAGCTCTCTATAGTAACACTGAGTCGTGTGTGAGAGTTGGTAAGGCTTGTAGCAATTGGTTTAGCATTACTTCTGGTGTTCGACAAGGGTGCATTTTTTGTCTCCTTTTCTCTTTAGCTTGGTTATTGATTAGGTTATGCGAAATTCACTTCAAGGGAAAGATTTTGGCCTTAAATGGACTGGAGATACGAAAATTTCTGATTTAGATTATCTGATGATTTAGCCCTTTTGGCAAATGATGTTGATGAGATGAACTCTTTCATTCGAGCTGTTGATGAAACTGGTAGTAGAGTAAGTTTGGTTATAAACAGAGAGAAAACTAAAGTGATGAAAATTGGTCAGGCAGGCTGTGATTCAGTTAATCTAAATGGATGCAGTCTTGAGCAGGTGTCACAGTTTAATTATTTTGGGAGCTATGTAACAGATAATGGTGATGTGCGGCATGAGATTTACAGAAGAATAGGGATTGCTGCCGGTACTATTAGGAATCTATGGAGAGTGTGGAGAAATAGGTGTATACACCTAAAGACTAAAATTAAACTGTATAATAGTTTGTTTCTTTCTAGGGTTAGTTATGGTAGTGAAACTTGGACACTTTGTAAACATGATAACAGGAAACTAGATGCTTTTGATTCCAGATGCTTACGCAATATCTTGGACATTAGGTGGTTCAACTTTGTAACTAATGATGAGGTTAGGCAAAGGAGTTTGCAACCTCCTTTAAGCAGCATATTGTGCAGAGAGAGACTCCGTTGGTTTGGCCATGTTGCCCGTATGAATAATTATAGATTGGCGAATAGGGTTATGAACAGTGTGCCTAAAGGCCTCAGAAGAAGGGGAGACCTAGGATGCGGTGGACAGACAGTGTCAAACAGGATCTTGTTAGAATTAGTGTGCAGTGGCCAGATGCAATAGATGTAGCTCAGGATAGACTTGCTTGGAGAACTAAATTGCACGGTCTAGTTCAGGCATGGCCAACTCATTTTGACCCCGGGCCGGATTGGAAAAAAAAATATTTTCATAGGCCGGATTGGAAAAAAAATATTTTCACGGGCCGGACGAAATATTAAAATTGAAAAATGTTAAGCAAAACACCTATTTCTTTAAGTAAACAAAATTTTATTATGAAATTTGTTTATGAATAATTGTAAGTAAATCAATACAACAAATTAACATAATAACTAATGCGACGTGTTGAGGCGGTTTGCATCGCTTATTATTTTTTTAATATCTGGTTCTATACTTGTAGTAGCTATTCTTAACACAGCCTCCAAATGTAAATCATTCAATCTTGATCTTGTTGTACTTTTATTTAGATTCATTAAAGAAAAGGTTTGTTCACAAATATAAGTTGAGCTAAAGATTACTAAATACGTCTTGGCAAGTTTTTTTAAATTTCCATATTTTTCATTATTCAATTGCTTATAAAAATTACACAAATTTTCTTGCTCTTCTCGATATTTCTCATGTAATAATTCATCACATTGTAAATTAATTATTTCTAATTGTATATCAACAGGAACGTCATTAACTTGTACAGAAAATGGATTTCGGATAATAGATAAAATTTTATCAATTTTTTTGAAGCAATCGAATCTCTGCTCGAAATCTGTCATTAGTGCAAGGATGTTTTTATTAAATGTTTTAAACTTTTCTTTTAAAATATTTAAAGATATGGTCTGTAACTTTGGAAAATGATCAAATTTACATTCAGCCAGAATTGTAGAAAAAAGGCTAAGCTTCATTTTAAAAGCTCTTAATTTCTGTATTAAATCATGAGCAAATAAATTTTTTCCTTGTATACATGTGTTAAATTCGTTCAAATGTGTGAGAATATCCAAAGAAAATGCTAAATCACTAATCCAATTTGGATCTAATAATTCAGGAAAATCCTCATTTTCTTTAAGCATTAAAAATATTTTCATTTCCTCTTGAAGGTCCCACACACGTCTTAAAACTTTTCCCAAACTTAACCAACGGATTTTATTGTGATATAGTACATCTAAATGACTGGTATTTAGTTCTTCAAGGAGATCAATAAATTGCCTGTGATTTAATCCTTTTGATCGTAGGAAATTCACTAATTTCACAACTACATTTGTAACATGATCGATTTTTAAAATATTTTTGCACTATGCAAAAATATTTTATTCGCCTGCTGGCAACGTCGCTTGAACATCGAGTGCAGATGAGTATAAAAGTTTTAATTCTTTATAACGGAATCTTTTTTAAAAAATATAGAAGTATCGAGAATTCATTTGATTAATTACTAGAAGTTAAATGTTAATATTGAAAAATTGTTCGCGGGCCACATAAATTCATTACGCGGGCCGGATCCGGCCCGCGGGCCGTATGTTGGCCATGCCTGGTCTAGTTGGACCTCCGGGCTAGTAGCCCATGGTTTCTTGATGATGATGGTGATGATGCTGATGATGATGATCAGATAGAACTCAATACACTGAAATACCCACTTATTAGAACCCAAACAAGTAAAATCCCTCAAATTTCGAACCAGGGCAGATTCCGTTGGTTGCTACAGAACAATTAATGTTTAATATAACATTTAAATATCATCATACGTATTTGTTCGTTTAACCTTATTGCTCTCATGCGTAAACCACAGATCAGCATTAGAGTAATGAACAGTTCGTGTTAAGACGTCAGGAAAAGGGACAGACAGAATGAGTTAGGTATATGTTGATAAAGGTCAACAAGAAACACTAGTTGGTGAAGGGAGGAGATTTTAAAATAAGAATGCCATGAAATTAATAATAGTGCATTTAAAGGTAAAAATCACTCCTCTTTCTCCAGGAAATGTTTTATTGTTGTAATTTTTTCTGGTTTTAGAAAGCAACCGGCCAGGTAAAAAAAAATCCCTCTACAATGGTGAGTGAGCTAGTGGATTTCCCCAGGCCTGTTCATACATTTGAAAGCTATTTATGTAAAAATATAACCCGAATTATTGTAATCAATATTGTTGCGGATTACAAAAAATGGATAGCCGCTGAGCGTGAGTATTAAAAGCTATATTTCAAAACCAAATTCAATACAAGGTAAATTGTTACAAAGGAAATATGGATGAAGTATCTTATTAACAAATCAACTATTAACATGCACAAGTCATCAATCTTCACGTAGAGCACACAACATCAGCTCTGTGTATTTTACTAAATACTACCTTTTACTTGATTTACCAGGTCACCCGAAGATCTTCACTCGCAAACCAATTCTCGTCCTGTGCTAATAACTTTTCACACACTAGCCGAACAAAAAGACAGTCCGTGTAGACATTCGAAGTTAGCCATAAAAGTTCCCACTTTTATACTTCCGCGTATACACAACACATCAAGTTACTTCTTGATACTTAACGATAAAAGATCCCACTTTTATCCTTCCGTGTATACACAACACATCAAGTTACTTCTTGATACTTACGCGCACTGTCTCAGAACAGCTCACCGTCCATTTTCGAACTCTCCGACCGTTACAACACAACAACCGTTACAATACAAAATGACCGTTAACGCTCCACTCTCCTTCTCCAAATTCTCCCAACGTTCTTCGTTGGCTGAAACTTTGCTTTCGGTTGCCAGATTCTTCTGTCGTAACACTGCCCCCTTCCTAGGTATTGTTCGTCCCGAACAATTCTGGATTCCAAAGCTTCTTCAGTTCTTCGATGAAACGGGGCCAAACGATCCACGTGAACCACCTTGCACTTTGTAGCTGGACGTCGACGAATGCGATATTCCACGTCTGTGTCAAAATGAAAGCGAATCTCATTATGACTTAGATTTCTTTTCTGACTGAAGCCTCGTCCACAAATATAATACGTGTAAGGCCTATAGCCCTTGTGAACACGTTTATGTCTCCGCAGGGAGAAGAATCGACTAAGAGTTTTCGTGCAAAACCTGTAAAAAGTTTTCTTCTTTGTCGAAAGTTTTCTTCTTTGGATTTTTACTTCTATCAACAGTAACAAGGAATGAAAGTCATTAGTGACATAAAATCTAGGGAGGAGTTTCATTCTCCAGTCTGACCCTTTTGTCAGTTGACTTTCATTTAATTCAGAACTGTCGTGATGAACCTTCAGCCATATTTCACCTGATTCAATTTGATCCCCAAGGTGCTTCACAATTATATCAGCTCCATAATTCTTTTTAGCTCTTCGGTCCATCTCCTCCTTCCATACTCTTGCTAGAACTGCAGCTTCTAATCCGACAACCTTACCTGTTTCTCCTGTATAAGTGAAATCAGTGATGTGTCGGGCTGCTAGCAATATTTTTTCTGTTTTACCTTCACATAGCCAGCTTGCAACATCTTCAGATACTCCTTGTTCTATTAACATGTTACGAAACTTGTTCAAAGCATTGCCGTTATGCAGAACCTTACGGACACGTGATGCTTCATCTACCCTATTATCCACAATGTTCACCAAACGCAGTTCTTCTCCTAACTCTTCGACGAGCTCTTGCAGTTCCAAGGATCCGTTACCAAGGAAACACTGAACAGCTTCCATCACTTCCAGAGAGTTGTCAACAGAGTTTTCAAGAGGTGAATCCATGTTGCTGATAACAGCTGAACAACTCAAACTCTCCATTCCACGAGCTTGTGATGCTGCAACCACTTTCTTAACTAAATCAACAGCAACATCTTCTGTACTGATGAGATCAATAGCTCCTTTTCCAAATTCATCATCATAAACCAAAGCGCACACTCCTTCAGCCAGCTTTTTGGACACAATTGAGCATCTCATTAGAGGAACGCTATCTACGGTAGCCATCAGATCCTTGTAGCGGTAAATCTCCTTATCTGTTGGCACCAGCTCCTCTGTCTGTCCTACGATGCAGCATCCGACGTCTTCCATCATCTGCTCGATTTTATCTTTAGTGCAGTCGACTGTGAAGCCAGGGATGGATTCCAGTTTGTCCAGAGTAATATCAGTCATGATTGCCAAATTGTCCATTCTGGAGATCAGCGACGAGTTCTGTAACATGATATTGTCCACTTTAGAGCTCTTGTAATCGTGATAAAACTTTTCTATATCCTTATAATCTAAATGGTTATAATGTCCAAATCTGCGCATTGACTGTTCAGAAAAGAAATTCAGCATGGTTTCGTTGAGATTGTCTGAGGGCTTTACTTCTCTCCGATCGTAACTCTGAGGCTTAATTTCATCCAGAAAGTTAATCTTTGAAGTACCGTCTCTGCCTGAAGCTCTTTTACTAGCATCACCTGTTATGCTTCTAAGCCATTCTTCGGAATTCCTCTTCCTTAAATCCCCACTTTCTATAAACGATTCGAGTGTGGCTATATGCTTCGGAAAAACCTCTCCGACTTCCGCGGTAAAGTCGAATGGCACTTTGTATCTATGATGAATGGACGCCTCTTCTTTACTCGGACCACTCTGCGAAACGTAAACTCTGTTTCGTTCCCCTTCATTACCACTCGTTACTCTGCCTTTGCGATAATTGTCCATGACGCATTTTGCTGAGAGCGAGGAATAGAATACCTTTCGTGTGGATCTCTCTTCAGATCGTGCCAGACTTGTATACCTAGGTATTTTGAAGTGCAAAGCGTACTGTATAGTCTCACAGCTCTCTGATCTGTGTGATTGTTCTTCACAGTTCCTAGACATGTCACCAGCGACATAGACACTCTGCCATGCATCACCAGTAGTTGCGTAGTCAAAGGCATTATCTGCGCTATCTCTACGATTCTTGATTTCCAGTAGCAGATCCACATTTTTATATGCGTTGCCTTTCTCTTTTTCTTTTCCATGTTTACAATCTAACTTAACACTATCAAGATCATCTTTTTCACTGACAAATTCAACATTTAAACTATTGCATTGTCTATTGAGTTCGGTTTTACTATCCTTGAACTGATCAATAATCTTACCAAATTGAGGAGCCACTTCATCTCTCATCTCAGTATTTTGTGCGGCCATTTCGGCTTTCAAGTCACCTATTTTATCGCTTTGGGCAGCTAGATCACTTTTAATATCAGTCATCTGCGTAGCCATATCGGCTTTCATATCAGTCACCAGCGTAGCAATAACGGCTTTCCTATCAGTCATCAGCGTAGCAATAATGGCTTTCCTATCAGTCATCAGCGTAGAAATAATGGCTTTCCTATCAGTCATCAGCGCAGCCATATCGGCTTTCATATTAGTCATATCGGCTTTGAAGCTATTTATCAACTTTACTAATTCATCCATACTTCTAGTTAACGGTATTCAATAAATTATCCCACTTCTGACACCAAATGTTGCGGATTACAAAAAATGGATAGCCGCTGAGCGTGAGTATTAAAAGCTATATTTCAAAACCAAATTCAATACAAGGTAAATTGTTACAAAGGAAATATGGATGAAGTATCTTATTAACAAATCAACTATTAACATGCACAAGTCATCAATCTTCACGTAGAGCACACAACATCAGCTCTGTGTATTTTACTAAATACTACCTTTTACTTGATTTACCAGGTCACCCGAAGATCTTCACTCGCAAACCAATTCTCGTCCTGTGCTAATAACTTTTCACACACTAGCCGAACAAAAAGACAGTCCGTGTAGACATTCGAAGTTAGCCATAAAAGTTCCCACTTTTATACTTCCGCGTATACACAACACATCAAGTTACTTCTTGATACTTAACGATAAAAGATCCCACTTTTATCCTTCCGTGTATACACAACACATCAAGTTACTTCTTGATACTTACGCGCACTGTCTCAGAACAGCTCACCGTCCATTTTCGAACTCTCCGACCGTTACAACACAACAACCGTTACAATACAAAATGACCGTTAACGCTCCACTCTCCTTCTCCAAATTCTCCCAACGTTCTTCGTTGGCTGAAACTTTGCTTTCGGTTGCCAGATTCTTCTGTCGTAACAATATTATGATATTTTGGGTCCCTTGCACTTCGAATAAATTGGGTTTCACGGAATATAATCAACAATAAAAGGAGTCCTATTGACTTATACATTGCATTAAAATGTTGAAATTAATTTATTTTTGTTTTCATTTACTTTCAAACTCTGAGTGTTACGTTTATTAAGTTATTAACAGATTTCGATAAGCACCGTTTATTAATTATCAAGATCTTATTAATGGGCATAAAATATTTAAATAAATCATTTGATGTTCACCTCGGATAAAAGTTTGATTTACTATAATTGTTAATTATTTTCTTAATTTCTTCTACTATTACACTGTCATTTATAAAATTAACACCTAATAATAATCTGAATATGCTGGTCTTTCACGTACCTTTCAGACTCTATATTCCTGTGAGTATTATTTTGGTGGTGCAGGTGTAAAATAACGTCAAACTTCCGAACTATTAACCCTGTCTTATTATTTCAAAAAAATTTGGAAAGGTTTCACTGGAGCATGTCTTAACTTCAGCGCAGACGACAGACATCGCATCGAAGGACAACATGTCCACTCACTTGACACATAGGCAATATCAAGCATTAGTTTTCACGAAAAGTTTTCCGTTTTTCTTTGACGCCTTCGCAGCTCCACGAGTAGGCGTCTGCAAAACGACGTGCAGCTGCCATTACCGGTTCTTTGCAAGAGCTTTGGAGACCAGCCAACTATCTGACATTTGTTCTTTCGCTATAGGTTAAAAGGATGCATTTTAAGAGCATTAACGTGAAGGTATACGCAAAAGGATACAGAAAACTGTCGGGAACTTTTAAATTTTTTTTTTTATGTTTCTTCAGCAAAAAGAATTCTAATGAAAAAATAAGAGAAAATGTAATCAATGTGGTCCCATTCGTCAAAGAATAACTTTATTGGTAAAATTTAATTAACTGCTTTTCACGCGCCATTTAAATTTTAACCAAAACCTTTCGAGGTCCATTTGTAAACCAGTATCCAAAAATTCAAAAATGCGGTATAAAATAAATATGACCAAAAGGCATCTTCATAATATTTTTGTATATCAATGCAATAAAGCTGAGATATCCCACAGTTTAATATCTCAGCTGTGGAATAGTTTAAAAAGTAAAAGTTGAAATTTAGTTTATCGTATACAGAGATTAAAAAAGCAAATAGCCCCATAAATAGACTTAAAGTACACTCAAAAATTGCTATTTTGAATCGGATTGGGGAAACAGTTTTTTTGCAGAAAATTACTGATTAGTGTAAGATATTTTTATAAGAGCAATATTCATTCTAGCAATACGTACTACAAGTTACATTAGTTAACATTTCTATAACATATATATATATGTGACAACCGATTAGTAGATTCATAGTAGTTACTAGTCGTATCATTTTCAAAACAGACATCGGTCGATCCAGTCACAGGGTGTCTGAATCAGTGCTGGCGTTCGTAGTGTAGTAGTTGGAAGTTCTGGGCCAATGTTAAAGTATAGGAAATCTCATGTTGACCTATGGGAGACTTTTGGGGAAACGAGCTGGAAATGAGTTTAAACTAATTTCGGGAAGGCGCTATGCGTGAAAGACAGGACACCAGGGGGGTTTTGTTGGGCAGTGTGGCAGCGTCACTCTGATAAATTGCAGTGCAAATATTCGTAATTCGTTGTCCTGTTGCATCGCCATTGAATCTGCTTTCACTTGGTACGAAAACTCCATGTTCGTTTCTCAATAAGGCACTGGTTGGGTTAGTATCTAACTTTGTCAAGCCGTCGACGTAAATTTTTGTTGTGGCATTTTTGTTGTGCCTCGGTTCCCCGAGGTTTCCTATTCTCTTATTGTTCGCATTAAAAACATCCTCGCCAGTTAATGCGACTTTTTCCAAATATCTCTTAGTTACAGCAGCAGAATCAGACTCGGGATCGGCAATATCAACGATTTTTTTTTTCTTTCTGCATTGAAACGATGCCGGTCGAACGCAATGCTGCGCGGAACGTAAACCCATCTTTATTTCTCACCAATGTATTCATTGGACTATTTTGAATAGTGGCCAAGTTGTCGACGTAGTGTTTCGTAGTGGCATTGGATGAATCGGTCGGGTGTGCAAGTTTTTTAATGCGTTTATTACTTGCATCGTAATTGTCATCGTCATTGCAAAGTGCTCTTTTTTTCCAAATATCGTTTTGTAACTACTCCAGAATCTGCATCCGGTATAGTAACATTGATTTTTCAAAATCTTAAAATGAATTAAGCCTTTTTTTTTCCCTCAAGGCCTGAGTGTTTTTTTAAGTTCTTATTAATTAATATAAAGAGGTGACTAACAGAGCTTCTTCTTCTGGCGTTGTCGCTTTTAAAATGCCGCTTATTGTTTCCATGATTGACTTCCAATTTTTCTTTGAATTTCTCCTCTGGCAGATATCGCTGTCGATCTTCTCTGCTTATATATACTGGTTAACATCGCCATCTCGGTCGAGGTTGATGTGGTTTATCTTTGAGCGGCAATTTTTTGAAACACAATGATCTGAATAACTATGTCACAAGGATCCCGAGTGTTCAGAGAAGATTTGGGATGAGGGGACCCACTGGAAAGCTATTACGAGAGAGTTAGTATTTCTCCTCAAGGACATCCAGTGTATTCTTTAAAGTGCACAGGATATGGCTCTTCCTCACATGGAGTGAAGGCTTTACCTCCCATTTGACCGAAGGCGGCCTTTCCAAGCCCTTTGGTGTCCCCTACTGACCGAGGACAGGGTGTGGGTTTTGCCAGGCTGTTCTAGATGGAAGAATTTCCGGGCATTAAAATCGTGACGTAACGTTAGGGGGCGACTGTTTATCTTGCTCTGCAGCATTTCGGATTGAGTTGCAAGACTTGTTGCACATTTTTACCGTTTTAAATTAATGTAAGCGTCACACAACTTTATTTTGACATATTCCGTTGAAAGTTTATCTTAGGCATTATTATTTTATGTGCTATTATATTTTATATTTTGTACAAAAAACTTAACCTTCACAGTTTTACCTTTCAGTGATAAAGCTGTTATCGGAATTTCAGTTGAACATTTGCACAAAGTTTTTTTTTATTATTTTGGCGATATAGATTAAAATCTCATGACATGTCTTGTTTCAGCATTTACGTGTCATATGTTTACTTCACAATATTACCAGTTATGGTTAATTAATAAAAAACTTTCAAACTTTATTCTATGTAGATCGTCATGTTTCTTTACAGCCCGTGCTAAGCCCCCCCATACTAAGCTATTAATATTAATAGTTTATAGAATTTTTAGTGGTCATTTACAGTTCAAATACAATGTATAAGTAATCATGTTGGAAAACGATACTTCCATATAGCCTTAAAAAATTGTGTCTAAACAAAGAATAAACACTAGCGTCATTTGATATCTATCAGAGAATATTTTTTTCAGACTGTGACAAATACTTTCATTTAGTTCATTGGCGAACATTTGTTAAACAGATTCTCAATTATATGTATATAAACAATTTGATGATGAGATTAAGGGAACGTACAAGGATATTCAACAATCTCTCAAAAGAATGTAAATAGATGATTCTTTATGAGGATAAGAAACTTTCTTCAGGAACAAGAAAATGTGACTGGTCGAAGAAAAAATTCCTTTAATCTGCTGGTTTTTACTGTGTTTCTTCTTTCGTTTTAATTCCTATAAGAAATATACTCAAACTTCGCAGAAAAAAAGACATTAAAAATAATTGAAATTTAGGTTTGAGCTAGGTCAGCATAGGTGAAATAAACGAGAGATCGAAAATAAAGATATTTTATTAAAATAGGGTAGGGAAAACATGGAGATGAGCAGCTAATTCTCAAAGGAGAGAAAAACCAATTTTTCGTACTTTCAGGAAGGGTTTCAGTGGACGTAATTTTGCACTGTTTATGCAAGTGTACAAGTCAAGAGGTTGTTGTTGTTGTTTTGCCTCTGAGCGGCACTTTTTTTTCACACAATGGGCTAAATGGCCAGGTCACAAGAACCCGAAGGCTCAGAGAAGGTTGAGGGAGGGACCTACTGAACAGCTGTTAGGAGACAGTGACCTCCGTCAAGGACCACTAGTGAGTTTATTAACGTTCGCATAATATGGCTCTGTCCCGCACGCAGATCCATGGCTTTACGTCCCATCCGACGGATGGTGGCTTTTCCAAGCCTATCGGTGTCCCCTACTGACCGCAAATAATTCAAAACGCTGACCCAGGTTAGACTCGAACCTGGGGACTGCATATTACCAGCCTGGAGTGCTACCGACTGAGCCAAGAAAGGGAAGGCTATGTAATGGATGAATGTACAGGAAAGCGTTTGCAGTGATTGCAATCCATAAAGACCAGATTACCATACAAAGAGTATACGTGTAGCTTAAACATGCTATTTGGAGATAATATGTGTAATAATGTCAGAGATAGCGAAATGCGAAGCAGCGTGCAATTCCAGGGAATCGGATGAAAATAAGTTTAATTCACTTTGCTATTTATCACAAAAAATACTCTCGGCTTCAAACGATCTATCGAGAGTGTTGTCATATTTCAACAGAAAATGTTAAATGGTAATTTCTTCTTTCCTACTTGACTTCTTATAGTTTCGATATTTCATCCACTTTCAGCTCTTTTTTTCCTTTATGCACCATAGCCCATTACCAGATTGCACCTTCATATCTCTGCTTCTTGAAGGATTCTTATTTTGACTGCAAACACGAAAAAGTACAACGTCCTATCTGCAGAAATCCAAATCTTTAGATCGCTCGAACGTACATTGCTTGCATGGGAACTATGAAACGAAAGACTGGAAGTAAAATATACCTTCATAGATTTGTAATTAGCCCTTTAATTTTTAAACTCAAAACAAATTTTGCTTCTAGGCATTGTCTCAGTTCTTCCTGCTGCAGCTGAACCGAAAACAACTGTTCTGCATCAGTCGCTTCAGTTCCGTTTCCGCTAGTCTCGTATCTTTTGTTCGTATTTTGCTCGTATTTATCGTCCTTTTGCTCGTATCAAGTTGAAAATTTTCTTCTTATTGTTCTTCATATTTCTAAAAATGCTCACGATGTTTCCTTTAATAATGCTTAAACAAATGTAGATAAGCGTACGCTAATTTTTTGACGAGACCAAAGTCAAATTCTTCGGTGAAATGTCAGCAAAGGTCTATGTCCCATTTCAAAAATCATCTTATGCTATACGTTTACTAATAACGGCAAAGTCACTGAAAGAGTGAAGAATATTGAAGTTGTGGGATCCTTTAATACTCCTCAAGTTCAATATTGTTGATTGGGAAATGATGGAAGAATGTATTTTAAATCAATCAGGATATCGGTTGTTATCAAATCAGTCTGTAAGCTCGTTAGTATTCTAAATGTTGCAAGGGAATGTAAATTGAATTGAATGGTTGTAGCTTGGGAAGTTTTTGAAACGGACATTTATAAAACCGATGGTACTTGAAAGAGAAACCCTGGCAATAGTTAAATGTGTATAAAAGTGTGATATGATATCCTGTTCTGTTTTGGTACACATTTTAGTAGTTAAGATGGAAATGAAACAACACTTGCTGTAGTTGAATTTGTAAAATGCAATAACATAAAATGCAGGAAGGGTGGTGTAAAAACTCTAAATGATAAAAACGCGTTCACGCTTTTTTTTTCTATTTCTGTGTAAACATTTCCAGACAATAAAGAAAAAGCTTTATCTGGATATTATAGTAATAGTGACAGTGATGTCATTATGACCACACCTATGAAAAATTTTCAGTCCGCAGGATAAGTGGAAGTTAAAGTAGAATTCTCTGAAGCTTAAAATTTAGTGTGAGGTAAAGATTTTTTTGATGACCTAAAATAGGAAAATTTCCAATCGAAATAAAAAGGACATATATCATTTTTATTTAGATTAACCATGGCACTAAAAGGCAGGGTAAGTAGTCGGTGCATTTTCTCACTTTCATTGTTTTCGCGGCTTTTTTACAGACAATTCCCACGCAGTGTCATGTGCAATAGCAGTAATTGCCATTTTGCATTAGCGATTGTTTGGTTAATATTTTCTGTTAGTTCTTTTTCCAATAAAACAAATTTATTATTCCCATTTGATCAAATGCATACGAGTGAAAATTATGAAACAATGATTCCCCCCCCCCCCCAAAAAAAAAAATAGAACAGGATGGAAAAAACCTTTTATGCAATTATTTATTTTTGTTAGGAAAAAAATGTGTTTCCGAGCCCTGATGATATTTATATTTTATTCTTTGATATGGTTTCAATCTACGTAATGATTATTTGTTCATTTCGCACTTTGCTCTGAAAAAAAAAATAGTAAAGAGACGTATGAAAGTAGCCTGTTTTTCAGCTTGGGGCTACCTAGCGCATCCAGTATAAACTCAGCCCAATTAAAAATTCATGCATCAAGAAAAATGTTTATAAATGACGAATGCCCTTAAAGCATTAGTTCTATAGTAGAAACATTTTGATAGGAATCTTCTTAAAGATTGAAATCGCCTAAAAACCTTGAACTTTACTGGATTCGATATATTATTTCTATTTTATGCGTTTCTTGTATGTGGTATTTATATTCCCCTGATGATCCATTACACGTCAAACACAGGATGCAAAACAGATATTCATCATATCTGTAAATCAAAAATGATTACATGTATATAACTAACTTGTAAACTTCAAATATCTTTCGTAACTAATTTTCGGCGAAATAATCGTAGGAATATTCTGGAACTTGCTGTTTATATTCAGTTTTCCAGTCAAGTGAATATTTATCAGAAATATATAAAATATTGATGTTCTATGCTTAATGATATTTCAGGCTTAATGTTATTGCAACAAAAATGCAGTTGAACTCTGTTCCAGAAGGGGAATTTATTATTACCTCACAAATGCATCTAATGGTTGCAAAATTAATTTTGATGCTTTAATTGGAAATTATCTCTTAGGTTTCCTCAATTAGTTTATTTCGATTCTTAATATATTTTATGTTCATTATTTTTAAATAAGAATGTCATTTTTTAAATATGAAATATTGTTTAAAATAAATAACTGAGAACCCCTACATTCATTTTAACATTCACACCTTTGTCGATGCTCGTCATTATGGTCTCAACAAAATAGCAGGTCACTCAAAAAATTGATTGGACATGCAAACCACATTAGGTTTATTGAAACTCATTTGGTTTGCTTTGAATATTAAAATCTCTAAAATCACAAAATTAACATTTAAAAAAATAGAAAATAAAAAGTATTAGGAATAAGAGCGTGAAAGACTGGGCTAGTAAATTTATTATTTTTATTGATATTAATTATTGTTGAAATTAATTGAATATGTCCTGACTACATGAAAAAAATTGGGAACAATGATAATAATCTCCCATAATCTTCCGTGAGATTTCAAGTTACATGAAAATCACGGAAAACAAAACCTTAAACTGTAAAGAGATTTTCTACGCCATATATGCGTTTGACACAAATAGGAATAGTTACAATTTTATTTCTTAAGTGCTGTGATGCAAAGATACTGAAAGTGGTGAAATGATGCACCCGAAAAGTATTTCTTATTCATCGTTATTGTATCTTATTGATAATTTTAATGTGACATTTTAAATGGAAGAATAGAACTCTAACTTTTTTTTTGCCTTGTCAACTCTTTGCAACTTTTTGTAACTCTTCATATCATCGAAGCACAGATACATTACAATCTCAAGGCTAATGCGTTGAAGATATTTTATTTGCATAGCTGTTATTGTTATCTTCTAGAATAATAACCTTGTATATCTGTGACATTAGTCGTAATGCTTGAAAGCCACAAAATTCTGAATCATAGAAGTGAATAGAGTTCGTTGAGTGTTAGAGATTTCAGTTCATATAGCATCAAGAGCGGTTTTTATTAACCTTTCGATTTTCTTCTTTGCATCCAATCTTTTACTTTCAATAGGGAAATTTCGTACGAATAGAAGAAAATACGAAATAAAGATGTTACCTCAAGAGGGCAAAAGCAACTTTAGTCATATTCGCTTGAATAATTAGAGATGGACTGTTGTTCGTAGTCTGTAGAAATAAGTTTAAGACTCAAAATTGTGCCGTTAATAGATCAAGCATCTCATTATCTCATTAATCGTTGTCATTTCTTGTCATAAAGACATGTCCAAACGATATATAAAACACCAAATGTCCATTCAGTACTTGACAAACGGAGCACTTTCATCAAAATATTTTATTTCACGCATTTTTAAAGTGAAGGTTTCTTATGAAAAACGATACATCGAAACGAAAGCTGATGTAAATGAGTAAATAAAATATTATAACAGAAGTGACATTTTGATAGTTAATGTGTTACAATATATGACGTAAATACCTTACACTTACCTTGGAATTCTATTTGACCTCATTTATTGCTAAGTTATTGATAGTAATATAATATTACAGTATATAATATAAATTGCATATATATATATGCAATTTATATTATATACTGTAATTTACGGCATCACCACTTATATTATATACGTAAATTACGGCATTACGACTAATGTCACAGATATACAATATATATATATACAATATAATACATTATTGACCCCATTTATTACTTTTGCTGCAAAAGTGGATCAATCCCCATTGGACCTAGGACGAGATCCAGTTAATAAATATATGGACATATGAAATATCCCCTCATAGCAGAGGAAAATGAAGCGGAGATAATTTCATTGTATATGCGACCATAACTTCATCATTCTATAAAATGAACTTCAATCAGATAATATTTATCTTTCTATCAGCTCTGAATATTCTACAGCTGATCTTATCGGTGCCTCAGTTGGCAAGCAAATAGAGACAATCTCTATTCTGACACAGATAAGATCCAGAGCCTGCGAAAAATCAGATTCCGATCTTCACCATCTATCACTCGAACCGCCTGCGGCCTTGAGTAAATCTATAGTCCTAAAGAGTATATGGCCCCCATAAACATTCTTGCTAAAAGATGCGTGTGTTTTCTTTTTAGCATGCATGTATTTCAAGGATGTGAAATTGCATTTAGTGGATATAATTATATGGACATTTATCAGCAAATATAACTCATTTGAATTTCTTTCTTCCCGGACCATTCCTGATTCTTAGTTATTTATGCTGAAATATTTTAACACGCCTCAGCTGAGTTTACACCTTGCAAATAAATGACAATACTACTCCAACTTATCCTGAAGAGTGGTGAACGACCTAGGGAATTATATTGCGCCGGGATATCTTGGCTCGGTGTCTCTTTAAAATTAAACAAAAGTTGAAAAAAAAACTTTTTTTAACAAGAAATGGAATGAAGAAATCTCAAAAGATATTCAGTTCGTCGATGTGTGATATGGATTCCAACTCCAATAGTCTTCCTTTCTAACAGCTCTATACCATTGCACCCACTATCGGTTAAAACCTTGGACCTTTTAATAGGATAGATGTGTCACGTGGAAGAGCAGCCTATGCATGTAGAATCACTGGTTCGTAACTTGAGAGATGTCGCTCTCTCCCTTACTAGACAGACACAGATTACCTAAGAGAGATGTGAAACGCTCAACTGTCGAAGGTGTCACCACCTTTTTCTTAGCAGGGAATTGCTCTTTCCTAATTGAGCAAGAGGAGAGCAAGTTCTCACTGCAAACATGCACATGCAGACGTCACATGCGCGTATGGTTAGAATTAAGAATACAGCAACATGAGTAGGCAGAAAATGACACTTGGAATATATATTTCACATTTTCAACGCAGTTTTTTAAAAAGTAAATTTATAATTAAAATATTATTTTATTTTCCCAAATTCATTTTGCATTCACCTTTTGTATTATTAGACCTACCGATATCTATAACGTGTTATGTTCATATCCTTTGTATATTTGTGCAGATCTTCATAGGCTTAAAGCTTGTATTATCTGCCTGCTGCTACTGCCTTTTAAAATATCTAATTAATTTTACTCACACAAACTATGTTTATTTGTTTAAAGAGCTTGAAATGTTATTTGCAAATTACTATTGACTTATTATGCATCACCCAACAATCCGATAAACAATGTGTTGTTTAACCGAATTTCAGAAATCTTCCGCAAATTTCTTTCTGCAGTTAACATTGAAAAAGCCAGAATCCAAGGGGCGGGGGGGGGGGGGGGGGGGCTCAGTCGATAGCGCGCCATGCTCGTAATCTGTAGTTCCCAGGTTCGAGTCCCAGCTGGGTCAGCGTTGAGATTTATCTCCGCAAAATTCCCTGCCCTGCCCACGGTCAGTAGGGGAAACCGATGGGCTTGGAAAGGCCGCCGTCCGTCGGATGGAACGTTAAGCCACGGCTCCGTGTGCGTGAGAGCCATACCCTGTGCACGTTAAAGAACACGCTGGATGCCTTGAAGGGAGGCTACCATCTGTCTCCCAACAGCTGTTCCAGTGGATCCCCTCCCTCAACATCCTCTGAGACTTCGGGGTCTATGTGACCTGGCCATTTAGCCCATGGTGTGCAAAAAAGTGCCGCTCAGAGGTAAAACAATCCAATTCAAAGCCAGAATCCAATAATAGCGATGACTCTTAGTTTTACTTTTTGGTACGCAAGAACACCTAATCCAGGCAAAACATTCAGACAAACTAATTGAGGTGGGGTCTTTCTCGTTATGCGGCGAGAGACCGGGAAGAGAGCGGCAACACACGATCGAGGTCTGAGTCGCTATCTGCCATTCAGCATATGCAGGTAATCAATCGTATCCATTATATTCGGTTAATACTTTTGATATACAAAACTAAATTACAGCCTATGACGAAAGGAATCATGAGAAAAAAAAGACTGAAATCGTTAGATTAAAGAAAAGTAGCAAGAAATATTACACATATCTCAAATTACTATATGTAGCAGCATTATGCAAGATATAACACCTAAATGTAAAATTAAATTGCAAATAAATCAGCATATTTATTTAAATTATAAATATTACTGTTAGGAATCTTTGTTCGATTGAGTGAAAATGAACAACAGGAATGGTATTGAATCATGTGTATAAAAAAGAGAATATTTATGAGATTTAAGGCATGCAAAATATAAAACAATTATAAATGACAATGACACACAGATATAAAATATTCAGTTGAAGTTTAAAGGTTATACATAAATATGTAACTATTACAATATGGTGTAAGCAATAGGGTAAAAGTAAGAGCAAAAACACCAGGAGTACAGATAAAAAACGGAACTCAGAGTAGTTTCAAGTTAGGCCACTGGTGGCTCTGTCAACGCTCTTTTGGGTTACCATGGATCCTATGGGAGTTGCGTATCTCTACTTCGTTATATGTGCTAGATAGTTACATCAATTTTCAATGTATATATATATAACGTCCAATGGCCTAGTGGTTAATGCGCTTAGCAAAGAAACCTGGTGTCGATCCTTAGATAAGGTGACGACGTTTAAGGTGTTGTCTTTCTGCTGCTGCCCCTTCCTTACATATATTCTCTATGTCATATAATACTGGCCGGCTGCTGATACCTTTCTGAGGTAAGCAGCTGCTTGGAAAAAGTGTGAGGAGTTTTTTTTTTCTTTTTTCGAGTAAGTAAATACGGAAAAACCATTACTTTAGGAAACTATGAAGAAAGAATGATGTGGTAAAGGAAATGACAGCAATAACCATAAAACTGTTTGCACTTATCTGGCGTTGGAGTCACAGATGGTCAAAAAAGTGAGAAAAATTCTCGGTTTGGAATGGTAAATGCTTGTCACAATGAGCATAGTAGGACTTAGGAACGGATTGGGTTGTTTTATCCATGAGCGCCACTTTTTTCCACACAATGGGATAAATGACCAGGTCACAAGGACTCCGAGGGCTCAGAAAAGGTTGAGAGGGAAGGGAACCTACTGGACAGCCTAGGGGACATATAGTAACCTCCCGTCAAGGGCCATCTAGTGAGTTCATTTACGTTCACAGGACATGGCTCTCTCCCGCACGCGGGAGAGAGCCATGTCCTGTGAACCATGAACCATGTCCTGTGAACCATCCTGTGAAGCCATGTCCTGTGAGAAAAATTCTCGGTTTGGAATGGTAAATGCTTGTCACAATGAGCATAGTAGGACTTAGGAACGGATTGGGTTGTTTTATCCATGAGCGCCACTTTTTTCCACACAATGGGATAAATGACCAGGTCACAAGGACTCCGAGGGCTCAGAAAAGGTTGAGAGGGAAGGGAACCTACTGGACAGCCTAGGGGACATATAGTAACCTCCCGTCAAGGGCCATCTAGTGAGTTCATTTACGTTCACAGGACATGGCTCTCTCCCGCACGCGGAGCCACGGCTTTACGTCCCATCCGACAGACGGTGGCTTTTCCAAGCCTATCGGTGTCCCCTACTGATCGCAAATAAATCTTACAGGATAAATCTTAATGCTGGCCCAGGTTGAACTGGAATCTGGGAACTGCAGATTACGAGCCTGGTGCGCTACCGACTGAGCCACCCCGCCCCACTTAGAAACGTGATTTACACTTAAATTACTTAGCAGATGCTGGAAGTTACATATACAGTGCAACTACTATATACACAGTGAGGTACGTAATACAATGAAGGGGAAATATTGTGGCGTAAAGCAGTCTTTAGAACACGTGATTCTTCAGACAAAGTCAGTGTTCACAAAACCCGACAAGTTATGTCCTAAATGTAGCACGAAAAAATCCAAACAGCTACCCCATCCTTCATATTCCCCTGATCTTGCAGCATGCGATTTCTGGTTGTTGCCGAAAATTAAAAAGAACTTGCTGGGAAGCCTTTTTCAAGCGTACAAGACCTTACATAATGTGTTCATTCAGAATTGCGAAGTATTCCCCAACAGGAGTACCACTAAGCGTTCCAGAATTGTCGTAGACGTCTGTAGCTTTGCATAGATGCTGGAGGGGAATACTTTGAAGGCCATTAAAAGTTTTGTTGAGCTAAATGCAATAGTTTTTTTTCTTATTCATGTCAAACATTTTTAGACGTCCCTCGTATCGTATCGGAATATTTTCGAAAGTGAAGGGAATATTTGACAATATTTGAATATTCTGACAGCTATCCAAACAATGAAATTGATCTCGGGTAATGAAAAGAGCTGACATAGCCGATCTACAATTTAAAAGGTTGCGATAAAAAGGCTAAGTATTTGGCGGTTAAAAGTGAGCGAGAACATTCCTTCATGGCCCATTTCTAAAAATGAGATAGGAGTATATTAGTAGAATTAAAAAAAAAATAATAAAAAACCCTCAAGCTGTTTGCCACAGAGTTTTGACAGGAGCCTGTCAGTTTATATGCTATAGTAGAAAGTCTGAGAGGATGGCAGGACCTCAGCAGAAAAACAACACAAACGTCCATACCTTATCCGGTTTAACAACACAAAATTTTATTTCAACCGTCAAATATAAGGGTAAGCATCTGTTTTGTTCGGCAATTGTTTAAACAAATCTAAATCTATTTTACTTCCTTGAATGCATTGCAAAAATAATTAGCTTCGTTCTATTTCTAGTTTAAAAACTTTTTTTTTTTCAATAAAGAGAATGAAATAAACTTGTTAGCATTCCTCATCATTCAAATGAAAAATAAATCCTCTGTGAAAGATTTTTTTTTAGGTTAATGCTATTTAAGTTCATCCATCTTTCTTGCGAAACAAAAGTAGGAAGTTTGTCGTTGATAATTTAGGACTGATTAATACTAATTTGTTTTGCTTTATGATCTTTAACGATTGCAGTTTTAAGCTGGAAGTGAAAAATGCCGCTATGATTGCTTCGGTAGCATATCTCTTTACGTCAACAATTTTGTTACGTAAAAAAAAATCCTAAGAGAAACGTAGTCGTTTATAGGGTTTAATTAATCGCATAATAATATTAGTTAATTATCCTTTAATAGTACATAAATGCTTCGCCCACACCCCTCAAGATAAAAAAATAATGAACTTTATTTTATATATAAGCAGCTCTTTCGAGTTTTCTCAGCATTTGAAATATGTACCTCTGCCAACTTTTCAATACTTGAAATATCAAATGACTACTTAAGATAAAGTTTGAGTAACAAATACCGAAGTTAAAGCAACAAGTACTCATTCTTCAAAGATCTTTGATAAAACCCTCCCTGCCCTTGGTTAGAAAGGTGGACACTGAATGGCTTGGAAAGGCCTCCGTCCATCAGATCTGATTTTAAGCCATGGCCCGTATTGCAGGAGAGCCATTCTGTGAACATTAATAAAGATCAGGATGGATGATTTCGATAGGAAGCTTTTATATAGCCCCTAGCAGCTGCCCAGTAGGTCCCATTCCCACCTACTCGGAGTCTATCACTCTATTTTGTGATCAGAAGATTTAATTTAATATGTGCACAAAAGTGGCGTTCAAGATAAAGCAACCAACAAAAAACAGCTCCAAGTACCTTTCAAGTAATTTTCTTTCTCACTTGGAAAGCAGCTCAAATTCTTCCCCCTATATACCATATCACTAAACAAGAGCCTTTTCGAGACAAAAATATCCCAGGTCAAGGTCACATGCAAATTTCCAGTTTGCTAGCAAATATTACAATCTCTCGATTAGCTAACTTAATTTTCTCGTTTTTTTCATTTCCTGACGTTTCTTTCTTTCAAAGTTATTCTATATTGTTTTACCAAAGAACGAAATGACTCACATTCGTTAAAATTCTCAATGCACGTTTCCAACACGTTTGTTATGAAAAAACAAAATGCAGCTAGCTAATTTCATTTTCCATCTTACACAAGGAACAGAGGAAAATAAATTCTATCCTTTGGAACGGACTTATTAAAGCATAGCTGTCTGTCCTTTGCCATCTGGAAGAGATTTAGACAAACATAGCTCTTTGCTTCAGCTAGCTAGCTTCTTTTTTTCCCAACAATCTTGACAGTGGATCGATATTTTTCAATTTGTGTCCGAGGGCTTTGCATTGCCCCTATATCCTGTGATATCTATATTGCAATTTCTACTTCCTTTCACTCAAACGTATACTATTTGCCCGTTTCTTCTCAATGCTACGGTTCATACATGTATGCAACACAAACTCGTCACCGAACAGACTTACCAAACACTTTCAGTGGTCTAAGTAATATAATTTTCCGCCCTTTTCATCTCATTCTTTTTTGTCATCCTCATTGAAAAGAAAAACAGTGAAATTAAATAAATAGTCTCTTATATTTCGGTGTCGGTTTACTTGTCATCTGCACGAAAGAAAATGTCGATGAATATTTTTTAAAAGAAGAATTCTATCAAGCACCGTTTTGCGTATCAATACGATAAATAGACATATGAAGCTTAGAGTTGAACTGGACTGAAGAAGGGGAAAAAATGACCATTCTAACAAGACGTGAAAGTGGATGCACACAAGAGCAGCTCTTCAGATCTGATTTTTTTTCATAATGAAAAATGTTTCAATTTAAACACGATTTATTTATGACGAAAGGAACAAGAATATAACTAGAAAAACGCATATAACCCCTGGAACATATAACCACTATGACTTAACTGGCATAGTGGTTAGGCAGCTAGTGATTGTTCCAGCAAGGCAAACTTTGTGTGTTGTATTAGCTCTAACTAAGGCAGTGGTCAGCAGTGACTTCGGTCTTAGTAGGGCATGTCCTTGTATGAGAAGGCCTGTAAAAGCTAGGAGTAGTTTCTAGGAATCTTCTCTGTCCTTACATGTCGCAAATAAATAAAAAAAAATATAAGAATATCTTTTTCAAAGAGAATGAAATTTTCATACTTTTTACTCCCTAAAAATTTTAATTTGAAAGAAAAGATGATTCAGAAAGTGCATGAAATGACATTATATTAGCACTTATAGAGAAAAAGGAAGCATTTGTCTCCCATTTCTTTAAACGAAAAGTTGCTTTTCTCACATCCCTCTGAGAAAAGGAGGCAGATTGTTTCTGTGAGTGGAATATCGCTTGATACTATAAAACCGACATTTCAAAATTCTATTATAAATACATTACTTCAAAATTCTATTATAAATACATTACTTCAAAATTCTATTATAAATACATTACTTCAATATTCATTATGTTTCACCTTTTCCATATTTAGTGATGTAAATATTAATCAATGTAAATTAAAACTACCTAATAATTTGAAAATTTCAAGTTATATTTCCTTAGTGCCAATAAAACCAAAAATTATTTTGTAATTATCTCTTGAAACAAAAGGTATTACATTTTCCCACCCACTCTATAGGTAAGGAACCAACCCATTGTTAGCAATGCAAACCTCATTATCTTCACATTCCACCACCAAATTTCGAATTTCTAAGCTAAATTTATCGTTTGTAATATTTGATTAAATCTTACATTTTTCAAATTTCTCCACCGTTAGAAGGAGCAATTATGATTTTTGGAAGATTCCTAAAGTGCGAATCGTGATATTTCATCAGTTTCCATCGAACCCAAACAAAAGTTTTAATTTTTCTCTAAAACCAAAACAAGTTCCTTTCCACCCCACATCATCCGGCAGAAGCGACTAAGTATTTTTATCAATGCAAACTTCATTATATTTACATTTCACCCCAAAATTTCGAATTTCTAGCATGTATACATCGCTTAAAACATTCGTTTAAAATTTTGCAATCTTCAATTTTTTCTACCGTAAGGGGGGCAATTATGATTTTTGGGGGATTCGAAATGTGAGATTCGGGATATTCCATCAATACCTAACCAACCCAAAAATCGACTTTTTAATTTATCTTTAAAAACAAAAAAGTTGAATATCTACAGATAGACAGACAGGAGATAAAATGAAAACATTATCTCGTGTTTAATATCTTTTTATGCGAGATAAAAATTATATTCAGCATCATTTCACTAAAATTCAGCCTTACGATGCTAAAAATGTCCCAAAAGTTGCAAAATTCTGAAATCTCAGAATGCAGTCTAAAGGAACATAAAAGAATTATTAATTATATGCAGGCACAGTTTTCTTCAATATCATTGCAGGGAGTTGCTGTTATATCCACAGATGACCCCAAATTACAGTTTATTCTTGTACCCTGAAGAGTGATCTAGACTTTCCAACCGTCTGTCACGAAGAGGTCCCTGTGGTGCAATACCACAAGATCTTTTCGTATGTTTTAAAAATTCTGAAAAGCATTGTACATTGCAAAATACACTGGGTCTGAAGGGATTAAATATTCATCATGCGAAGATATTTTCCAGATCATCGTCGTCTCCTTTCTAATCAAGGGTGCTTATGTGAGTAAAAGGAGAAAATCTTTAGGCTCGCAATCTGCAGGTCCAAGGTTTGAGTCTAAACTGGGTCAGCATTGATATTCACTTCAGGTAATCCCTACCCTGGTTTCAGTGAACAAGAGGATACCGATGGACTTGGAAAGGCCACCGTCCATTGGCTGAGATGTAAAGCTGTGGTTCCATGTGCAGAAGAGCCATACCCTGCGCACATTAAAGAACATGCTGGATTCTTTCATCTTTCTCCTAACAGATGTCCAGCGGATCTCCTTCCCTCAACCTTGTTTGAGCCTTTGGGGTTCTTGTAATCTGGCCTATTAGAACATTATGCGATACAAAGTACTTCTCAGAGATAAGACAACACAACCCTTTATATAATAAAACGATAGCGTTATTAAATGATAGATGTATGAATAAACATTCATATTTCAAGATTTCGCATCAGTGGATAAATAGTAATAATTAAAAAAATATTAATGATTTTAGTGGTGGATTGCGAATCCAATATTAAGGTAGGTTTGCGAATTCGAATTTGACCGTTGAGGCGTATATTGATTTTCACTCCACGTCTACATTTCTTTAAACTGCGTCTCAAAATGCCATTTAGTATGCTGATGTGAATTCCGGTGTAAATTCATTTCTCCAGCATATTTTTCAATTCTCTCCATGCATTTTACACCCACCTTCTCTTTCATTTTTGGGATCGGAAGATTAACAAACATATGCGATGTTTCCTTATGTCGATATAGACCTTCCGCGTGCTGATAGAGAATAAATTTCGGATACCGATTTTGAGATCTTGCATTTACGAACATCTCGCAAAGCGTGCAGCACTCTTGCAAAATATCTTCTGTCTCATCGTACTCTGAAATACTTTTCCGCAGCTTTCCTATTTTAAATTGCATTGGTTTTCCTAAAGACTGGTTCAATATGAACATCTTACATTAAGGAGAGAGAACATTAAAAGGAAAAAAAATACCCACCTCATGTAAAATGAAACCTTTGTAGCTAATATTTAATTAAAATTGCTTTTTAAATGATATCACATCTGTTATCCTTCTTCTGCATTTTAAGTGTTACAAACGTTAATGCTGTAATTTCACACAGATTGCTCTGATAGGTTTAAATGTTGAAAATGCTCCTATTTATAATTAAGGAAGAAAGAGCACTATGATGAAGCTTTTAAGCGGTTGCCAATCGTTTTTTAAACAGGAACTTATTTAATTGTCTTACTATTGCTTTAGTGGTCTAATTTTATTATCTTCACTACCAGGTAGATAAGAAAATGCTTATTAAAATTTAATGCATCGGGTACTGATTCTGTTTAATCCATTTTAAGTTTCAATTCAGATTTAGGTTATTAATTTAAAGATTAACTATTTAGTTCTTATAAACAAATTAATTATATTATAACATTTTGATGTATCTAAACTCGTAAATATGCATATCTTTGTAATTATGATTTGGCCTGCCAGTGTATTAATGGAATTGCGTTAAACGCGTTATAATACATTGCTTTACCCGAATATTTAACATCTATGTTATGATATTCGCTTATTTAATTTCTTAAAATTATGATATGGTAAATGGATGAAAGACGAACGAAGGAGAGGCAGCAACAATAGATGAGTGAAGAGATTATTGTGACGACGGGTGGACGCAAGGAAAGATGGATTAGAAGGATCGATCGATAAACAAGTAGCAAAATTCGCTTGTTGCAATCATGTGTTAAATATATATATCTGCTTTCGTTTTTCTTACCACGTGTACAAAATCTAACACCAAGAGACGGAGAGTAAAAACACATAAAATGGAGGGGAAAAAATTATATTCTAGAATTAAGGTGGGATGCTAGGAAACTCGCGAAGAATTGTATTTTTTGCCACGCGGTTGCCGCCCGAGCCACCCTGAGGTCATCAGTCAGGACAAGGGAACCTCCAGCTGCACAGCTGACGGTGCCGACGAGACTAGACGCGAACTGGAGAGAAAGCTTGCCAGGTAATGAGGATGCTGGCGTTGGATGGAGCAGATGGCTGCATGGCTCGTCAGCCAAGCACGGGGGGAGTGAGAGCGATCATTCGCGGACACCAACGTGAGAGATAACATCCCTATACCCATCTCAGGCACGTGTTCTTCATGCTCTCGTGCATGCCAGACGTATGCACGTTCACACTTTCCAAGGAGAAAACGCAACACTTTGGATTATTTATTATTTTTATTTGTTATGTGTCTATATCAAGCTTTCAAAGTTAAACTAATAACAATGATATGGTCTAAATGAGGGAGGTAGAAGAAAACAAATATTTATATTGACCAATATTTCGCTAAGTGATATCGTGAATATGGGGATCGTAATATATTTACTGGGCCTCTATATATGCATATAGAGGCCCAGTAAAGCTATTATCCATTTCAAGTGAGGTTTAATTTCATGTTCCACACATGGACTGGTCGTTTCTGACCTCATTGAAATTTTTTTGCGGGAATAGCAGGTACTCAGTGTCAATTCATGCTCGGTAATATTATTGAAAAGCGTAGAAAAGTTCTTAATATATTTTTCCAGTATTATTAATGAAATAAATGTATTTCACTCTTTGTTTTAACTTGCGAAATGACTCAAACATTGTATGTGGAAAATAACAAAGATTACCTTAAGTGTTGAAATTTATCGTTCAGTTACTGCACGCTTAATCAGGCCCAGATCTAGAAAAAAATCGAGGGGTAGAGGAGGAGCAAGAAATGCAATCGAGCTCGAAAAAATATAAAAGGGCTGCGTTTCCAATGCAGTATACCATTTCCCCCTCGGCTTCATGGGTTTTAGAAAAAAAGGTGAAAAAATTCATCAAATATAAATAAGTTTAATAACATTTGCCCCTTTCATTCTTACTTGCATTCTGAAAGGGGATAAGGTAGCCTCCTACCACCCTAGATACGGCCCTGCGCTTAACATTGCGGTGACTTTATCCAAAAAGTGATCTGATCATCAAAGCTAAAACAATAAACGATGAATTTTACAATTTTTAAGGCCCTTATGAAAGACTTGTAAATGTTTTTTTCTGAACTTCCGTCTTTTCATTCGAGTTATTTGCTATCTAAACATTTGCTTCAAACCAGTACAAGCAGTACCTCACTTACTTAAGGGTTCGGTTCCTGGAGACCTTACGTAAGTTGGATTTTTACGTATATCGATGTCCCATAATAAAAATGCACATTTGCACTACTTTTCTTTTCTATATCTCACCAATTCAGTGAAATGTCAGTATAATAAGCGCCAGAATAACGAAATATTCAGTATAACGAAATTTTTTCTGACCCCAGCCAATTTACTATGTATATCAAAGTAAAAATGTTTCATTTTAATGACTACGAGTATAAAGAAAATATCAGTTTAAAGAAATAATAAATTATCCCGATACAAAAATATAATCAGTATAACGAAATTTGTAAAAGAAAATTTTTAAACAATGTGTAAAACGTACATTTTTCTATCTTGCTTTCGGTTTTACCATATGGCAAAGCTGCAGTGATTTAAACGCTGTTTTACTTCTGATCAGGATTGCTCCCAGCGAGCCTGATTAGAGAAAAAACCTATTAGAAACTTCTTTGCCTCCCCCCTAATTCACTCACCCAGCCATGAAGAGCATTCTATCAGCAAGTCTCCTTTCCCATCAACGGCCATCACTTTCTCATCAAATGGCCATGCGTGCTTGACACCTTTGAACCGATCTTACCTAAACCACAAGAGAGCATCTTCCCCCTACCAACCATTGAAACCACACCTCTTCCAGTCGTCGAACCCAATACGAAAACATCTTGGTGGGTGCAGAGAGGATCCACACAAAAGGAGAGTGGCTTAGCTGGAGCTAAGCCGATTTAAATCATATGGGAGGCTACGAGCCACGACCTTTTGCTGGCTCTTCCTTTTGTAAGCCAATGTAAATATGTAAGTGAGCAGAAATATCGGAAAGAAAGACAACTTAATGGACGGGAAACACGCTCGTCAAAACCATTGAAAGGAGTCGCCGCTACATTGGTCAGCAGGATGTTTTGGATGACAGATCAGAAACCTTTCTTATCGTTCTCTCTCCTCCCGATCTCCTCCCTATTGCATCGTTTGCACCCAAATGCACAAGTATTGTAATTTAAACTACTGCCTTTGTTGAATCTAGAGAATTGATGGTGTCGTTCTCAAGCTTTGTGTGAGGACAAAGAGCGGCCGAGCCTGTAAGTAGTGAAGGTGGGCCCAAGGAGGTCAATAAAGAAGCAGGTTCATAAAAATGAAAAAGGTATTTGTGTAATATATTCAGTATCTGTGTAACTGCGTCCTCGTAAGAAATCTTGGCAAAATAGAAGAATGTGCCAAGCGTATTTGTTTTGGCTAAGGACAAGCCCAAAACTAAAATAGGAACTTTTTTGTATGATCATGAGCCAAGCAATTAATAAAATCAAAAAGGTTCTCTAGAAGAATATTCCCCATTGTCCACACCTGTCAGCTCAGCATAGAGTATGGGTGTATGACACTAGTGTAAAATAGTTTTATTCAAAATTTTAGACCTACGAGCCGAAGAATCTGTGAGATCTACTTCAGCAAAAAAGTTCTTTCAAAGCAGTTCCAATCCACATGTTTTATTTTATCATTTGTTAAATTTAAGTTACTGTTATATTTGTTTGTTATTATTATTGTTTTAAGTTCGTTACTTATTTAGTTTCGATCGTTATAAGCAATCAATGTGGTTTGAAGTCTTCACCTTTTCATAATAACACGAAATCTTTCTTGACAATGTGTTGGAGAGTTGCAACATCATATAAATATTCACAAAGAGACAATTAAAAACCAACGACTTTTTATAAGAAGTAAATTTTAATACAAGGTAAATTTCATTCACAGTAATAATTTTGCAGTATATACACTCAGTGCTCACTAAATTATGAACACCTCCATCAATGTTATATAAGTGGAAGCTAACTTCGAAGTTCTATAACTTCTAAATTAAGTGCTTTATGAGAAAATGCAACAGAAAATAAATAAATTTAAGATCTCAAAACTGTACTTAAAGAGTTATTTACTTAAATACTTAGGAGTTTTGTACAAAAAGAGTAATGGACTTTGAATACTCAACAGCAACAATGCAAGTCTTAAAAAAATTGAAAAATATTGAAAAATCGTTTAGATTAATTTCTCAAATATTCATCTGTTGTATTAAATGATGTGAAATAATATTTGTTATTCAAATTATAATTAACTTCTGAGTTAAATCTTCATTAGACATTGGTGTTGTTAAACATTCAAATGTCCATAACCCTTTAAATATTAAGTGAATACTTTGAAAATCGAGATTTAGATTTGATTGAAATCTTTAATTTACCTTCAGTCTCATTCTGTCACAAAACTCTTTTTTAGAAGTTGCAAATCTTCGAAATTATCTTACACTGGCATAACATGGAGAGAGGTGGTCATAATTTAATGAGGATTAAGTGTAAGTATCAAAGAACTTTGTTTGTTACATTCACCCCACGATTTCGTTATACTGTCATTTTACTGTATTATATTTTGGTGCTTTGCCTTTTTCTACACTCCTTCTACATAAGAAATATTAATTTATTTATTACGAACTGTACATTCACTGTTATGCGTACGTCTTCGTTTCACAAGAAAGAACATATTAAAAATGAAATTTCCCCTCAAACCTTATGTAAAATCGTGTTTACGTAAGTCGAAAACACTTGCATTTTACTTAAAAAAATTATCCAATTTAATGAATATTAATCACAATTGTTTTTCTCCCTTAATTCCGTTGCTGCACGTCATCCTATTGCACACAACTAAGAATAATTAATCTAATATTATATTTATATGGCAGCGCTAATGTGCTGTGGAACTAAAAATTATATACCTCCTGTTTTCTATCTGCAATAAATAGAATTTGCATTGCATTAATTGAACTCCAAATCATATTCTTTCGCTCCTGTTAGAGCTATGCAATTTGAAGAGCAATAAAACAAGCGCTTAAAATCATGGATAGAATTGGTTTTCGGAACTAGGCGGACACTCCTTAATCAGCTGAAAAGAGACCCATTGTTGACATGGCAATGTTAAGCAATACGTGAAAAATATGTTTAAACGCCCAAGAATTGTGACCAAAAAATTATAAAGGAGTAGAAATTTTTGGTGCTGTTTTCATCCCTTATATATACGACAGGAAATAATATACAGTGGAAATAATTCTACTGTATGTATATACAGTGGATTTATTTCCTGTCATAATATAAGGGATCAAAACAACGACGAAAAAAAGGGAAGTAGAGGAAAAGCAACCATCAGAGTGCCCTTTCCCCTATTTCCAGCATTGATTAAAATAACAAAATAAGTTTTATTCCATAATGTAAGTTCCCTTGATACTTTTCGAGAAGCATGCGCAGTTTTCAAATAGAACTTAGTTTTTTTCACTTTACATATTTCAGTTTATCAATAAGTGTTGTGCCGTGTTTAGATTCGATAGTAAAACGAAAGCTACTTTTTCAGTTTTTTCATATATCTTTTTTTGGAATCATCAATCCCAAAATTCAAATAGGCATCTGTCTCATGTAAGGCACCATAGTCCGGCTGGCGTACTTTTATATCAGGTGAACAGATTGAAACGAAACACATTTACGTAAGGAAATTGTGAAACTGACTGTAAGCAATCATGAGGTAGTTTGTTTCTGAAGAGGAAGAACATTTTTCAAACAGAAAACTGCGTAGTCACTTAACCTAATTTTAATAGTGTCTCGGCTTTATTTCGTTTATGAGTTTTTACTTTTTTAAAAAAAGTTTTAACTGAAAATGGTGTTTGTGCAAAATTATTTTATGTGCAAAAAGCTTTTATTGTTGAATATTATTTTAAACAGTTTTTTAAATCATATCAAAGACTATATATGTGAATTTAAGAAGAATTTATTAATTATTTTAAAGCGAAATTTATAAAGGTTGTTTTATCATAAACTGATATCACTCTTTCATATACCTTTTTTCGGAACCATCAATCCTAATATTTAAGGATACGTAGTAAGTCTACCGTTCATCGAAAGATGAACAAGTTTTGCAAGACAGAGTCTGTAAAGCCACAGCAACGCAATTATGACAAAAGATCTGCAATGAAACAGAAGATCTGTAACAGACGAAAAGTTGGAGATCATTCGTGAATCAAGTAGTCGGAGCCAAACACATCTGGTTGCCGCTTACAAATGCAACTGAATGCCGGCAGAGAGTCGCGCAGAAAGGCTCTCCGTTTCTTATTTTTGAAAGCGTTAACCATCGGTCAAACGAAACCCCTCTCCCTGACTTCTCAAAGCTTCTCAAAACTGTTTCTTTAATAAATTGTAAAAGTTAGCTCGGATGCCATCTTATTTTGGCCATCTTGTATAATGTAAGTTCAGATAGTCGCCTTTATGTGGGTATGTGTTCAGCATGATAAAGGACCAGAGTAATTGGTCATAATATATTTCAGTTCTTTTTGCAACTTACAAGGTTTCAGGAGGGAGCGTTGCACAAGTATTGCTATTTTGCAACTTTATTTTCACCATAGTTGTTATAGGTGTGGCATAATTCCTGTCTTCCGTAACTCTACATCTGTTCTTAAGTACAATACACTACGTCTATCCCTAGGCCGATAGGTTTCAGATCACGGAATCAGGGAAGCCGTTCAATTCTGATATCTTCTGCTAATAGAATTATTTTTAAAACCTCGCCCAAACACTCGCGAACTTGATAACCATAATGATATAATCAGAATTCCATTTCATTATGCGGTTAGCGATAAAATATTAAGTTTCAGCTGGAACCTCAATATTTTGCCGCTAACCGAATGGCCACCATCCATTTTTCTTTAAACGAAATGTCAAGAATTACTTGAAATGGGCTGTAGTAGGTATCCCATCATAAAATGCATGGCCAAAAACTATATATAATTTAATGATGTCATATCTTGAGAAAGGCTCTTCATCAGTCCAAAAAATGTTCGAAAACATATTTTGATCAGTCAATCTCAATCAGAATCCAATTACAGAAATCCTTACAAGCTTGAAAGTTAATTTTAAAATATAGCCTTGATGTTACTGGTACGTTAGACCTGTATATAATTCTGATCTGCCTGGATTCAAATCCAGATCCATGGGTTCTTGATGTGTATGCCTACAAGGTTCAGCTATGATACTTCATTGGAATAGAGGCTACTAGCTTCCTTACCTTTGATCGTTAGATGGAGGACATTTTGTGACGAGAATGTGGACGTTAAATTTCTCACTAAACTGTTAATAATTTTACGGAATGCCGGCAGAGCTGGAGTAAATTGTGTTGAGCTAGAGTTAATTGTGACTTTAAAGAGCATCAATAAATTGGGATTTAATCCCAATTTGTTGATGCTCTTTAGCATCACAATTAACGTTTTCCCTTTATCATCAGTTGTTCCCAAGTAACACAATGAATGACTTTGTGAAAACATGCTGGAGATCGTTCACAATAGTTATTAAATTTTTTTCCCAATAACATTTCCTATTTGTTCCCTGGTTCCAATTTATTGTATTCTTTTCCGTCTCTATACCTTTGACTCACCCTCTATACACGTTTGATTCCTTAAAGCATGAATATAATCTCAGGGGCCATATGATTAGGCACCGTCCCATATTGTGTCGATACCAACTCAGATATAGAACTCAGCTAACAATGTTCGTTCGGTATTTAGAGAGTTACAGGAATTTCAATGTTTAACAGCAACAAGGACAATTTGAATAACTTCTCTGAAAAGTTAATGAAAAGAAGCTAAAATGATTGCAATAGCCTTATACTAAGCTTTATTAACACATGTAAAAGTATTTTTTAGCAGTTCGCGCAAAAAATATGTAATTTTTCTTCAATTTTGAATAATAATTTGCAGAATTGATAAAAGTTTCAGCTCCCATAGCCTTTAAAATACTACACACATAATGTTGGAAATCGAGATTTAAATAGAGTTAAATGAAAGTTTTAAGTTTCTTCAGTCACAATTTTTTCATAAAAATCGTATTTAAGATGTTACTGAATTCTGCTCCTGTTTTACTCTTGACATAACATAAAAGTGTACTTAATAAATTCACTGTTGAGTGTGTATTTGAGATACTTATATATTTGCAAAGAATACGGTATGATTATTTTATGAACATGCGCAATTTGTTTTTGAAAAAGATATAATAAGGTCATTAGTCTCTAATGTTTTCATAAGTAAATATCGTGTTTTACTTAAATTAATCTTTCAAAAGCACCATGTACTTTTGCTATTTTAGACCAAACCACTGCAGAATTTACCTAGACTAAATCTTGCAAACTCCATTTAATATTTACTAAAACATTATTCGTTTCTCATGCGCTTCATGGGAATCCAATAAGCTATAGGTGTAACCGAACCAAATTTAGAAACTCACAGATATGTAATATTTACTTTCCCTAGAAAACTATACACTTTTAAAATTAACGGACACACATTCCATTTCTTTACTTTAAGATAAAATGCTATTTATTTTTATTTTCGACAGAGTACAATTTTAAAGATCTCATTTTGCACATTCCGGAAAGGCTTTTAGGCATTTAACAGTATTAGTGAAAAATGAAGGAGAGACAAGTAAAATCCTTTATAATCGCTTCTTGGCATCTTCCACATCTTATCGTCCTGTTTGCCTTCCTTCGTCTCATCATCTCTCTTTCTCACTTTCCTTTACTTCTCTGAGTCTCCCATGGTCATGTCTTTTCCTAATTATCCGACGAACAGAAGACGAAGGAAGCTTCTAGTAAAGTTTTGCGGGTATAAAGATTTAATGAAGTACCTACTTCCTCATCTTGTTGTTTCCCGTTGCTCTCCGCAAATGTATCCCTCCTCTTCCTTCCCTCCCCCACCTTTAGAATCTCTCTCGCCTGCCACCACCGACTGTCTCTAATTAATTAGGTGGACGTAGGGATTCGGGCGCGACGGATAGCGATGCGAAATGACGCAAACAATTAATGTTTATTCTAAACTCGGTTCGCGTAGTAGCCTATGTTTCTTGCAGTGGCTGTGAGCTACTCAGCTGTTAACATATCGCACTGGAACGCGTTAAGGATCATGTTTCATTTGGGTTGTTTCAGGCCATAAATAATATGTAGTAAAGGACAATTAGAAACGGTTGAACCGTGCCTCGGAGCCAATATTTCGATACGGATGCTTTAGCTGACACTTTAAGGATTCGAAAGTCGTTTCCGATTATATTGACAAGGAAGCATTAGACAAGGAAGTATCAACAAGTAGCATTCTATTCGGGACTCGATATAATACCGCACGCTAGGTCATCATGGCACCTAAAACTTTACATTCTGTGAGGTAATTTGGATAATAATAATCGGGTTCCTTAGGTCTAAAATTTGACGTTTCACGAACAGCTGTTTAAATTTGGATCTTGTACATAACACGTGGCAATTGTGAGAAACAATTCTGATTTTGTGCAATTCAGAGATTTTATGTCAGTACTTGTGCATTTTGTGTAACTGGATCATATTGCTTGTTCACTAAAACACTTAAATTCCTGTTTTAATCAAGGCTGCACGGCATATTTCTCAACTATTCAATATATCGGCGTTTTTTTCACCGTTAATATATCAACCTTTCACCATAGGCATGATTTATTTTTCTATGACTTACCCTCGCAGTATATCATTTTAAAGTTTTAAATATGGTTGGAAAGACTTTCTGCATACACGAACTATAAACGGTACCTTCTTGTCCAGCAGCAGTTCCAGTAGTAAGGAGTAGGTATCTATGTTGTCAATGGGAAGCTAAAGTCAAAGCTCTATAACTTCTAAAATAAGTTTTTTTGTTTTGAAACATGTGACTGCAGATAAAATTCTCAATCAAATAAATCAATATCTCGATTTTCAACAATATCCGTTCAGTATTTAATGAGTTATGGAAGTTTGAATATTTAGCGATAACAATGCCAGCCACAAAAATTGACCACAAATTATTTAAAACTTAGTAATAAGTATTATATCAAAGTGTTTAATAAAATAAGTTTGTATTTTAGAACTTTGTGAAAAGAATTCTTTCACTATTCTTCAGTTTTGTATAAGTTTCTTAAGACTGACATTCCTCCTGTTAAATAGTCAAACTTCCATAACTCATGAAATACTGAACGAATATTGTTGAAAAATGAAAAATTGATTTATATGATTTAGATCTTTATCTGCAATCAGATTTTGCAAAACAAAAAAAAATATTTTAGAAGTTATAGAGCTTTGATGTTAGATTCCCATTGACTAACATAGGGATTTGCCCTTAATTTACGCCGATGGGCTTGGAAAGGCCGCCGTCTGTCGCATGGGACTTTAAGCCGTGGTCCTGTGTGCGAGAGAGCCATACCCTGTGCACGTTAAAGAACACGCTGGATGGCCTTAACGGGAGGCTACTATCTGTCTCCCAACAGCTGTTCCAGTGGGTCCCCTCCCCCAACCTTCTCTGAGCTTTCGGGGTCCATGTGACCTGGCCTTTAGTCCATGGTGTGCAAAAAAAGCGCCGCTCAGAGGTAAAACAACCCAACCCAACCCAACCTTAATTTATAGAAACCACTTATACTTTTCTCACCACTACTGGTTTACTTTTATTCTTGAATATCGAGGGAGGAGAAAATCATTGAACCAGGCTTCTGAACCCCAAAGATCGCAAATTACCTAAATAAAAACTTAGAATATGCTAATGTAGGATGTTGACATCGAATACTGATTTAGTTACGGGAGGGGGGGAGCGATAATTCAGTTTCGTGAAGGCGCAGAGAATTTAGCTTCGATGGTTGGGGGGTCTGAAAATAAGACTTGCAGAACCAGAGAAAGGCAGAGCAGGGTTTTCCAATTACTAAATATTCCACCAAACAGGTAAGGTTAAAATGATATTCTATATCGAATGAGATTTTATAGTTATTTTTTAATTTATTTTTAGTGTAATAAGGGGTTAAAATAAAATTATACGAAGACAACTATTTTGGATTTCAAATCAGATGGAGAAGTTTATGATTTAGTATAAGACGACGGGATTTTCGGGGGATAGTCCCCCCCCCCTTTTGAGTACATCTCTGCTCCCTTCTTTCTTTCATACGGGGGAAAAGGGTGAAAGAAAATTAACGGAGGTCGATTGCAAAGAAGTATTATTTCAAATTAAAGTTAATGAGGTGCACAATAACATTATAACATTTCGCTCCTCTGAAGCAGGTCAAAACAGCAGATGCTTTAAAGACTTTCATGGAGAGCTTTATTATGTAGCTTTTTAAGAAATTCTCACACGATATTGAACAATTAATTTCATACAGAAATATATATAATTTTTGTCACCCTCTCATACATAATTTCCTGCGGACACCAGTGTTAGTGTACATCGTTTCCCATCATCTTATGTATTATAGATCTCGAATTAAAAAAAGTTTCATTGCTACCACAACCGCTATGCTTTTATGTGTAATATAATCAAGGGGTCCTTTGTGATGGAGCCATTTGAGCACTCAAACTAGTATCTAAAATTGCCTGTATAATGTCTTTACTGTAATCCCCTTGCATGGAATAAGTTATAATAGAATAGCATTGAAACAAAGATTAGCAAATTTTGGAAATATCTACAATTAAAGAATTAGGCACGCACAGTTTGATGAAATGTTTGCTTTGTTCAAATTTTTTATCTTCTTAACAAATTAATGAAATGCTGTTCAGCTATTTATTTCTTAATTTTTGGCGGTAGTCGTAAAATGCATTCTGGTCTTTTATTTCGTGACTACTACTCATTTCATTTTTCGTAGTAGGACAAAATGTTTTTCAGTGTATGAATTTTAAATCAGTTTGTGAAGATGCGAAACAACGTTTCGTATTATCCTTTCGAATCGCTGTAATATTGAAGAAGCCGAGATCTGGATTCAAAACTCAAATGAGAAACCTTTTGCGTAATGTAAAGATATTTCAGGTGTACTTATTTTTAATGCAAAGTGAAGAAAAAATAGCAAGCATAGAAAAAGGTGAAACATACATACAGTCGTGTAACATATATTCCTGTAACACGAAGACAATACATATATTCCTGCAACACGATATATCGATGTAACACGATCGTGTAACATATATTCCTGTAACACGAAGACAATACATATATTCCTGTAACACGAAGACAATACATATATTCCTGTAACACGAAGACAATACATATATTCCTGTAAAACGAAGAAAAAATAGCAAGCATAGAAAAAGGTGAAACATGCATACATTCGTGTAACATATATTCCTGTAACACGAAGAAGTTATATGCGGTATAAGAAAGGCCTAATAGGTATCAAAACGTTGGTGAACATCTTCTAAAAAAATAAAAAAATAAAAACAATCTCTCTGTATGCGCCACAGCGTGTAAAAATGAAATATAAAGTCAATAGTTAAATCTCTTATTGAATCTTTATTAACTTCAAAGGAGAGTAAAGTTGTTCTAGTCAATTAAAAAAAGCTAGTTTTGGAGCCCTACCTTACTTTGAAGTTAACAGGAATTCATTAAGATACTTCATCACCGGCATTATATTATGCTTTTAATTTTTTACTCTTTAGGCGGAGAAAGAATTTTTTATCAATTTAAATATCTCATTCTTTGATTTGAAGTGGCAAGAGAAATTTTCGCCTAAAGCATCCATTGCTTTGACTGCTTAAGAGGAGCGGAACGTTATCTTCCCAAGCTATTGTACACTTCATTAACTTTAATTTGATATAATACTTCTTACGATCGACCTCGTTAATTTTCTTTCCCCCTTTTCCCCCGAAAGAAAGAAAGAAGGAAGCAGAATGTACCCAGAAGAGGAGTAAGGACACCCCACCCGAAAATTCCGTCGTATCATACTAAATCTCAAACTTCTCTATCTGCTTTGAAATCCAAAATAATTGTCTTTGCATAATTTTATTTTAACCTCATATTTTTTGCCAGACATTAAAAATAGATTAAAAAGAAACTATAAAATCTCATTCTCTACAGCAGTGATTCCCAACCTTTTCTGGACCACCGCCCCCTTTAGAAGAGAGCAAAAATTTCAACGCCCCCCTAGTCCATAATAGTTAATTTTATATGAATTAAAATATTGTTACATATTATCTGTACCTAATTTATCTGTTTATTTATCTATTAAAAATCATAATACCGCTTCCATGGAAGGCTCCAGCGCCCACTGGAGGGCGGTATCGCCCCCGTTGGGAATCTATGCTCTACAGAATATCATTTTAAGATTTCCTGTGCGGTGGAATATTTTAACAATTGGGAAACCTTTCTCAAGTCTTATTCCTAGCCTCCCCCCCCCCCCGAAGTTAAATTATCTGAGCCTCCACAAAACTGAATTCTTGGACCCCCCCAAATTAATAAAATTCTCGAAACTAAATCCTGGGTACCTGCCTGGAAGGGAGAAATAATTACTGGTATTCCCCTCATCAGAAACTCTTATTGGACACGTAACTCGTTGGGATCGACCCTCCATTTAACTCTCTCTCCCATTTATGGGGTGAAAGTAGGGGACATAATTTGAGGCATCCCATAATATTACCCCACATCACAAAGTTTCTTTTGAATAATAACTCGTTATATCCATTCCGTTACGTTATGAAGTTATAACGAAACAACTGTGTACCCATTGGATTGAGTCATGGAATAGGATTATACAACTTTCTTGTGCTACTTAAATGGAGAAATTGCATAAAGCAGATTTTTTGGCTGATGGCAGTGTTTTTACTTCTATCTTTCATTATATTTTTATATAATGTATATATATGACCACTAGAAATCTTACAAAATAAAATCTGACATTGTACGAGTCCTATGTTTGACGAATTTGGGAGTGTCAAATGTCAAAAAATTCGATAAATAACAAAAAAAAAGAAAAAAAAAATTCGCGTAAAGTATTTAAAACACGTGACACTTTGATTATCTTGTAGGATATATATAATTATATCATCTTTTATTATATCAGTTTTATATTTATTTCTTAAAATAACTTCCAATTCGTTTACGAAATTGCTAACCGATATTATAGGTTCTCTCTATAGATCCATCAGATTTATTCCCATAACTTTATCAAATACATTCATGCATTCAGTACATTGCTACCGGGTATCAATATTTATAAAATTAACTTAGCATTTTTATACACATTATAATCTGAATTTGGAAATGATGATCACGCTACGCAATTAACAGCATATACTGATTTTCTGACGTTAATTCAAGGCCCGTTTCCGGTTAGAAGGTTTAATAATGAATGAATGTCTAAAAAGGATTCTCTGCTCTATTACAACTTCTGGAATGTCTTTTCATTTAACTGAGAGATCTTTAGTTTATCTTAAATAGGCTTATGATACGTCCTCCAAAAGAAGGACATGTCCTCTTTTTTATATCGTATCCTCCGGGGAATTTTGAAAAAAAAAACATGAAATGTTCTCCTTTTTGTAAATTCATAACATGTTTTAAATTAAATCACTCTTCTTTTGTATTTTCTTTTTTTTAATTTCTTGAACCCATGACTAGAATATAATTTACTGTTAACACTGAAGTAGTGTACTGTAAATGCAAAATTTATTTTCTTATTGTAAAAGTTATTATTTTTTGTAATCTCAATATGTGCAATTTACATGCCGGATTGAAAAAAGTACACGCTTTAGAGAATTGTATAAAAATTTGCTTCGTCCACCGATAGTTGGAGCAGTCGATATCAGTTTTATTTTTTTATTTGCAATATAAAAGGATAGCAAAGGAATAAAGAAACTACTCCTAGTTTGCCCAAGCCTTCTCACATAAAAGAATACTTAACAAAGACTAAAATCACTGCTGACCACTACCTCAGTTATAATTAATAGAAACACACAAAGTTTGCCTCCCGCCACAGCAAATATTTTTTAATCACTATACCACTTAAGGTCAAATAATTCTTAATTGCTTATCAAATATGAATAAAAAACGGTACGTCATATATTTTTAAAGTATACTGAATAATTGGAATTATACCTCTTTCTGACTGAACTGTTAGTCGGTACTTGAAGTAAAACTTGGTAGAAAGAGAACTAATTTTATTTCACAAATTGAAAGTATGTCCTCTTTTCTCCTCTATTTCTACCTTTTCTGTCCTCCATTTAGAGAATACTGGCATCTGGTAACCTTAATCATAAAGGACATGTTTTCGTCAAAAGTTCATTTTCAAAGTTAGGATGCATTAAATTTTGTTTCCTAGTGGCTTAACGTGCTAAAACTCGTAACCCAATGCTTTTGATAACATAGTGTATACGAAAACCATATGCCATAAACTTTTACTCTAGCATCACCGAACATGAAGATATTAAATATGCAGTAAAAATTTTTGATGGAAAAAACACACATTTATAAATGCAGCTATTGTTTCATGCGGCATATATTTTCTGTATTATAGATTTTAAGACAGTTCGTTTCTCCAATTATTTATGTCGAAATACTGACAGCAAAAGCACTCTCTTCGCTTATTGCTTATTTGCTTTCTTTTACTAACCACAGAGATTTTCATTTTAATTAAAACCACAGCTAAATTAAAAGCTAAAAATTTAGGAACGTTAAGTAGCTTATGTTGTCGGAGAACTCGATAGTCTTTCAGGCACTATTCTAGTGAGTGTGCTATTTTTGCAGTTTATTGAATTATTTCGTACTGTTTGCTGGAAAAAAAGTTTTCAAAAATATTTAGTGTTTTTTCTTCAAAAATATTTAGTGTTTTTTTCTTTTCTTGGTTTCTCTTAGGTTGAATGTTTTTACCAGAGTGCAATGGAAACATCCCAGGAGATGTTTCCATTGAAGATTCGGATATTACAAATTTATTGGACGTTTCCATTATTTTTCTCGCCAACTTTTAAGCGGCATGCTCTGCATGTAACGAATGCAAAGTCGTTTTTCTAATAAGGTATTCGATGGAGACGCTAATCTGTATTGCGTGTCATTTATTATAATTTAATTGTGGAGAAAAACCGTATTTGCGATATGCTATGTTTTTCCAGAATCTATTATTTTGCCCACGAGAGGAAGTTTTCGACTGTAGATTGAACTAGTGAGTCGTCAGATAATAAGTATTAAGGAGTAGGAAATATAAGAGAGTAAATCCAACTGTCATTTAGGCAAGGGATGGGTTGAATTATTTTATTGTACTTCGTGTTTTTGTTGCCATGAACTAAATGGTCAGCTCACAAGGATTTTAATGTGCTCAAAGATGGTTGTTTAAATAATTCTTAAGGAAACTTGAAATATTATGTATTATCATAGATCAAATAGCATAACAGTAAGCTATTAAAATATACACTGAAAGCTCAATTTATTATACACACCGCACCCTACCAACCAACCACCAACAAATGCTCTACTTCGCCAAAATAATGTGGCCAGCCGAAACCCCTTTTGGGCTATAAATAGGCCAGATACCAACCTGCTGTATAGCGTACATGCGACTGTTATGAGGTTAAACAGGGCGACTTGAGCGAGTTTGATAGGGACATATAGTTAGTGAAGGAGATGGGTGTCCATATATCGTGATGCAAAACGTCTGGCATTTCCGCATGTGACTATTAAACATGCATACCAGGACTACATCAAAACTGGCAAAAGCTGCATCAAATGGGAAAAATGTGACTGTAACTGATCCATTGATGTTCGAGGTATATATATATCGTAATTTCGGAACGAAGGTCCACAGTTCAGGTGATAATGTCGACATTCAACGACGGAGCAACTACGAAGGTTTCTGCAAAGACCATTCGAAGTCAGAATGGCATTACTGTGCTATGGCAGCCGTCGTCCACATCGTGTTTCGTTATTAACAGCACATCACTGGGCTATGAAGCTGAAGTGGGTGAAAAAACATTATCAATGGACCGTGGAAGACTCCAAACAAGCAGTTTGGTCTGACAAACACAGGTTCCAACTGCAATACTCTGAAGGGATGTTGCATGTGCAGTGTAGACTACATGAGGCAATACACCCCAACTGTCAAATCAATGTGTTACAGGCCGGTGGAGAAGGTGTAATGCTCTGGGGAGTGTTTACATGGGCCACCTTGGGAACCCTTGCACCAACTGACGCCACCATCACAGCACAAGGCTATGTTGGCATACACGCCGGCCACCTATTACCCACAGCAGGATACCTTCTTTCAACAGGACAACGCACCATCTCATCACTCCTCTTTGGCAAAGGACTGCTGGGAACATCATTCCAGTGAGTTCACAACCCTCGAATGGCTCTCCTACTCTCCAATTTGAACCTTATTGAGCATCTGTGGAACAAAGCAGAGCAATGCATCTGATCCTGAAACCCATCACGGGCAACTCTTGGCACTTTACGAATGGCTGTCTTGGATTCATATACCACCTGAACGTTTCCAACACTTGGTAGAGTCCATGTCCGATGTATTGCTGCTTTTGCGAGGGCGAAAGGTGGACCGACACGTTATTAGGTTGGTGTATATAATAAAATGTCCTTTCAGTGTATGTAGATAACAGGAAATATCAATATTTAATGATTTTTCGTTTAAAATATTATATATGCTTCATGTCTCTGTGGACACCCGATGGTATACAAATGCATACAAAAAAATTACTACTCCTTCTCGACTGTCATTCTCAGTAAATTGTTCAACAAATTATAAGAGCATCAAATAAAAGATAATAAATTATTCTTCAAGAAGTTATTCGATAAAGAGGTCTGAGTATAATACACCACAGAGATTTGTGAGGAAGGCGAGATTTCAGCAGGAATAAAGCATAAAAAGAATCATCCATATCTTGTTTATGTGTGCATGTTTTAAGAGAAACTAGAACAAGCTACATTAATCTTCTAGGTTACTTCCGTCGTTTAAAAAAGGGTCTTAAATACAGCTCCCTTTGATCAATAGTTAAGCGCGCTAGCTACTCTGCCACTATGATGGTTAACTAATAATTTCTAAATTAGGATCAATTGTACAATTATGCAAAAGCCAATTAAAAAAAATCAGGAACGTTACGTAGTTATGTTGTCGGAGGACTCGACTATCTTTCAGGCCTCGTGTCTGTAAGTGTGTAATTTTTGTAGATTGTTGATTATGTCGAGAATAAAATACTCTGGTTTCCATAAATTAAGGAACAGGACACAATCGTGATGAGACATTCAATGGGATTGTTGAAGTAGGTAGCATGATGCACATACGTTCTTATGAATATAATGGGACACTGCAAAACATTCATTTGTTCCAAAGTGAAGTTAGCAGCATGATACCCTGTTCGTAGAACGAATTTGGCTGTTATTTCAAACATTTTGTGACCAATCGTTACACCTCTTCGTTCGACTCGGACTTCTTTCCTTTCATGGATTTTTTTTACATCACCGATAATATGAAAAATCACATGGAAAAAGGATAGGACTGTATGAATTGTGTTCTAGATAGTACCAACGATACCTGTTCAACATCGTTACAGTAATTTGGGCGTGCGTAGTCGTACAGCAAAACAAACGTAATGCTGAAATGTCCTGGGTGTTTTGACTTCATTTCCTACTTAAAAAGTTCCATAGTTCCGCTATATCGCTGTGAGCTGAGGGTGTCACCATAGTACAGAAACTCAATCAACTGCAGACCCTGACAGTGAAATTAAAACGTCAGCTTCAGATGCTTCCATGTCGGCTTTGCCTGTAATCCAAAAATCTATCATGTTTAAGCCGATATTTGCTACAAATTCTGGTGTTAATGAGTTTCTTAAAAGCAAAACCGTTTCCTGTGTGAGGGCACAAATATCAGTCAGTCCATTTCCCAGATATAGGGGTTGTCCACTTTTCGTTTGAAAACCCTTATATACACTCTATATGTAGTAGTTCACTTTAAAATTTATCTCATGTACAATGCTACATTGTTTTTTATAAATATAAAATAAACTCAAAACATCACTATATCGTTAACATCCCTCGATAAACATGAATGAAATAAATGTACTTTATATAAAAACCGAAGTTAATTCTAGTATTGTGATGAAATTAACACATCTCCTTTCCGCACATACTAATCGTGAGGTCATTAAAATAGCGATTATAATGGCTCTGTTTTATTTAATGTCGGTACAGCGAGCAGGCGATTTCAGCACAGCAGATTTCTTGGAATTTTAGCTCATGATATCATTTGATAGAGACCTTAGGCGCCGTGCCATTGGAAGAATCAAGGATGGCCACATCCAAAGAGCGGTGGCCAAATTGCTAACTATGGGTCATTCACAGGCTTAATCCACATGCTTTTGGAGGAATTCTGACTGACATAAACAACAAACCGAAGTTTCGGGAAGAAAGTCCTAGGGCAACAATTCCACGATAGGATAGATATATGGAGCAATTTGCTCACATTATCAGGATAACAATACCTACCCAGCTGCGCTCAAACGTTGCATCATCTACAGGAGAGATGATACTCCATAAGGAAAAGGCTTTCGAAGGACATGCTCTATTCTAGGCGATGTCCTATGTTAGACCTTATGCGGGTGCTTTAAGGAAGACTTCTCTTACGGAACTAAAATCCATGCCCTCACCGAACCGGACTAGTTGATCACAATGATCAGTGTATTACATTTGAGCAGAACACTTTCAGCAGCATGAAATGGTCAATAGAATGAAACGAATCAGCGGTTCTCGTGATCGTAGGTCGAATGAACAAATTTAAGCTGCTTTGGGATGGTGCGCTGCTGCCATCGAATCCTCCCTGAGATATTCGAAGGGCTTGTTTGAAGTAAAGAGCATTAACGTGCATATTTTCTGATTAAAAGAACGAGACACTGAAGTGAGACATCTATTGCTGTGAAGGGGGGAGGGGTGACTATAAGCAACACTGATCCACGTTAGCTACCTCAATTGGACATCACGATCATAGGACTTCAATAACACGATCATCATCCATGTTGCTTCATATACTATTTATTCTTGAAATATTTTCTCCATAATTCCTGTGGCGATTCTTACGTTTCCTGATGTTTAGAAATATGTATTGCCTCTAAATATTATCCCTGCAGAACCACAGGGTCTGCGAGATATAATCGAATTGTGTTTTGTTCTTTAATTTATTGAAACCATAGTGTTTTCTTCTGCATTCAAGTGTTCACGGAACGCAAATGCTTTCTAAATTTCACTCATTCAACGTTTTGTATTCTCGTACTACACTTGATTTATTTGTGTTGGAAATCAAAGGCTAATTAATTTTTCGTAGATCGTATATCGTGTGTGGATATGCGATGTTCCAGGTAAAATATTACCCATTACCATTTCCATCTGACAATATGCCCAGTTGGCATAAGTAAAAACGTATAATAAGTAAACCACCCGTGGGTGGGCCCCTAGAGGCAAACAATTAATTTTTTGATCTTGATAACCTCCATAACTTAATAATATTTTCATAAATTTTGAAATACTTGTGGTAGTTATGTGCCCAACCACTAATTTCAGGTTCCATTACAATCAGAAATAATTTGGGTGGTGTTTGTATAGACATATACAGATAATTAAATTGTACAGTGTGGTTGGACCTTTGTAGCTCACGGCCGCTTAAGGATAATATGTATGTACTGCATGTATGTGTATTATAATAGGCAGATTGTGAAGAGAAAGCATTTAATGATATTATCAAGCAAATCGATCATTTCAGCTTTAAAATTAAATAAAATTTAAAAATTAAAGATATATTACTCTATAAATGCTAACCAGCTTAGGTTTTGAAGAATTATATGTATTGTATATAAAATGATTTTCTTAAATAATAAGACACATTTTTCCTTTCCTATTTTAATATATTCATTATTCTTTACGATTTTCCTTTCGTACTGATTTTAATTTGCTCTAAATTCTGATACCAGAAAAATCTGCTTTCAACAAACCAAATATTTAACATAATGCCGACATGCATATTTAATATACGTTCGACATGCATAACATTGGATTAATTAAAAATAATTTCCGCAACAAGTTTTCTGGGTCAAATTTAACTTAAGCCATATTAAACATAAGTATATTAGCAGTAATTTTTTTTGCCATTGAAGTTTTTTTTTCCAAATGCATAATTGAATTAATTATGCACTTTGTATTTATTCGAATTAGGTTAATTTATTATATTTAATACTTATGTCGGATGACGATTTGACAACATTATGGTAACATAAATATTTTGTGTGAGAACAGTTTTGTAAACAGGAATTGGAAACAAGGATGCATTTCTTCAGCATATTGTCTTTAGTCTCCAAGTGACATAACTAGTATACCGCGAGTATAATGATAGGAAGAGGTGTAGTGGAAATAATTCAGTATTTTTCTGCTCTAATTAATTTTGCAGTAGTTTTTTTCTTCCAATATGTGTTATGTATAAAGAATGTTATTTAAAAATTGAATATTAATTCAACATGTTGGCGGAGTATGAAATGAAGTATTTTTAGACTGTCCGATGAAAGTAAGTGCATAAGAATCCCGACCAGGGTAGTCACTGTGTAAGAATTTTGTGACATTTTCCAGGTAATTTTGCGGCAGAGCAAATTTGGCATTCATTTTTACTTCACTTGATTTAATAGGAAGAGTAATGTCTTCTGCTCCTGCTTGTAATCTTTATTCTACCATTTCACTTGATCATCCCTTATGTTTCCTTCAAAATAACAAATTTTATGTGCATCATATCATAATAATGGCATTTTACTCTTACAATACATTAAGAGAAAATCATCATCATCATCATCCTCAAGCAGACATGGGCTACGGAGGTCCAACCAGACCGTGCAATTTAGTTCTCCAAGCAAGTCTATCCTGAGCTACATCTACTGCATCTGGCCACTGCACACCAATTCTAACAAGGTCCTGTTTGACATTGTCTGCCCACCGCATCCTAGGTCTCCCCTTCTTTCTGAGGCCTTTAGGCACACTGTTCATAACCCTATTCGCCAATCTATAATTATTCATACGGGGAACATGGCCAAACCAACGGAGTCTCTCTCTGCACAATATGCTGCTTAAAGGAGGTTGCAAACTCCTTTGCCTAACCTCATCATTAGCTACAATGTTGAACCACCTAATGCCCAAGATACTGCTTAAGCATCTAGAATCAAAAAATCTAGTTTCCTGTTATCTTGTTTACAAAGTGTCCAAGTTTCACTACCATAACTAACCCTAGAAAGAACCAAACTATTATACAGTCTAATTTTAGTCTTTAGGTGTATACGCCTATTTCTCCACACTCTCCATAGATTTTTAAAAGTCCCGGCAGCAATCCCTATTCGTCTGTTAATCTCATGCCGCACATCACCATTATCTGTTACATAGCTCCCAAGATAATTAAACTGTGACACCTGCTCAAGACTGCAACCATTCAGATTAACTGAATCACAACCTGCCTGACCAATTTTCATCACTTTAGTTTTCTCTCTGTTTATAACCAAACCTATTCTACTACCAGTCTCATCAACAGCTCGAATGAAAGAGTTCATCTCATCAACATCATTTGCCAAAAGGGCTAAATCATCAGCATAATCTAAATCAGAAATTTTCGTATCTCCAGCCCATTTAAGGCCAAAATCTTTCCCTTGAAGTGAATTTCGCATAACATAATCAATAACCAAGCTAAAGAGAAAAGGAGACAAAATGCACCCTTGTCGAACACCAGAAGTAATGCTAAACCAACTGCTACAAGCCTTACCAACTCTCACAAACGACTCAGTGTTATTATAGAGAGCTTTCATTATGTTAACTAACTTGTCTGGTATACCATATGATCTCACAATCAACCACAAATTATGATGATCAACAGAGTCGAAAGCCTTTTTGAAATAAACAAAGCTAGCAACCAAAGGTTTCTGAAACTCTAAACATTTCTCAAGAATCTGCCTAAGTGAAAATATCTGATCCACACATCCCCTACCACTTCTGAATCCACATTGCTCATCACGCAATTGACTGTCAACCAGATTCTTAATTCTATTAAGCACAATCATGGAAAGAACTTTACATGGAACAGAGAGTAGGCTGATACCCCTATAGTTATCACAAGAACTGCGATCACCTTTTTTGAAAATAGGGATAACAATAGCTCTGGTAAAATCCTTAGGAACCATGCCTTTATCATAAAAGATATTCAGAATTTCAGTCATCCAAGGGGTAACCGAAACATTCCCAGATCTAAGCATTTCGGTAGTAATTTCATCTACCCCTGGGATTTATGTAGTTTATGTTTAGAAACAGCCAAAATAACTTCAGATTGTGTTATAGGGCCAACATTAAAGCCACCAATGCATCTATCATCATTGCAAACAATGGGAGTAGAACTAATTACGTTGTTTAGAACATCACTGAAATCCTCAGCCCACCTAGCCATGACAGAATCCTCCTCTTCTATAACCTTACCTTGTTTATCCTTCAATCCCTGTATACCTGTTCGTTTTCTGCCACATAAAACATTAAATGTCTGGTACAGTTCTTTGCTGTTGTGCTGTCTACTGCTTCCTCTGCTTTGTCAGCCAAACCATCAAGCCAAAGATTCTTATCAGCAGCTAACTGATCTTTTACACGTTTATTAAGTTCTCTGTAATACTTTCTATTAGTAGTAGTAGGGTATTGATTAAGGACATTCCTACAGTTCTTCTTTCCGAAATAAGCTCAAGTGCCTTATCACTCAGATAATTCTGTCTCTTCTGCTCCTTTTTTCCTAAAAGAGTACTGTTAGTGTCCAAAAAAGCCTGTTTAAAATGATCCCATTCTTCCACAACTTCAGTAGTAAGCAAACCATGACTGTCATAGTGACTAAGTAACCTATCATGGTATTTGGCTATAACTGGATCTTTCAGAGCTTCAGTATTAAACGTAAATATTTTAACCCTAGCACAACACTTTTTAAGAGTAAGTTGAAACACACTTTTAACAAGGTAATGGTCAGATCCAATTTCAATTGCCCTATATGCCCTGGTATTCCTAACAGAACTAGCCCATTTGCTGTTAATTAATATATAATCAATCATTTTCCTATCCAGCCCATCGGGTGAAACCCATGTGTTCCTATGTATGTCGCAGTGTTTGTAATAAGTGTTAGTTATTCTGAAACAATTGAGTTTACTTACCTGTAGGAGACGTTGCCCATTGCCATTGTAGCTACCAATACCAAAAGGGCCTATTACTCCTCCCCAAAGGTCGGAGTCAGTACCAACTTTGGCATTGAAGTCACCAAAAACAAGGGTAATATCTCCTTTCTTGACAGAATTCAAAATATCCTGAAGTTGTCCATAAAACCTATCCTTCTCATCCTCATCGACATCCTCAGTGGGTGCATAACAGCAGATAATATTGAAGTCTTTAACGCTTGTCTGAAATTTTGCTGTAAGAAACCTTTCATTAATGCACTCATATCCTAGAAGAGCATCACTAGCGTGTCTGCTGAGAAACAGACCCTACGCCTTGGTGATGCTTATTGTCGTCCCTCCCTGAAAAGAGAAATTTAAGATTATTTTTAAGAATCTGACCTTTATCTGTCCATCTGGTTTCTTGCAAGCCGAGAATATCTGAATTATAATGGTGGAATTCTTGTGTCAGGACATCAAGAGAAAAAGCTCTGTGCAGAGTCCTCACATACCAACTACCTATGGAGAGAAAATGGTTAGTGGAATGTTTAAAGAAACTATGTTTATTGAGAGAGGGAATGCTGACAATATCAAACAGCCCCCTAATCACAGACATGGGGCAAAGACCCATACCCCCACCACTAAAGGCTGAAGCCATCTACACTGGAAGACTTCCTTCAATGTAGAATTTGACGATGCCAATAGAAGCAAAGAGTTCGGGTTCCTGCGATGACCTCTGCTCAGGATTATCCACCAGCTGATAAACATATTCTGTGAATCTATTCACTTGGGGCTGTCAACCCACAAAGAAACAGAAAACACAGCGGAAGATTTTCCCTTCCCAGAAGCCCACCAGTGCAGCAAAATCAGGATCCATAATCAAGCTCAGAGTCATATATCTGTCCAGTGCAGTGGGTTTATATGGTCAGCACCAGGACCCTGTGTGGTTGACCACTCCTCAGCAGGGTAGAAAAAAAAAAGAAAAGTAGCCATAGTTGTCCAGATCAGTCGGCCACACTAATCTGGCAGCCCTCCCCTTCCGTTCACTTCCAGAAGAGAGTATCTCTTTTGAAAGTTACTAACGGTCCGCACCACGAGAAGGCGGGGTCGGACATTAGGTGCTAGGCCTGGCCGGTTCTATGCATCATCACAGGGGATTGGTGCATAGCTCTCCTTCCAGTGACCTTTATTTAAATGTAGTTTTAATCAATAATCTCACTTTTAAATTCATCTTTTTACAAAAACAGTGATCATACTCATATATTAGAAACAAAAAATAAAAAAGATGGAAAATGTTTAAAAAAGAAAATGATTTAAGATGAGAGGATGCTACTGCGTAGTCCATAATAAGAAATAATTTCAAATGAGTGCTTTTACATCAGTTGATACTCCACAAATGTGGTAAACCACTCCTTGCAAGAGCTCTTCAAAAGATACTTTAAAATACTGAGCAGCATAATAAATTATATTGCCAGAATAAGACAGCCCGAATGAACCTTATAGATCGTCGTCATATCAGCTAAGTGCAATAAAATATTGTGTTTAGTTAATACAACGTAAGATGAAATTGTTTTCCTAAAATTTTTAAAAAAGTGTAATTCGCATCACCTGTCAATCCTTGTAATTTAGTATTTATAATGTTTTAGAATTTGAAATATTTTAGTACTGATAGAATCAACTGGAATTAGTGAAATTAAATTATTTTATATCGTGATTTTGTGCATTCTTAAATGCATCTTAATTCATTGAATAACTGACGTAAAGAAAATGTAAATTGGCATTGGATTTAAGAAATTATCTTTCAAAACGTCATCATGGATTAAAATCAAAGGTGAAATTTAAGTAACGACTATAAATGTAGCATAGAGAGTTCCCCATCAATAATCTTCATTAATCTTGTAAAATTATGCGAGAAAAAAATAAATATTTATATACATAAGCTGAAATGTTAAAAATTGAATATAATCTGCTCCTGAACATCGTTAATCCTTTGAAATTCCTATATTTTACTAATCAATTTTAGTTTATGTTGAAACCTGAGTCTACATATCTTATATGTATCCAAATCATCACGGGAGGTTAAATAAAAATATAATACCTATCTATAAGGTTTACTGTACCATCGGTAACTATCATCCTTTTTCCATTTAATGTATATAGTGCGTTATATTTAAATCTACTGCGTTTTTTCTCCTTTTAGCAACCAAGACATGATCGAATTTCATTAGCAAGAAGGGAATAAAAACTCCTCACCTACAGGCTTTCGTAACAAATTTTTGCTATTGTAAGGCTAACCGCAAGTGTTGACCAATTACCGTTTGTTCCTTTCTGTCCAGACCACAGTAAAAGCCAACCAAAGCCCTTGTCAAAGGACGTAGGAAACGTTTCTAATTATCCCATAACATCGGGTATTAAAAGTGCCAGAGAGGAACCTGTGGAAGCTCAGCTAGTCATAAGCTTCTTGCCGTGGTGTAGCTGTGCAGTGCTCCACCGTTGAGGGTCTCTAGGCAAGCATGAAAGTGGAAGAGGAAATAAATTGCGAGGATGAGAAGGAAGGCATCAGGTGGATCGATACGGTTTGCTAGCGCCATTCTGCGATGCTCTCCATGGTCCAGCAAATGAATGCTTGTAACTATGGTGACATCAGAAGGATCAGCGAACGTCGGCGAATGCAGATTTGCGTCTAAGCGGGTATATCGAGAATTCAATAAGCGTTCGTGCTAAGAAAAAATAACATATATAGTACTGTTTGCTTCTTTTATCCGAGAACTCGACCATTTACTCCATAATTCATCAAAGGCTTTTGAACATTATTCGCTTCCGTTCAACCACAGTTTTGGCAAAATGTAATGCATTATTTATTAAAGGTATAGCAGCCAAAATCTTCTATTTTAAATACCAATGGGAATATAAAATGAATCTCCGTTAATTATAGTTCCTGGTTTATGGTGGGAAATATCTTAGAATAGTTCAGATATTTTCTGTTTCGAAAATCAGTTTATAAATAAAGAAAAGAAATAGAAACAAAAACAGTAGGAATAAAAACAGTGCAGGCGATTCATGAAAGATTTGAAATATTGAGAGATGAAAATGCAGAAATATACTTAATTGCTCGTAACAAGTCTGCAATCTTGATTAAGGTAAAGAGTTAAGTTTAAGTGTTAAATAAGTATTAAATATAGAGATGCCAGTTAATTCTAAAATTTAATACTTCAGTGAATTCAAATTCAATCACACATTACTAAATTTCATTCCTCCCTTTAGGGAGCTTGTTACTACAATACATAGATCGCCTTTGCTATGCTGTGTTATCCTGATAGTAATTCCTGTAGTAAGCTGAACCGATCTCGCTATATTTTTATCCCAATTTAGGTTCTTCCCAAATTATTGCTGTTTATAGCCTTAATTTCTTATCGTCACAAATTATTTTTGATTTTAAGAAATTTCTAAATTTAGATAATAACAATGGATTATTTGGCTATTCTCTGAAATGTTTACTCGAAAATCAGAAATAGGGCAAAATTGGCTTTATAGGAATATTTTATAATTAAAAATTTAAATTTTTTGTACATGCGAATATATGAGCAACATTATAGGAATATCCCACGAGTAGATGAGAATTTCTCCTGAGGAATAAAAGTAATTGTAAATAGTTCTGTTTTACTATAAAGATAAAAATGTGCAGTTGATATTAACGAATGTAATGGAAATAAACAGACCACTGAAGAGCTTTCGAATACGGAGTTTTAAAAAACGTATACCATGATATATTTGATCATATATTATGCAGATAAACCATCAACGTTTGACCATATAATATACAGATATTGTGTACAGTTTAATGGATTTAAAATAATTTAATTAAATAGCGTATCTGAAGCAGCATTAAAAATAAAGAAATTCTTCCGTTTACACGTTTACCGATTTTCTCTCCATTAGGTTTTCTATAAACAAGTCTAAAGTTTGCTTTTCTAGTTTGTTATAATACACATTGTTTTGTATAGCATACACATTGTTTTGTATAGGCATATACCATAGAAATATGAACAACATGTCACATATATACACACGAAACTGTCAAAACTATCCGAATATTCAATTATAATTATACAAATAAAAAAATAATTCACAGTATCAAGATGTAGACATATCATTTGGAATAAAACTCATTACGTTCGACTCACTTCCTTCCCCACCTGGTAAAATTGCTTTCCCTGGTAGAAAAAGAAGTGGGCATATTTTGAAGTATCGCATGATACCTCACATTAGAAGATTCTAAATCGCATATTAATAGTGCTCACTCATATAATCGAACTTTTGAAATCATTTTGTGCACAGCAGAGATGCTCGGATAAAATTTGCCAGGCTTAGGAAACTTTACAGCAAAAGAAAATTTAATGTGGTCTAAGTGGCTACTAATCTAAAGGAACTGGGTTCGAGCCCGGGAAAGTCATGGATGTTCGTGCTGTTTTTCTACTAAGTTCCTGTCATCCTCTCAGATCTTCTACTGTGGCATATAAACTGACAGACTCCTGTCAGACCTCTGTGGCAAGCAGCTGCTTGAGGGGGTATTTATTTATTTTTTTTATTTAAGTTGTCCAAAAATGTGTACATAGTGAAATATTTAATGCGCAATGAAAAACATAAACCATTTTTCATTACTTCACATTTTAAAATTTTTTTATGATATATTATTTATTAATTTAATGAACTTATACATATTTTAATTTCTTTTAACATCTGCTTTGAAATCTTAATTTCAAAGCCTTCGTTTCAACAAAGAATATCGTGTCCTACTAGTGATCTTTAGAGGATGAGTGGTTAAAGGGAGGCAAGGGGAGGGGGGGGGGGGGGTTGTCCCCATTTGACAATGTTAATATGTGTAATGGATTCGAACACTCATGTATATTTCATGAATTCTTCAAGAAATTTTTCAAAAACCTCTGAAACGGAGGGGAAAATATATCATTGTTACACTGCAGAGGAATTCCGGTTTCTTGCCCCTCCCAAAGTTTTTTCCCAGCTCGATCTAGTCCCTTGCCCTTCCTTACTTCTGCTTTTTACCCCAGCTCAATCTAGTCCCTTCACCTCCCTACGTTTACTTTTCCCCCAGCTCGACTAGTCCTTTTCCCCTCCCTACATTTACTTTTTCACCATCTCTATCTAGTCCTTTGCCCCTCCCTACATTTACTTTTTCACCAGCTCTATCTAGTCCCTTGTCCTTCCCTACTTTACTTTTTACCAGCTCGAACTGGTCCCTTGCCCCACTCTACTTTTACTTTTCCCCCCATCTCGATCTTGCCTCTCCCTACTTTTACTTTTTCCCCCAGCTCGATTTAGTCATTTGGCCTCCCTACCTTTACTTTTTCCCCCAGTTCGATCTAGTCCTTCGCCCTCCCTACCTTTACTTTTTCCCTAGTTCGATTAGTCCTTTTGCCCTCCCTACCTTTACTTTTCCCCCCAGCTCGTTAGTCCTTTGCCCTCCCTACCTTTATTTTTTCCCAGCTCGTTTTAGTCTTTTGCCCTTTCCTACTTTTACTTTCCCCCCAGCTCGACACTAGTCCTTTGCCCCCCTCCCCCGATTTATTATTTTTTTAATATTTCTCTACTTCCGGGTCTGGTTACGTCTATGAGAGACATCGGTTTTTAACCGTTATGGTTAAATCTGTGGGAATTTCGAGAAAGTCAAACTGGTCGATACCGGTTTCAGTTAATACCAACAGGTTCCCACATACGTACAACTGGAAATATTTGCGATTTATGATCTACCAAAAACTTCCCAAGTTGCATTCTTAATGATAATGATGAGATTCTCACATAACCTATACTCTTCTCCTGGGTGGTGGGGAAGATGTTAAGTTTAGTGCCGCTAACTCTTTTGGGTGCTGAGTGCCTAAGTAGAACGATACACAAATACACAAATTCCCTTTGTGTATTAGATATATGTTGTTTTTAACCAACCTGCTGAACTAAATCAGGTATTAATGATTGAACGACTGTAGAGGAAAAAATCATAGGTTTTCTATAAACCATCAAACCAAATCGTAAAAATAATTCGTATATTAATTTATAGATCATGAACGTAAGATCTCGACTGGCATAGTGATTAGGGAGCTAGTTAGTGTTCGAGCAGAAAAATTTTGTATGTTGGGTTAGCTCTGAGCCACTGCATAATGACTAAGACGGAAGTCACTGCTGACCACTGGCTCAGAGTCAGTCTTGTACCAGGAATGTACAAACTAGGAATAGTTCCTAGGATCCCGCTCTGTCCTATATGGTGCAAAGCAAAAAAAGTTAATAACCTATAAGATTTACTCATTTTTCATTCGCAATCCATTTATATTTAGAGGGCATGGATGTTTTGGGTTTTATCCGATTTTCCCCTCTTTTTACCTCCCGAATCGATGTTTAAAAAGTTGGGTAAAATCCGAAATAACTATACTAAAAATAGACTGGTTGGTAGTATATAAAGAATTATGCTCCTGTAACCCCTCTTCCCTCCCCTTTGTCCAAAATTCAATCATTTGACACAGAAATAAAATGTTTACGTTGTCATTTGGAAACTGATATAAAGAGTACGCACCCAATTTGTAATAAATGTTGGTCCAAAAAGTGGATAAAACAGCTGTAATCAATCTTGTTAACTGAACTATTTTTCGTTAAATTTAGCAGTTTCGAAAGCCACGCAGCTAATAATAACTGGTTAAAATTTCTTTAGTGCAATGTTCAGCTATTTTTTTTTTCAAAACTTGAGAAAATGGCTGTACGGTTATTTAGATATTGATATTGTAGGTAGATGATACTCTATGTGTAGTAAAATAGTATGCAATTTTTTTACTGTTAGTACACATACCTATATAATCCTCAAGCAGCCATGAGCTACGGAGGTCCAACCAGACTGCGCAATTTAGTTCTCTATACATGTTTAGCCACTGTACGCCAGTTCTAGCAAGGCTTTGTTTGACATTGTCCATCCATCGCGTTCCAGATCTTCCTTTTTTTCTGAGGTGTCTTAGGTGCACTCGAAGCGGGCAACATGGCCAAACCAACATAGTCTCTTCCAACAGAGAATATTACTCAGGGGTGAGATTGCTCTCTTGAGTTTTCAAAAATATTATGTGTAGTTAACCTATTTCAACATGATTTTAAAAAAAACGAAATAAAAACCTGATTTTAGCACCCTGAACATGAATTTCTTTATAACACGAAAAATCCCAATGCACTTCGTTATGTTTTTTTCCGTCATTAACTTTCAGGTTTTTATTATTTTTGTTCTCTACAATTACGCCCTTTGTGTGGTTTAAGTAATTCAGCAAATGTTTAATTTAGAGTGCACTTGGGAAAACAAAAACTTTGTTTCGAGTTTAAGCAATTTATGGGATATTAATGATACAAGTAAATTTTACAGGATTAGTATTGATTTTGCTACGATAGAGGGAAAATAATTCTTTACGGTAAAGATAAAAGGAATCGTAATTGAGATAACTTTACTGAAATCATTTAGAGCATTTTCCACTCCTTTACTTTAACTGTGATAGTGCAAAAGTGTTTACTATATCATCAGTAAACAAGCAGACAGGGTCTGAGCAGTTTAAATCAATTATATCTTTTATTGAAATCATAAATGATATTATGTCTGAAATAAAGTGTTGAAGCACATCGAAAGAAAATATTCTAAACCTGCAGTGACATTAAGGTAATAGTTGCGAATTTCTCATTTGCAATGTGTTTCTAACCACTTGCAAAGTTCAGCAAAAATCCAATTTTATTAAACTTACGTAGTAATTTGTATAAATTCTTCTCGAATTAACCATTGTAATAAGTACCGTCGCAAATAAATATGTATTGATTACAATGCAATCAGTATATTCACAAATAACAGGTATTCTCACGGTCTTCCAAAATCAGCAGAAACTGATCAAATGGAATCATAAATGGTTCTCTGAGGCGACCATTTATCGACATACCTTTGGTTTTCGTCGCAATGAAAGTTTCTTGAAGTTTGAAATCATATTTGATTCCCAAGGAAAACATACCAACGATGTCAGATATTTTGATTCTCTGCACTAATCCTGCACTCATTAACTGATTAAAATTCATTTTTTTGGTGTATTAAGAACGATTTCCAATATTTTCATTTTATTTTAAATGATAAGGTTTATTGAAATTCTGTGCACTGTTTCGAATCTCTTTTTGTGTTGGCAATTTAATCCGTTGAAATTCAAATATGTTCGGAAGTCTGAATGATGTAAAAAACCAATAATAACAATCGAATTGAACACAAAAATTTAAAAGCTGTTGCATATAATATTTTGTTCCAGCACACTGCATTACGCCCCCCCCCCCCAAAAAAAAAATGCAAATATATTGAAGCAGTATATTATTTGTAATGAGTTCGCTTTATGGAATTTTTTTCGTAGATTATCTTTCAATTTATCATTTTTATTAATTTATGGAATTTAGTAAAAAGTCCTTTTTTTCCAATATGGCCCAGAGAAAGTTGTTCTCTTTTACCTTCAGGTTCCATGTTTAACATTGTAATGCATCCAGCCAGAAAAGAATTCCGTATATAAGGATCCATTATTTATGATTTTTCCGTCATCATATTAAAATTAGATAGGAATTTCGGAAGAGTTTATCACTAAGCATTACGTTTGCAGCTAAGGTACAGGATCTAAGAAATCGATTTTTGAAACATGCATTGAATAAATTTAAAGTGTTTTAAAATTTGAAAATCACTGCTTGACATTAAACGAATGACTCTTAAGAAAAATTTAAAACCATTTGCAAATTACTTATTTCTAATTATAGAGAAAATATTTTATATATTTGTATTATATTCATTATTTTTTCCTCTGGTTTTCAAGTTCCCACGGTTGTACAACATGAGATTAGCAACTGATAATTAGAAACAGAGTGGAACTTAAACAAAAATAAGTAGTAACGTAATTACCAAAATCTTATTCAAAATTCGAATCGTTTTGTTTATCAAACATGTTAAATTTTGGTAAAATAAGACAAAAAGATAAAATTTTATTGCGTGAAAATAAGCTAGTACCAATTTCAAGAAAAAAAATTTACGTTATTATTTACCTTTAATATTCGAATTATTGACTATTTAATTTCATATATGCTGATAAATTTAGCTTTTTACTTAAGAAATGAAGTAATTCTTACAGTCGAAACATAGCCAGAGAAAGTTTCTCCTCTGCTGTAACTTCTGCATTTTAAAAAGTTTACTTGATGTTTACCATTTAGCTCATTCTTCTCATTTCCGTTTCCTTCACTTCCTTAAGAAACACAGTTGACATTACCTTACGTGGTAATCTGTTTTTCCACTCGTAAGAAACGTAAGCAAACCAAGGCAGTCTCTCCCAACACAAGGATGCATGAAGGTGATTGATGTCTCTTCCATCTAGCCTCATCGTTATTCACATAATGATAATAGCTAATGTCCAAGATACTACGGAAACTGTTGGTGTCAAAAAAGAGAATCAACAGTGATAGCGTCCACAAAGAACACTAGTTTCACTATTGTAACAATATTTAGTAACAATATTTAGTAACTATATGTAATAAAAAATATTAGTATCTATATGTAACAATATTTAGATAACACCAAACTATTATGAAGTCTAAATCTAGTCTTTAGGTGATCTCGCCTAATTTTTTACACTTTTCACAGATCCTTATAAGTTCAGAAGCAGTGATAATTCTCCTGTTTATTTCTTGTCGCAAAATGCCAGAATGTATCATAAACTCCCAAGGTGTTTAAACTGAGGTCTTGCTGTAAATATAACGATTAGAAATGATGAAGCATTTTCATGGTTATGCTCTCTTGTTACTCACCAAGCAGCTTTAATGGAAAGGTCATATAATTACTGGCATTTTTCAATAGATTCAAATCACCAGAATAATTTAACTCATATACCTTGGTGATAAAAATTAAAGAATTATTTCATATCTTGAAAAGTGTATAAAGGGATTACACGAAATGCGGTGTACATGTTAATTTTGTAATACGGAAGAAGAAAATGCTTGAACGTGTAAATCAAAGGTAGTCACAAGTCTGTGAATCAGAGATGCTACAAAACAATTCATGGCTGCGGTAGTTATTAATTTTCGTTCCCGCCAACACGACATTTACTTGACTAGCAATTCGATTTCTACTTGTTAGAAATACGCGACATATGAATGATAATGTAAGATGGAGAGTTACAGGTAGGATGAAAGCAGGTGAATCGCAGATCGTGGTATCTAAGAGCTTAATTCCACCAAAAATGCCTTTAAAACGATTTCAAGAAAGTGGAGAGAATGACAACATCGTTCCAGTGACACAATAGTCTTACACACTGTCTTGCAACTGTAAATAGTCATAGAGACAAAATGTCGTCATATTGTGCAAAGAAGCCGTATGAATGTTGTCTGTATGCACGAAGAACAGTGGTTTGTGTTTCTCTTCAACAGAATAGCTCGTTTAACATGATGAAGACAACACCACTTTCGGAGCCTGAAAGAGGGTAAATGTGTTAGCAGGTGAATCTACATTCAGTAACACAATTTTCGACGGTTATTCATCTGGAAGGAACAAGTAACGCGCCACAACTTCTGTGACATCAGGGGGACCATTTTGCTGGCGGCAATGTGAATCTTGACTGGCCTCGAGTTTACTGACTGCACAGAGCTTCACATCTTCCAGGAGATATTATGACTGTTAAATGATACATAGGCGAGTTTCTTGTTACCTATGCGAATCTTTGCAGGAATGTTTAGATCCTAATTTCATCTCTATGGATAATAAATGACGCCCAAATAGGGACGGGTAGTCAATTATTTACTTGAGAGTGATGATATTTTCAAAGGGTAGAGTATCAGACAGATCCTTAGACCTGAATTCAAAATTTTCGATTTAATTACTCCGTCAGAAGTAACTAAATATACCAACTAGAGAACAACAAATTTTTCCAACCTTTTTACCTGAAGAAGGCATTTCGAAATTTTGCTTTCCGCTTTAAAACCCACAAATAGTAGGGATTTCAATTAATGGGCCATTGGGGAAATATAAATATTAATTCTTTAGCACATATAAAACAAAAATAATATTTCATTTATATCTTAAAAAACGTTGCGCGTCCCTACACCCGTAGTAGTAAGGGGGCAAAGCATCTACTGCCAATTTAACCCTCTTGACCATCACACTCTACCACTAAAATAATTAAATTTTTAACATAAATAGATCGTTTGCAATATTCATTTAAATTGTGGCATTCCCACTTTTTACATAGTTAAAAGGAAATGAAAAAGAAGGAATGGAAGCTATTGGGAGATGTGAATGCTAATATTCATCGATACCCCAACAACCCAAAAAATATTTTGCGTTAACCTCTAAAAGCAAAAAAGTTGTATATCTACACTTGATGGACATACCGAATACAAAAGGAAAAAACATTAGCTCAGTTTTAAAAAAAAATGAAAACCAGCTACAAAGGCAAAAATCAAAGATTGTAATTATTAACTTGCTATATTTTATTCTAACGCTTTGGCTATTTATTTTATAGGGCCGTAAAATCTTAAAGTTTTGTTCATGAAATATAATAAAATAACGTCTATTTGTGCAGGTGTAATGAAACCCATGAATCACCAGTTACTTTTATTCTACCCAAATAGCAATTATACATTTGTTTATTATTGAACGTGTGTGGCAATTACACAAAAGATATAAAGAGATATAAATGATAGTTCATAATCCAATGGTGAAATTTCGCAGAATAATTTATATAAATTTAAAATAAGTCTCATGCTGCATACGAGATTAAGATAAGATCACTTAGAACAGGAAACGATTAAAGGATAAACAAATATTTCATGAAAGTTTGATATCGACATTAATAATAATTTTTCAATCTTAATGGAAAAGATATTTATTTTACTAGGGCGAAATACATGGAATGGAAATCGAAACGGTTTATTTTGCAAAGATAAAAACAATGCAGTACTAGTTCTATTCAAATAACTTTTTATTAAAAAATTAACATTATACATCTATGGCGAAATGAGCATCATATAATATCACTCATAGAGGGAATCTAGAGGAAAGGATTTACGGATTTCTTAAATGTGGGTAATTGAATAGGTGTAGGGATAGTTTGATTGACTCTGCTAACACACACCAAACCTTCTATCACATTTGGTAGCTTGCATTAATATTCCAAGGCGTCAACATTGGGGAAAAGGAGGAAAAAAGTCCATTATAAACTTCGTTCGTTCATTACTGTCTGACGGAGCCGTGAAATTCGAGAGCCATCGGTATGCACATCAGATACCGCTAGGCCTCCGTCATAAGCCTCGTAAAGCCTAACGTGATTATGTACGTCATTATTCATTCCGTGGCGAACGGAATGACGGCCTTGACGTCGGCGGTCTCTTCTCCTCTTAGGATATTACTCTCGGCTCTGTGGGTATACCGACATCGTTTGATGAGCAAGAGGACGTCAAGATGCTTAGGAAACAAGGATCTATGTTATTCCAGACCATGATCTTCTGTTATATTCGTGCACATGAACGAATATATACATGTTTAGTTCTCAGCTTGCCGGTTCTTATACTGACTCGTAACACGGACATAATGAGTTGGCGTAATCCCTTACCAGTCGTTACTTGCACTGAAAAAGTTTACCTAACTGAAATATTGGTGTATTGAAGAGCAAAAGTTGATTGGATGTTTCGGAAGAACTTCAGGCTAACGATGGTTTTCTGTTTTCGTTTAAGATTCTTTGGTTGACGGTGAATCTTTACTTCTTTTCTTTTCTCTCTTACCCTTTTCTAGATTATTAGTGCTAGAACACACTTGGTCTCCCAGCACTTTGGTGATTATCATGGCAGATTTTAGTTCAAAAATCTCAGGCTCGAATTCTAGGTAAAACCTGAATAAATGCTTTCTTCTTCTATCGCCAATTGATCTTCTTCAAAGATCTTGAACGTAAGAATTTGGCGTTGTTAGATTCCCTGAGATTTTTAAAATTATAGAAGCAGAATTTCCTTTATCATTGCAAGTTTTGCAAAGTTTCATAGCGTCATAAGTTGGTTAAATGACGAAATGTTTCCTCAATACACCTATTTTTTGTGGCAAAATATTTTTTATTCTATCAAAATTCTAAATTCTTGTTTTTACATAATTGGGGCACAAAAGCATTCCAACGTTCAATATACCATAAATACCATTTAAAGTGGTAAATAACTAAACATTTTTTTAACTTGTAAAGAAATCTTTATAACCACGCGCTAGTCCCTAATTCAGAGATAGCATTTTTCATACCTTTATGAAAATAATTATCCGAAGTTCTGATGACAAATATTCCGTGTAGCCTTCTGGCTGTAACTTCTCATTGTGAATTAAGACAGTAACATTATCTATGTAAAACTTTTAAAGAATTTAAATTACAGCGAAATTTGAACATTTAATTGAGAGGCATATTACTAATACTTCAGATTTTCTTTTGTGGCATAAACGAATGCATCAAGTTTCAAATATTCAGATGCATCAATTCGCCTTTGCAGTATCATGTGGAATCCGTCAATGTATTCAATCAGGTTATTTTCTTTATTGTCAAAAGTATGGACAATTTAATGATTAATATGGAATTTAATGATAGTATGGAATTTAACGATCTAATGTTTAATGTAAATCCAAAAGAAGTTAATATGCATCTTATGAAACTAGAATTAAGCAAAAATTACTTAATATGATTAAATTTTTTATCCCTATGAGAATCTGCTAAATACTTCAGAGAGAATCAGTTATCAAAGGAAATAAAGAAAAACTGTTAAGTGCAGTTGATTGCGATTTATGTTAGAAAGCAGACTATATTTTATGAGCTAATTTTACAAATAAATTAATTCTTAGCAATGCAGGAAAAGCGAAAAAAATATAATAACAGACAAATAAACATATCTCGAAACTTCTTTGTTTTTCTACTTTAGTCACCTGATTTCATGGGGGAAGTAAAGGAAAGAAACAGATTTAATGGATTTTTTTAATGTTGTCTAGATGCAGTGCGGGAAGTATTTTTCTTCTTTTGAATTTCGGGTATTGTTTCAATCCATCACACCTGTCAAATTCTTCACTCCGTGAAAGTTTTACGACAGCGAACAAGACTCCGAAATCGAGTCCTCTCAAGTAAATGGGGAGAGTGTCGAACAGATGACTTGGATGGCTTGCAAAAAGCATTCCGTTTTAAGCGTTGGCATTGAGCTTCCATGCAGTTGGTAAATGGCAATAAAGAAAGAGTACCAGCAAAAGCGAAAAAGGTTTTAAGAAACCTTATTAGCCAGCTCTTGGTTAAAGAAAAATGCAGTGTCTTTGTTTCTGATTATTCAGGCTTCATTTTTATCTTCGTCAACATGCATACATTTGCCGTTTTAACCGAAGTCTTTGACAAATGAGGAGATTACGATTCGCTGGAAGAGTGGCTGAAGCGCAGTGACAGCTTACAGATTGTCTCCCTTTTTCGTTAGAGTATGTCGGAAGGATATTCGAGTCATTTATTAGGTCAGGTTTAGCGATTGAAAAAACGGATTCTGAAGGAATAAATTGTCTGGAAATGTAATTTATCCTAAATTTGTGCTGGTCTGATTCAAACTGAGTTCAATTGTGGTGTTTTTTGATTCAGTTACCAAAAGAAATAAAAAAACAATCTTGTGTGCACTTGATTAAGATTTATGTTAGAAAGTTCAGTACATTTTGAGAACTAGTTTTCTAAATAAATTCAAAATGTTTCTGCAGTTAACTTTAGATTAAATAATTAAGTTTGGCTGATAAATTAAAGTATATACCCAGAATAAACTAAAAGTGTGAAAAACTTTAATTACAAGTTGTACTGAGTAAAAATGTAGTACTGCGAATGGTAGTACTAACTTCTTACTCATTAGCATAAAGGAAAGTTGCTGAATAAGAAATATAAATATTACATAGCTCCAAAGGGCGGGAGGTAACTTATTACCAAAGGACGGAGTTCACTTTTTACCAAAGGGCAAGAGTTGACTCAGCCGGTAGCAAGCCAGGATCGTAATCTACAGTTCCGAGGTTCGAGTCCCAAATGTGCCTATTCTGAAATTCATCTCTCCTAACCTCTACCTTTCCCTCAGTCAGGATACAATGTGTTGGAAAGGTCGTCATCAGTCAAATGGAACGTTAAGCCATGGTTCCGTATGAACAAGTATGCAGCATATTCTGTGTATGTTGAAGAACATCCTGGCTGGATTTGACAGGTACATCTTATAATAGTTATCCAATGGATCCCCTTGCCTCGAACTTCCCTGAGCTTTTGGTGTCCTTTTTACCTAGTCATTTAACCCATTTTGCACAATAAAGTGCCTCTCAGAGATAAAAAAATAACTCAACTTATATTCGTACTTTACAGGCAATGGCGGGATCAAACACATAATTGCCAAAGGAGAACATTAATAGCTTTTATTCACCTCATTTCAATATTATTACGGTATTTAACATTTACAGTTGCAACTTCTAGGTTACTTTCATCGTGTGGCGTCTGAGGTAACTGAAGGAAACGAAACATAATATTATATACGATATTATAAGATCAAGAAATCCGAACAACTTTCTTAAAACCACGATCTCCTTTTAGAAACCAAAACCATACAACAACATGCTAGCAGTATATGTGCAGTTATGATCATACTTTTATCTCCTGCCATCAGCTGCCAGGAAGTCACGCAGCCGGAAATAAGCTTTTCCAAGAAAGCATTCATTCCGCTGACATATTTTTACTGTTCCGTTGCAAGTCACCGGGAGGAAGTGGTTTGCTAGAAGAAGCTGATCATCATTGACTATCAAAATTGTTATGTGTTTACGTGTGAAAAATAAAATAAATCGCAATTCTTACTTATTATTCTACTTTTTGGTTCTTAAAATCCTGGAAATTATCTTGAATACGAAATAAATTAATAATGATCACGATTTCCACTTTTTTATCGGTAGTCGTTTAAATTCTTTTATAGACTTATTAAAGAGAGTTTAGCTTCTCAGTAGTTATCATTGTGCGTTAACTGTAAATTTAAGTTGCTGAATTCATTGTTACAACTTTCATTGTTGTGTTAACTTTTAAATTTTGCGAAACAGAATCATAGTTAGATTCTTTTTCGTAAAATTTTAAAGTTAAAAATAAATTTTGTTTCGGTAATTGTATTCTTATTGGGGAAACAAATCTGGATTGTTATTATTTCAGATAGATTCGTGCGGAAGAAGTATACAAAGGTTTCTGCTTTGTGAAACTTTTACATCCCGATTTATACGTATGCACTAAAAAATTCAAGCATGGACTACCTATCAAAGGAAAGTTTATAACACACAGGTGTAGATGGAAAGAACCAGAGCTTTTTTCTCATGGAACTTAGTTCCAGAAGTTATTTTTATGCTTAATATATATACAAGCAAAAACATTTCTGAAAAATAAAATATTAAGATTTCAAATCAAAATTATTTATTTGTTACTGATTCATAAATGACGTAATTATCTGATCTAGTCATGTTT